>JANHMN010000004.1:124495439-124596627 GCA_030674055.1 Rhabdomys pumilio
TCTTCTTCTTCTTCTTCTTCTTCTTCTTCTTCTTCTTCTTCCTCTTCTAAGTTGAGCCAGTGCTTAACATGAATGAAACCCTGAGTTCAACCCCTAGTATCTAAATGAAGACTCTATTTTTTAACATGCTTTGGCTTTGGCTTTGGCTTTGGCAAGGATCTATAATAAAAATAAGCCCGAACAGGGTAGCCATCGGTCACTAGTTCCTACACAGGACTGGTATGGAGTTGCAAATGTCACCTGCCTCCAGGTACATGAGGCTGCTTACAGCCCCATAGCCTGGAATAGAGCCAAGGAAACCTGCCTTTATTTCTATTTTTACCCCTATCTTGTCTTTCAACCTTGAAAATTAGATATTGCCTGTGTCCCCCAACTTTTTATGGCCAGATTACTCTAAATGTGACCAGTTTCATCTTACTCAATTTAAAAATTATCTCTCTTTGCTTCTATGGCTATGCTACAGTTCAGAGCTTTACTGTCTTCCAGGACTCGTATGATAAAGGCTTGGTTCCCAAGAGGGTACTTTTGGAAGGTGGTGGAAGTTTTGAAAAATGAATGAGATATTTAGGTCAGTGGTTTTTCTTACTTTACTAAGCAAGGAGAGTAATACTATGTAGAGGCTGCTAGACTCTATGGTAAGAATGAGCCTTCTATCTGCACTATCGTGAATATATACTATCGTGAGGAAAAGAGGAATCCATTTTGCTTTTATTGTTTCACCCCAAATTGCAAACATAAAGACCCCACTTCATAGTAAGTCCTTAGTTAAGACAGAAAAGACAGTCTGGGAGCATGCTCAGTTAGGAAAGTGCTTGCCATGAGCTTACCTGAGTTTGATCCCTGACACTCATATTTTTAAAAATGGGCATAATGGTGAGTACCTGTAATTGAAGTTCTGGGAGGGAGAGACAGGTAGGTGGCTTGCTAGCCAGCCAATCTATCCTAATCAAGCCTCCGGGTCTTAGAGAAAAAGACCTTTCTTATAATAATGTGTATAGCTGCTGAAGAATGACAGCTGACGTTGACCTCTGACCTCTACACACATGCATGCACACTATAAAAAGAAAAAAAAACGAAAAGGACATTAAATTATAGGGTTTGGTGCTATCCACAGCTCCAGGCATGGGCGGGGGTCTTACAGAAATGGAAGTGTACATTTGAGTCAGCTCTGCTCAACGATTATTCATGGCAGCCTTCCTCCATCTCCTCTCTTTCACTGTCACCATCAGGCTCACTGAAGTCAGATTTCTGCCATTAGTTTCCTAAGTGTCCCTGATTGTTTAAGGCAGTAGATGAGCCTGGTCTTCACCTTGCTTGACCTCTTCCTGTAGGGCACCTCCTCAATGCCTTCTCCTTCCTAGTCCTCCTTTATTTCTAAAAGGACTTCTCCCCTCCTCCTCCTCCTGCTCTTCTTCCCCCTCCTCCTCTTCCTCCTCTTCCTCTTCTTCCTCCTCTTTCTCTTCTTTCTCTTCTTCCTCCTTCACCTCTTCTTCCTCATTCTCTGCTTCCTTCTCCTCCCATCCTCCTCCTCTTCTTTCTCCTCTTCCTCTTCTTCCTCCTCTTTCTCCTCCTCCTCCCATCCTTCTCCTCCTATCATCCTCCTCTCCTTCCTCCTCCTCCTCTTCCTCCTCTTCCTCCTCTCCCTCTTCCTCCTCTTCCTCCTCTTCTACCTCTTCTTCCTCTTCTTCCTCCTCTCTCTTCCTCCTCTTCTTCCTCCTCCTGCTCCTCCTCCTCCTCTTCCTCCTTTTTCTCTTCTTCCTCCTCCACCTCTTCTTCCTCATTCTCTGCTTCCTTCTCTTCCCATTCTCTCCCTCTTCTTCCTCCTCTTCCTCCTCTTCCTCTTCTTTCTCCTCTCTCTTCCTCCTCTTCTTCCTCCTCCTGCTCCTCCTCCTCCTTCTGCTCCTCCTCCTTCTGCTCCTCCTCCTCTTCCTCCTCCTCTTTCTGCTCTTCCTCCTCCTCCTGCTCCTCGTGCTCCTCCTTTCTGGGTCATTCTCTTGTGCTGTTGCATGAGCACCCTAAGCATTGCTGGACCTCAAGTTCTGTCCCTGTGGGTCTGCTATCTTCTGGACCTGAGGTATATAAGAAGGCAGGCTAAGTAAGTCATGACAAACAAGCCAGTAAGCAGCACTCCTCCATGACTTCTACTTAAGTTTCTGAAGGTCTTCAAGTATACACTGCAATATGGAAATATAAGCAAAATAACCTTTCTTCTCCAGGTTGCTTCTGTGTGTGGTGTTTTAGTGCAGCAATAGGAATCGAACTAAGACACTGGTTTTGGACTTTTCACACTCACAGCCATTTTTACAAAGTGTTCATTCTGAAACAGGAGTCCCACCTGTTTCTTTCTTGCTTAAACATTTTTACTGCCTCTCTTAGGAGATAAGTATCTACTCGAGCTTTGAAGACCTTGAAACGCATGTGCAGCCTCCTCCATCAACTTTGATCTATCCTGCTAACGTTGGACCCCTACAGCCTTCTGAATGTGCCATGAAGTTTAGTACGTGCTACCTTCTACCCTACAGTCTCGCCACGCACACTGTTCTCACCCGTTACTTTTCCTTAACAAGTTGTACGGAGCTTTTCAGATGTGCTACAAGCTGGTCATGATGGTGCATGCTTTTAATCTCAGCACTCATGAGGCAGAGGCAGCCACATCTCTGTGTTCAGGTGTAGCCTGACTTACAGAGAGAGCTTGTCTCAAAACAAAAACACATGAAAAGAAAGATGCAATGCAAATCTCACTCCTTCTAAAAGTCACAATTATCCCTGACAGAAATAGTATTTCTGTTCTCCATTATCATAGCCTTTATAAATATTGCTTATATATTATTTCATAGTTACTGTAATAATGTTCTCACACAGGAGTCTAACTTCCATAATTTAGAGAACTTACCTATTCATGTACCCAACCTTAAGGTATGTTGTTATGCAACGAGAATTTTTTTTTAAGATTTATTTATTTTGATTTTATGTATATTGGCATTTTGCCTGCATTTATGTCTGTATGAGAGTGTCAGATCCCCTGGAACTGGAGTTACAGACAATTCCAAGTTGCCATGTGGGTGCTAGGAATTGAACCCAGGTCCTCTGGAAGAGAAGCCGGTGCTCTTTGCTGGTCTTCCTGCTCAGATGTGAAGGTGCCCCAGGACTCAGAAGTCTAGGAACACGGCAGAGGGGAGAAGGTATCCCAATGGAAGGGTATTCTGAGACATGGGAGCCCAGGAACAACACAGCTCTGAGAAGCCTCTCAGCAGAGGTGTTGCAGCTCCCAGGAAGACATCACCAGCTGAGCTGAGGAGCTGAGGCACCTCAGCCCCGCTCCACTTCTTCTGCTTCTTCTTCTCTTCACCGCTTCTTCTGATGAGTCACACCTGCAGCAAATCTCATAAAAGAGATTTATTGGGAGAGTCCAGGGTGTGGAGGGACAAATCCAGTGGCAGCTGTCTTTGCTGCAGGTTGCTGCCAGAAGGTAATTAGGCAAACATAACCTTTATATGGGTTTTCTTTAGGGTGTTGGGGGCTTTCCAGGTAAGGATTGGTGGGATTTTAAGTCCTGAGCTTGGGTAGCTCAGGGATTTGTAGGTTTCTGTGGAAAGCTAAGGGATTGGTGGGTTTTCCTGTTCAGGGTTTGGCAGGATCTTGTTCACTTTTCAACTAAGATTAACATAACCTGGAAGGGTCCTACTGAGGGGTAGGAAAGACTGTTATGACCCTCTGGGAGGTCTGAGGGAGGAGCCTGACTGTTGGAGATTCTCAGGCTGGGACATGGCCACTTTTTTTGCCGTGAGGGTTTACAAAGTTTAAAAAGTATATAAAGAAGACCTGACACAATTACTGAGGCTATGGAGAACTCACAAAAAGGGACCTATCATGACTGCCCTCTGAAAGACCCAAAAAGCAGCTGCAAGAGTCAGATGAAGATATTTGCACCCAACCAATGGGCAGAAGCTGCTTATTAATTAACCCTGTGGTTAAATTAGGGAAAAGCTGGAAGAAGCTGAGGAGGGCGACCCTTAGGAGGACCAGCAGTCTCAATTAACCTGGACCCCTGAGATCTTTCAGACACTCTGGACCACCAACCAGGCAGCACACACCAGCTGATGTGAGGCACCCAACACATATACAGCAGAGGACTGCCGGGTCTGGGTTTAGTCAGAGAAGATGCACCTAACCCTGAAGAGACTGGAGACCCCAGGGAGTTTAGAGGTCTGGTAGGCCGGGGTGGGTGGGGGGTGGGGGGGTGGGGGGGGACATCCTTGTGGAGACAGGGGAGCGAGGAGGAAACTGGGATGTGGAACAGTCTGAGGATGGACCAGAAGGAGAATAAAATCTGGAGTTTAAAATAAATAAATAAATAAATAAATAAATAAATAAATAAATAAATAAATTTTTGAAAGTATATAAAGTATGCTAGATTTCCAAAGGGAATCTGCAGCAGGGAAGCCTTTCCCTGTCACTTGAGTGGCCTTGAATACTCAACACTCTCAACTGCTGAGCCATCTCTCTAGCTTCAACAGACACTCTCGAGCTGTTGATGAACGGTATGATCGTGCTGTCACTGAGACTTACAGAACATTTGGGCTGCCCCAATTGTTATAGTGCTCAGCGTAGCGCTATTAGGAAGTGGCGGGAACCATAAAGGAGGGGCCCATTTGGAAGTAATTAGGTCAATAAAGGCCCAGCTCTTACAGGAATTGATGATGCTGTCATGGAACCCTGGATACTTGAGAGAGGGATGTTAGTGGATGAGCATGAAAACTCGCCAAATGTTGGCTCCTTTTCTTGTTGTGTGATCACTTCCTCTTGCATGAATAGCTGTTAGGATGCCATCCACCATGTTGTGAGGTTGCCAAGGTGTCTACGAGATAGCCATCTCCAAGCTGTAGATTTTCATCCACTCCGTGAACTAAATCTACTTCTTTTCTTTAAAAGTTACCCAGTTCCGGGGGCTTTGTTGTAGCACTGGAAAACTAACAGAGGAGCAAACCCAAAAATAAATGAGAAGAGTTAGAAATGCCAGTGTTCTGTTCTCCATGATGACTGGAGCAGGGCGTGGCTGAGCGTTGCCTGTATGGGAATGAGAAGAGGCTGGACTCTGTAGTATAATCTTGAGATATTTTTTCTTGTTTTCTTACCCTTGTAGAAACTGTCTAAGACTCATGATATCTTTTTAAAAAGTTTTCATAGTATTTATTGATGCGTGTATGTGTGTTTCTTTGCACATGCCATTGCATATGTGTGGTGTGTCAGAGGACAGTTTGTAGAATTCAATTGTTTTTCCTTCCACCATGTGGGTTCTGGGGATTGAACTCAGGCCATCAGGTTGAGCAGCAAGTACCTTTAGCTGCTGAGCCATTTCATTGACCCACATGGTATCTTTTTTTAACTGAGTTTTTATTTTCCCTAAATTGTAAATCTCCACCGTTTACAACTAAGAATATTCACAGATGGGGAAATTGGAGCCAGCAGTAGTTATAGGAAACAGATCTCACATGATTAAGAAATATGGGCTTGGTTATCAGGCCTATTGGGGTTGATTTGAGAAAATAATGAGGCCACGGATCTGACAGGTCTTGTGGCCTGCACGCCAAGTGGTAGACTCCAGGGATGAGCATTTAGGCGTGGGGTTAATGTTTCTTAAGTGGCAAACTACTTAAAGAAAGTTAAAATATGTCCACTATTGGGCTCAAAACATAGTCATTAAATATGAGACAGTTAAACGTTTTATTTCTTACAGTCATAGGCCCCACGTGGGCAAAGGCAGTGTCAGCGTTGAATACTGCATGATAATGAATTCGGTTTTCCTAGATCTCGTGTACAACATGCAGCGTATTGATTGGGAGTCAAAGCCTGCAAATTCAAATGGCAATTTGGAGGAGCCAGAGGTTTTTTCAGAGGGCAGGATATTCTAGCTCCCCAAATAGTCCCTGCACACCAACGAAGCCCATCTACCCTTCCCTGGCAGGGTATTGCTGATTCTTTGTTTAAGCAAAACTGGGTATCATGCTTCAGACCTATAGCCCTTCCAGACCTGTAATTAGCTCTATAAGTAGGGTCAGGCCCCAGAATGTTCTGCAAGTTCAAGTGCTAGAGGATTATTATGTGATTAATAACACGGTTGATTGAAATGCCATTACTGACCTGGATGTGGGTTCTCTCCACTGAAATAAATTAATTTGGCTAAGGTACTTCTATAAAGGTACTTATCTCAAAAACTTTTCTTCTCCATGGTAATAGAAATCAGTGAAAGAAGTTTGTTCTGTCTGGCTGGGCACCAGCAACTCATCACTGATTAACTCCCTTTACAAAAGTTATCACATAGGATTGTTACATTAATAACTGGATTATTACATTAATAATATCATTATGATGGGACCCAGTGAGCAATGGTGCCATAATATCTTTGTAAGAGACAGATGCACTAATTCTTCAACCACAAAGCCTTTGCTCCACATTGTGGGAAGAGCAGTGATGATGATTAGATACGAGTGGCTTGGTCCCCTAGTCATGGCGCTATGGCTATATTTTTAGAAGGCAAGCTTTATGGAAGGTCTTCAGATCACTGGCAGTGTGTCCATGAAGGGATTCATGGGACCCTAGTCTTCTCCTGTTCTTTCATCAATGTTTAGCCTTTGCCACCTTCTAGTGGCTTTGTTCCTGGCACATTACTGTTGTGATGTGCTCCTTTGCCAGAAGCCTGCAAAGGTGTGGACCAGACAAACATGAATTGAGAGCCCAGAACCCCAAAAACTGTGAACCAAACTAAACCCCTGCTTTTCAAAAGCTCCTTTATCTCAGCTATTTTATTTTCCTGGTATAAAGGGGGATTTATTGGGGGAAGAGAAGAGGAGTGAGGACCTGGGAAAGGGTAGAGGCAGCAATGGGGGTGGGGGGCAGGGCAGAGACCCAAGTTAGCAGGAAGCAGTCTAAAGAACACAACACCCTTACTCCTGCCCCACTCTCACCCCTTCCTGGTTCCTTGGGTATTTTTAAAAATAGTAACAGAAAGGTAATACCTAGATTTTATTTTCATAGGACTCTGTAGGTACTTTTGAGGGCATTATACATTTCCTGGGAGAACCACGGGGTCTGAAGGCACATGTCCTCAAAAGAAAAAAGCTGGGTATTGAAGAGATGGCTAGAGGTCAAGAACACTGTCTCCTCTTCCAGAGGACCCAGGTTCCAGTCTCATCACCTACATGGCAACTCACAACTGTCATTCACTCCAGTTCCAGGGGATCCAACACAATCTCACAAACACGTGCAGACAAAACACCAATGCTCATTTTTTTTTTTTTTAAGAAAGGAGAAAAGAACTGTTTGTTGTATCATATGTGCCATAAGAAATAATTTTCTGTGGTGTGGGGACAACACATACCAAATTTGGTAGTGTTGTCCTCTCATGTCCCAGGTGATGAGAAAGGCTTTAGGTGAGGCTCCATTAGTCTCTAACTGGCTGAGTTGGCAGAAACCGTTCTTCTACTTGAGCCTGACATGTAATCCAATGGATTGCCAACACTGTGTAGCAGATGTAATTACTAGTTTTCACACTACACTATAGCAAAACATAGAAACTGTGACTAGGTTATACAGACAATGGGTAATTGCTTAGGCATGTGGTAAGGAATTAGCAAAGAGCTAGTTAATATTTGGTGACAATATTTGTTGAAGACTGTGGATTGGTCCCTGAGAGTAGTGTCAATGATCACCCAAAGTCTCTGATGGTGGAAAAGGCTCTTCTCAATAAGGTGGACATAAAGGTCTATTCTCTACCACTGTCTCCAGCAGCCCAGTATTTGTTCAGTATGTTCATAAAGGGTCATGGAGAGGGACAGGGAGGCCATGCACACCCTTATCTGCCCGAGTTGCCAACTTCCTCACTGCAGTGACCAAGCCTGAAAGGCAGCGTGGCCGCATGCCCAGCAAGACCAGTCATCCTTGTGGTAGCTGGCTCATTACATCAGACTCCTCATAAACCAAGAAATGGGAACTTGTTTTCCCTGAAACACCTAGGACCTAGGTTGCATCAGTTTTCCTTCTTGCCAAGCTTCTTTCTGACCTATTCGTTCTGTATAGTTGTATTATTTATTAGGATGATACCACTCACATAAAATAGCTTCTAGCATTGAGGGAAAGAGGTCAGAAAATGGGCTGTGAGAGTCATCAATCTTATATACAGCCTGCCATGGATAATACTGATTGTCAACTTGGCAGGATCTAGGATTACCTAGGAGACAGGCCTCTGGGCTCATCTGTGATAGATGTTCTAGACTGAGGCTAACTGTTGTGGGAAGACACACCTTAACTTAGGCAGTACCATTTCATGGGCTTGGTTCTAGACTGGATAGAAAGGAGAAAGCTATCTGACCACCAGCATCCATCTGTCTTCTTCCTGACTACTGAAGGAACCTGACCTTGCTGTTGCTCCATCAGGCCTTCCCTGACATGATGGACTTCAGCCACTTGAGCTATAAACCAAAACAAATGCTTCTTTCTTTCCCTTAGTAACTTTAGTTAGGCATTTCATAGAGCAGTGACAAAGATAACTAAGATGTAGCTCACTCAGCTTCCTGTAAGAACAGCAGAACAGCTGAATGAAGACCCGCATCTCACTACAATGAAAATAGAAAAACAAAAACAAAAACAAAAACAG
This sequence comes from Rhabdomys pumilio, assembly GCA_030674055.1. Classification (NCBI taxonomy): domain Eukaryota; kingdom Metazoa; phylum Chordata; class Mammalia; order Rodentia; family Muridae; genus Rhabdomys; species Rhabdomys pumilio. The sequence goes on from JANHMN010000004.1 coordinate 124,504,093, forward strand.
CAACAACAACTCATTTTATCTTTTGGTTTTTTGAAACAGGGTTTTTCTGTGTCGAGCTAGCTGTCCTGGAACTCTCTTTGTAGAGCAGGCTGGCTTTGGACTCACAGAAAGCTGCCTGCCTCTGCTTCCTGAATGCTAGGATTAAAGGTGTGTAACAGAATGCCTGCTCAAAAAACAAAACAAAAAACCTTTAATTTTAAATTAAATCAAAGGACATTACAAGAATACTTTTTCTCTTTTAAAAAAGGTACATTTGTGGTATTCAACCCAATGATCTGTTATATACATAAATGTGCTAACTGGCAATCAGAATGTGTTGGATTCTCCCATGAAGAGTGATGGCCTAGGCCAGGGTATGACTTGGTGACAACTGGCAGCCATTTTCTTTTGTGACCCTGCAAGTCTGGGTTTTGTTTGGAGATCATAATAAATGAGGAAGAAAGCTTCCACCTAGCGTGGCAGAAACTCTTCCAGTGCATCTGCATGTTTCATGATCTTCTTGCCCTTGGGAGAAGAGGTCAATCAATCAATCAATCAATCAGTCAAAGATGGGTATATGGCTGGAAGTCAGTATGTGTGTGGTACAGATTTTCAGTGAAATCACTGATCTTTTTGTGAGGGGAAAATGGATTTGCTGTTCAGTAATCAGACAGAAAAGCACTTAAGGTGCCTGAGAGAACTCACTGAGCTGCCTCACACAGCTGCAATGTTCTTTAGACGTGGACTTGGTGACTATTCCTAAGGCTTCTCCCTCTTCATGATTAAAATGTCCACTCAATTCGTGACCAAGAACTCCAACTCATTGGACTGCATCTAAGGTGTATCTCAATAAGATGGAAGCAAGAAAACTACCCATTTCTCTCCCTCATGGTGCTGAGAATTGAATTCAGGGCCTTGGGCATGCTAGGCAAGCACTCTACCACTAAATCATACCAGCCTCCTCTATGGGGCTTTCTCTGCCACTTTCTGGTCAAGCCTTTCTCCTAAGTTAGCTAACAGTCCTGACCCCATTTTCTCACCTAAAATAGGAATGATAAAGGCATCCACATCAGAGGATTTGGGTGGGATTAAGCAGGATACTCTGCATGCAATGCTCACAGGGAGGCTCAATGACAGTAGCTAACCTGGTTCCAAATCAATGTGAGTCTTTCGGGAAAACACCCGAAGTCAGTTATCATGTGCAGCATATCAGCTTCTTTCTTTTCCTTCCCAGCTCATCTGTTTCCTGAAGAGTTACTCTAGCTGGCTCTTACCTGTACAGAGGTGTAAGTTGTGTTTGCTGACGGAAGCGGGACTGTGTGAGAGTTGTTTAACACTGCTGTCAATGAGCTGTGTGTTGGAGAGGGAAGCATCCTAACTGTAATGACAATAGCTGGACACTCTACCCTCTGTTGTTGTTGTGGGTGGTGGTTGTTGTTGTTTTTCCCTAGGGTTGGAATTGCTCAGTGGGTAAAAGCATTTGTGGTATAAGCAAGAAGATGTAAATTTGAATCCTCAAAACATATATAAAAAACACAATGCACAATGAGTGTCTACAGTCTAGTGCTCCTATGAGGACATAGGAGACAGATATAGCAGAATTCCCAAAGCTTACAGACCAGCTAGCCTAGCATACACAGAAGAAAATGAAGATATCGCTTCATATAAAGTGGAAGTTAAGGACTGGCATCTGAATTTATTCTCGGACTTCCACACAAGCATGTGCAAGCTCGAATTCATATATGCATGCTCTCACACACATTTAGTTTCTGTGTGTGTGTGTGTGTGTGTGTGTGTGTGTGATTTGTGCACACACATGTGTCAGTAGAGGCCAGAGAAGGTTTCTGGATCCCCCAGAGCTGGACTTAACAAGCTCTATGTGGGTATTTGGAGTCAAACCCAGGTTCTCTGCAAAGGCAGTGCATACTCGTACCACTGAACAATCTCTCCAGCCCTAAAACATTTTGAAGAGATTGGTTCTAATGATCTATCCTTCCAAATGTGGTTCAAGATGGTAAATATTGGATCTACTTTGAAGCAACAGGTGAGCTAAGTGATAGTGGCACCTACTCCCGAAACAGGTGCAGCTCAGAAAACTCTCCCCCTATTTGTTCTCTTTTAAAAAGCAGCCGGGAGGCTCCACCCAGCAGCCAATGGAAAGAGATGCAGAGATTTACACCCAAACAGTAGATGGAGTCTTGTGGAAGAGTTGGGAGAAATATTGAGGGACCTGAAGAGAACACGGACTCCACAGGAAGACCAACAGAGCCAACTAACCTGGGGACTCCCAGAGACCGAATCATCAACCAAAGCGTGAGCACAGGGTGGACCTAAGCTCCCTGCACATATGTAGCAGATGAACTGCTTGGTCTTCATGGGGTCCTCCAACAAATGGAACAGGGGCTGTCCCTGAGCCTGTTGCCTGCCTGCCCGCCTGGCTGTCAATCCTGCACCTGTAAATGGACAGCCTTAACTAGCCTCATTGGGAGAGGATGGGTGTAGGGTGGGATGAGGGGGTGGGAGGCTGGGGGAGAAATGGGATGGGGGTGGGGGATAAACACTCAGTGGGGCTTTCCCTTTTCAAAAAAGAAGGGGAAAGGGAAATGGGGGAGGACTCTTGTGAGGAAATACTAGGAGAAAAGGAAGGGCTGATATTGGGTTGTAAAATGAATACATAAATTTAATTTTAAAAAAAAAAAGGCAGGATTTGAGGTTTTGACACCCAGAGGGAGGCTTTTCCTTCTCACATGAGGAAGGAAAGAGGGAATGGGGGGAAGGCTTGTGTGAGGGGGTACTGAGAGGAGAGGAAGGGCTGATATTGGGTTGTAAAAGGAATAAATAAATAATTTTTTTTTTTTTAAAAAAAAAAAGACAAGCTTTGAAACTGACATGGAAAATCCATGCCATCCTGCCTGAAAAAGGCAAGATGTAAGTGGTACCTCTGTCACATTAAACTGACAGCTTGGGAGCGGGTTGCAGAGAGGTGGGTAGTTATTTAAGGCATGATGTCACGGCAAGACATCTTACATTAACTCCAAGGAAGCCCCTCGGAATGTCACTCCTCAAACTAAACTTTAATACATTGTATTTTTAAAGTACTCAATGAAAAAAGACCCAGCAAGGAGAGATTTGATCAATCAGTTTGGACATTTTAACTGACAACCCTCAATTCTTCAGCCATTCTCACAGGCGCCCTGAAGTAATGGAGAGCAAGCATCACAAACGTTCTATACTGTGCTGGTTTGAATGGGAATGCCCCCTCCCCCACATCCCGTAGGCTGATATATTTAACTCCTTTGTCCAAAGTTGGTGGAACTGTTTGGCAAGGACTAGGAGGTGTGTTCTTATTGGAGGAGGTGTGCCACTGGAGATGGGCTTTGCGATTTCCAAAGTCCACACTGTTTTTAGTCTCTCTCCTTGCTAAGTGGTTTTATCTTAAGTTGTGAGTCTTCAGCTACTACTCCAGTGCCAAGCCAGACACTGCTGCCATCCTTCTGACTATGAGGTCATGGCCTCTAACCTTCTGAAACTGAGTCCCTCCCCAACCCCAGAATATGTTCTTTTAATAAGTTGCCTTGGTAACGGTGTCTCATCGTAGCAGTTTACTAGCATGCAGGTTAAGACAAGTATAAGCTTCTCCCAAAGGATTCTGTATTGTGTAATACACCTTTCTCAGGATTCCAGGGATAAATATTTCCGAAAGCAAGCAAACAAGAAAGCAAACAAACAAAAACCTGGCAGAGCTTACAGAAAACGAAAAGGCCAACGATATGGAGAGAGATCCAAACTCACTGGTAATTAGAGTTGAGAGAAATGAAACCCCGACTTTATATCTAGAAACAGGCAAATGCTGGCTGCGAGGTGGAGAAAGGATGTCTGCCCTTGGCTTCTAGAAGTAAAGCTGGTTTAGCCCTTCTGGAGAGCAACCAGCCGTCACTGTGTTAGCAGACTCAACGACAAATGCAGGAGCTAAGCAATGGCAAGGAGACAAGGTTAGGCTGAAGGCCTCACGGTTTCTGAGGTTTCAGTCCATGGTCAGCCTGCACAGTGATTTATAGCTGAAGGTGAGCCAGAGTCTTGTGGTTGCAAAGATTCAGAAGAGGGAAACCACTGTTCTCAGGACAGCCAGGAAGCAGGGCTGAGGAACAAAAGAAGCACATGCCCAGGGGAACTATATTCTATAACAAGGCCCCACCCCCAGATACTCTGGTCTTCAATAAATCCCTCGATAAAGTAAGGCAGGGCTTCAACCTCTGATTCGATCAGTCTTTATTACCGCTTCAGACTGTGACCATATCTGAGACACATAAGCCTTTTGGGGGAGTCATTGTCTTGTACCCCTAGTAATAACAATATGCATATTTCAATGTTGTTCTTACAGATCCATTCCTGGACACAAATCCTAAGGAAAAATTTGCACAGAAGTCCACAAGAAGACCTGAAAGAAGATGTTCTTTGCTTCATTCCTAGTAATCAGCACTTGGAGGCTGACATAGGTAGGTTATAGATTGGCTAGACATGGTAGCACACACCTTTAATAACAGCAGTCGAGAGGCGGAAGCAGGCAGATCACTATGAGTTTAAGGCCAGCCTGGTTTAGAGAGTGAACTCCAGGCAAGCTGGGGCTCTATAGTGAGCCTGTGTCAAAAACAAGCATCAAAACAAAATCACGATGGCGCATATTGAAAATGCTAGTTCCTGGGAAGTGGAAGTCTGAAGACCAGGAGTTCAAGGCCAGCCTATGCCACATGAGACCCTCAAACATACAAACACAAACAGTAATACGATAAACTAAAAAGATGATGTATGTAACAATACCATTTATATAACTAAAGTATATATACAGAGAAAATGACATACACTTTGTTAAAAAACATGTATGCATACAAGTGTGTGTGTGTGTGTGTGTGTGTGTGTGTGTGTGTGTGTGTGTGTAATAAGCACATTAGGAACCATTATCCTGGGCCAAATGAGCAAGAGCTGAGGTACTCAATCTGATAAAAAGGAAAATGAAATAATGAAACAAGAGACTTACACAGATAATAAGAGATATATTAAGAAAACATTTAAAAAATTATCTTTATTATATATAAAAAAGTCCACTCTGTCTATGAGATATATCCTTTGTCTCAATTTAAAGGGGACATTTCAGAAATATGTATAAAGCTGATGCATTAATTCTGCCCATAAAGGGAGACAAGTGACATGTCAGCACCCTTGCAGGCTGACTTGTGGTTTATGTGCGCCACGTCTCTGATAATCCTTCTAGACATTTGGCTATCACAGAATGCTCTGATTCGGCGAGGGCATAATTAACATGATGTTTGTGAAGCTCCATCAAGCTTTCTGCACAGACCCATTGCACAGATGTTTAAGTACCTTCAAGCTGTGTTTTCATATGCACAGCTAATAATTAATTTCTAGCTGTGTTTCCCTTTGAATAAAGCCAAAAGTAACCAGAAGTTACACTTAGCAGAGAGGTTTCCCTATGTAAAGCACCATTTATTTTTAGTTTATTACAAATGAAAGAGAATAATTAAAAGTGTATGCTTCCTTATAACATGCTATCTCCACTAACTGAACTTCTAACCTGACATAAATCCATTGCATATTGTAACCTGTTTCTCCTGATTATTAACCTTGAGCGTGGCAACCTATAAATCATGCTCGAAACAGCTGGCGCTCAGCAGCGCCCCAAAGGTGCGTGATTGTGATCGTTTTATATATATCTTGGTATGCAGACATGAAAAATTCATTGAAGAGGTTGGGATTGTAAGACTTATTGTAATGAATTTTCTCAAAAACATAGATCATGCTTAAAATAGGTGTCTGCTTATTATAATGCAGCCATTTATATCCTCCCGAATTACCTTGCCCATAGCTCAGCCATTTTCTTAAAGTCAAACATGATGAGACCTAAACAGATTTACTGTCCTACTTTGTGCTACTTGAAAGTAGACATTACTGACTCCCCTGCCTCCTTTTTCTGTTTCCAGAGTTAACAGTAGCAGAATCCAAGGTAGCAAGTTTTGTTTTGTTTTAACGAAATCTCTTTGGAAGCCATTCCCATTTTGGGTTTGTCAGACATGAACACATAGAAAAACTCAAGAAGTATTACTTTCTTATAACTCACCAGTAGGTCACATTGCTCCCCATAAGATATGCTTTCTCATACCAACATTCTTTTTTTTAATATATATATTTATTTATTTTATATATAAGAGTACACTGCAGCTGTTTTCAGACACACCAGACGAGAGCATCAGATCCCACTACAGATGTTTGTGAGCCACCATTTGGTTGCTGGGAATTGAACTTAGGACCTCAGGAAGATGAGTCAGCGCTCTTAACTGCTGAGCCATCTCTCCAGCCCCATATCAATGTTTGTAAGACAACTAATGTGTGGGCTGAGGACACGGCTCAGTTGGTAACGTTCTTGCTGCACAAGCCCTGGGACCTGACTTTGATTCCCAGAATCCAGATGAAAAGCCAGGGTATGGTGGTTGGTGCATTTCTGTATAACCCCAGTGCTGGGGAGGAAACAACAGAAAGTTCCCCAGGGACTTACTGGCCATCCAGCCTAGCTTAATTGTGAGCATCTAATGAAAGATCCCATTAAAAAAAAAAAAAAAAAAAAAACGGGCAGTGGTGGCGCACGCCTTTAATCCCAGCACTTGGGAGGCAGAGGCAGGCGGATTTCTGAGTTCGAGGCCAGCCTGGTCTACCGAGTGAGTTCCAGGACAGCCAGGGCTACACAGAGAAACCCTGTCTCGAAAAACAAACAAACAAACAAACAAAGGAAAAGGCTATTAAGGAATGAACCTCTGACCACAGTGCTCTCTCTCTCTCTCTCTCTCTCTCTCTCTCTCTCTCTCTCTCTCTCCCTACCCTTCTCTTTCTCTCTCTCACCACTCCTCTCCCTCTCTCTCCACCTCCCTCTCTCTTCACCCCCTCCCTTTCTCTTTCTGTCTCTTTCTCTCTCCCTCAAAAAGAAAAGAGAGAGGCAAAGAGAAAGATGTTTGAGCAAAAAGTACCACAAGCATCACTGTACACAATTGTGTCACCTGAATACAGGTGGTGGCTTTCTCAACACATCCGGAAAGGACAATGTCCCAGGTTTGACCCTCGTGACCACGTGGACTGTGCTTAGTACGTGCAGGTTCACTACGCAGTGCCTAGCATGTGTGGCCTGGTGGAATTGTCCCTGCCAGTCCCTGAGACAATTTATGAAACTGCCATCATTCCAACTTCCACCAAAGGTAAATGTCCAGAGAGAGAAGAGAGCTTGTGCAGGGCACACAGCCTGCAGTTGGCTGCGTAGGATTCAGCCATCAGAACCCATACTAAACCCACAACACTGCCCTTCATTCACTTCAGGTGTCGTTCCTTACGTCCCCTTTCCAAGGTGGCTGGCCAGACTTGTAAACTGTAATAGGAATATGAATTCACAAAAGGCACAGTTTACGGGCCTGCCAGGGCTGTCCTAGCAAAGCCCTCTAGACTGGGTGGCTTCAACAGCAGACACTTGTGTCTCTGTTACACTGGAGGCTGGAAGTCCCAGACCAAAGGGACAGCAGGGTCTCTCCTGAGAGGGCCTGTTCCTCGGTGGACAGATGTTTGTCTTTTCTCTGTGTTCTCATGCCATGTTCCCTCTGTGTGTCTACACCCTAATTGCTCCTTCTAAACCATGCCTTGGGTTGACAAACTAGACCTGAGTGCATTTACGTCCATCCTCTCTTTGGAAACCTTACCTTCAAGTGCAGCCACACTCAGAGACCCCGAGTTACCACCACATGAAGTGAAGGGCAGTGTTGTGGGTTTAGTATGGGTTCTGATGGCTGAATCCTACGCAGCCAACTGCAGGCTGTGTGCCCTGCACAAGCTCCCTCCTCTCTCTGGACATTTACCTTTGGTGGAAGTTGAAATGATGGTGGTAATGGTGGCAATTTCATAGATCATATCAGGGACTGACAGTGACAATTCCACCAGGCCACACATGCTAGTGTGTGTGCTATGACAGAAGGCACAATGGGCAGTGCTCATTTTTTTTTTTTTAAGGTGGAAAAGCTACGTAGGAAAACATCTGACTAGATACAAACAGGTCCAGTGTATAGGTGTGTTTATACCTCAGTTTTTTGTATTAAGTGTTCAACTCATAGTCTCACTCCCGATAGCCCCTAGAACTTCGTTCACTATCAGAGGTGAACTGCTGAAGGCAGAAACGCCTTTGTATCTTATTTATGTGTTTGTTTATTACATTCATTTATTTTGTATGTATGGGGTAGAGGATGCATGCAGTAGAGCAAGCCTATGGGGGACAGAGGGTAACTTCCAGGGTTTGTTTTCTAGAACTAGCTAACATGAGGGTTCTGGGGAACTCAGGTTAAGACTGGCAGCAAACACCCTAACCAGCTAATCATTTAAAACTAAATTTTGGAGTCAGACATGGTGACATACTCCCAACACTTGGCAGGTAAGGCAGGGGATGGGCAGACTAGGATATACATGTATGGAGACCCTGTCTCAAAATAACAAATAAGTAAAATAATTGAGTTTGGAAAACCAAGTCAACACTCGGTGGCAGATGTCTAAGCACACACTGCATCCATTGTCTGTCCTGGAGTCCATAACCATCATAACACACTGCCTCCACTCCACGGCACCCAGAGGTGTTTTTGCCCTGATTGGGAAAAAGGTCTCACATTCAGGGCCAAACAGTAAAGGAGAAAAAGGGATGTTAGATTTTTAAATAAGAAGGCAGAAATTCAGAGTGGCCAAACGGCAGTGCTTGGTATGGAACAGACTTTCTCTCCTCACCTCAGCTCTCCCACACAAGGAAGGCTAAGGGCAGCTCCCTGGAGCCCATTCTGTTTTGTTTTGGTTCAGTTTTCATGCTGAAAGGCGAGTGGGAACAGGAGCTCTGCCCCAAGCATGCCAGGGCGGAGGGATCGGTGACGTGGGTGCTAGTTGCCATCTGGCAAGAGCAGGCACACCTTGGGCATCTAGGAACCTGTGTTAGCTTGGCAGGGCCACCAGGCCGGTCCTGTGGCAGCTGCCAGAAGCCAGGCTGGTAAGAAAGGTCTTGTTTGTGTCTTGCAGGTCTGAGTGCTGTGGGAAGAGACTATAAGATTATTAGATTGCCCAGTTTTCTCCCCATCTCAGTGAGTGAGAAAAACCCTTCATTCTATCCAAAACAAACACACACTCACAAAGCACTGGACAGACACAATGGGGACAGAGTTCCCTGCGGTACTGTCACCACGCAGAGGCAGTAGTCACAATAGCGGACATTGTGTATGCTGTGTGCCAGTGTGCCAAGTGGATCTAAGCATGAGCTCATTCAGTGTTTGCAGCAGGCTGCCACGCAGGGTGCTTCTTCTACCCCCGACTTTGGGCAGGAGAGAGGAGGTGCGCTCAAGGCTCATCTACACAATAGAGAATGGCGTCTGCTGCACAGGACGAGCATTTGGGGGAGAAGACAGACTGGCAAGGTTTTACTTCTTCAGGGACTGACTTTGCCTGTGTTTTCCATTTGCACAGTGACCTTGAAAGCAATCTCCACCATCCCCAAGCTCCTTTGCCAGCTTACTTTGTTAATAATAAAAATTATTAATTTTAATTACTATAAATTTATAAATCACAAATTACAATGTAATTTATGTTTATAAATATAAATGTATTTATATAAGTATATTTGTAAATTATAGTAATAAATAATACTTTTGAGACCGATCTCTCTATGTAGCACAGGTTTACCTGGAATTCACAGTCCTCTGGTCTGAGCCTCCTAGGTGCTGGGATTACAAGCACAGGCCTCCACACCCACCTCATCTTCTTCACTTATTACTGCTCTCAGAGAGAGGTCACAGACACCTTGAAGACCAGATAAATGTAGAAACCTTTTGCCATAAATATAAAAACATGCAACTGTGCTTCCAAGGTCAGGGAACCTGGAGCCACACACTTTAAATTTAGGGTAGAAAGCCTGTTGGTTTCTGTGAGATGTTTCGAAGTTCGGGATGCCAGTCATTACTTAGTCATATATCAGCATCTGGTTGTATGATGCCCACTTCCTTATTGTAATAACAGATGAGACGGTAACAGAAAAGAGCGCATTAGCGGGAGTAAGCGTATGTTTTGTAAAGTTCTAGTAAAGTTTTTTCATTTTTTTGTGTGTTTGGTGCTGAGGAGAGACTCCTGGAGCTCAGGGGCACCTACCACACATAGTGTGTCACTGAGCTACATTCTTGCCCTATTTTATGAAGCTTAAAAACATTCCTATCAAACTATAAATGTGCATGAGGCCCAGCTAACTATCCCTCCCCTTTGCTATGGTATGACAAGGCCTTGAGTGCAGCCTTGGCCCTTCCTCCAGGCTCAAAGCTGATTCCTGTCCCAGCAGGTCCTCTGTCTTTTAGGATAGGTATCAGCTCTATGCCTTGGGAACAAGCCTTACAGGTCCGACCACCACAACCGTATCTCCTCAGTGTTCCTCGCACTTTCTCTTGTGCCGCTTTGGAACTCATCATCATCAGACGACGGTGGCTTTGAAGTTGGCATTTAGTCAATGCCGGTGCCGACACATGAGAGTCCTGTTTCTAATCCACATACTGCATCACAAGGAAGGTAAGAACATAATTCACTTGCTTTTTCCTGGTGAACAAATGGGAGAGAATGCTCTGAGATGGGCCACGTTCCTATTCCCACTGTGTGTGGTAGGTAGGAGGCCCTGGTTGGTTCTGAGGTAGTGGGAAGACAATATATGTGGTTTAGAGTTTTAGGACCAGCTTGGGAGATCTATGGAGCCCACCACTAACCTTGAGAAAAACTGAACCCTGGAATTTTTTTAGTCTTGAAAGTAACGAGTATCTTGCCTGTTTCAAAGCTGCAAGTATCAGTTGACACAGTGCACGGACACATGCCCTCAAACCTCTCTCAGCAAGCAGACAAGGGTTGGGTAGTCAAACAGCTCAATGACAGCCTGAGGCCCATGCGACTAAGCTACACTTTTTCCTCAACCCTGATTTCCCAGCATACCCTCTAGTTGCCGTAAATATTTGACAATCAACCAACCCCAAAGGCTAAGACTACTTTTTGAAAAAAGTTTCCTCACTAAATACAGAAAAAGTCTTCATGATTTTTATTCCTAAAGAGCCTTAAATATACGGAGGCCCAAAGCAAAACCAGAAATCTAGAACTGGCCAGTGGCATCTTTCTTGGAGCACAGATGACACTTTAAAGTAGCATATAACCATGGTAATACAAGATAGGTTGGGGTGTAGGCCACTTAACTGAAGTTTTGTTGTTACATTTAGTGGTGGTTGTTTGTTTTAATCCCAATAATTTAGGAGCCTAGATGAGCTTGCCTTAAAGCAAACTGGATGAGGTCAAATTATAGGAAGCCAAGACAAATCATGAAGCCACAGGTCTCCCCTCAGATCTCTGGGCTCATAACTTCTTAATAATTTAATACATTTAGCTATGACTAACAACCAAGGAGCTAGGGTCATTTGTGTCTGTAACAGCTATTAAGACAGTATGTTTGCCTAACATTCAAGTTCTGGTGGGCTTCAATGACTCCCTGGTGCATGGAGAAAGGCATTTGGCATGACATCCTTGCTAGATAAATGGGTCACATTCATGAACATTCTAATGTGCAGGGATGTGTCCAGTGTCACGTGGCTTTATAATTGTTCATGAGTTCTTACCCTTTAAAACTAATGTGTGCCAAGCTAACCAGTAGAGTTGTAAATGGCTTGGGGAAACTTCCAGAGAATGTGTTTTTGACATTACTTTCTACCTAGCATTCATCATGGCAACCGGGGCACCAGGTGTGGGGGAGGAGGACGAGGTGGTGGCTATGGCCATGGGTGTATCTGAGCTGTAAGGAGAAAGCAGCGGTCGGCAAGGTGAGTTTTCTTTCTACATAACGCTCACACCATGTGCTCTCAATTCCTCCGGAAAGCAACTGATGGTTCATCTGGCCTGTTATAAGTCACACTAGAAAATAATTAAAGCCAGGCATGGTAGAATACACCTGTGACCCCAGCACTCAGATAGGCAAACTGAGAGTACATGGTGAGATTGGACCCCCCTCCCCCTCCCCCCAAAAAAACCCCAAGAAACAAAAAGCACAAACCATAAAAAGAACACAGAAAACATAGCAGGAACATACAACATCAACATAAATTATTCTTTGCCAAGACTCAGGTTTTGGAGTCATGATTGTTATGTTTTATAAAAAGGAGCCAAGGATATGTTTTGTAGAGCCAGGTATGGTGATGGGGGAGGGGTGCCTGAGTAGGCTCATGCTGAGATATCACTTCCTCCTGAGGTACCAGCCATACGAAGGGGGATAGTGTAGAATAGAGTTTATTTAGGGACATGGGAAGGGGAGCTGAGGAGAAGAGAGAGAGAGAGAGAGAGAGAGAAGAGAGAGAGAGAAGAGAGAGAGAAGAGAAGAGAAGAGAAGAGAAGAGAAGAGAAGAGAAGAGAAGAGAAGAGGCTGGCCAGGAACATATAGAGAGGGGAGGGAGGAAGAAAGGAGTTAAGAGAGTCAGAGAGAAAAGGCAGAGAGAGTAAGAGATCCAGAAAGGGCCAAACAGCCCCTTTTATAGCAAGCCAGGCCTACTTGGCTGCTGCCAGGTAACTGTTGGGTGGAGCCTAGAAGGAATGCCAACAATGATCCTCAACTAAATACATAATTAAAAAAACATTGGATTTATATAGTATATGTGTGTATGTTGGCATATGCAGAGATCAGAGGATAACTTTCAGGAGTTGGCTCTCTTCATGTACCAACTGTGTCAGAGGGGTTGAATGCCAGTTGCCAGGTTTAGCAAAATCTTTACTCACTGAACCATCCCAAGGGTCTTACCAACTTTAATAGAAAAACTGACATGCATACACCCCTCATGGAAGTGTTTTGGTTGGAATGTTTTGGAATAAAAGACAGTTCTCAGCTTAAATTGTATTCTTCCTCCACTGGTCTCGTATCCCTATGGTCTATAGAGTCCTTTACTCAAAGTGGTCTAAGGGCAGGGAGTCCAAGCCAACTACCTTGTCACTGAGCTGCTATGACAGTGTTCTGTTCGGTGGCTCAGACCACACTGGCTTTACACAGAAAAGGACAGAAAATACCTTTAGATTTCAGAGAGTAAAGGGCAGAAGACTTTAAGGATGGTTTTACAGAGTAACATCTTGGGTTACTCTGAGCTGATACAGTTGCCCCTCAGAAAGATGAAGGCGCAGACACTGAGGCAAAACAAGTCCATGGCAAGAGACAATGGCTGCCCTCACTTTCCAGACCTCTCATAGTAAGAGGGAAAACACCATGGAGTTAGCTTGGAGGCTCCAGCCCTAGCAGAGGAAAGCACAGCTGTGCAAACCATAGTGAGAGCTACAACAGCCCAGAAAAAGCCATGTGGGAGACAGGAAGACACACCACTCTGGTGGGATGACCCCATTTCTTATGCAAAGGGATAGTAGCAACTATCTGTGCCTAACTGGTTGGGTGTGGTGTGGTTAGCTCCCACAAAGTGAATAATGAGAAAATAAAGAGTGTGTAGTAATAATAACAACAACAACAACAATCTACAAACCAGAGCTTACTGCTTCCCAGGGAGGTGTGGTGGGATGCATTGAACATGAATTCATGCTATTGTCAGATGCCACGTGCCTTCTTCCAAACTATTAAATGCACAGCTTGCGTTTTCAGCCACCCAGCCCACATCCAACTGGAACCAACACTGACTGAATCGAGGCAGTTTTGAGTTGCAAAGCATCACCTGGCTCCCATCAGGCGGTGAGGAGGATCACATTTCTTCTTGGGTAATTTTGAAATTAAGCTTTCAGATCAAACTGTGGGAGTGGTGAGAGGGCAGTGGAGGAGGTTACCTAGCCGAAGAAACCTTCACACACGAGAAATCTCACGAAGGTGTTGCTTTGCTACAACCCCAAATCCACCATGATAGATTACTCTCTGGGCTAGGAAGGCCATGGGGATAAAAAGACTGCTCACACGAGGCGGAGGCTGCAGAGAGGCTCGGCTACAGTTCAGCGGCATGCCCATGAGCACGCTAACACGGAACACTGCCTCCTTTACTCTCATGATGGAAGTTCCAATCTGCTTAGGAGCCAGACAAACCATGCATCACTCTAAACAGAAAGATGTCAGAGATGAGCATACCGGATGTTGTCGCTGCCCCGTTCCAGTGTTTAAACTACACAATAAAATGACTAAGGAGCTCAAACTAAAATTCAGCTAGATGTAGGAAGATGCAAAGCTAGATCTTACTACAGATCCTTTAGGAGAGTTGACACTACATTTATGAAACAAAATTTAATAGTCCAATGGCCATCTTCAGCATCACAGAATATTCCCAAGAAGGAGTCTAAGATTAAATTTTAGAAGTAGTTTTCAATTTGGTTTAGTATGTCTAACAAACTGTGGGAAATCTTACCGGAGCTAAGAAAATGCATAAACTAGCTTATTCAAGAGACACAGTGAATGAATGAGAACTCTCCTAACTCTCAAATGCTAGTCAGAAGACACTGGTATCATTCTGCTTCCCAGTTTAGTGTCAATGTGCCCTCGAGACACTCACCGCAGTTACCTCATCTCTGTAAAGCTGCACATTCTCATTTTGAGGCCAGGATGGGTTGGTTTCCCTGGAGAAACCTCTCCCTTCTCAGAGGTGAAGAGAAGGGAGGGGTATGAGACATGAGAGGGGAGGACTGGCAGGAGGTGGGGGGGGGGGTGGGGCTTCAATCAGATGTAAAGTGAATAATGAGAAAATAAAGAATTACATTCTAAAGTTAACTCAAAAATAATTTTCATTGTATTGTGAAAAAAATATATATTTCAATTTCCAATCTCTTTTAAAAACCACTAATTGTGGCAATACAGAAAAAAAAAAAAAAAAAAAAAAAGAAAACATAGAAAATATTCTTTATCTGGTTTTACCTCTGGGTATACTTCAAGTGGTAATAGTCCTGAAAAGTTAACTGAAATTATTCTTGAGCTGTTTACTTAAACAGGAGGTTTAAATATTTCCAGTCCCACTGCTGAAACCCAAGGCTGTTAGATCTACCTCCTAGCTGGAATTCCTCACTTTCTTTTGCAAGCCCTTATTTTTGAGCTACTGCCATATTGACACTTTAAAGGCATAAATATCTCCCTTTCCTGGCTGCAGCTTTCCATTGACTTTCTTTAGTGCTTAGATGAAACCCAACCTCCCACCAGAACCATGCAGACTCTGTATGGTCTGACCCACTTCCCAAGTCTTCTGGGCAGACATGCGATATTCCTTCCCACCCCATAGCAGTCTCAGTTTAAGGTCTCAGCATTGGTTCTTTCTCTCAGGAGATCCTGCAGCCATGGCTGCCTACTGTTTCTCAAAGCTTAGGTGAGTTAGGCTGGGCCCTCCAGTCACCTTTGTCTTCACCAATCTATCGTTGCATTTAGTAAGTTTTCTACCAGGTAGGAAGGACAACAGCAGGGGTCCAGTCTTGTTTTTGTTTTCATTTCACTGCTTACTTGTGAGTCTTGATTTCATTAGCACAGTGGTTAAGGGTCTGGGCTTAGAGAACAAGCCAAGCTTGACTCCAACAGCAGGTTCTATCAGGGTCAAGTTCATCTTTTCAGAGACTTGGTTTCTTTATACAGTAGAAACACTTGGGGGGGGGGCGGGGCAACACAAACTCAAATTTAGACACATGAACTAGGCTGAGACTTTCTAGATCTAATTTCACGGGCTTCCTTTCCTGTGCAATGACACACACTTATGACGTCAGCATTTGGGAGGCAGAGGCTGGAAGGTCAGTATATGACCAGCCTAGGCTGCATGGAGACCCTGCCTCAAAAGAGACTTAAAAAAAAAGCTTTTCTTTCAAGTTTCACCCTCAACTATACTATGCAATTATGAAGAGAAATATATAAAACAGGGTAACACCAGCAACTTTGGATCATCCCCGTATCATTTTTCTTTTGAAACCCAATGCAATCAATCCTTCAGGAGGGCCTGGTGGATCGCGGTTCAGACCATCCTGCAAAACGCAGTGAGCCACTAACCATTTCTCAGCTTTCCTCACCGAATCAAGCATCGATGGAGGCAGAACAGTACTGGTGCTCTGGTGCTTCACTGACAGCACGGGAAACACTGGTTAGCATAAGGTTGAATCGGAAATATTTTTTTTGATAGATTCAAGATGGATCAAGACTTCTTTCCATTGAAAGAAAGAACACATGTATTTTTCCAATGTGGAAATCTGAATGACTTTGTGTAACACAAAATGGGTGCTGATTTCTAAGTTCAGAGTTCTTACCGCTGCCAAGCAACGGACACCTCTGCTTTGCATTTCAACATCACTCTCCACATTCATTGCTGACAGGGACAGAGTTATGCTCAACCTTGTTCACAGAAGCTGACAAGGAACTTTCCAGTAAATGAAGAATTTTAGGAATAGACCCTTTAATTACGAATTTTATTAAACCAGCTCTCCCCACTGACGTCCTTCAGTTAAACATTTAAGGTCTCTGCTTCGCGCAGCTCTGGTTTCACTTCCAAGGTCAAAGGCCATTTCAGAAGGCGTTCCAAGGCACTTGCTTACCGAGCACAGGGTGGTTAACCTTCAAGATTTAGCCACTTGGTAGCTTCAAACTGCTCCTCTTCCAGTCATAGGGACATATTTTCATCTTGGATACACAAGTCAGCTGGAATCTCACTATCCAAAAGAAATCTGGATAGGCTGGCCTGTCCCATGTAGAGGATAACCTGTGTGCACACTGGCGTGTAAAGGGGGTATAGGAAGGTAAAAGAAATACACAATTCCATCTAGATCACTTCTTGTTTAGATGGAAATAGGGTTTGCTCAAATGACATAGAAAATAGGTCTTATAATTTAAACCTTATTGTAGAAAACAAATAAAGGGTTTAGTAATCTAGTAGCCCTTGAGACTGGATGACTGTGTGACTGTGTGTGTATGCTCTCATGCTCTCTCTCTCTCTCTCTCTCTCTCTCTCTCTCTCTCTCACACACACACACACACACACACACACTTAAGTGGGTCCATTTTAGTTCCACGTGGGTCTTTCCACACACTGGCTCCTGATATCAAGTGCTGGTCGGCAGGACACCAGAATGCCTTTGTGTCCCTTGCTGACACTACGACATTGTGTTTTTCTCCCATTATCCAAGGATAAATGACCTAGATAGTGTGCCTATTAAAGCCTCATTTTTCTTCTGCCCTTTTGTCTACTGTGTACCCCATTATCGCAGGCTGCACACATTTTCAGGATTCCTACTCTCAGATGCCCTTTCAGGGGAGCAATGAGAGGTTTTTTTGTGTTTTTGTGTGTGTCTGCTGAGATACCTGGCATGGAATTACATGAAGGTGGTAATTCAAGGTTTTCCTCTCCATCTAGTCTTGAAGACAGCTAGTATGGGTTACTAGCAGCTAATCTAGCATACGAGGACACAGGAAGCAAAGCATGAGAGTCAGGATGCTGTATCTGCAGCAGTTGCAAATCCGGGGGGAAAAAAAAAAGAGTGAACACCGGTTTCCCTACACGCTGCATTCTATAACTACATCTCTGCATATCATGGGTCACTTTTATTAAAAGCATCATTACTACAGTTGGCAGAAATTTACATTTTATCTTACATGATAGCAGTTTTCAGAGAGGAAAAAAAAAATAAAAGGACATCACAACAAAGAAAAACATTTACAAAGTCCTGTCTGTAAACTTCAAGGCTAGTTTAGAGCTGAGGTAATGCTGTTTTAGCTTTGTGGCTAAAGTAACAAAGTCCTTTAATTTAAAAAAAAAAAAAAAAAAAAAAAGGTACCTGATTCTCACTTCTCTCAGTCTTCTATTTACTCTTCTATTTATTTTGTTTATACCAGTGCATCACAAGACCACAAGCCAATGGAACTGCAGTTGTCTGGCAAGAACCCTCCCAGAAGGTTAGTTTTCCAAAGGGACCCTTCACATTCAACAGCTGCCTGATTATTGCTGCGCCTCGGGACAGAGGCGTTCACACTAACGTGGAGATTGTCAGAGTGTATGGATGTGTGTATGCAAAATGTGGGAACCCCCATAAAGTCAGAAAGGGAGACGAATGAGCAAGGTATGATATGTATGGTAAATTTCATCTTGACCTTCACAGCAAAAAAATTAAAATTAAAAAATTAAATATATAACTTCATACTTCCTCTGAGCAGCACTTCCTTCCGCTAGTGCCGCTGTTACAAATTGCCCTTTATTATAATACCAGTGGTACCCAAAGAAAAAAAGCAGAGCATTATGTAAGTTTCCTTAAAAAGACATGATCACCTCTCAAATTTCATCCTTCCTAGGGATAATAAATAATGCACTGCACAATACTTAATGACCAAGATACCTTCGGACACACCTGCATAACATGACTTGGACTTTTTTCCTTTTTTTCTTCTTCTTTCTTTCTTTCTTTTTTTTTTTTTTTTTTTTGCTACACTATGTTACAGAACAGCTTATAAAACTAGGTATGAACATTAACTGTGAGTGTAAACAGTAGGACTACCACCTGTCAACAGTCTTCAACACTTTCAGTGGAACTGCTGCTGCTGCTACTCGTCGTTTCCGTTGTTTTCTATCTCATCCCCGCCTTCGAGGGAGTCCAGCTCTTCACCCTGTGCAACCTCATCTTCCAAGATGGAGGACTCTACAGTCTTGCCCAGGTTCTCCTCGGCATCGCTGCCTTCCAGGGTCTCTCCGTCTTTACAGGGGCCTCCCTCGGCCTTGTCAGCAGCCTTTTCTTCGCTGGCACCCACAGCGTTTTGGAGTCCCGCCAGTGCTGGGAAGCCAGGCAGTGTCAATCCCCCCAGTCCTGGAGGTAGAAACATGGATGGGTAGAAGAGGCCTGGGGCCATGGTGGACAGGAGGAAAGGGTTGAAGGCCAGCGGGTTGGAGGGCAATGCAGCCGGGGCAGTAGCAGCACCAACAGATCCATTCGCAGAGTCAGCAGCCGAAACGGCGGCGTCTGTGCTTTTCTCAGAGTCTCGGTTCTCATCTTCGTTGTCATTTCCTTTCTCTTCCGCTTTAGTGCCGTCCTCTGGCTCTCCTTGACTTGAAGCAGTAGTGGCGTTTCCAGTAGCAGCTGAGAGAGGGTTGTTCAGCAGCCCGCCCAGGCCGAACACGTTGGGCAGGCCCGCCATCCCTGGCAGCATCAGGGGCAGCACTGCGGCGGGGCTCTTAGCATCGCCTCCGGCGGTGGCAGCTGTGGCCAGTCCTGGAGGGAAGCCCATGAGCCCTGCCAGCTGGAGGGACTGGAGGTTCTGGAGATTCTGAAGGCTTGTCAGGTCCATCCCAGCGAACAGGCTGTTCACCAACAGAGGGTTGATCCCTGAAGTAGAGGCGACAGCAGCAGCCGCTGCGGCTGCTCGGGCGATCTCGCTCTTGGGCCTCCGTCCTCTCCTGCTGGCTCCTTCTCCCCGCACCACAGGTCCAGTGAGGAGACGGTCAAACATTGACTCGGGAACAAAACCCTGGAGGACAGGGAAAGCAGACAACAGCTGTAGAGGCCGGGTTAGAGTACCTTACTGCCAATGTGGTCCTTTTGGAGCGCCACACCAACATTCTGATTATGCAAGCCAGTGCTTAATGTGAGACTTTGGGAAAGCACAGGTTCTGTGTTTTACTATTATGTTCAATTGCTGAATTGTGCTGGGTTGCAGGAAAAAAAACAAAAAACAAAAAACAAAAAACAAAAAACAACAACAAAAAAAAAAACTGTAAAACTGTTCATGGCTACTCCACCAATGAAGTAAATGCCAAGGTAGCTGCATCCATAATTAGCTTAAGGCTCAACACACCAGACAGTGGCTGATTGACTGGAGTAATCACTACATGATATGCAAGTGTGAATCACAGGCAGCAAGCACAAATAACCTTTCATTTGTCAATTAATTGCCAAATAAATATGCCAATTTTAAGAGGTTTTGTATGAAAGAAAAATGATAAAATAATAGACTATAAGAAATTCTATACACTGCATTCTAGATGAGTTCTAGATATTTCAAATATAGGTAAGAAGAAGAAAAAATTGTAACAGTGTAGAAAAACTGAATAAGTTAAACTCACATGTGTAACAACCCCCCATATGAAGCTACCCCCAAAGCTGCATGTAAACATTTATAGCAGTTCCACTAATAATTTCACAAATGTGAGAAAGCCCAGAGGTCTTTCCTTAGGTAATGGAACAACACAAGCTGACTGAGCAAGGAGGAGCGGATCCTGGGTAACTGAAGCCAGTCTCAGGTTATGGAGT
The DNA here is from genome assembly GCA_030674055.1 of Rhabdomys pumilio. Classification (NCBI taxonomy): domain Eukaryota; kingdom Metazoa; phylum Chordata; class Mammalia; order Rodentia; family Muridae; genus Rhabdomys; species Rhabdomys pumilio. Next base: position 124,524,379 of record JANHMN010000004.1, read on the forward strand.
TCACACTTCCATTCTACCCAGTTTCAAAAGACAAACCATTAGGGATGGAGACTAGACAGTAGTAGTCAGAGCTACAGAGGTGGAATCAGATGTATAGGGATCTCGGATAGAAGATTAGGTAGGTACTAGTTCACAAAACTGGGTCCCAACACATGGCTAGAGGCAATTTTATTGTATTATTTAAACAACAAAACCAATAAGCATGCCACTAATTTGTCTTGAAAGAAACTAATAATGCTAAAATTTTATGCAGAATTGCTACGTCTATTTTAAAACTGGACATCACAGTTAATAACACTCCTTAACACTCCTGTCCAGCACAAGGTCTATCTCGAACATGCTGCGAAGTCGGTTCCCCAGGGCTCAGAGTGGGTATGCCCACACGGTATTTTTAAATCAGAGCTGACAAATCAGCTCATTCTCAACTAATGATGTGTGTGTGAAATACAACACACTGATTAAGAAAATGATGCATTATGACAATTCTTTTAAGCTAGGATTAAGATACAATTGGATAATTACTAGCTAATGGGACACTAAGCACCCAGGCACAGTTTTATGTGGATCTCTTTTGTGTACTTACAGACTGCTTGACTATGTCGGTCCAATCTGGAGCGACTGCAAACTCAGGGTTCTCCTCCAGCCACCTGGGCAGGTCCTTCATTGGAGGGGCCATGGCTCCACCCATCTGGGAAGATGCATCTGGTGAACATCTGAACACCTTGGAGGCTTCCCTCCCCTCTCCCCTCATCTCCCTCTTTCCGGGTCCACCGGAACACACACAGGTTCCAGAAGAAGCGTTTCTTTGTCCTCACCAGCCCCTTCCCCAGCATTTACCTTCTTCCCATTTCGTTTGTTAACAACGGGAACTCTTTCTTCTCCTGTCAAAGTGTTTATATCCAATTTATTAGGATTTCGACATCTATGTCGCTTCTGTTTCGGTTTCTGAAACGAGGAAAACAGCACGTCTGCATTCTTCTGCAAAAGAAAAGGCTGTATTTAATGAGGCTGTATTTAGTACTATCCCCTCTCCGTAAATGCCTAAGAGCACTGTGAGGTTTTAATGAGCATTTGCACTTAACAGAAACTGGACTTGTCTGAGAAGGGATCTTCCAGCACTGACTGGTCTATCCAACTTGTACTCTCTGAGAATCTACTTAATTTTTTTTTAAGATGTATTTATTTTTTGTATGGGTGTTTTGCCTGTATGCATGGATGTGCTTGGTGCCCTTGGAGGTCAGAGGAGAGCATCGGGTCTCCCGGGACTTGAGTTATAAATGGGTGCCGGGAACTGAACTCGGGTCTTCTGCAAGAGCAACAAGTGCTCTTAGAGACCCTCTCATTTAAAGTTTCTGTGGCGGGCTGGAGACGTGACTCGGTGGCAGAGCACCGACACAGCATCTGGGTTCAGTCAGGGACCAAGAACAAAAGAGGAAGAAGGTGTCTTCAAATATTTATGCAAACCATAGCATTTTAAAAGAAACTTTATATAGTACCTTCACTTATCTCTAGTCAGTGACATAAATGAAGCCAGAGATGATATCCTAAATGACTACATGAGATTTTTGTCTTTGAGGTGTTATAACTGGGGAAGCTGAAAGGTAGCTGTTGATAACAAGAAAGGAGATGGCCCAAACTCAGTGACAAAGCATAAGATGTTTAAAAAATATTAACCATAAAAGCATAGGAAGAGATCTATGTTGCCAGCTAGAAAGTGGTCTATTGGACATACCACATGGATGCAATAACTGACATTTAGTATAACACATAAGGGCTAGGTGCTTAAAAGAGATCTCTGGAGACAAGAGCTTTATAGCTTTGGGCTGGTCAGGCTTTGTCTGAAGACTAAGGAAATGCACTCAAGACTGTCCCCCAAAGCCTAGACCCCTGGGAGCTAGACCCTGTAAAAAAAAAAAAAAAAAAAAAAAAAAAAAAAGCATGCTGGAGAAGTAGAAACATGAGTAGCAGCCATCTTCAAGTAACTGTGAGGGTATCCTTCAGTAGGACAAACTGCAACCAGTTTCCCTCATGCAGAAGTCACAGCAGAAATCTGGGGCACACGTGAACCTAGAGACATCCAAGCCAAAGACAGAGGGTGCAGACAGCTATCCAGAACTCGCTCAGATGAGAAGCAATTAGGCGGACCCAGTGAGGCTCCGCAGTACTTACTGGTACATAACTCGGCATATCGACAGTGTAAGCGGGGTGCAGCTTCAGCCAGTCAACCAAGTCCTTGTTTTTAGGAGCGTCTTCTCCTACCAGCCTAGTCCCATCTTCAAGGTTTATCACAGGGATCCGGGTGTCGGGGTCCAGCTGTCCAGGAGAAGGAATGTTTCTTATTGGTGGGGTCTCTATATCTTCTTCAAAAGCTTTGGTCACCTCAGCATCCTCCTGCAGGAAGCAGACAGTGATCTGAATTGTCTCATGATAAGATTCTGAGAATGCTCTACTCAAGGAAGATACTCTCCTAGCCCAAAGGATCTTTTCTCAAAAAGGGAGCCCCTATCGGAAACAATGGCCATTTTAGGATGGCTTTTGGAATAGAAGACGACACTTCTAGACTCCTCACAAGGTAGGAACAGTATTCTTCTGTAGGAGAGTCAAAGCCTAGAGGGCCAAGCAAGCCACCAGCACTACACCACCATGCCATGTGGCGGTCTGAGCTGGAGGTGTGTGACAGGTGACCTCTCAGGGATCCCTGAACACTGTTCCAAGCAGCAGCAGTTTATAAGTAACTGGTTTCCTGGCACTCGGAGCAGTACAACTCTGTTGGAGAAGCACCATTTTATGTTAGGCAGGCATGGAAACATGAGAGATTAGCACTCCATCCTCGCCCTGCCGCTGGCCCTTAAATGCTGTGCTTTCAACATGCCAACATCCATTTCTCCATCTCCAGGGCGTTTGAAAATGCAGTAACCTCCACCCGCTTCAGAAGCTGCCATGAAGTCACTCCCCGATGCCTCCAGAACACCCCCTGTTCTTCAGCTTGGTACTCTAGGCTCTCCACAACCTGCATTCTACTTCATGGCCATGTCCACATCTTCTTCATAACGGTCTCAAAGCCAGACGCAAGAGGTGCTCTCACGCCCCAGCCCTTCTGCTCCAACAAGATCCCCAGCATTTAGTGACAGATAACAACCTTCAGGGAAATTAACTTATGGGTTCCCCTCCCCTTCCCTCCCCTCCTCCAAGCTTTCCTTGGGAGCACTGGGAGCACGCCTTGGTCCCAGCACACATGCAAACTATGATATATCACTGAAGTTGGGTGCCCTTATCCAAAACACCTAAAACCAGGATTGATTTTCAATTCTGTATTTTTCAAGTATTTACACTATGCTCAAATAGTACTACAAATAGTATTTGTGCTATTGGTCAGACATACTGGGGCTGGGATTCATGTCTACACATGAATTCATTACATTTATATACATCTTCACCACATAGCCTTAAGCAGTTTTTAGGAAGTATTTTAATGTAACTGTTTTAAATTTCTTTAATTGATTGTATGCATGGATGCATGATCCATGTGTGGGTGTGTGCGTGCAAATGTGCACATGCATGTATCATGAAGTATGTGGAGGTCAAAGGACAGCTTTGAGGATTTGCTTCTCTTCTTCTATCTTTATGCACTTCTGTTCCAGAATCAAAATGACGTCACCAGTCTTGGGTGTTAAGTGCCTTTACATATTGAGTCATCTTGCCTGCTCTGAAACTATGTTTTAACTGTGACCCTTCATGTGAGGTCAGTTGTGGGATTTTTCTAGTTATTGGGTTCTGTTGGTTCCCAAAAGTTGAAAAGTCTGCAGCACTTTGAATGTTTTGATTGAGGAATACTCAAAAGTATACTTTTTGGTCACTTTTCCCCAACACTGACTTTCTGCACATGCCCTGTCAAATTGGGACTTTACTCTTCAAATCCCTGTGCAGAAAATACAGTCACCATTGCTGGTGCCAGTGGAGGCCCCCTCCTTTTTCGTGACAGCAGTGGGAGTTGAAACACGGAGGTGAAGCTGTGTTCAGCACACCTTACTCTCTGTTGCTGACCGGCACAGCTATGCCAACTCAGCACTTTCCGTGTATTTTAGTCACATACAAACCAGCCTCACGGGGAGATCTCCAATTTACAATATCTAACAGTTAAAATGTCCTTAAAAATACATTTCCTGACATCTAGTAGGAGTTCTTGATGGACGGTGGTGGCGCACGCCTTTAATCCCAGTGCTGGGGAGGCAGAAGCAAGAGGATCTCTGAGTTCCAGGCCCACCTGGTCTACAAAGTAGTTCCAGGACAGCCAGGGCAGACAGAAACCCTGTCTTGAAAAAGCAAAAATTCAAAGCAACAAGAAAGCGTTCTCTTAGATATATGTACTATCATTAAAGTTAAGTTTTAACCCATATGGAGCATGGATGCTTCTGCTTACACCCCACTATGCGGCTAACATTTTCAAAGACAGATGTTTTGTTATTTTCCAAGTATGCCTTTTCTTCCTTTTACATTTTCAAGACTCTCTCTAGGCTCAAGTAACTGGTGCTAGGTGTTGTGGCACAGGCCTTTAACCCAGTACTCAGGGTGGCAGAAGTAGGTAGTCTCTGTAGCTGGAGGCCAGCCTGGGCTACAGTGAGATCTTATCTTATAAAAGAGCAAGCGGTGCAAATAACAGAGCTGGAAGGAGAAAAGATGGGCCAGAAAAACAAAAACCAAGTAGTGTCTCTATTTTCAAATCATAGCACCCCCCTCCCCCACAAAAAAAACCTGGCCCACTGCCTCTGGGAAGGCTCAAAGTAGCCTAGCCCAAAGTGGCTCTAATGATTAGAGTTTCCAATCAATAGCTCAGGATATGAAGTCCTCAATTCTGCATAGAGTACATGTAACAGGGTTCTTCAGGGTAAAATTCTTGCCTCCAGAGAGTCAGGGGTCCCCTTTGGGGATGATATGGTTGAGTCAGTTTGGGAAAGAAAATTTGTTATACTGTATTTCATTTCCTTCTAATTAAAAATCCACTGACTTGTCCTCCGACTATCAATGACATGTCTCAGATTTCTAAAACAACTAGTTATGGGGGTGGGGGTGGGGGTGGGGATGGGGGGGGGAGGAGAGCATTCCAAGCCACTAGTGAGGTATCTGAGGCCTGACCCTAAGCACTCACACGAATCTAACTGACACTGGTCCCCAGCACCAGCATTTCTGAGAGCAGAAGCTTTTCATTCCTCCAGAATTCAGAGATAACAATTGTATGCTTAGAAGAACATGTTTCTGCTTTATGCTACTCTTTCTAGAGCAATCGATATGTCAGGACCTTGGGAAGAATGAATCCTCGTGCTGCCTTTGGCTCAGGCTGAGTGATCTGTACCAGCGATCAACACAGGTTTCTGGCTTAGCACCATGGCTCTGTTCATTGTAATTCTGTTTCTCTGGTGGAGGAAGGCAGCTGATGTGATGTTGCTGAGAGGAGTGGGGTCAGCGGCCTAGGGCCAGCTGTCAACAGGGGGACACACTGTGGGAGTGAACACCCAACTTACTGCACTTATCGGCGTCCGTCTATGGCTCATGAAAAGCAGGTCGAGGCCCTCCACGTTTTTCCTCCTGCCTCGCCTCCTCTTCATGGGGGGCTCTCCATCCACCAGGGAGCCATTGAGCATATGCCTTGTAGGTGTGCGTGAAAGGCCTGCTTGGAGCAGTTCCATTTGAGTCTTAAAGGCATCAGACACTGGTGTGGAGACATTAGGCAAGATAAACTTTGAAGTAAGAGATGAAAAATTTGAGGTAGAACTTGTTGCCTCTCTTGAGGCCTTTGATAAGTCCACAACTTTTTCTTGTCCGTTTTCTGAGACCACCTGAGACTCTCGAAGCTGGGCAACCATCTCCATAAGATTTCGCCTCTTGGCAGCTCTTTCAGCCTCGATTTCAACTTTCCTCCTTCTCCGCCGCCGTTGGCGAGGGACAGACAGGTTGAGGGCATCATCCTATTGAAAAGTCCCAAGAGAACAGAGTTGTAATGGGCCAGGCCTTTATCTACAATAGGGGCTGGCATTAGAAGAAAACAAGTACATTCTGTAGTGGTGGCCACAGCTATGGCAATAACAACCATCTTATTTTAAAGTCTGACTAGTTGGCTGGGCATAGTAATGTTTGTCTGTGATTCCAGCTACATAACAGGCTAGGGGCAGAAAGGTTGTTTAAGCCCAGGAGTTTGAGGCCAATATGGGCAACACAATTAAACAGACATATAAAATTGAGTCAGACTCTTGAGTACAAGCTCCCAAATCAGTTAAAATTCACAGAAATCTCCTTTCATCCCTAAAGCAAACTGCTGTGGCTCACCTTAGACAACTGAGGAGATGTGGTGATGTCCTCGCTCGCACTGATGCTGGCCTGGCTGACCATGGAGAGCTCAGCAAAGCTCCTCTTCTGCAAGGGACTGTCCACGGTGGAGGGTGGGTAACCAGGGACGAGGCCCTGGAAATCAAACATCTGGCGCCGATTTACTGGCCATTTGCCTTTCAGTACAGCTTCACAGATGTTGTCTAATCGGTTTATCATTACTCTGTCCTGAAGGGGGAAGAGTCACAGGAAATTTGTAACAAAGACCTACTTTAAATTACTAGATTAGTATGTCCACCAAGATGCTGAGGAGTACAGAATTTTGAAAGGTCAATTATTTGGACTGAAGGAGCCTGGCAAGGAGTAAACAGACAAAAATCCATCAGAATGGTTTGGTTCTGATGGAATGTTCTAGCTGCTCTAGTAAAGAAGAAGTACTATTTTCGACTATACTCGATGAATGACATGAAACGGGGAGCACACTGAGTGAACACCACCTTCAAAACAAGCTCAGATGGCAAAAGGAACTCATTCAGGCTTCATGAACGCAATGGGTTCAATGGAGCCTCTGCACTTGGCATTTCAGTGGTCTGGCCCTTCAGAGCCACAGGCCAGAGTGCAGTGTGTCCCAGGAAGGGGGCCATCATTAACGTCACTATTAATAAAGTTCAGCATTATGAAGTGGGCAGCAACCTAGGAACACCTAATGAATGTCAGTCTGGGTTCCCCACCTATTATCGCTCCAAATTTCACTGAAGCATGCACATTAAAATGTTCTAATTACAGCTCCTTAGACCAAGCTTTCATAGATCAATAGTGCCCGTGACTATAAACCTTTGACTGAACTGAGAAACTCCCCCTCTAGACTCAATGTGGGAAATTAGTGTGACCAGGAACCAAGAGGACATAGGAACAGGAAAAAAAAAAAAAAAAAAAAAACAAACCTCCTTGACAGTATACCCTTCAGACAGAAATGTCACCTTCTTTTTAAGCCACATTAACACCATTAAGAGTGGCCTGGGATGAATCGCCTCAAGTGCACCGAGTGGCACTTACTACGACTACCTCCTGCCTTGAGAAACACAGGCCCTATCAGCACAGAGAACATTTTAAAGAATTATGCTTCCTAACCAAAGAACAATTGTCCTTTGCCTTGAGTTACAGGTAACTACATCTGGGATGACCTCAGGATGAATGGGAACAGGGGCCCACTTCCACCCTTCTCTGGTCTTAAGAACACAGTGGGATTTTTAATAATTATTTTAAATCTAAAAGCTTTACTTAATCTTTAAAAAGTTAACATGGTTTCAAAGTTCCACACTTTTCATTTTGTTAAATTGAAACAGCCAGAGCCTCTGCAAGACAATAGGACAGACAGACTGAGAGCCCTAAGGAGTGGGGAGGACCAATGGTTTTGTTCATTCTACCACATTATCTTATTAGGAAAGTATCTTAAATGTTTCCTCATTTGGGTTCTTCCCGATGATTACTTTAAAATAAAGGAAAATTCTGCACTCTGCATATGCTCTAACAAGGTTTACTTCAAATTATTTGAAAATCAAGCTACAGAGATTTTTTTTCCTGCTCTTTTGTTATATCAGCAAAAGAATCACAGTGACAGAATCCTGCCAACCTTGGGCCAAAAGGAGAAGGCAAATGTCCTCTCGTGAAGGAGCTGAGCCACCGAAGGGTCTCCATCCTCCATGTAGAATCCATCTCGGGTTTCATCCCTAGCAGTGCTCATAGAAGCATTGCTTTCTTCGTCGAAAGTCTTCCCTCTAGAGACAGCTCCTGCTGAGAAATGAGTAATGTGCAGCACTCACAGCCAGAATGCACGGAAGCTCAAGTCTAGTCTCGGTGCTGAAAACAGGAATACCACCCAGCTCTGCTTTACTAAGTGCCTAGTATGCATCTAGAAAGATACGGGGTGTTTCTCAAGCCTGTCTTGTCTAAAATTTACAACAAAACAGCCCACAAATGTAGATGGTGCTTCTTCTATCTGTGATGAAGCAGCCACAGAAATCTTTTCTTTGTGGTCATAGAGTCAGACTTATATGTAGCCCAAGACTTCCTCAGACTCACTATATAGTTGAGGTTGGGCTCGAACCTGTGATCCTCCAGTTTCTCTACTCCCAGGTGCTGAAATAAGGAGCACGTGCCACTACACTAAGTACATCTTTTGGTGCTGAAGGCTAATCACGTTTCTGACCCAAGAGCTTCTGTATTAGCTAATAAAGAAGGGTAGCAGCAAAGATCAACATGGCCCCTGGTTTCTACTTTGTGTTGGTTATGGCAATCTGTAACATGGAAAATGTGCTACCAACCAACCAATCAACCAACCAATTAATCACATCATTTATTCTAAAATAATATTTGCTCAGTGAGCTCTTCCATGATATTCATGTGTCCAAACTTAACATTACAAGGAATTCTTAGCACACCTAACTATGAAGTTAATCTGTCTTTAAAGCAGAAGTGACTGGTGTGTTCACAGCTGCTTTGAGTTTACACTCCTTGAAATATGTTTGCAGGTATAAAGTATGAGGACAAACACATGTACACATCATTCAAACTATTCCGTCACAGAAGAAAATGGACATGAATTACTCTTAGGGGAAAAGAAAAAGGCAGGGTCTCGTTGTATAGTTCTGGAGTACAGAACATAGATCAACCAACCCATGCTAGAATTGAAAGTGCATGTCACCACGCCTAGCCATCAATGACTTTTACAAAACACAGTGCTAGAGATGCAGGGCATGGTACATGCCTTGAATCCCAGCCCTCTGGAGGCAGAAGCAGGTGGATCTCTGCGAGTTGTAGGCCAGCTATGAAGTGAGATTCTGGATTTCTCAATTTAAAAAAAAAAAAAAAATTTATGGTATCATATAAAGGCTATGCTCCACTGTGGTATTAGGACAGTGACAGGAGCCAGGCATTACCTTCCGGCTGTGATGACTCCTCCGACTTATCGTCGTCCTCCAGCTTCTCTTCTTCATCCTCTTCTGAGCCTTTCTCTGAGACAGACTTGGACCCAGGGTCTCCACTGCCTTCCACCCCTTTGAGTTCACCCTTCACAGAGCTGGCCTCGGCCTCACACTCCTGCTTGCCGTCCTTGGCCCCGCCGGCTTCCTCTTCCTCCTCTTTCCCATCCGACCTCTCTTTGGCCGGTGAGTGTTCACACTCCTCTGCCTTGCCTTCAGCCTGCTCCATTACCTTTTCTTCATGGGCATGAGCAGAGGAAATGACTGGAGGAGTCTGGCCAAAGCCCATGGCCAGAGTATTCAAAGAAGATACGGTACTGGCCCCACGGTTCTGAGCAAAGCTTTTGTGAGCGTCTAAGAAGGACAACTCAGGGTCATTGAGAATGTGGTAGTCTGTCCGGCTGACCCCATGCTTAGCAGCACCCACCAGCAGGTCCCTGTCATGCCGTCCACACTCCCACCACTCAGGCAGGTCTAGGCTGGGCTGGCAGAGCTTCAGCCTGTCGCTCAGTTGTGGGTGATGAAGGACCTGCTCTCGGATCTTGCGGAGCAGTTCAATGCGGTACAATGTCCTGGATGCTCGTTCCTCTGTGATGGGCTCGATGAGGGAGGCAAGGTCAGGTGGCTCTGTAACACGAAACATGGTGGTTATCTAGACAGGCCCTGGGCCTACCCTAACCTGCACGCGTGGCCTTGACTGCCTAGCAGTGTGGCCAGTCACTCATTCATGTACCTACCATCTTCGGGCTTGGCAGGCATTCGACACACCCGCCTGCACATGGCCACAAAGCAGCTGAAATACTTCTCCAGACTCTCATCAGACTTTTTGTCTAGTCTGGCAAAGGCTCGGAATTGGTTCCAATCAAACTGCTGTTTCACGGGGTCAAAAATAACCCCAAAGGTGGATACCACCCGGTAAAAGTCAGCTTCTTCTCGTCTCGTCCACCTGTGGGAAAGGAGATCTGGCTCACACATCATGCTCAGAAGGGCATTCAGGACATTCTGTCTTTTCTCTGCCCCCAGAGCATGTCTCTGAAACTCATTTAGGGTTGAGGGACAGACACCTCCCAGGTGCCAGGCCTTTCTTTACTGACAGTGTGTGGTGTGATCACTGCTTCTTGGGGACCCAGCAGAGAAGGGAAGAGAAGGCATAGGGGATGAGGACACTGCAAAAAAAAGGTGGCGAACTAACTCACTTTTGCCTTTTCTCAGATATAATAGCTTCCCTTTCCGCCTCCAGCGCTCTCACTTCCTCCCGAGGCCTCCGTCTGCGCCGGTCCGTCTTCATTAGGGCCTCTTGCCTCATTTGTTGCCTTTTATAGCTGCGCTGATAGGCAGTAATGAGCCGGCGCAGACGCGTAGTCAGGGTTGACGTGTTCGGCCAGTAGAGCTGACCTAACTCAGCATTGCTCTCGCTGTGCTTGCCTGAGGAAGTGGGGGAAAAAAAGAGTCTGAAACATCTCTCACAACACAGACAACTTTCCAACAAAAAAGGATGACTCATTAGCTTTCAGAGGACAGGGTGGGAGAGGCCACCCTGCCACGCTCAGATCTGAGAATATAAACAAGCAGTAACAGCAGAGAGGATGTATAAACTATTTACTTTTAACTTCTTCAAGGGAGGGGTGAAGGTTTATCAGTCTCACACAAAGAAGACTGGCCTTTCTTATAAATGTGCTTACGACAATAATCTTGAATATAACCAGCACATAGTTATTGTCTAATTATTTTATACAGGGTAGAGGGTCAATAGTCCACAGAAATATTTCAGATTTGAATAAATGCCCTCTTCCCAATAAAAATGTTTTAAGGACTTTAAAAGTTTCCACTAAATAATGATTATAAGCGAGCAGATCAATTATCTTAATCAAAAAGTTCTATCCAAGAAATTAATATAATGAAAACCATAAATAAGGATCACCATTATTCCCCAGGGAAGGGCCCACACGGAAGAGTAGCTGTGAGCTGCTCTCATTGGGCCATGCGTGGGATCCAGCTGTAGGCACTCGGGCTGCCCAGCCTGGTCTCCCTGCTCTACCAGCTGGAGCCTCACCTGTGCTCTGCACCTCCATGGAGTCTTCCTTATCCTCTGGGGGAGAATTCGCAAATTCCTTGGAAGCAATGTGAGAAACAGCAATTTTCAGTTGGGGTTGGATTTTACTTTCTCTTTTAGAGGAAGGCCATTATCTATCAAGTGTAACAAGTTCTACATGGGCATATCCTATCTTACTGTAAAAGCCAGTACACTCAAGGTCTTACGTCTATTTCATCTTTGAATGGCACTCTTGTTGGTTTATATTCTGGATCTTCATCTTCTCTATCAAATTCTCCACTGCGTAAAATTAAAAAAAAAAAAGAGAGAGAGAGAAAAAAAAGATAGTTTTAAATTGCATCAATTTGAAGGGAGGGAAAAGAGGAAGAGTAACAATTAGCCCAATACTAAGTCTGGGTCTGCATTGAAAATCGAATCTACCAGTATTTAGAATGCAGTTACAAGGGGTGGTGAGGGAGTCACCAAGGAGACCATTTCATTTATTTATTTGTGTGTGTGTGTGCGCGTGTGTGAACTTAGTTATTATGCTATATAGACAAGACCTACTGGTAAGCATCAGAGTGCCCAGTCCATCATAAGAACCAACCCCTGCCAGTAGATGTACTACTGACATAAAGTTTATTAAAATTTTAGAACGTCCTTCTTACCCATCACCACCATCTGCTAACATGTCTGTCCCTCTCTGCTCAGCGGCGATGGCCTTGGCATCAGGCATACCGACTCGTTCCAGGAAGCACAGTGCAGGGTCAGCTCGCATGGAATTGTACTTCTCATAGCCTGGGCCATACCCACCAGCACACAGAGGACACACAGGAAGAAACAAAAGGAAGACCCCGTCACTGTCAAAACTCGTGGCCCCCCCGCCACAACACAGCCAGTTTGTTTCCCAGACATCATGTGTGCCGAACTAAAACAGACCTTGTTTTGGGTGCAGCATTCTAGGGAAGCCTTTGTGGGCCCCCTTATACATCAGAGATGCCACTGAATGACCACAAACACAGACAGAAAAGGGCTTGGGAGAACTGCAGGATGCCAGGGAGGATTTCTGACCCTACTCTTCCCCAACATCTAATTTTGCTTGACATTTAAAAGGCTTCGTAACATTTCTTTATGACCTCTGCAGGGGTTCTCCAGGTCTACTCCCCCCACCCCCAGTAGTTTGGGTCCTGCAGGAACTCACATGGCTGGCTGAGACATCCCCATGTACGGAAGGCCAGCGAACCTGTCTTATCAGGTTTGTGATGATGCATGTCAGTAAGATGACACTGTTCCCTCTATGGTTTTCAAGCTGCAATTTGCTTTTTGACTGCCCAAGTTGACTAGATGGGAAATGGCAGATCCCAACAGTGCACTGCGGGAAAATGATTTTGAGGCCGAGCTCACAGAACACGGCTGGAGTACATAGGAGGAACAGCACAATTCAATTAGGACGTGTACTACAACACACTGCTCCTAACTGCTGTAGAGCCGCAAGCCAAACTGTAATCATGAAAGGTTTTATAAGCCATCATTCTCCCCTTTAGTCAGCCTGGGCTGCTGAGAGTACCTCTGCGACCTCCAGAGAATTGGGATTATAATCAGGAGCCGCTCACTGTATATATCATGGCACTTCTGCATCCCCGGCCTTTCAAAGTTAACAAGGCTGCATCCCACTCGGGGGAGCGGTGAGTCCTCAGCACTGACATTTGTGAAATATTGCTTGGAACAAAGCCCAGGAGGCACTTGTCCAGATTAATAGCAGAGGTTAAGCCCACCGTCCACTCTGACACGGGCTGGCAGAGTTAGTGAGGGCAGCCGTTCCGGAAGCAAAGTTTCGGGAGTGCTATGGTACAACTTGGCTACTGCTAAAACAAATATGGTTTGACTTCTGTTTACAGCCAAGAAAGAAATGTTTTCTTCTCAAACACTCAACAAACATTCAAAAACAGCATCTGATATTTACAGTTCATATTAGATTTTTTAGTACAGAGAAATGGTAGGCGCCAAGAGTCCTTTGGAACAGTCCTCATTAATATTATGACTTTGGAAAAGAGTATGCAAGGAGTTCTAAATAAAGAGGATACGTTCAAACAGAAACGCTCCTTACCATGTTTAAACACTCCAATTAAGAGGGATTTATCTGCTTCCCTATCCCACCAATCTGCAGGAACTTCAGCATGGAATGGCTCAGGGATCCACACGTCCGCTTCACTGGAAAGACGACAGCATTTAAGCATTCTTTAAATACGAGTACTTAACGTGAATCCTAGTCCTATGTGTCCTCTTTTTTACAATAAGGATCTAACATGGTAGGGAGGAATCAGCAACACGGGGTAGTGGTCTGTAGCCAGAATGAGCCTCATCACAAGATAGCCCAGCTCAGGTCAGAAGCCATTGTTTTTCACCCTCTTAAAAACAAGCACATGCAAATGGCCCTGTCCATCTTCTTATCCCAACCCTGAGCCCAGAGGACAAACTCCTGTATGAAAGACACAGAAAGGAGGTGAGCTCCTGATAGGCTGGGTGGGTTCTAAGCACAAGCCGTGGATTTTCTCAACTGCCTGGGCTAGCCTGTGGAGGGCCAGAACAAACGTGCGCTTGCACCAACCTTGAGTCAGCGCCCTCGAGGATCTTCTCTGCCTGGTCTCCTATCACTTCTTGTCTTAGGTAGTACAGCATGCGGACACGCAGCAGGACCCTGGAGAGGAAGACAGAGGGGGGAAAAAGTTCTTAACTTCAGTGCTGTTTGCCAACAGTGGCTTTTGGCAGCTGCTGCTGTTCATCCATCATCCTGCCAAGGCTGATTAGCCATGCTGTATGGTAGGCTTGAAGCGTGACAGATGGTGCCACATAATCACCTCTGTGTGGTGCTTTCTGCTGGCTTCCAACAGGCCTGCCTGGCAACCGCTCACGCTGCACAGAGAGGGAGCGGGCTCAGCCCAGCCCAGGCATACTTCACTTAGACCTACCTAGTGCAGCTTGTGAAGTTTAGACACGTACCCTACCACTGCCTCTGAAGTATTGAAGCAAGTTTGTAAACAACCGAGCAGATGGCTTTCAGTAACTGTTCTGCTTCATTATCTCATAAAATTTCCTCAGCTGCTGCCTTAATACCATTTTTGGAAGCACATCAGAAGTTGTAGGAATAAACGAGATATAAAATCTGGTTTTACTACCTTACAATAAACCCTCAATATGGAATGTCAGGTTTTTCAGATTATACAACTTTGCTTCCGAGAAAGGAAGACGGTGAGGGGAGTGGGCAGGGGCCTTACCCTACTCAGGGAACATTAAACATGTCTATTACTTCTACTTATATTATCAGGGGACCTTAGTTGCAGTTTAAAAATAATAAACACTACAAGATTAAAATGCATCTAACTCACTGATACTAATTTTTAATGAATCAACATTAAAAACTGGTGACATTGTCAGGTCACCAGATTTTCCATCTTGCTCATGTTTCCTCAACAGCTAAAATGTGACTCCCCCAACCCTGCAAATAAAACTCACCTGGCATACCTCACAGGTCGTCTCCCTACCAGACAGCCCATATGTGCATTTGGGACTGACTGACACCTGAAGATGACCCTCTTGGAGAAGGTTGGTTTGTTCCAGTGTTATTTCCCTAGCTGAATAAGCCTGTCACTAACTGTATAACACCCCTGTGCCAACATTTCTCATTTATACACACTGACTCACTTGGTCTTCATAATAACCCTGTGATAACACGGGCAAGTTCTCATTTCTACACTACAGATGTGAACACTGTTGGTAACAGAGGACGGGTTATACACCCAAGGTCACAGGGACACCTTGAGCACAAGCACAACAGATCTAGGTCTCAACAAGAGACGACTTGCCTCTAAGACATCAAAATGACAAGCAGGGACAGTCTTACTAAGACAGACTAGTCCTGACCAGGTATCAGGGGAGACGCACAGTTCACCCCAAGAATCCTCTCACGGCTAACATGGATTGGGTGGGCTGCAAGGTTGCAAATATTAAGATGTATGCCAAGATAAGCAGTTGTGTTGGGAAATGCCTTTTTACTTTTCAATTTTCTTTCTTTTGTTAATACAGAAGCTCAAATACTGACTTTGAAACACTGAACCAAATAAGAAAAATTGGTAGCGTAGTTAGCTTTCCTCTGGCTAGAGAGTCTGCAGGCCAGTGTTTGCTCACACTGGATGCTCAGAAACAGTAGTTCCAAAGGAATTCTCCTCTACCTGTGGCTGGACTCTTTCCTTGACTCGAAGGCAGGGAGCCTAATGGTTTCTTTTCCTTTTGGTAGAAAACACAGACTTCCATTTCAGGGCAGGTTTAGTAGTGTGGAGCTTTCTATGAACTGATGTGAACATCTCCTTTTCTTCTAGAGGGAAAGCCAGGAAGAGAAAGGATGGCCAGGACACAGCTCCTGTTCTCAAGGAGTCCACTCTGTGATAGACGGACAAGAAGGCTAACAAGCCCCCAGGGCTAGTCCACAATCTTTCACACATCAAGCTAGTGACTGGAACCCACAGCCCAGGACTGCACACAGTACTCGACAGCATCCCCCACTTGGCTTCTTTCATCTGTTTTGTTTCACAAGCTTTCTATCTGTGAGGAGCAGTGGTCAGTCATTTTTCTAGGATGTCCTTCAATTAGGTCTCACTTTTCTACCTTAATACCAACATCTCTCGTTAGACAAGACTGAATCTCAAGGCACAGTCCACAGGCCAAGGACAATGGGACACTCTACTCCAGAGAAAAGCTAGAAGGTAACAGCAGTGCTTTTCTGAGACTGAAAGAAATACAAAAAGAACCCCAATTTTACCACATGTACTAACTGCAGAGGACCCCCTATGACGATTGCTACTGACAGGAGACTAGGAATTAGCTACGCTGGCATCTGGGAAAAGGAGCACTGTTCTAACATTAAGCCATTTAACTTTCTCTGTTTGAATCCAGAACTCAGATGGCAACTAACCCAAAACAAGGTAAATAAACCACAGATGAGGACATTTTCTGAGAGCTATGATAACCAGGTTACAATTTTAGTAAGAAACACCACGCTAGGACAGTAACAAGTTCTAAAGATACCAAGTACTTTGGACAATCACAGTGACCCTCTCAAGAGCCATGAGGCAAAGAGTCAGACTTCTGTGGTCAGATGGGCAAGGAGCTGCTCAGGTGAAGAAAAGCGTGTCACCAAATCCCACTGTGTTCTGAACTGAGAAACCTTAGACCTGCATCTTTGTGGATAAGCAGGAGATTAAACAGAACAGCAGCCAAGAAAAGATGTGGGTGCCTTCTGTCTTAGCTACTCAGGTGGCTGAGGCAGGGGGAGCTCTGTGACTTTGAGCCAGCTGGGTCTACACAGCAACAGAGATATAACTAAAGCAAAAAGTGCTCTGTAAACTCCCCAGTGCCCCCCATGGAAGCAGCCAGTGAAAAGTGGAGTCATACAAAAGGAAGTGTAATTGTCTGTCTACCACATATTAGCCCCACACTAGTCACCTACAATCCCACAGCAAGGCTTATATCAGGTAAACGTGGGAACAGTCTAGATGTCTACCAATGAACAAGAAAGGATTAACAAAGCAGGCGTACACAGAGCGGAACAGCATTCATCGGACCAGAGGATCTCGACACTACCTACAACATGGATGAACCGTGGGCACCAGACCAAATGAAGAATCAGAATAGGGGATACTGTGGGGTACCCCGCATGAAGCAGCTAGTCTAGGATGGACAAGCGAACAGGACAGATACAGAGGGCAGGGAAAGGAGGATTCATCACTTAGGAGGTAGAGTGCCTGCTGGCAGGGATGACTGAGTGCCCATCTTAGATGGCAGTGATGAGCACGGGGCACTATGCATGTAGCACACCGCTCTCTTACAAATGGGCTCACGTGGTACACATGCACTTGCTGACCTCAGGTGTTCGGGACACTTGCCCACCTTGACCTGGTACCTACTTGTTGCAGTGGTGCTTCAGGTGCTTCTTGTAGCTGTCCTCCTGGAACAGGGCATCTGGGTTGCAGCTTGCCAGCCAGTCAGCATCCTGCAATACCGGCTGCGTACTCTGGGCCTTCACCTTCTTCCCCTTCCGGCCCCTTGGCACAGGGGCTGACAGACCTAGAAGCACCAGGGTCACAGTCATGGATAGCTTTGCAGTACATATTACAATGTCAGAGGAAGAGACTGTAAGGTACAGGTCACTCAGTCTACGCTGCCGCCGTTCTTTACTGAATGGTGGTGTTTCTGGTAGCCTATTGTGACCCAGGAGCACAAAGAACACAAGACAGACCTACCGGAATGATTGAGCAGGGCACGAGTCTGGCCATCGGCCGTGGGTGTGATCAGGTCCCAGATAAAGCTTTTGATGTTCTCGTCTCCTCTGTAGTGATTGAGACAGTACACCAGGATGGCTCTGCAGATGGTTTCTACATCTTGCTCAGTCAGCTGACGTTTGTAGCGTCCGTGGGACAGGATATCTGTCCAGCGACCCCAGCTGGAAAGCAAAAAGGTGGCATGAAGATGGAATCTCTGACTGTACAGATGTGGCATCACCTTGATAGCCAGAGCCTGGGAAATCCTGGATAGCATTAGTCACCTCTGGAGATAGGAAAGGAATACAGGTACAACACCTCTGTACAGAGGGAATGACGAAACCACCGACATACCCATGTTACTAATAGCTTTCCTGGGCTGATGGTGGCTACAGCTGTCATTCTTAGAAAATGAGTGCAACCAGAGGACCTGGAATTTGTCTTGTTCTCCTTCAACTATGTATTTATATGTACTATGACCAACCTTTTGAGATGAATGGTGACTTTAGGTCAGTGTGACTACTAGAAATCAAAGCTAGAGGCTGAGGGGTCCCGCTGCATCAACCCACCACAGATGCCTCAGTAACCAGTGAAGATCTAAAAGCCCTGTGGCTCCTTTTCAACAGGGAATGGTTGTTTCCAGCTCAAGAAAAATACTGGACCAAGTCTCAGGGCCTCCCAGAGAAAAGGGCAGAAGGACTAAGTGCAGGAAACAAAGAGCACATGTGCCGTACCATTACCACACAAACAGTGGTTGTACTGCTGTCTCAGAAATACCAACTATCCAACAAACAGGTGCAGGGCGCAGAGGCCGCTTGAACGGTGCCACCCCCAGGACAACAATAGACAGAGCCACCGGGCAGAGCTCACAGTGCAGAGCCTCTCTGCTGCCTTCTGTAGTAACTGAGAGTCGTGCTCAGAGGAAAGAGAAAATCCTCTGCTCTGCTCTGCCTCTCGACAAACCACTGTTCTTTCTGGCTGTTCTGACCTCTCTCAGACCCAGGCCTTGGGCTTGCTCCTCCCTCCCTTTCTCACATCTGTGCATTTCTGATGTTCCTCAGCCACAGATTCTCTTTGTGACTCCTCCTTGCCCCCAAAGGGTGGGGGCAGTCCCTAAATTATGTCTTAAGGGAACACGCTGAGCTTCTGTGTTCTCTTAGCCGAGTGAGTGCTGCCTGCTATTTCATCATCATAGCGTACTGACATTAATGCTTGCTCACCTGCCTGTCTTCGGCTATACCTGAATTGCTCACAGTGGTAGTTCTGGTATCTGAGTCTCCTAGCTCAGTGCCCAGCACATGGTGGTTGTTCGATCCTCAACAGTAAAAGTAGGAAGAGGAGAGGACTGAATGGCTTCCAACAAAATGTAAACTATGATCATCAGGCTGGACCACGGAAGGAGGTACAGGGAGCAACGGGCTGAGGCTAGGTGAGTCTCTGTCCTGTGTAGAGGCCGGAGAGCCACCCAGCGTGCAGACGAGTGCCAACACAGTTGGTGAGAAACAGGAAAGGCCTTGGCTGGCATTCATGCATTGCATACAAACACCTATGTAGCACTGTGTATCTATGGCATGCCCATGCACTGAGGATACACTGAAAGAGGTCCTGTCCTTCCAGAAATGCTGACTGGGATTCCATCAGGAGGCTGATGAGACATGCAGGCCAGAGTGCAAAGGGGATGTGAGGACTGCAGCACAGGAGGTGGGCGTAAGGCTGGTCACATGCGTGGGAGGGGGCGGGGCTTAGGCAGAACCACCCGTGCATGGGCAGAGAAGAGCGGGGTGTGAGCCAGAGGAAGCAAAGTTCCCAAACAGAGCTCACCCATGAGAAAGAATCCACAGACAAGTGTCAGGGGCAGAACCCTGCAAGCCTCAGATACATGCTCTACACCAGCAATGATCCATTGGAAGAAATGCCACAGGCCACAGGTAGGACAGCATGGAATCAGTGATTTTACTGGAATCGGCCTACAGTCCCATGATCTGTGAGCAATCTACTGATTCTGGCATTTACTGAGGACCCTACAATTCAAAGTGCTGTGTGGGTGCCATGTTGCATGAGACATGAAGCTGGTGTGGGAGTCATCCTTTAGCAAAAGGAACCCCACAGACTCGTGAAGTTCAAATGGCCTCTTAGGCTTCAGACAAGTTGGAGGACAGGTACATGAATGAAGTCTCTGCCTTTGCTAAGTCTTTATAGCAGAAAACTATTAAAAGATAACTATGGTCATAAAGTTTATGTGACAGTATGGTGCCAAAAGATTTTGCAATTTTACATCATTCTTAGTTTTTAATAATCTACAAGTAAATTGTAATTCCCACGGTGCTAGCTAGTGCTCATAAATTCCAGTGGCTTCTCTCTCCACACCCAGGAGGATTAGAACGTGGGAGGATTAGAACGTGGGAGGATTAGAACGTGGGTCATATTGACTATACAAGCCACAACCTGCAGGAAGTTAGTGCGAAGGCATCTGTCTGGCTACACTAAGGCAAGCCACGCAGATCCACAGAAATATGGTTTTCCTATGACAACTGAGAATTCCAGCTATTGGCAAAATAAAACGAGTAGCAAACCAGCCTTACCCGTAAACCAGCAGATTCTTCTCCACCCTGAAGCATTCGCTCCGGGCATAGCCCTGAGACTTGTCCTGGGGACGCCGTGGCTTTGCGCAAGGCTTTTCTTCAGAGTCGCTTTCCAGGTCAGAGAACTCCATCAGCTCATCCTCTTTCACTGCGCTGTAGAGCCGGGTCTGCTTCCTCACTCTCGGAGTGTCGATAACCAGGTTGTTCTAACAAAAGAGCAAACGCAGTGAGAGCCATACCAAACTTCGGGTCCGATCAAGCAGCACCCTGCATGAGACTTTGCACTCACCCTCCCATTTAAGGCATCGATGTCCAATTCAGCCTTCTTAGCCCACTTCTGCCAGAAATTTGGGTCATCCAAAGAAATATCTGTCCTATTTCCAGATGCAACAAAACTGGCCTAAAAGGAGGAAAATGTATGTGTTACTTTTGAGATGCAGTTCTCAGAGTCAGGACCCCTGGTAGACTCTGTTCATCTAGTCACCATATACAATGTGTGTTCAGCCTCTTGTGCAAGACAGTATAGTGGTGGATGGGAGAGAGATGTCCCCTGTAAGCTTTCCACACCTGCCACAGTAGTAAAAAAGTGCAAACAATTGAGAAAGGCCTTGAACTTGGTTCCAGCAAGGTCTTGCTGGGAGCAGAAATAAAAAAATTAGTTTCCTCTAGAAGAAAATGCTAGGACTGTATTTTAGAGAGGTGGCAGAAATGTTCATGGCAGAGCCCTTGCAAGGTCCAGGAGAGGAGCAAGGATGGAGGGGCCACCGGTAAGTCGAGGAGGGTGGAGGCCAGTGCAAGGGGGGCCTCACATATGTTGTTAGCGTTCGAGCCCTATCCCTAGGGAAGCATGAACTATTTGAAAATTGAGGTAAAATTAGCATGGACATGGCTGTGCCTGGAGCTGCATGAGGGAGAAGTTATAGTGACAGCCTCCAGCAGAGGTTAGAGCACATCACTCCAGCAGTTAATACCAGAAAGAATGACTAAAAGTGAAGACTTCCTAAGAAGACATTCTGCAGAAGGTAAAGTTAATAGAGGTAGACATCGGCAGACATGAACACAAAAAGGGAAGAAGCCAGGGAAAACTACCATCTCCAACTCTGGCATCTGCATGTTACTCAGATGGAGTGTGTGTGTGTGTGTGTGTGTGTGTGTGTGTGTGTGTGTCTGTCTGTCTGTCTGTCTTGCACATACTGAGAGTGCACGTGAAAATTGAGGAAAGTTTGTGCAGGAGACTGAAAAGATGAGGGCGCAGAGGCCAGAGAAGAACCCTACAAGCTGAGGCAATGGGGAAGCTCCACTCCTTCCTCACACCACAGACAGCTCAGTTTGAAACAGATCGCAAACTGGATAGAATGGTGTCTGTGAGGACTCCAGCCTTAACACACAGGTGTGGGAAAGGCAACAGAAAACAAACCGGGCTTCAACGGTTTTAGTCGCCAGGGAAACAGAAATTAGAAGAAAACAAACAAACAAGGAATGTTGTCCAGGATGTAGTCAAAGAGGAATTTGTATTCACGGCCAGTGGGAAAGCAAACTCATGGAGTCACTATGGACATCAGTCTGGAGGTTCCTCAAACCACTAAAAATAGCACTACTGCATAACCCAGCTACGCCACTGGATTGTGTTCCCGAAGGAAGGTCTCTAAGTCAACACACCACAGAGACACTTGCACACCCATGTTTCACAATAGGCAGGAAATGGAACCAGCCTAGATGTCCAGCACCAGAGGAACTGACAAAGAACATGCTCTAGCTGCACACAGTGGACTTCTATTGAGTTGTAAAGAAAAACAAAATCATGGCATTTGCGAGAAAGTGGATGGGGCTGGAAACCTCTGTGTCAAGCAATCTAAGGCAGGCTCAGAGATACAAACCCCACATTTGTCTCATATATGAACCTGGATGCTATGTGTGTGTGTGTGGGGGGGGGGGGTTCCATCATGAAACTATAGGAAGAGATTTTTAAGCAAAAGTATAAAAGGAATAATAGGTCTCGTGATGTGAAGGCAGATGAAGGGGCTTCTGCAGAGTGAAGGGGACCATCGGGAGCGCAAAGGGCACAGAGGGTAATGGGGAAGGGATGAAGTATATGATGGCACTTGTAAGGAGACGCTAGGGTGGTGCCCAGCATTTCTTTGCTAACTTACTTTTTTCCCAATTTGTTTAAAAAACAAACAAACAAACAAACAAACAAACAAAAAAACAGAAACAAAGCAACCCCGTTTGTTAGTTCCTTAAATGATAAGCATGCACAGGTGAGGTCTTGGGTTCAGTCCTCACTGGGGACCTGAGAAAGCTAACATCACCTCTAGTTCTGCTTTTGTCGAATGCTCAAGAGAAACGAAGACGTGTCCAAGCAGAAACTACTATGAAAATGCTCACTAAAAATATCGAAGTAGAAATAGCCCAAATGTCATCATCAGTGAGCAATGAATAAGTGACTGCAACATCTATCATCACCTGGTCACTGCGTGATACCCGTACAGTGGAACACTGTAAGCCATAAAAGGGAATAAATTATCCATGTAGATTACAACAAGGATGAACGTGAAAAACATTACATAATTTTATGAAAGTACACTCAAAAGACCACACACGATATAAACTCCACACAGAATGGTGTTTCCAGGGTGTGCAAAGCTATAAACGAAGTGTGTATGGTTTGCAGGACTGGGTGACACAAAGGGGAGAGAATGCTTGCCATTGGGCACAGGGATCTTTCTGAGGTAATAGGAACATCCAAACTTAGGATTGTGCTAATGGCTACCCTAGCCTATGATATGTCAAAGGTGTCAAATTTCATGCTTTATGGCAAGTACACCACAGTTTAGTGAGACTAGAAAGTGGAGTGAGCCTCGGTGCTAACAACTGGAACACTAGCAAGTGGGTTTTAGGTGATAGTCAGGGCTCAGAGCATCCTTGTCCACAGCAGGTTGGGTTTGGTGGAAGAGCACAGGCTATAAGCTGTGGGAAGCAGACAGTGGCAGGAACTGGGATAGAAATGCATGCGCTCATTTTAGCTGTGAGCAGAGTCATGGGGCTGGAACAAAAGGGGAAACAAGAAAGAGTTAACACCAAGTGACTTGATCATTCTTTTGGGTCATCTCAGGAACTCATGTCTGAATCTGAAGAACGAGAGTCATAAGAGGAATTCATAAGGGAAGCATGGGGAAAAACCCACGAAAACAAGACCATGAGGGTCCTGCACAGGAGAGAACCCAGCGTACAGAGAATACCATGAGTGTTGGGAGTGTTGGAATTAATAACTGATCTATAATTCATAGTGAAAAAGCCAATGTTCTGTGTATGTTTTGTGGTCCTTCTGTAAGCTCTCTTCATGAGTTAGTTCTACAAGGCTGCACTAAAGACCTGGCCTCTTAGGTGAATTCAAACCTTAGCAAACGTGGAACCTTTTCCTTCGGACTCAATGGTAATAGTGTGGGTTCGTCGAAGGAGAATCTGGTCGATATCTTCTTCACAGAACTTAGACCCTTCATCTTCTTCATCCATAAGTGCACCATAAGCCCCCTTTCTTAGGAGGTCTTCAATTTCCTTCTTGGAAAGCTGCTGTACCTGTTTCAGAGAAATTATAAGCATTCAGAGTAATTTAGAATTAAAACACAAACTGTGTGTCTTAAGAGGGCTTACTTATAACAAAGGAAAATGTAATAAAATATGCTTAAAATCTGAGGTTAAAAAACAGCCAGCGGAGCATGGTAACACACGCTTTTAAATCCAGAAATCGGGAGGTAGAAACAGGTAGATCTGCAAGTTCCAGGCCAGCAAGATCTCATAGTGAGGCCTTGTCTCCAGAAAACAAACAACAAAAACCAGATGCCAAGTAATTCCTCACAATCAGCTGGCTGCAGACAAAGGCAGGCTGAACGCATGGCCTGGCCAGTGTCATCTTACCCCATTGGTGGCATTTTCTCTTCCACTCATAGACTGCAACACGGCTTTATCCAGACCCAGCTTCAGACTAGCCTTGTCAAACATTTCCCTTTCATAGGAGTTCCTTGTAATCAGCCTGTAGATTTTCACAGATTTGCTCTGCCCTATTCTGTGGCATCTAGCTTGAGCCTGGAAGAAAAAAAAAAGCCAACGGCTGTTGCAATGAAACACAGGACTGTGTCCTTCCTAAATATGTATGTTGGAAAGCTGATCCCAATGTTAGATTTAGAGGTGAGGACTCAGGAGGTAATTAGGTCACGAGGGTGGTGCCCTGAAGAACAGGCTTAGTGTCCTGTAAGAAGAGGCAGGAGGAAGACAGCCGTCTGTGCAGCAATAACCCAATCTTATTGGCATCCAGACCTCACTGTGTCAACTTCAGAACCTTGAGAAAGGCATGGGTATTGTTCAAACTGCCCAATCATTGGCATTTTGTTATGGCGACCAAAGTGACCAACATTCAACAACTCAAGAAACACCCGGCTCTTTGGTCAGTTCTAAAACTGCATTGTTAAAATAACACACAATAAAAGGCACAGTTTAGAAGGATACTACCACACTAAGAGGTTCCTCTCATATTACACATCAGGTGATCACTAGTTGATTTGCTCTTAGTCAGGAGACAAAAAATGAGCAATGACACACGTTCACTGGTGTGACTGATAAG
Organism: Rhabdomys pumilio; assembly: GCA_030674055.1. Taxonomy (NCBI): domain Eukaryota; kingdom Metazoa; phylum Chordata; class Mammalia; order Rodentia; family Muridae; genus Rhabdomys; species Rhabdomys pumilio. Next base: position 124,549,227 of record JANHMN010000004.1, read on the forward strand.
CCTGTCACAAGAGGCACCAGGGACAGGCAGCCTGTGCCCACTTACCTGGAGGTCATTCTGAGGATTCCAGTCTGAATCAAAGATGATGCAAGTATCAGCAGCAGTGAGGTTAATGCCGAGCCCTCCTGCCCGTGTGCACAGGAGGAAAACAAACCTATCAGAGTCAGCTTTGGAGAATCTGTCAATAGCTGCCTGCCGGAGGTTGCCTCTGACTCGGCCATCAATCCTTTCATATGGGTACCTGGAAATACAAAAAGGAGGCCTGACCAACAGCTACCATGTACCTGCTTCTTTTTGTTTTCAAATAAGTATTCCAATATGGAATATGCACTCACACAATAGAAGGACTTAGCATAAATAACTCAGATCAGAGAAGTCTTCCATTCAACTGCCAGAACACTCAAAGGTTTAAGTTTTCTTTTACTTCCTCAAGGAAATAGCTAAACTCTAAAAATAGCTGATAAAATACATTTTAATTTTAAGTAAAAACTTTTCTCCCCAAGTTGAATGAAATGAAGAAAAACTGCTCAGAAAAGTATGCAGAATAAAACAAACAAGCAAACCTACATATATATCTGGCGGCAGTGATACACGCCTTTAATCTCAGCACTAAGGAAGCAGAGACTCAAGACCAACCTGGTGTACAAAGCGAGTTCCAAGACAGTCAGGGCTACACAGAAAAACCGTGTCTTGGAAAAAAAATAAAAGTATGCAGTGGTCTCCTGCAATCATGTAAGATGCCCTTATATACAACTGTGATTTTAAAAAAGGAGGCGATACATGGTTCCCATTCTGCCACCTCTACTGTAAATGACACTTCTAGGTGACCCATGCAGAGTCCTGTCCTTTCTTTCTGTTGTTTTTATGCAGTGGCCTCACCGTCTCTGAATGAGATAGTCTTCCAGGATGTCTAGGCAGCGCACCATCTGGGAAAAGATGAGCACCCTGTGGCCACCAGCCTTCAGCTTTGGCAGCAGCTTGTCAATCAGCACCAGCTTGCCAGCAGCCTGGATCATTGCCTGGAGCTGAAAATCTGGAGACTCTGCATTGTGTGTTTCTTTAAACTCTTCCAAAATTTTCTCTTCAGCACCTGCAGAGATTGGATGGCATGATGTGAATACTGTAAAAGGTTTTTATTACTAAAAACAATGGGTTTGCTTTTGAAACCCACAACAAACTGGCAAAATCAGAATATCCCATTCACACGTAAGAGCAGGAAGCCACCTGCTTCCACAGAGTAAGATCCACACCTAACTACAGGCCTACAAAAGCGACCAAAGTCTTAAGTTCCATACATTGAGGCAGTTGGGGAGAGATCCACATTTTCCAGTCACCAAATGTTTGCTGACTATATTTAAAAACAAGACAAAACAAAACCAAAACCAACCAAACAAAACACACCCAAATTTCAACAACAGACTGTTAGGCCATAAGTGGCGGAAACAAGCCAAGGGCCAAATATCTTGAGAAAATCTAGAGCCTAAACTGCAGAGGAAGGGGGTGTCAGCTGCGTGAAGCACAAACAGCAATGCCCAAACCCTCTAAAGCTAAAACCAGACGCATCGCTATGGCTCCCTGGCTAACTTCCTTTTCTCGATGTTTCTTCACTGTGCAAAAACTTGAATGCGGTAGAGCAGACTCAGGAGAAGGACACATTCTGATGAGGAAGGCTCACAGCTATGGACTCTGGCTTCCCACATCGTGTTGTGGGTTCAGGCAGCAGCAGGTGAGCATCTCTCGGTGCTCAGGTTCTTTGGCTGGAGTTAAGCAGAGGTGATCTGTCCCGCTCCTTGGCCTCTGGGGCTCCCCAGTACACAGGGCTGGGTTTCACACTCTTCCCATCATAGCTGTTGTTTAGAAAGCACACCAAATTTAACCTAAAGGGCTCACTTCCTACCATTATACTGTGCCAGGAACTTAACCCTTCCTCCCACCATTTGAAACATGTGACACATGGATGGATTTATGAAAATCTCCCAAAGGTGTTTGAAGGTCGGATCAGGCAGGCCACGGCAACCGCCATGACACCTCCACAGGCAACACAATACCAATGAAGGACAGTCCTGCTTCCATTTAAGCTGGCTGTGAAGCTGTCCTCATGAGGTCATATGAACAACACTGGATTTGTTTAGAATCGTCAAGGACAGATTAAAGCTACTTGATGTTTGGAGCAAGTGCCAGGCCTTCCATGAGGTGCATGACCTTTTCAAAGTGAGACAGGCAGAAAATGCCAACGCTCTTGGAAGAGCCTGACCCTTATTCACCTTCCATGAGAACAGAAAGCTAAGATTCAGATTTGTTCTGTAAGTGTGAAAACAGACTAAAGAAAGATAAAGAAGAGAGGCCACATTAAGAACAGAGCCAAAGTGTCCCTGACTAAAGGTGATAGGATCTGGGATGTGGAGACCCGGTGCTAGATTCAGAAAGCATCCACAGGCAGCAGACTTAAAGTGAATTAGCACATTAGGACTTTTAGAACGTTTGTTCTTTTGTAAAATGCATCATAAGATGCTTACAATTTAGAAATGAATACTTTGCCTTGATGATGTTTGTGCATTCTTTGTCCGTGAGGCGTACAACCCATGATCAAAATGAAATGTAATGCAGTCTAAAACTACTTAATGATCAAGGAATCGTTTTTTCAAAAATGAGACTTTCACTTTGAGAAAGCAAATGTCAGACAGGGTGGAATTATTTTAGTAAAACATTGAAACATAAATAATTCAAGTAGAAAAATCTAAACTTATGTTATAAAATTTTAAACTTATTAAAAAGGGGCAAAATAACACTCAGGCCTTTTCGATGCTACAGGTAATATCTTATCCTTTAACTTTTAGAATTTCAAGTGTGTGTGCATGTGTGCATGCAAGCGAAGATGCCTGCAGAGGCCAGAGGGATCAGAGCCCTCCCAAGATGGAGTTATAAGAAGTTATGAGCCACAGGATGTGGTGTGAGCGCTGGGGTCAATCAAACTCAGCCAGGGATCAATCCCACGCCAGAGTAAGGTGCACTTTAGTTCCTAAGCATCTCTTCAGATGCGTCTCTCTGGATTATATTCTTTTCTGGAACTGATCTATTTCATTAGGAGTTCAAGTTCTTCCAGAACAGTTTATACCCATAATTCTTCATTCTCTCCAAACACACGCCCTTTACAATTCTTTCAACGCTATGTTTATTATGGCAACAGGGAAAGAGAGGGAGGTGTTGTGGAGAGGGCTGCAATTTCTGTCCTATGTATCATAAGACAAAATTTCAAAATTAGCAATTAAAGACTTCCTTTGCGGTTAGATTTGAAAACATCAACTGGATATAGGTTATGCTGAACTCAACTTCCTTGTTAAAGTACAGCTGGTAGTGCAGCCATCATTGTATGCAGAGCAAAGGCAACTGGAAATGGGAGCAGAGTTTTTCTACTTCAACCGAGAGCTGCTACTGGGGCAGGGACTCCACTGTCATATGTGTCTGCCTTTAACAAAAATGAGCACGCCTTTAATCCCAGCACTTGGGAGGCAGAGGCAGGCAGATTTCTGAGTTCGAGGCCAGCCTGGTCTACAGAGTGAGTTCCAGGACAGCCAGGGCTACACAGAGAAACCCTGTCTCGAAAAACCAAAATAAATAAATAAATAAACAAACAAAAATAAATAAATAAATAAAAATAAACAGGAAACCATTTACGTCGTGAAGGTTAAGAGAAAGAAAAAACTACTTTAAGGTTTTTGCTCTCTAAAATACATTCCACCAGGTAACTATTTTTGTTTACTCATGCCTCCCTTCCCCCACCTCTTCACTGTTCCTACAAAGAACTGTAACCAACAATGGCTTCCAACCATTTGGGGACTTTGGACATGCTTTTGGACATGCTTATTCTTGAATCCATGTTGGGAAGTAAAATTCTATCCAAACAATGCTCTGGCCCAGTACTACTAACGATGTAGGATACCCAGGTATCTGCTGTTAGTGACAGTGACTAAGCGCTTGCCATGGCTGGACGCTCTTCCAACTATATACTCCTTTATTGTATACACTCCAAGCCCTCTCCAGTTCTCTCCCACTGCTCTTATCTGACCACTCCCACCTATGTACAGATGTGCTCCTACTTTTCAAAAGATGTGCTCTGTAGAATAGAAGTTTAGGCCAACCGGGGCACTTTCCTGTTACAACTAGTTCATAACAATTTAAATATGTACAATTCAAACTTCCTTATAGATGCTACCTGTATACAGCAATAGTTCCATGAAAGCTCACTTCTAGATCCTAGATGTGAATGTACAGTTGGGTCCTGAACCAATTCGTGAGATGCCTATGAGATACAGTGTCTCCCTCCCTACGTTTTCCGGGAGCTATGAGCCTAGTATCTGTAGTTTTTTTAAAAAAAAAAAAAAAAAAAAACAACTTTCTGAAAAACAGAGGCACAAGGACACCTGCCTAACAGACATTGTGTCACTTATTCTTAGGACAAGAGAGCTCACCTCAAGGCACAACAAGTAGAACAAATACCTCAAGGAGTCCTAAGGGGCTCCAGAAGAAGAGCTAGACAGGGGACCGTAGAGAAAAATCAGCCACAGAAAAAGCCCACTGCTATGTTTTGTGGAGGAAACCTTGGCAATGTTCTCTGTATATAATTAACCCTAGAGAGCAGGGAGGACACAGAGCTCTGGGATGTCCACCTTGTCATAGTGCTGAGCTCCTGTGACACAGGCCTCGCCAGCACCATGAGTCCTTTAGGGAATATCCCTTTTTCTCTCTTCCCTGCTGGGGGTTGTTGTTGTCTATTTTCTCTATGGAAGGTATGAAATAGAAGAATGTGCACACAGTCAGGTGTGTCTTCCTCACACGCGAGTACTTTTCCCTGAGTCCCAACTCACCCAGGCTAGCTGACACCACGGGGCCTTACAGGCTCACAATACTGCATGGGTAGCTAGTCCAATGGACATGCAATTACCAGACATGGTACTCTCTTTAGAAAACAAACACCACAGAAACACTACTTTAAAACAGGAGTCACATCAGAGCAATAGCGGCAGGTCCCATGCCTTGAGCTTGTCTTCCAGGTGGATACTACTTTTTCTCCTACATTGACTACAGTGACAAAGACATCCAGGGTGGTGGACAGATGTACACTGAGACAGGGAAAAGGGAGGCTGTCTCCTTCCTTCCCTGACACACTGTTAGTCTATTATAAATACACACAACACCCCAAGTTAGCCTGCCATCATGATATAAACTGCCCAGATCACAGTTGAACCTACTCAGCTTATCTTGTTCTGCTTGCTTGTCCATCTGTCCTTCATTCCATCTTTTTTGGAATGCTGGCTGTGATCAGTCTCTAGTCTTTTCATTTTCGAGGCAGGTTCTCTTGAACAAGAGCTCCTCCTCAACCCGATTCTCCCTAATGGCTAGCCTCGAATGTTCTATGTAGTTGACAATGATCCTGACTCTGACCCTCTGACCTCTACCTCTTTGGTGCTGAGATCACAGTAATGTGCTACCGTGCCTGGCGTTATGCTGTGCTCCGGGATGGAACCCAGAGCTTTGTACACCCTAAGTGAGCACTGTACCAACTGAAACACATCCTCAGCTGCACAGACACATTCCTAACCAGTGCTCAGCTCCAACACCAGCTGTGGCTTCCTCCATACAGAGTCTGGAGCCAAAGTACCATGTGAGCCCATCTGAGGGCTTCATAGCAGGGTCCAGCATGTCTAAGAGGCACAGTCCCTCTGTGTCACGCACACTGCTGTACTTTGGGTAAGATCTCTTTGTTCTTGTTGTCTGCTTGCCTTAGGGATTCACCCTCAGCGTCCTTTCTTTTTCTAGTCCTGTCTGGTATAGCCTGGTCTCATATATCATCTTCCTCTGAGACTTGCATCCCAGAGGTAGCTCCCTCTAAGTCTCTACTGGCTGCACTCATACAGGCATGGGACACATCTTCTTAAGAGCTTCTGGGAGTGTGTACGGCATTTAATCATAAGACTCAGTCACATGCACTATGAAGTCCCTATCAGTAACAGGGACAATACAATGATCAAAACTTTAAAATCCCCTCCCATTTTCAGGGGACACTTGCTGAAGGCCTTCAGATTGAGAGGGGTCTAAGGCCACTTTTCCATCACACACCTGAAGTGGCTGGTGGTTACTGTCCACAAAGAGATGCTTTTAAGTGCTTTGGAATCAAACACACCATTCCCTCCAAGAAAATCTCCTGGGGTTTTAGCAGCTGGCCTGGCCCTGCTGACAACATCTATTCCTGGAGCAAATACCCACTTTCAGATGGAGGGGACAGTGACAGGTAGAGTGGCATAGTGTTTCCAGCGAACACTGGCCACCAACCTCAGCAATCACAGAAGGGGGTACCCCCCATGAGCATGCCCCATGAGCAGACAGGACTGTGAGGAGCACACACCAGGAGAGCCGTGGCACAGGCAGAGGGGAGCTTCTGATGCTTGTACCAACCTCTGTCGTAACAAGCTCAGGGTGGGAGGGCTTACCATTGATTGATTAGGTAGGGCAGGCTTACCATTGATTAGGTAGGGATGATTGCAGCACTTTCTCAGTTCCATCATAGTGTTTAAAAGGTTAGGTACGTTAGCTTGTCCACCACCTTTGGAAAGAAATGTAAAATTCTTCTCAAGGATGGCTCGGTAATATTTCTTCTGAATGTTTGTTAGCTCAACTTCAATAATAGTCTCTTCTTTGGGGGCCAAGTTCTTTTCTACATCCTCTTTCAGGCGTCTCAACATCATTGGCTTTAGAATAGCCTGTAGTTTTTGCACCTAAAAAAGGACCTCAAGTCAATACTGGTAACTCCATTTGCTTGCGGGTTAAAACATCCTGGCATTTAAAAAAAAAAAAAAAAAAAGAAGGAAGGAAGCCTGTCTTATTTATTTAATATCCATCTTTGGTTTTCAAAGCCTAGGAGGAATGTGAAGGAGCTAAATTTTGAGTTTTCACAAGAGATGTGGTAAGAAGGTTGTGTGGCTTGTGTCAAACCTATTCAGAACTCCTGAATCACATGAGGGGCTTGAGAAACTAAGCACTCCTTGGGGGAGGGAAATTTACTTAGTTTCCCTTTGTGTTTTAGCCATGGGGATGAACAGCAAGTAGCAATGTCAAGGGGCTCTCTGCTTCCCTTCCTTTGTGGAAAGAGGTAACAGTGAGGGGGAGAGAGCTGGAAGATACTACTCTGCGTCAAAGAGCAAACCAAGCAGGAGTCTCTCTCTGGTACTCTTTCCCACCGACTGGCACTATACTGTTGTTAGATTACAGAAGAGAAACAAAACAGAGCACACTCTGAACTCAACAAGGAGGCCTGAGCCAGGAGGCTGGAGAGGGCAAAGAAGCCCAAGATTCCAAGCTTATAAATGCCTTTAGTTTAAAATTAGTGGGGTCTTTGCTGACAGGAGGCGCCACACAAATTAATGCACAGATAACTCTTACAGTGAGCCTACAGTTGCCAAATGTTTCTTACACACAAGCCCTCTGATTTCTTTCAGAAATCCTGTAGGCTAGTTGCATCTCCAATTTTGAAATGTAAATAAATAGGTTTAAAGCAGTATGGTCTAGAGATGAAACCAAGGACCCAAAATTCCAGTGGACAGGTGGTTCTGTAAACCCTAGAGAGGCTTCTGACACTACCCGTGATGTACACCGTGCAGAAACACTAACCCACACAGCATGAAGGTCTCTGTAAGTTTCATTTGTACAGTAACCAACCTATAAAACTCAACAGGCTTTGTTTTTGGAAGAGCGGGGGACAAATGAGATGAACTTTGTAATGATGACTTCATGTCCTAGAGAAGGATTCACAAAGCTCTTTGCTGGGGTGGCAAATGTTATGACATAACCCTTACTTCTTAAAATCTGCAAAGGCCAAAGCTTTGCCATTTCACAAATTCATCTTCAGTTTTATGGCTGAAAGGCAACTCGGAGGGGTTAGGTACCTGCTCTTCCGTTTTCAGATCACCAAATTCTTGCATAAAGGTTGTTTCTGAAGGGAAGCGACTTGGCTCCAAGAAGTGAAGCAAGCTGAAGAGCTCTTCCACAGTGTTCTGTAGAGGGGTCCCGGTCAGCAGCACTTTGTGTTCCTGTAAGAGCAGGAAGAAAACCTGTCAATCAGGGACAGAAGAGTTTCTCAATGCTAACACGTTCCCTCTGTATCTATAGTCCCCTATTTCTGCTCACTGAAGTGCATCAGCATGGGCTATACACGGGTGTAGAACTCAGAGCAAAAGCCACACATGGTTCCTGGTGAAGGGGCATGCAGACACAGAGAGCACCTCGGCAAACTCAGGAGGCCCCTCCACGTGATCTGCCACTGTTTCTTCTGAGTTTGCAAGGTTGAGATTTAAGATGATGGTTTTCTAAGCCTCCCCATCTCAGTGAATTTTTTCCCTCCACTGTAGTTAGTTTTTCCCTAAAGTCCCCAGACTCAGTTACATGCTCCTTTCTGTTCTCTAGATCAGCAGGACTGTCACCTTTCCACCTGCTTCCTGCATGACTCACCACAGAGACAAAAGAAGTGCTTCTAAACGCAACAGCACACGGAAAACCACTTTGTTCTACAAAAATTTTCAACTAGCAAAGAGGTCGGCTTAGTTTTAAATACCACAATCATTAAAAAAATTTTTTTGACTTATTTCTAATTTTGTGTCTTTGAAGCACATTAGCCGTTGCTTCAGCCAGTGTTCCTGCTTCTGATCTCCTTCCTCCAGCTGTCGATGCAACCATGCCTTCTCTTTCTATTTCAATATAAGCAACAGAGATGTCTATCATCCATCTATCTATCTATCTATCTATCTATCTATCTATCTATCTATCTATCTATCTATCTATCTATGCTCTTCTCTCATATATTACATCCAGTCTGCAATTTCCTCTCCCAACTCTCCTCCAAGTCCTTAAAAACAAAAAGTTGAGACAGGGTCTCATGTGTCCCAAGATGGACTTGAACTTATGATCCTCCTGCCTCCCTTTTCTAGGTGCTAAGATTAAAGGCACACATCACTTTGCCAGGTTTTATGCAGTGCTCTGGGGGCCGGGTCAAACAAGCATATTATTTGTTGAACATTAGGCTCTAATAACTAAGCTATGCCCGTAGACTTGAGCTTATAAAAGCTTATTATTTTCTTCTTTGTTTGGGTACTTGGTGCATAACACAACAAATTTATTTTAGGAAGTGACTGCAGCCATGTGGTAATTTCAAAAGTAAGATTCTGATTTAACTTGAAAGGTGACCACACAGAGCGTATACTCACTGAGCCCTAGTGAGATACTCTAAGTAACAGCAATCTTTCCCCGATCTATCTGTCAATGAAGCACTTTAAAAGTGAGGTGAAGCAGCTCCATGGTTTTGTTCTGGTTTCTTTCTCTCTGATTAAAGAAGATGGATAGATTGCCATCATCACTAGGCTCAGAAAGCCCGCACAATCTGCAAACGAGTTCGAGGTCTTCCAGACTGGTAAGTTTCACAGGCCATGACCTCTGATTTGCCAAAGTCCTGAATGACTTTATCAAAGAACATTTGAAAGTGCCATCACGGACTGAGGAAAGAATCACAGCGGTGAAGGAATGGTGGCCATGCTGTGTTGACTGTCAGGAGCTTTCTCATCTCCTTCCTTACCAGCTTAAAGTCTGAGCACTTAACTTAGAAGTTAAAGACTTTTTGGTATGCTCATTTCAAAGGAAACTTATCGGAGGCCCCTATCTTGGGCTACTGGGTACTATCTCCTCCAGTTCAATAGACAGGCAGAAATGCACCTGCCTTGACAACACAATTGCTTTCTTTAGTGAAAATGGAGACTGTGTACTTAATCTCATTTCAGCAACACATTTTTGTGTGGAGCCTCCTGTCAATGAATGAGGAGACAACAGAATCTATGAAGACCTATAAAACTTCACTACAGCCCTTCTGTGTTGAGGGGTTTCCTTCCAGAGCTCCTATGGAGGACGGTGTCAACCATGATTACCCCCTACACACAGCTATTTCTTTTGTTGCAGAGGAGAGGCAGATATCCAGTAATCCTCTTTAATGACCTGGAGATCATCTGCATCAAGCACACGCTCACCTCCTCAGTCTAGTCTAAGTATTAGCAACCTCTAAGCCCTACAGCCCTGCCTGCACAGCACTGCTCCTCACTAGGTCACTCTGGCAAGAGTAGAGGTTCCAATGATGTTGATTTAAGCACCAAGCAATCAGCACTTCTCAGCTGCATCAATACAAGGACATTTTGACTTTGAACAACAATAATATCTTCCACCTTAAAAACATCTCTTCCGAGATAGGGCACTGAAAATTTCCACTGCATTATCTAAAACATGTTACAAGCACACTGGCTGAGACAGACAGAACTCCCAGGACTGGTCTCCTGCTGTGAGGGGCTGCCTCAACTTCCCTGTCTAGCTCAATGAGGAAAACAGTATTATTTCCCTGTGTGCTATTACGCATAAAAAAGTAAATAAATATTGCGATATGTAACAGAGAAGTTATTTCTATACCGGATTCTAATCCATTAAGAAAACATTAATTCCTATAATATCTCAAAAGCAAATAAATTTTTTGATGTTGAGAGAAGTAAATGCATTTCTCTCACCAACAAAGGAGTGTTTTATAATGAGATTCTACCATTTTGAGACCTAAAAATGAATAACAGATCACAACTTAAGGCAAACTCAAGTATATGGCTTTAAGTCTTCAGAAACAGACTTACAGTTGTCTCTTAGGGGGTGACTGACTGTGAAGGCACACCTTTGCTCTGTGGATAGTTAGATATGTCCTGAACATTTGTGTTTACCTGCAAAGAAAGGATTACTTCCCCGCGCTGCTGGAGTATCGCCCGGGAAGACCAGAGCCAGTTAGGAGTCCTTCTTTCTATAGAACCCTAGTCAAGGACCTTCTCTGGTTCTCTAAATGCTCATGCTGCTTGCAGACTGGCTATCAAATTTGGTGAACTGCTTTACAAAAGATCTAGGACCTAGTTAATCATCTGTTTATTTGATAGAAAAATGGGAAACGCTACTCTAAGTAGGAAAAAAATAAATCAGTCAGTCTTCTTCCTTGACGCAAAATTAGATTTTGCTTATTTGTAATTAAAAGAATGGCTGGTTAGTCCAACCCCTTGCAAAAGCTGTGACAGAGAACTCTGAGGTTCTTTTCAGCAGATCTAGTCTTTAGTAAAATGTGTACAATCTTGAACACGTAGAAGGTTCCCTCTCATCACCCACTCTTAGTAACAAGAGATCCTATCAATCTCCACAAGTTCATCAACTCTGCCAATACATTCTACACGATAACAACTTTCTCTTTCAAATGTACATTAGAAATGAGAAGCTGGGCTAGTGAGATGACTCAGCAGATAAAAGCCCAGAAAAACCAGGGCTCACTCGCCGGAACTCAAATGGTACAGAGAACTAAGCGGTCCTCCCATTTCCACAAGTACACCATAATAAGTGTGCAACCTCAACACACAAGTAGATAAATGTAAGGGAGAGGGGAGGGGCAAACAAACGGCCGTACTATCTTAAAAACTACAGATCAAGAAGAAATTCAAGGACAACAGAGCTTGTAGCAACTTCTATCAGAGGATCGTACACGCAAAATCTTACTATTCTTACAACATGTCGCCGGTAATTATTCCTGCAGAAAAGAAAAATCTTCCAACACCAAAGTGGGATGGCATTGCTACTTCTTTGGGAAAATAACATAAGCATGGTTTGAAACCCCAGAACAAATGTGAGGCTTCCAACATCCCAAACTTCTTAGCATCTGCAGAAACTGAACAGATGTCCCAGCCAACTAACCGACAGCATGCACGTACAACTGGCCCCACTGGAGCAAAACAACATGCTTGGAAATGTAACTGGACTGTCATCGCTGCGGCAATGCTTGGCCCAACAGTTAATGACATGGCAAATATTTGAAATTGATGTTGGTCAAATTATCATGACTATGCTCTGCTGAGATACCAGCAGACAGCGGTCAGGAAGGCAGCACACTCAGAGAGCAAAGCAACAGTGCAGGGGTTCAGCAGCAGCATCAATGGTCACTAACCAAGTCCATCATCTTCAGTCCTTCCAGCAGCTTGCAGTTCCTGTTCTTCAGCCTGTGGGCTTCGTCGATGACCACACAGCGCCAGGGAATATTACGCAGCTCAGGACAGTCCGTCAGAATCATCTCAAATGTAGTGATGATGGCGTGAAACTTATAGGACCCCTTTATCACTCGACCCTATGGGAATACAGCACATCAGAGTTGTTTCACAGGACCGATTATGTTCATACATTTGAGCATAAAAGAGCTGCTAAAATATATATATTTAACCCTTTAGAGACCCCTATATTTTAGGTAACACATTCTGTTTTCAAGTTTTCAGGTTACAGCTATGTTGGTTAAAACAGAATTATAAAACATTTCCTTTTAAAAAGAAACTGGCAAAGTGCTAGAAAAATCTGGGGTCAAATTTCCTTAGAGATCACACGGAGTAAAGTGTCATCAAGTGCTCCAGTCCGGTCGCAGCCCACAGAGCCTAAAAGGACATTCAGTGCTAAGGTAATTTTATAAGTTTCTCTAACTTACTTTCTTTCCTTGTAAAATACCAAAATGTTTGAAATTAAAAAAAAAAATCCAAAGAGGATGAACCTTATAATTTATCAAATCTAAAGATAAAAACAGGTTTCAGTATTTTTTTTCTTTTAACTATAGGTCACACTTTGTAGAGTATGTGTGTATTAAACTGCCTTATTTCCAACTGTAAGACAGCATCTACTACTTAAAGATTACACATGCTTTAGCATATACCATCCTGTCATCTATGCAGAATGCTTCATTGCTAATATCAGGCAATAATTACAAGCAGGTAACTACAACAAGACAAAATTAGAGCAATTCTTACTAGAGCAAAGAACTAAACCCCTCTTCTTTAGCACACTTGAATTTTTACAATACTTACTATTTTTTCACTTCTGGTCATAGTTCAATAAAATGTTCCCTCTGGTCACATTTTAGTATCATTGTGTGTGTGTGTGTGTGTGTGTGTGTGTGTGTGTGTGTGTATGTGTTATTGTCTTAACCAAACAAAATAAAACTAAGTTATAATGTTAAGTAGAGCTATTCCTTAAAATTAAACGATCAGAATGTCCAATGCTAAAAACAATATTCATAGAAGTAGGGCATTGATTGTGCAAACATGCATTGGGTAAGAAATCTCAAGCAAGCTTCTAAGTAAACAAAATCAAGGCTTCCCTCCCTGAGTTTTCAGCCCTCTAAAACATATACCATGTGCACAGGGGCCACACCCATAAAACATATACCACATGCACAGGGGCCACACCCCAGCACTTTACCTGGGGATCTTTGAAGTACATTTCATACAATTGAATGGTCCGACGACTAGCTTGGCTCCCATGGTACACAACCACGTTCAACTCCGTCCAGGTTCGGAATTCCCTTTCCCAGTTGGGGATTGTGGACAATGGGGCAATTACTAAAAAAGGGCCATGGATTCCTTTCAAATATATCTCATAGAGAAATGTAATGGACTGGATAGTTTTTCCCAAACCCATTTCATCTGCTAAAATGCAGTTTCGCCTTTAGAAAAGAAAAAGACAGGAAAGCTCGTGATTATTAACTGTCACTCTTTTCACAGAATATACACACTCCACAAACACGTACCCCATACCACCTTAGCTATTTTCTTAGTTCAGCAAAATATAGCTCAAAGAAAATTCCCTAGCAAACAAATACTGTTTTTCATAGATCTGTCAATCTCTGTATTAATTTATTTGGTAAATTAAGTATATTCCAACAGCTGAATTTTAAAAATGTACTACAGCATTAAAATTAATAGTTCTAATATTACAAAGGATATGAGCTACAGCATTTATTGAAAGTAAAAAGAAATATGTTTACATACATGTTGTACCAATTGAAAAGTAGCCAGTTTACTCCCTCCAACTGGTATTCCCTGAGTTTGTTATTGTTTTTATACTCCCTGGAACTCTCGGATTTCTTCCAGTCATCAGCAGGAGGTCGCTCCTGTTCCAAACATAGTAAATCCCATTAGTGGTTTCTCAACGGCTACACCACTATGCTACGCCCAAACTAAACCCTTCCCCATGAGCCAGTCCTCACCACACGCTCCGTTTCCGGCTCCCTGGACATGAGTTTTTCAAACTCTTCGATCTTTGCTTGATCTATGTCCTGCCTCAGCTCCCATGTGCTGTCTTCGTAAGGGAGTGAGCACCACTTCACCAGATAGTGAATCACAGGCTGGGCCAGGTTCAAACAAATCAGAACTAAAGTCATTGACCAAATATTATATATTAAGGCAAAGACATGAGCTCTGCTTCCCTGATCAAGACAACCCCCAGCATCACGAAGACTGAACTGCCCACATTTTAAAGCTATAAACACTGAAAAGTAGTCTCCAGTGTACACTAGGAAGTGTATCATTGGGTATTAACAGAAAAAAAATTAGCTTTTTATCTGAATCATTGGTTCATGACCAAGTATCAAGGAGTAGCTAATGAATACCAAAAAGCCAAATCAAAGGCTAATTTTTATGTAATCTAATTACTTATCAATTATATAATTTGGATTTATTATAGTAAGCCATCTAAGCACGTTTGTTTATATAACTGATAGTTGCTTGAAGAGTGAAAAGCAGACAAATTTATGAGACAAATCTACTTTTTTCTTCAAGGGAAAATGATACCGTTTGTACTCAGTCACATTAAAATGATGAATATGAGTTCTAGAAGACTGAAGGGAAAATACTTTGGGTGATCTGAGTCAGTGGGAATTCTCGTCGTCTCCTTTAGGGAAGACTTGATTCTATTGATATTCAGGTCACAATCAAGGTACACTGACTTGTCCCCATTATCTGCTGACAATATAAATTTGCTATGGGATGGTGTTTTTAAGAATAACTAACCAAGACAAAGGTGAGGGGGATCACAGACATGGTCTGAGACCCTTCAAGGAGTTTCTCCCAAGCCAAGCAAGAGCTGAGCACTTACACAGACAGACAGCTCAGTTCCACACAGGAGCCTAGGAATGCTAGGCCTTATGGCAACACAAGGAAGCCAGGTCTGGGGTCTCAAAAGGTTCTTTCTACTACCCTCAAGGCACTTGACTATGTGAAAGTCAGTACCTTCACTAAGGATGTCCAGTGTCGACTAATATTAAACTCTCTTCTACTACAGGTGCGTTATCAATTCCACAAGGAATCTTTGGCTACAGAATACACGTATACAAAAGTCTGTTGAAGACCTTACCGACCAGCATACAATTATGACATTTTAACACAGTTCAGACTGAAAACAGATTAAAAGTGAAACCATTCAGATTGAACAGAAAAACTATCTAGCCCTGTTAACTCACGAAACTAATTACAAATCATTAGGTTTCAGTTAAACATAGAAAAGCCTGGTGGTGGAGGCTCTGACCAGGCTCACTGCCACCTTAGGTAAGACAAATGATCTCTGTTACCTCGCCCCGGTCATCTGTGCTACGTGCAAAGTCCATTATCCGGTCAACTTCCACATAATCTGGATTAAAAAGATCATCCTCAATCTGTCCAAAGAAGGAGAAAAGGCTTAAACGCTCGTTCATTTCTTCAGAGAGACAGTGTTTCACTTCTCACTAGGCAGTAATATTTTGGGTCACAGCAACACAAAATTTGTATCTGACATCTCCTATTATATTAATTGAAATGCTACAATTTAACAAAATCACTCCCCGTGAGGAAATCAAACTTCTCAGACTTTGTTAACTGAGTATTTTAATTACTGTGCGAAACCTTCTACTGTGAGGGAATGTTTAAGAATATTTCAAATGAAGTGTGAAATTACAATTCACTAATGGGCAATCCAAAAGGCTTATGGCATGCAATACATTCAGCATTCTTGAAAGTACAGTCTGAAGCGAAGAGTCAGAGCCACACACAGTCCATGTGAGCGCATCTCAGAACGCTGCAAAGCACCACGTACAGAATGGTAGCATAAGCCACTAACCCTGAAACCAGCAGGTTTCACATTTGACTGTGTGCATGTTCGGGATGTTTGGAAATCTTTGCCAACTGATATCACGACATCATTTAGAGTAACAGTTGTCCCACTAATCTCAAACATTCCAATAACTTATTTGTATTGAATGCTGAGTGAGTAAAAAAAAAAAATGCAAAGTAACCTTAAACAGAGTTACTTAACTAATTTAACTAATATCCTAACAATATTTACAAAAGTAAAATAATACTGCTTGTTTAGAAAGAACAGGAGAACACAATATGGTTCAAGCAGGTGATGGTTCATATGAAAGAACAGACTGTGTTTCCCATGGAAGCTAAAGGCCACGTCATACTTTAAGAAGCCCACATCTGTGAAGGTTCTGATCTGAGTCATGTGCAGTAGATTAGCCTAGTAACACTTTGTAATGCTCACATGCAAAAGGCAGCTAGGAGTCAGTTATGCCTCATTCTCTGTCACTCTGGCTATTGTAGCCACTTAAAATGTCCAACCTGGGTGCTTTGGACTGTGAGTTATGAACTGAACAACATAGGCACAAAAAGTGTGCCTCTGCTGCCTTTGGCTTTTCCACAGAGGTGATTGGTAAGAAAAAGAATACACTACAGCGGTCACTCGATTTAAAATGTTAACATTCTGATGAATTTAGCCTTGCCAAAGCTTCTGGATTTAGACAAGTAGCATGTACATATTATTTATACACAAGGAAAGCAGTAAAATACTCCACAAACTAGTCCTGGATGGCAAAGGCTCTCTGTAAGACCACCTCCTTTTCAACATGAGTTTTCATAGTCAATGCCCAATTTATTCTCTCCTACATCCCCTCCCAATGAGGGAGCCCTCTATGGCATCAAGCATATGATAGACTTTCTGATCTAAACATTATTTCTGAATAGACTGTAGGTTCAGGAGAGTCAGGAAGTCTAAGCTTCAGAAGAGACTACAAAAACAGCCATAGTCAGAAATCCTAAAGGAACATAGTCTGGGAATGTGTGAAGCATGATCACTGATGGGTCTGTGTGTGGACAGAGCTGTATTCTTTTCTGCTGACTCTCACTCCAGATAGAACTAAGATTTCTAAGTTGCCATTTTACCAGGCTGCTTTGCATCCTAGGTGCAAGTGACATATGTAGACAACAGGTTCAGAGAAACAGCTATATTATTAGGGCCAGGCACAGTTCCCTAACTGTGATTTAGGAGTAAGTAACTACAGGAGCCCGAGACCAAGAATTTAATAAACAGGACATGATTTAAGAAAGAGGAAAGCTCCCATTGAGCTTCCCTGTTCCCTCCTGCTGAGCCTCACAAAAGGTCAACAGGACACATGGGTCCTCTCTCTGGTGATGCTGTTCAGCTAGTGTCTCAAAATTTTAGCTTAACTTTTGTAAAAAAAAAAAAAAAAAAAAAAGGGGGGGGGGGGCCACAAGAAATAGAAACACACAGCTTTGTTTTGCTGTTTTCCAGACCACTCTTTCAAAGAAAAATTGTCCTACCATTCTCCTAGGTGAGAGAACTGAGCCGTGCTCAGGATCCCCAGTCTCCCAGTGTCAAGCACTCATTGCTATTGAGGCAGCAGCGCAGGAGGGTGAGACCAGAGAAAGCAGCCAGGCACACCGGGTACTCTGAGCACAAGCTCCAGAAAAGCACACACTCTACCCGAGACTTCTGTGGGATCTCATGGGATCAAAATCCTAATGCTCTTCCATCTCATCCTCATCTCCACAAAAGGGTAAGCATGAAAGGCTGTCCAGAAGCCAGCTTTTCATAACCCTGTCCTTCGAAGCTTATATTCAGTTAAGTCTTTAGTTATTTACTTTTTGCCTTTTGCCCTTGTTGGTGTGGAAGGACCAAACTCAAGAGTCTCATACTTGCAAGTAACACGCTTGGGCCTGGCTAACTCTTTCAGGAGAACAGCTAAGAAACCACCAAGTAATCCCTTTCAAAGTTAGAGAGCTTTTGTGTTTTAAATTTTCTTGTCTTGTATTTGAATATAAATGACCTCCAGTCTAGTGAGCCAGCTAAGCAGCTTGTGAAAGCAGCTTTGAGACATAACTGACCACGTCTAGGCTGGTCCTCTTCTCAAAGCAGATCAGATATCTGTCTATCTATAACTGATAACCTAGGGCCTACCCTCGGTGCAATGGTGCACAGCATCTGTTTGTGACCTCAGTAAGAGGCCAAACCTGAGCAACGGCCATCGATCATGTATCCCCAACATTGTAAACCACCATATCTACTGGAAGCTTTTGACCTTCTCTCAGTAGACTTCTGTCTGCTTACTTTGTTCATTTCTCAGTTGCATGCTCATTGTATAATATTAATCACACCATCATGGCTATTTCCACATGTCATAGAACCAGCACTTTCTAGATGAAGCCAACAGGAAGAATGAGAAATTTCCTGTTTACAAATTTTAGCGATACCAGTTAACCAATGTGCAAGTAACAGGACCAAGCCAGTCTTTGTTAACAGTTTAAGGTCCTAAAATTCAAACTCTGGAATATTTTTGATAAAGAAAACATTTCAAAACTCAAAAATTAATCAGGCTATCTCATACCTCTGAAAGGAATTTGCTCTGGCCCTGTTTTGACTTAAACCGTTTTATCTTTTGCTGAATTCTCTTGTCTTTTTCCAGATCTTCTACTGATGCCCACTGACAATGAAGATAGGAGCTGGAACAGAAAAGGAACACTCTTAAGACAGTAATCATCTCATTTATGTCTTACTAACAAATAACATCAAAAGGGATCATGCAGACACACACACACACACACACACACACACACACACACACACACACCCCTACTTAATGATAACAGATAATGCCAAGTACTATCCAATATAGCCACTAACATTCGAAAATAAATGAAAATCAGTACTGTAATAGTACTGAAAACTTGCTATCTGCCCAGCCTTTGACTTTTTCCACTACCCATAAAAAGCCAAAACCAAAAAACTTAAAAATTAAAATCAAACAATCAAACAGAAAAGAGCCCAATAACAAGTTGTTTTCCTAAATTAACAGATTACATGTCAGTATAAACAATGAGCACTACAGGGTGGCCTTAATTATGAAATCTTTTGAGCTTTTCAACTTTGAGAAATAAAAGGGTTTTATCAGGTTAAAAGAATTTAAGTTTAAAGCCTCAATTCCTTTGGGGATAAGGGAGAAGTATGACCCCGACTCGCACAGGGTCTATGCACAGACTCTTATGACTGGCCACCAGGAGCCAAGGTGCAGCTCTGGCTCCAGCCCATGCCTCTCCACCATCACTCCTCTGTTACTAGCTTGTGTTCTTCCAAGACGTTTTTACCTTCATTAAGCTGAATGTCCTCTGAACTCTCCCTTCTGCCGCCACAGACTTACAAGGACAACCGTGGCTCTTCGATACCTTCCACAATGGGCATCTTTGTGCTATTTGATATTTTTTGGTATTGTGTTGTCCCATCTGCCCATCACTGCCCCTAATAACTACCATCACCTTGTTTTTCTTTCTGGTGATGACATTAAAAAGTTGGTACTAAGCACACTGGTCCATGCCTAAAATCATAGCACCTGGGAGATGGAAGCAAGACAAGAGTATGTTCAAGACCAGCCCAGGTGACAAGGAAAAACCCCATCTTAAGAAAACTAAGGGGCAGGGATGTAGCTCAGTAGCAGACCACGTTACAAGCATGTGGAAGGTTCCGGGTTCCAGTACCATCATCATTGAGAAAAGAAGAAAGGGACATACTTGGATCTGTGACGCTTTTAGCATCAAGATACTGCTACACAGAGATGACAGAACCTTTCGAAACCCTTCTCTACTTCCAGCAGCTGTTTTAAAATTCAGGATACTAGAAATTGATTGTTACTTAATTAACATACTTAAGTATGTGGGTTTAACTATAAAGCCAGGTCTTATCAGACAAGAGACACAACAGAGACTTTTCCACAAAGACACAGATACCCACTATTATGCAATATCACATCTGATGTAGGCACCAATGTCATTAAATAAACTATCTCTATTTGCAGACTATATGATTATGCACAAAAAATTCCACTAACAATTCAGAAAACTAATTCAAAGAATAAAGGAATTCAGTGATGTAAAAGAAGATAAAACTGGCCCACGGAAGTTAATAGCCAATGAAAGGGCATTACGCGCACACAAAACTTCTTTCATAACAGCAACAAAGACAAAGAATTTAGCCATAAATTTGACACAAAATGTACAAATGTGAATAATGAAATGTTTACACACTCTTAAAAAGGCATGAACATAGAGCTGAATTAACTAAAAGGACTGTCAGCTTTCTATACAGTACAAAGTCAATATTCTAAATTATAAACTTGTAAGTATAATTCAGTGTAGAGAAAAATATAAGTAAGCATTCTCGTGGAACTAAACAAGCTCACATGAGGCTGTTTATATAAAAATAAATATGCAACAAGACCCACAGAAACATTAAAAACCAGAAACATACCAGAGATTAAAATACACTAGACAGCCCCCAAGAAATCCAGACCTGAGGCACGAAGAGAGGAACTGATCACAGGAGCGTCTCCCAGGCCTCAACACTCTTTTGATCAGAGCCTTGACTTGACATGCAAGCTGTTCTGGCTCTGTTTGTTTTGGTTTTCATCAACCTAACACAATCTAGAGTGATGTGGGATGAGGGAATCTCAGTTAAGAAAATATTCCCAAAAGACTGACCTTTGGGCAATGCCATCTATGGCATTTGGTAGTCCTGGGTGCTGTAAAAAAGCAGGCTGAGCAAGCCATGAGGAGCAAGCCAGTAAGTAGCACTCTTCCATGGCCTCTGCATCAGCTCCTGCATCCACAGTGCTACCCTGGCTTCCCTCAGTGGACTGTGACTTGGATAATTAAGGCAAATAAATGGTTTGTTCTCTAAGTTGCTTTTTGGGCATGGGATTTTACCATAGTAACAAAAACCTTAACTAAGACAGATATTGGTACCAGGCTGTGGGATATGCTGTGACAGACCTGGCCATGTGGTTTAGAGGACTGTGGTAATAGGTGCATTCTGGGATGGAAAAAAAAAAAAAAACCACCGAGTACTCAAGAGTTCACTGGGCTGTTCTATGGGAGCTTGGAAGATAAGAATGTTGAGTGCTATGCAGATGGTAGAGGCCTGGCTTGTGAAGTTTTAGAAGGAAATTTGAGAGTCCCTTAAACATTACTGCACTGTTCAGTGTTTGAATTATGATAAAGAACAGCCCAGCATCATTGAGGTGAAGTCTTCTGGGAAGTGCTTCCTCAAGGCCAGAACACAGAAGCTGTGTGGTCCAGAAGGACCAAGGCTAGATGTGGTATTTCTGTGTAAGAGTCTCACATGTGATACTGGTTTAAAAAGCATGAAGGGGTCATGAAGAATGGCTGAGCGCTATGAGAAACCAGAAGAGGGCATTAATAAAGGTGCAGCATCAATAGCAGAAGAAGCCACAAAACTTAAGGGGTCACCATGTGGTAGGGTCAGAGTCCTTGAAGAGAACCTAAAAAAGCTATTGGTAAAAGAGTAGCAAAGTTAGCATTTTGGAGATTTCGGTATCATGGGCTGACTACCAAGGACAGCAACAAGTATGGACCAGAGCCAGGCCGAGTCTACAAGACAAGCTGGGTGTACTGTAGATGGCATAGTCAGATGCAAAGCTGCTTAGGCCCTATAGAGTCCAGAAGACCATAAAGTGGTGGTTCTTGACTTGTGGGTTACAACCCCATTGGGGGGTCAGATGACCCTTTTACAAGGGCTGCCTAAGACCATCTTCATATTAGATATTTATAACATCAATTTATAACAGCAACAAAATTATAGTTATGAAGTAGCAACAAAATTAATTTTATGGTTGGAGGTCACCACAGAATGAGGAGCTGTATTAAAGGGTCACAGCATTAGGAAGCTAGTGGCCTAGAGTGAACCCCGCATGTAAGACACTGAGCTTACTGCACTGCAGGACTGTAGTTTTGCTTTGATCTGATTATAACTGTACCCTGGATCTTCCTTTTAAAAATAGCTATATAACTTGTCTTTCTCTTACAGAGTCAACCATTAAGAGCAGCTGGAATATTTTAAAGACAATGGATATTTACAGAGGCTTTTACCTTTAAGAGACTGGACACTTTAAAGACTAAGCTTTAAATGTGTTTGAATTTCTACAAACTGTGGGGCTTTATAAGTTGGAATGTTTGATACTGGAATATCAATATTAATATGCAATCTCAGGGATGAACAAAAAGGAAAGGGTTATGATTTAATAAGTGATGTGTTTGCATATCAAGTCAAGAATGGGTTCTATCATGGGGTTGTTTTGTTGGTATTGTCAATTTGACAGAAGCTAGAGTTATCTGGGACGAGAAACCTCATTTGGGAAAAGGTCTCCATCAGGTTTCCTGTGAACAAGTCTGTAGTGGTTTTCTTGACTAATGGTTGATGTGGGAGGGCCCAGCTCACTGTGGGACGGTGGTGCTCAGTTCTATTAGAAAGCAGGATGAGCAAGACATAAGGAGTAATCAGGGAAACAGCTCCTCCATGGCATCTGCTGCAGTCCCTGCCCCCAGTGCAGGCGCTGACTTCTCCCACGTCCTAAGTTATTAACTAAACCCTGACTAAGACATGAGTCTCAGGAGTTTGGGCATCTAAAAGCTACGTAAATGCCAGGTGGACACGGATGCCTACATGTAATCCCAGAGCTTGTATGGCAAAGCCTTGCCTGGCAAGGCTAGCTAGAAAGCCATGTTGGTGAGCACTGGGTTTAGTTGAGAATATGGTAAAACAAGATTGACGACTCCCAATGTTTTCATACGCATGTACCAACATGTACATGCGCACCCATACATGTGTCTACATACAAACACATGTACACACACACACAGGAGAGAAAAAAGAAGAATGGATACATAGATGCACATAGATATACTGCACGAGGGGTATATCTCAAATAACTATGGAAAAGACAGACTTAACTGTATTGTGTGCATCTAACATTGTGATCTATGACAGACCACATGTGAGGCAGACAGTTGTCCCATAATTTGTAAAGGACCTAAAAAATTCCCATGGTCTGGTGATATAAATAACTGTAATGCCTCAGAATGGTTAAGTTACCCATATGTTTGTGGTAACAAGCAGAAACTTACTGTGTTACCCAATGCATGAAAGTATAGCACATACAGTTAAATACAGTAATAATAATGCCAAAAACAGCCACGTTCCTAGCTATACATTCAGTATACAATCCTTTCCATTATTTAGAGTGAACTTCTACTCACAAGCCATGGTAAAGTGACAACAGCGTTAGACAGCTCATCTTTACCCTGCCTTCTGACTGAATCAAAACATCATACTGATTGCCTGACCTGAACTGCCTAGGTCTAATTAAGGACATGCTATGACATCCACACAGTGAGGGAATTAAATGATGGTGTGCTTCTCAAACTGGGTCTCTGTTGTTGACAAGCGAGAACACCAAACACGTTGTGCCCTGTAGCAGAAAAAACCATGCATATACTAGAGGAAAGTGTGGGCTAATTCTACCTTCACAGCAATATAGGGAAGAAGGAATGGAAAGCCAGAGCCAATAAAGGACTGATCCGTCTAATTACAGAACTCTTAAATGTATTGGGGTGGTGGGGGGGGGGTTAGGTGGTGCACATGTGGAGGTCAGACAATGAAACGTGAGTGCTGAGCCATCTCACGTTTAAGATTTATGCTGCAATAAATACAGAACATTAGAAGACAGCAGGACTGTAAGCACCCTGGCAGCTTCTGGCCCAAGAGAGGCCTGAGAACCCTCATGTCTACAGAGCTCACAAACCAATACACGAGTGACAGGAACATACACAAACGCATACACAGAGAAGTGGCAAAAGACAGTCATTAAGCTCACCATACAGTGTTCTTATGGTCAAGAGAAAACGTTAACTAAACGTCACGGAGCCTGAGAAGGCAGCACAGCATGCTGGGAAGGCTGAGGACACCTGTGAATGCAGGAATCTGGTACATCTCTCAACACTACCCGTGGGGCTAGCAAGATGGCTCAGGGGATCCGGTGCTTCCTGGAACCCCAGGCAGCTGAATCTGGTCCTAGGTACCCACTGACTCTGGAAAGCCGCCCTCTGATTACCACCATGTGCAGTGGCACACATGCATGTACCCTCACATGAAAATGTACAAGATTTTAAACCACATTTATCTTTTATACCTTCATATAGTAATCCCATTTAAAAAAAAAACAATTCACCCTGATGGTAAATACCCAACAAATTGAAAATATATACAGGCATGCATGAGAAAAAAAATCACTGTGGCGCTATCACTACAAAATGCAGTTACTTATTTACAAGGTCACAGACGTGAGAGATTGAACAGCCGCACTACAATCATGCAGTGGACTACTATGCAGCTATATAAAAAAAAAGCACAGCTCCCACAAAGACTCCTGTAGTGATGTCCAGAACAGGACCAAAGGAGAAAAAAGAGCAAAAACCGTATTAATGCTATACAACCATTTAAGACAGGGAATGCGTGTGCACCTGTGTGTGTACATACCTACTTATATACCTGCTACTTGTGTCAAAAAGTACAGGAAGGAGAAGCCTGGTACTAAACGGTAGGTTAGAACAGAAGGGACGCTTCTCAACCGACTAATCTTTGTATGCAGCTCTGACTTTTGACTCATGGTAATATTTTCACCAACTTAAAAATACAAAAGAGATGTCTAAGATACAATGAAATCACAAACTGAGACTGATCAACTCAATGGCGTCTGATCTCAGAACTAAAGGGACGGGGACCTGGGAACTAAGGGGATTTTGAGTAAGGTATTTAACCTTTACCCTTGAAACTAGTATAAAACATTGTAAACAAAGAAACACAAACAAAAACTCAGCTAGTTTTTCTCTTTTTATTTTGTTCTGTTTTGTTTTGTTTTGTTTTTTTTTCCATCAGGGTTTCTCTATGGAGCCTTGGCTGTCCTGGAACTCACTGTGTAGACCAGCTCAGAGATCCACCTGCCTCTGCCTCCTTCCCAGTGCTGGGATTAAAGGCGTGCACCACCTGGCTCAGCTAGGAACTCTGAATTCCTTTCCTGTATATTTTAAGGTTGACAAAACCAAACCAACCCACCAAACCACCACCACCACCGCCACCACCACCACCACCACCACCAACAAACAGATGATAAGAGCCAAGCTTCTTATCGTTGAAGAGGGGACTAGCTACCCTTGAAAGGCAAAAGGGTGGAGGGTACCCTGTGGGAGTGCTGGGTGGTGCTGGAACTATCAACTGAAGGCACTGTTTTGTTGTTAGGCAGGTGGGTGCATAGGTACATATATGTAGCAAACAATTACAGGTGCCTGAAGATCGTGAGTGCACATGTTTGCAGGTGTGTATACACTCCTAGCAACGTCTATAGACAGTGACTTCTTGGCAGCAGTGAGCAAGCTCGTGGCCCACATTTGGCTCCTACATTCTCTATCTTACGAAAACTGCAAAACTGATTCTACAAGTTGCAGAGACAGAATGAACAGGGAACACACCCTGGCGTCGATGTTCCGAAAGGGAGAAGGGAAAGAGTGAAGAACTCAAATCTCAATATAATGAACCAACCCCCCTGGCTATGAATTAGCCAGGGCAGAGAATAAAGGCCATCTTTAAGTTAAAAGCACAAATATTCCACCAGGAAGGGATGACCAGCTGACTTAGCAAACACCACCATATTTAACAATCTCAAAGTATTTCAGATACAGATTAATCACAATGAAAAAAAAAATCTGTCCTACTGTTTTTGCAGCTTTCCTACAAATCTGAATTAGCATCAAGACACGTTAATAAAAATCTCTATTGAAAGTTTAATTCCCCTTTCATCTCCATAACAGTGCACAGTAAACCAGCTTAGTCCCCACTTAAACTTACTGTTGCCTGTTTGATAACTTTTCTCCTGGCTTGGCAGCAGTGCCTGGTACAGACAGGCCCGGTGCTGTCTTTAGAGCTCCCCACAGGGAGTAATGGATGGTAATCTTTCGGTCCCACTGCCACTGTCTCAGATTCCTGTATTCTATTGGTGCAATTACATGTCAATCAACATTTACCCTCAGTCCTCCATCTGAATTCCCCCTGCAGCTCATTTAGATTACCCCCGCCTACTTGGTTTCTCTTCTTAAGGATTCCCCCACAGGAAATCACCTCATATGAACAATGTACATAGACACAAACTCACCATGAAGACAATGCTGATGGCAGCTAACATTTAGTGCGCATTTTATTTTATACTGCTGGACTTTGTGTCACTGACTCTCACAGTAAGACCAAGAGACACCTTCATCTTTTCTACTTAATGTTTTGCTTACCTCCTCAAAAGAGTGACCCTGTATTTATACAATGCAGACCGAAGGGACAAAGCGGAGAGAAACATGGCACCTGGTGGTCAGTTTCCTAGGGCAATGTACTTTCTTGGGCTATTTTCACAGCAATTCCTAAAAATCCTCCTTAAAAACACCAGAACTCTCCTCGTGGTCATGGCCGGCCTCTACTTCTCTTCTCTCTTCTTCTTCCCCCCACCTTTGCCCTATTTCCTGAATAAACCTCCCCCCTTGTGGAAAAAAACAAACAAACAAACAAACAAACAAACAAAAACCCACCAGAACTGATTCCCCTAGGCTTTAGGGTCTGTCTTCAGAAGAGCAAAGCAGAGAAAACATATCTGTGGTCAACAAAGGTATCTGTCCTTAGCTGTTTGTCTGGTTAGAGCCTCGGTCTTCAGGACGGTAACAACCAATCCTGAAAACCATGCCAACATGAGCACACAGATCCTACGACGTATCTCAAGGCAGCTGTGTTTTTCCACTCAGATTAAAACCTAACTAAACTAAACCCACTAACCAAATATTGGAAGGCAATCCACATAGAGCCATGCTCAGTACATTCTAAATATTGGAAGGCAATCCACACAGAGCCATGATCAGTGCATTATAAAAAACCTGAGAGCATCCTGGGCCACTGGGCCTCTGAGGGGCTAGAGAGTTCTCATCTCAGATGCAGGGAAAGGAACAAGTGTGAAGAAAGAGCAGCTCTTTGGGGGCGGGCAACTTTTACTTTATTTCACTGTTATCACATGTTTCTTTCTGTCTACAACGACCTTCTTGTTTATGTAAGAAAAAGTTAAGTCAACTTTTACACCTTAAATCTTTTCTAGAAAAAACGACTGCAAAGTACCACAAATAACAGAGCCAGGGGGAAACACCCTTCCTGAGGCAAAGAAACCATGTTCACAATCCTTACAAAGTCCTGTAGGCCGGGTATACCCTTCCCCATTGAAAAGAGGAACAATTTACTTACAAGTTTTTGTACTTCACATAAAATTCCTCAACTTCTATCTCCTCGCCAGATTCCTTCTGCAACGAAAGAAGATTGAGGTTCACACTTTAAAATCATATACCGAAGATTTCAAAAGCAACCATAATATTCCTGCCTGGAGACATGATTCCTGAGAGGGGGGGCCTTCCTGGAAAGATGGGCACCCAGGAAGCCCTGGCAGCCTGTGTCATGGGGACTGATGTACTCAGGCACACGCATGCCGCTCCACTCAACGTGCTTGTGATTGTATGGCATGAATCATTTTAACTCCTCCCTAACCACATGCAGCTTCATTCACAACAACCTGACCCCAAGCCTGGCTCTCTGCCAAACCCGCAGTGTTAAGTAGACGCCAAGTGTACCATTTTCTCAGGCAGCAGCCAATTAGCGACTGCTCTCCTGAATGCCATATGTATTATTTTTGGCTGCCTCATGGCAACTTTACATTGTGGGTTTTGTAATGTTTTAAAATATTTAAAAGACATTTATTTCTCCATATAGTTAATAACTCTAAACAAGAAACCATATAAAAGGAAACCTTGTTCTTACGGTGGGACTTGGGGTGTCACTACGAATGGTTTGAGTTTTACTCAGTGGAACAATTAAAGTCTCTCAGACAAGATGTCTCACACACATGGCAGCCAAATAAAATTAACACTTCCAATCCCACATTTAGGTGGGTTAAAATTGCGATGCATGTCCGCCAAGTCAAGAGCTTTCGGTGGTCAGACTGCTTTCCAGAAGGTACCAAAGACAGCATCGCTGTGACGGTTTAGAAATCTCTTTTCCTTTTTGCTTTTGCTTTTAGGGTGTGAAACAATTCATAATATGCCATTTTCTTACAAGTGTTTAAGTAGATAAAGCAAAGATGTAAGTCATAAACATCCTTTACCCACGTTTCAGGAAGTTCTTTCACGCTCCTACGAGAGCGGGCGAGCCTGCCTGGAGGCACACAAGTAGTTGCCCTCTAGTCTCATAGATCTTTGAAGGAAATGAGGGTGAATAGGAATGGTCAGGGCCAAACAGGAGAGCTGGTGTGGAGGATGACAGAGGACACATGTCTTACAAGGGCTCTTGGGCTGGCCTTCATACGTAATACTCAAACCATAGTTAAAGACTATAATCTGTTTAGAATTCCCTTAAACTTTTTATCAGTTTCAGTTAAACCTGCATTTTAAACTGCTTCTCACCAATGAGAAACCTAGATACATAGGTGTGGCCAACACCTATCAGCATCTCGTTTTACCCTAGTAGGCTTACGGAACGACCTAACCATAAAACAGCTTTTAAACCAACACATTCAGCTTTTATTTATCCAAAACGAAAGGAAATGACCGCACACACCACAAAAGGCAGCTCAAAAACCCAGGTCACTTTGCTGCTCTCTTTGCATCTAGGACCTGACTCCCCTTTTCTACTCCGCTAGTTCTTCATCCTACTCTGTTCAAGATATATTACGTTTATACAGAATGAGACTACAGTAGAAAATTAAAGATGAATACAGACAACCAGCAAGAGGAGGGGGTCTTACAGCACGTCCTAAAAGTTAGCTCAAAGTGGATCTGAAGTAACCTGGGCCGCAATCCATATTTCTGTGAATTTTTGAAAACAACATCCCTTCTGGGTGGGATCAAACAAACCATCATCTATATGTGATGTCATTTCCCCTCCTTCCATGCTATCCTTTCTGCCTTGTTCTTACTGGGCTCAGTGCCCCATAATTTTGTCACTAAAACACGCAGACCAGAACCTTCAGCAGTGGACCCTGGTTGTATTCTAGTTCCATTCTGCTCCCTGAAAGCCATTTGTCTCCAACTCAGTAAAACATACTTTCTTGTTACGATCACCCAGCAAGAGGATCTAGAACTGTCTGGGAGAAGCAAACTGGCTCTGAGACGCCAGTTAGCAGCACCTGGAACTGGTGAAGAATCACCGTGAGGCCTGTATCTTCTAAATGTCCCCAAGAAAACAAAACGCTGCCCTCTGTTTAACTGGCCATACATGTAACATGGCCACATTCTTTGTGGACTTCAACTACAGCTGCTAGCTACATTTGACATAAATGTGTACATGCTTTTAGGATATGGATTCATGACTCTCTTCAAGAATTCACTGAAGACTTCTACTTTGTCCATCCTCCAGCAGCCCACACTACCACTACCAGTGTGCAGAAACTACCACACTCTCCAGACCCAATGAATGATGGGTGGTAACAAACACCTTCACACACGCACACACACACAACACTGACAACACTCCTTGGCCAGCCACTGTTTAACCTGACAGTGCTCTGAGTATTTTCATGTGTTCAATAGACATTTGAAAATGGTATTCCTTTCATTCCCCGGGGAATATAAGGAATCTTTACAGGCTACATGAAACTTGATGTTTTGGATGTATTAACATACTTGTCTCACTGTTCATGTGACCAAGAACTTTGCATCAGGCAAGGAGCCTACTTCTCTCACGTGGCCTGGAGACAGCCCCCAGCACGTGATAACCGGCACCCTCAAAGAAGAAATGGCTTTTCTAAATTAGATTGCTCCCCTACTCAAAATGATACAAATAATGAACAAAAGTTTGAAAAAGTGTCCAGACAAAAATAATAAACTGCTTCTGCTCTAATATATTTCATACTCCAACAGAGATGGTGAGTCACAGTCTACTTAGCGAGAAAAGACTTTAACTTTATAAAATGTTCTACGTTTTTACTGTTTGGTTCAATTATCCTGGAATTTAAAGTAACTTTTTATAAAGAAAATATATCATGTTAAGTAAGTTATAGAAAAATACATTTTAGGGGATAGAATATAGTTCATGCAGAATTTGCCTCTACGATACTTCTGACCTTATGATCCAAAAAAGGATTTGGATTCTTTCCCGTAGATAGATGTCATGTAGAAAGTATGTTCTAAATATGGAAGTCATAACACCTATGCAGTCTAAATATGTATGCACACATTCAAATATACCCCAACGTTCATATACAAGACTCCTCCCCTGGGTCTTGTAGATATTAACTTGTGTTTAGGACAATATTTAAATGGCAAGTCGCGGCCACTGTCATGGTGTGCTAAGCTGAGGTGGCTTTTCCAGGGAGACAATTCTTAAATTATTCATGGTAATAGGAAGCATAGCTGGAATCCACAGGAAAATCTCAAGTTTCTTTTTGTTTCCGCGTGCAATATTGTGCCCTGTTAATAATTTTTAGGGGTGATACCTTAATGCAATGAACATTGAGGGCATTAGCAGTTTAAAAGTTAGTGGCTATTGATGCTCGGTATCTTCTGTTGGATTTTTGGAAGCCGTTGAGGGCCAGCAGCAACAGATAAGTATCTGTGGGCTCTCCACTCTCCCTACCCTCAGACAGTTCCTGTCTTCCCCAGAACTTTTCCCACCAATTTTCTCCATTCCCAGATTTACCAAGCCAATAAATCAGTGGTTCTCAACCTGTGTTGAGAATACCTGTCAATACCCCTTTGAGGGTTGAACAACCTTTTCACAGGACATCCTGCTTATCAGATATTTACATTACAATTCATAACAATAGCAAGATTACAGTTATAAAGTAGCAATGAAAACATCTTCTGGGTGGGGGTCACCACAACACGAAAAACTGTGTTAAAGGGTCACAGCATTAGGGACGTTGAGAACCACTGCAATAAGCACTCTACCCCTATATACATCTGCAGTGACCTCTAATGCCTTATAGGAAGCCACACGGGGCTGTTCACAGATGGTGGTAATATCAATTCGTAATCCATGGGTACTGGCCAGTAAAGGTGGGCAGAGGGGAAAAACTAAGTTCTCTGAAGCAGGCAAAAACAGAAAGAGAAGCCGTGTCTGAACCAAGTATAATCTTACTAGCTATGGATAATAGAGCTAATTATAATTTCAGCTAAGTATGCCTGCTGAAGTACTATCAATTCAACAGAAATTAGTGCACCCCTTCGCAATAATAACATGCAATCTTCCTCAACTCATGTCGATTCAGTGAAGGGGACCACTCTTTGAAGCATGGCAACCATTTAACTTTTACCATGTATCTGTACTCATAAACTAACAGTTCTAGAGTCATTAGGAAAAAGGCAACCTTTCTAACGAGTTAAGTAGTGCTCATGTCTGTTTCAACAGGTGACAAACCTGGCTTGGTTTTTATCATTTAATCCATCAGGGCATGAAGCTACAAACTCAGTCACCAACAACATCCTATATATTCCTCCTTTACATCCGATTTAAGGTACCTTCTCTTGTTGCTCTGGATAGTTTTTCTAGGAACGTGTGGTATATAAGCTGATAAATGTGTAAATTCTGAGTACATAAGAAAGAAGGAAACCTTAGTGAGAGGGACACACAAGCCCACTGCTGGTGCAAGGGTATCTCAATGAGCTCCTAGTTTATAAAATACAAGATTTATTTTTATGTATGTGTCCATGTGTGTACACATATGTGACTGCAGGTCAGAAGAGGGCATTGGATCACTTGGAGTTAGAGTTACATTACAGGTGGTTGGTTTTAAAACATTCAAAAAGGGTGCTGGGAACCGAACTCAGGTCCTCTGAAGTAGAAAGTGCTCTTGAATGCTCAGTTATCTCTTCAGCGCCAGCAGATGATACACTAACAGAAGTACTCATCTTAAGTATCTGTGCTTGCCAGTACTATGCTGCTGGTAGCAGTGCTTTTGTCTCTTTGTCTTTTCCCTCATCTGATAGTTGATAAGCTTTAGGATAGCACCTAAGTCCCATGATTCTCTTGGCCACTGGGAAACTACCTTGTATACATTTTACTAAAGGAAACTACATCATTTGCTCTACATTTCAAAAAATACAAAGAACTACTCGGGCTTGACTGGCTGACGTATATCCACAGTACCTACTTTCTAGAGACACGAGCTCAACACTTCCTAATTAGGGCAAGAAGGCAACCTACATGGAGCAGAGAATTTCCTGGGGTTAGATAAAATACTGGAGTTCTTTTCTCTAATGTCCCTTGGCCATGAGCTTACCTGCTGTGCACTGGCAGGCACTTCTGCTTATCAATATCTACTCTGTAGTGGTAACAAAGACACTTTCAACACATTAAGTCACATATGCTAAATAAACGTTGTGAGCAGCAACGTGATAAAACGTCTGCTTGCCCCAATGACAGACAGACCTTGCTGAGGGCATTTCTAAAGGGAGCTCCCAAGCAAGGTCTTTTCAGGAACACTTTTTATAAAAAAAGGCAGTCTGTAATTGTATAAGTCTTAAACGTTTCTTTGGAGTCTTTTGAGTTTCTTGCCTTTTCCAAATGGGGTTACATAGGTTGATACATCTTAATGTCATTGCTTAATGGAGTTCTGATCTCATTCTAGAGTAATCACCCACCCCCCAACTTATATTGGGCTAGTATATCAGAGGGGATCAGAAATATCACCAGAAGTTTCATCTTATGATAATGTAATCACTGGGCTTTTCTTTCTTTGTTTGTTTGTTTTGGTTTTGTTGTTGTTGTTGTTGTTGTTGTTGCTTTTCTGAGAAATGGTCACATGTAGAACAAGCTGGCCTCAAATTCCCAATCCCCCTGATCCTCCTGCACCACCACCATACCCAGCTCCTTAATGGAATCTTAAAAGGGCATTATGCAGCAAACAACCTGGAAGATCCCCCCACGTGGATTTCCGTCTTTGCACATGGTGCTCACCTGCTTTTTCACTAAGCGACTGCTCATAATCTTCTCCACCACTGGGCCTTCTGCATCAACAGATTCCTATAAAAGAGAAAGTGGTATCAATCGATCCAAATGGAAAACCATCTGACCTGTGCTGTAAAAGCAAGTGGGAAAGTACTCCCTTCTGCCCACACCTCCCGGCCCTTTAAACCACTTGGTCCAAGTTAACAGTGGGAAAAATTACTAAAAACAAGAAAAACCTCACACTACAGAAAGGCAAAGGAAGGGCTGTGCTTATGACTTCCTGACTGTGTGGTTAATTGTGGAGACATGCACAGTCCCCCAAGCCACAAGACATTCACTCTGGCAGCTAAGCCAAAGGAATCTGTGCATGACAGCGGGTCGAAAGTAACTTTTCTGCATCTACATATCTACATTCACGGAGTGAATACTCCCTCTGCTCTGTTACTGTAGGCAGCTCTGTCCTGCAGAGATTGTGTACGACAATTTAACAGAGAACAAACTGCCAACTAAGCACCAAGCTGCATTTAATAGGGCCCTTCAACTGGCGACCAGTTTGTTAGCTAAAGTACAGTAATAGCAAAAAAAAAAAAAAAAAAAAAAAAGAATAAATCTTTGCAATAATCAATTCTGTTACTCCTCGTGCTACATACAAACTATCTTATCCACCATTTACATTGCACAGAAAATAAAGTGTGCCCTGCTGGGTGCTCCGAGGCAGTAATCTTATAAAGGGGTTCTGATGGTGACAAACAGCAGGAGATGAACCCGAGTGCTTTATTGCAGTTCTGGGAGCTGCAGCACCGAATTCTCAGAGGTGAGCTCAGTGCTTCATATTCTGGCTCAGACTCTTCCTCAGCGGAGACCATGGATTCTCCAAATTGTGTCAAATTACATATCATAGCCTTGTATAAAAATAAATTTGAGCGAGCAGGGCTTTTTAAGATACTACTAAACAATGAATTTCCCACGACTCCTCAGCCAGCACTAGCAGAACATTCCCCTGCTCCATGTCCACCTCTGCCACTGAACTGCTCGGTTTCCAGCTATAACATTTCCAGTCCACCCTGAAAGTACGTAGGAAACGGCACAAGCCTGGCTGCCGACCTGCTGCTCTGACTGCGAGGTGTTGGATGGGGAGTCTCTCCCAGCAGCATCTGCATCATCTGCCTCCTCATCAGAAATCTTGAACTCCAAATCTTCAGTGTATCGCTTCCTCTTCACCTGCCTGCTGGACCGCCTCTTCTACAACAGAAACCCCAACAGAGTGAGTTTTAAAGGGCAGGCTTTGGGTACACAGTACTAAGACTATTTTTCTTTCTTCTTTTCTTTTCTTTATTTTTTTTTTTTTAAATCTTAAAAGAAAAACGGGTAATTTTCATCCTGAACATCAACTGAAAAGACCATGGTGACAACCATAGTAATAAACTGGAGATCTGGGGTCCTGGGACCTTGTAACTCTGCTGCCCCAAACAGCGGTCCCTTCAACAAGAACACACAGGTACAGCACACCATGTCACTCACTTGGCCATCTCCATGGAGAGCAGTGGCAACACTGGAGGGAGGTGCACAGTGGACCTATGGGAGTCCAGCACACACTTCTCTATTTTCCTATGACTGAAAATTTGAATGCAGAGAGTCCACCAACAATGATGCATTAGAAAATAATCTACAGGCAATAAAGATTTATACAAATATTGTTATACTGTTATTTCTCAAGGTGTTCCAATGCACTTTAATTTGGGGCCTAAAAGAAACTGTTTGGGGCTGGGGATGTAGACCTCAGTGATAAGCACTTACTAAGCATGCACAAAGCCCTGGGTTCAAGTCCTAGTCCTGGAGAAAGAGGGAGAAGTGGGAACTGAACGCAAAACGAAATGAGTGTCTGTGATAAGTAGGCTGGCGTTTTTGTTTGTTTATTTGGGGACAGATTCTCACTATGTAGCCAGAGCTGGCCTGAAAGTCACAACTAAACCAAGCTGCGATCCAACCCCCAGAGATCTATCTGCTTGGATTAAACTTATGTGCCACCGTGCCACCAAATTCTGGTTTTACACCATGCCACCAAATTCTGGTTTTAATACAACTTTTTAACCATACTGCTTAAAATGCAAAACGCGTATGTTCACGCTTGTGGTCAAAACACAGACCGGCATAGCCTGTGCAGGACAACGTAGTCACGTGAAACCTGTGACCTACCAATACTACTTCCGGTAAGCTACGTGTTGTATTTGGAAATCTGCCTGTGGTAAAGCAATGAATGAAAGAAAAATTGCGTGACAGTAAAAG
The DNA here is from genome assembly GCA_030674055.1 of Rhabdomys pumilio. NCBI lineage: Eukaryota > Metazoa > Chordata > Mammalia > Rodentia > Muridae > Rhabdomys > Rhabdomys pumilio. The sequence continues at coordinate 124,584,561 of JANHMN010000004.1, forward strand.
TAGCTTCTGATTCTACTTAAGACAAATGCAAACTGTTTCTCTATCTGGATGTGCAGACGGTCAACAAACCTCTGAAAATGAAGAGAGTCTGCTGCCTGAGAATCATGCACAGCATTGTACTTCTCTGTTTCCCGAGAAATACTCAAGAAGAAGATACCTGTGCATGCTTCTGCTAACAGGAAAAAAAAAACCTGAAGAAATACAAATTGTTACTAGGTATGAGGTTCTGAATGAAGAGATAGGAGTGGGGGAAGGGCAGAGCATTGTAATTTCAGTCCTAAAAGAAAAATCTTTTTTAAAGAAATAAATAGTGAAAAATAGAAATTCATAGCACAATGAGAGGATAACAACGTCACAGAGGACTACTGGACACGGACATTTGTCTAAGAACTGTGAACTGCTGCTCTTCAGTTTCATCAATGTTACAGTCCAGCATTAAGATGGGAAGAGGCAAATGTTCACCATGCATATGGAGAAGGCAGGGCACACACTGTGATCTCTCGGGGCAAGACCAACATACCACATGACCTCACAGCCTGAGAACTCAGGGATTAAACCTGCTTTATAAAAATATTTTTGGTTAAAATCGGCGTGTCCTGAGGAGAAAATTAAAATGTGTTTCTAGAGCCTTGCTGTGGCTGCACCTTGTGAAAGAGTCAGTTGGAGTTAACATGTCGTTTACTTTTGTTGACCAATCAGAACATTAGAAACTTTTCACTACAAGCCCCTCACAGATGCACCACAGGAAGAAGCATAACAAACAAGCAGCCTGCATCACTTCCTGTATCAGGCACCAGGAAGACAGCTTTCGAGGCAGTCTCTGTGGCCGCCTGACTAGGCTGTTGAACGCAGAACTGTTACACTGTGACAACTAGACAGATGCACTGGGCTTGGTTTGAACTGCTAAGTGCTTTTCCATACCTGAAATACAGGAAGGAAAAGAAGAGGTGAGAAGTGGATGCAAGGCAAGGTGGAAAGAAAACGGAAAAAAAGGAGGGAAAAATCCCACTCCAAATAGTAGTTCATTAGTCAGAAGGGGAAATAATTCTTCTGTTTTGAGACAGGGTCTCCTTTGGTAGTTTTGGCTGGCCTGGAACTTGCTACATGAACCAAGCTGGCCTCAAACTGGCAAGTGCTGGAATTAGAGGCACGTGCCACCACATCCAGCCTGTGAGAATAATTCTTAACATTGTCCAAATATTCCTGTTGTCAAGCCCCTACCTTAAGCACAAATTAAGACAAAACAACCTCAAGGATACAATGAATTTCATTAAAAAATTTTTAGTTTCAAACTCCTTAAGCAACTTTTAAGAGGAGAGATGTGACTGTGGTTTAGAGCACTCTTGTGGAGAACCCAGGTTCGATTCCCTGCACCCACCTGGTGAATCACAACCATCTTTAACCATTCTGCCCTCTCAGGCTCTCCTTCCAGGCTGCTCTACTCAAGAAGAATGCAGTATTAAAGCTGAAGTCCTCTGTGAGGGGGCCACATACCACAGACCCTGGGGCCTCAGGAAGACCTGAGAATGTACTACAGGTCAGAGGAAACCCAACTGGGCCCTAAGGGGCTGGCTGCCTATTCCGATGGGACTCAGCAGTAACTGCTCCCTGCTAATTCAGATGTCACTTGCTCAAGCCACATTCCCTGCCATCCCAAAGGACCAGTCTGGCATGCTTCCAGGGAACCTATCAAGGAAATAATTCACAACTGTCATGAGTACTTTTGAGTCCTCTGTCAGTCTAAATAGTGAAGGCAGTGAGCTTCACACACAAGAACTCAAATTCCTACTGTTGACTTTTAGAGCTCAGGAGATTCTAGTGAACCATTTGGCAAAGCTACCATCTGGGTCATCACTGACTTGTTCACGGAAATTCTATCATGAATATATCCCGCTTCTGACCATCTAATATCAATAAGCTACAAAGTATGTTTTGGTTTTTATCTCACATACACACACACACAAAATCAACGAGGGCAGGATAGATAGCTTGGTCAGGAACGTGCTTGCTGTGCAAGCATGAGGCCTCAGTTTTGCTCCTTAGAACAGAAAAGCAAGGCATGGAGGAACATGCTCATGGTTCCAGCACTAGGGAAGTGGAGACAAGACCTCTGGGACTCACGGGCCAGCCAAAGCTAGCATGCTGCACTAACCCTAGACAGTGAGGGAGTCTGTCTCAAAAACACAGCATGACTGGCTCCTAAAGAATGACACCCGAGAGTGGGCTCTTGCCTCTACATGAATGTGCATACATGTGCATACACATGTTCATACACACATGTATACACACACACACACACACACACACACACACACACATGTACACACACATGAGGGAGAGGAAGAAATCAAATAAAAAATGAACAAAAAAAACAACTCTAGAAAAAAATTTAGATGCGAATGACACTTTAAATAAGTGATAGAACAGCAATGTTAACAAACGTTTAAGACAGTATAAACATCAAAACACATTCATGGAAATACAGGGCAGCTCTTTGCTTTAGTCATCTCAAAGCTCAGCAGGCCCTGGAGTGAGCTGAGTTTCTGCGGGCCCTGGCTCTCTTCACTATGGATATAATGCTCCAGACAACAATAAGGACATCGCGCACACACCTGACAACAAAGCCGGGGAAACCTTGTGCTTTACGTGTGGCTAAGTGACCCCGCTCCTCAGCTGGAGCCCAGAGGGAATCATGGTTATTACCTGGATACCTGGGTCTTCGTCCTCTTCAGGGGCAGGGGATGGTGGGGGTGTTTTGTCCAAGTCTGAATTTTCAGAACCTTCTGTTTTTCCTTTGTTGACCTTCTTCTTCAAAGCACTTGCTTCTGAATCCGGTTTCTTATTACTAGAATTCAAAGTACATCACTTAGCGTTCACTTTCGGTGTGGTTTCCCACATGCCCCAAACCTTCTCTTTCCGTTAATAAAGAGTGGTGGCAAAGGCCAGGTCCGCGGGTGTTGGGCGCTTTTCATTAGATGGTACTCCTAATTAAGGTTTTACAACAAAACTTATAAATGGATGACCTTCAGCAAATTTCTCACCCATTGAAACAGAACTGAATGTAAAACTTTGGACACTTCATAGAATATTGCCTCCAGCCCCTGCTGACAGACCAAGTTGTGACAAAAACCTAAGATGTTTCTTCGCTAAAACATCAGGTAGAGACACATTTTTTTTTTTAACCAAAGAAAAAAAATACAATCTAATGACCATTTCCTTATTTCTCTGGCACAGAGTTTTACAGTCATTTTTAAGTCCTATGGTAACCAGTAAGAGTGGATTTTTTGATATCACATTTACAAGTGCTTAGTAACAATTCATTTCCTAGAAATACCTACATTTATTTAATTTGGTGTTCTTGTTACGAGGACGGTGTTCTTGTTTCCTCTGGTGCTCAGCATTTGCAGGGATAGTCACATGTGGCTTCTTTTACCCCCAGTGCTACCAACTCAACATGCTGGGCAGTGCTCGACCACCGAGACCACCACCAGCCCAACAAGTAGCATCTCTACCAAAAGCTAAGTCTGAGAAATTATGTGTGTGTGCTTGTGTCTCACCAATAACTGAAGCTTACTTTCCATGTTACCAAGAAACACCAGTAGATTTGAATGATAAACCAAAACACATGAGCACACTCTGAAAAAAATAAAATTCTTAGGTTATCTCCACCCTCAGAACCCTTCCTCACAGTACTGTTAGAGCAAACACTCAGTGCTCCCTTTAATCTACACTCTGGACCCAAGACTCCTTAACATCAACAATCATTTGTTATACATACGAGACAGCAACACATCACCAGCAAAGACTTTTTTTTAAAAACTATTTCTAGGGAGCCCCATGCTCTAAGTAGCTTGACAAACTAAAGATATATATTTCAAAACCCTACATTTATTAAATGTTACGAAGTCCCAGAGAAGCTCACCAAGATAGGCACTAAGGAAGACGCTGTTAAGCCACTAGGAAGCGGCTGCCGCAGCTAATGGTTCTGAGTACAGGTGTGTCACGTTAAACCCTTCCAAAGTGTGTCAATAGTGTTTCAGGCACACACCTATGGCAGCTTTCCCCACTAATATGGATTTGATCATCTAACACTCATTGTTTTTACATACTTGGAGCGTATTTTGATACATGAGCATTTTAGCATAGCAAACAGCTACATCAGGAAACAACTGAAAACAATCCAGGATGATCACAAATAGCAGTTACATTTCAAAAACTGAATTTTATTGAGAGAGAGAGAGAGAGAGAGAGAGAGAGAGAGAGAGAGAGAGAGAGGTGGCGTGACCAAGTCGGAGATCCAAGGATAGCAGAATATTTTTTAAATTAAAAAATTCATGCAGCAGTTCCTGAGCAGAGTGTCCTGGTGTTTACGCTACACACTGACAGAAGTCTCCCCTACCATGAGGCTCCATTTCCAGCATTTATTTCCGCTCTAACTGCCACAAATTATACAATACTACAGCTGAACACTGGGCCCCTTTCCTTTCATCTGCACGCCAAGAGCAATCAGATTACCCTGGTAACCAGCGGTCACATGACCAGCACCTGCTCTTTTGGCTGGATGCCACTGACTAAAGCCATCTGCTTCCCTCAATCAGCTTTCAAACATTCTCAACACCTGCGCTGCAGTGTTTTGTGGTTTCTTTTATCAAATCAGTGCAAAACTGCTTCCAAAACTTTACATATTTCTCGAATTTGTTTAAATCAGAGGTAGGTCTGTCAAAGAGCTGAACCACTGCCAGGTAAACTGAGCTGGCGGTGCGTGTTTTCCATGGTGACCTCCATCAACCAGAGCGGAGGCTAGAGTTCAAGTTTGTGGGGTTTTGGGCCTTGTAAGCGGCATCCTGCAGGAGCAAAAGGCTGACTATCTGGATAGTGCCAGGAGCCAGGTCTGAGGAAACATCTATTTGCTGGGAGACAGAAACACTAATGACTTTCCATCTGCCCTATCCAAGGATAGGCTGTACAGAAACCTCCAAGATGGCTGAAAGTCAGACAGGACCTCTCCAAATGCTTAGAAAAAAACCTCGCAGCCCAGACAAGCACTTTCAGTTCTGATTACTGCCAAGAGGCAAACTCATTAGAGATCACGACATTCATGCCGAGGGACAGCTAGGTTCTCCCATCCACCAGTATACAAATCAAGCACGCTAAGAAGTCCAGAAAAGACTAAAGGATTTTCAGTGGCCACCCAAACACTTTATAAACCAGGACAAAATTCAATTACTTACATTAAATTGTCCTCGTTATGATTTTGGAATAAACCAATCTGGATTCCTATGAAGTGTAATACTCAAACTCCTTTGACTTACATAAAAACCAAGTCAATTTTTTTCTTCTACCTGAAGTACTACAGAACACTGGCTTCCACAGGACAGGACTTAGTCTCAGCTCTAAGTGCACAGTTCCAACTGGGACTCCGGATAAATCCTGTCTAGTTTTCCTGCATCCCCACTCCTTCATCTATCTCGTGAGGGTAATATCTCCATCGCTAGTGTTTCTGTGGGTTTAAATGAGGAGAGACAAGAAATGAGACAGTGTTGGACAGAGATGGTCCCTCTCTGCACACACCTGGAGGACAAGCACATGTCAGAGTGGTGCATGCTCTCTGTGAGCCAGCCCACCACTAACAATTCAATGGCAGAACACAGAGAGAAAACCCACGAGCTTCAAGGATCACCTCAAACATTCACAGAAGGGACGTTGACACAAGTCACTGAGTCACTCTCGCTCCAAGGGAAGGGTCCTCAGCATGAGACCAGTTCGAGATAATAGACAGAGTCCAAGTACCATTCTGTTTGTATCTGTAAGGTTCAAACTGGTTTTTTTTTTTTAACTGCCTGACTCCAAACATAGCCATATACTCATCCTTCTTCCAAACTATATTCAAAGCTGGGATATGCAAACAGGACACCTGCCCTGGTTGTAGGGATGGGAATATTGTTAGGAACTCCCTTAAGCCAGCACTGTGGCATTGGAGGCTGCACGGTGAAGATGTGGAACTTTGGTGTGCTTTCAACAGCTGCCGTGATGCCTCCTCAGCACCTTGGTTCACTACCCAGCTATCTAAAAGTAGGATCACGAGCAAAGCCAGGCATGCACAGGCCATACTGTTAGCTCTCTCTCTGCTCAGCCTCCGGTACCTCCTAAATCAGCATCCTGATGGAGCCAGAACACCACTTGCAAACTCCTTTCCGCAGGCTACTGAAGACTGATGAAGTCCTTAAATCAAATCGCCAACATGTGATGTCTGCAAATCTCAGCACTGGGGTACCAACCCTCTCCAGCCTATACAAGTCTCAACATTCGCTTCTTTATGGCCCTCACTGCCACACTCCACAGGCATGTGTAATGAGCGCTGAACACCCTCTGGCCTCTACTACCTTGAAATCTACCTGGTCCTCTGCAAGACTTAGCTGACAGATCTTGGAATGAGTTCCAAGAAACATTTTCAGAATGACACAGTAGTCTAGATCAGGTATGATTTTAAGTTCCTATTTAGGTGTCACACAACATGTAAATACTTAAAACATAAAAAAAAAAAAAAATGAGTGTTAACATTACTGAGTTATATTAAAATTAAAGCACTGTGTATCTTTCACCAATGACCTTGGGAGCTTTTAGAACTATCTTTGAATTCCTACTGCCTACTTAGATGGGCTTATAGGCTGCTTATGTGTCTTTTCCTATTAAAAAGTTTAATAGTAAATACAAAGCTCTTATTGGGGGGTTTCCAAGACAGGGTTTCTCTAGGTAGTCCTAGCTGTCCTGGAATTTGTTCTGTAGACCAGGCTGGCCTCAAACTCAAGAGATCTGCCCACCTCTGCCTCCCAAGAGCTGGGATTAAAGGCATACACCACCACTGCCCAGCTACAAAGCTTTTACTGTGTGCTGATACTTTCCTATAAAAAAAACAAAAACAAAAAACAAAAAAAAACCTCTCACACACCATAAAACTAAAAATACACTAAACAACCACGAGACAGCGCCTGCCAGGAAGACAGCTCGGAGGGTGGAAGTCTTTGCCACAGAAGCCTGGTACCTGAGTTTGATCCTGAGGACTTACTCATATTACATTATCCTCTGATCCCACATGCACACCATGGGGTGTGCTCACATACACAACAAAAACAAATACTTTAAAAAGAGAAACAAAAGCTGGAATAGTATCTACGTTCACGATGAACCATCTATGAAGCTCACCATGACGGAGCTGAAGAGCTGGGTGAGCTGGCTGACATATAGTGCTTGTCCCAGACATTCGAGGCCCAGGGTGCAGAAGGGAAAGGAAGCGGGGGGGGGAATGAAGAAAGGGGAGGGGAGGGGAGGGAAGGAAGAGAAGAAAAAAGAAAGGAGAAAAACCCAAAGGCTGACGGTGTGAAATGAGGTGACAATAGTAATAAGCTTGAAGGAAACAGGAAGTTTTCAAAAGCAATACAATAAATACCATTTATAAATGTTATCCCCAAGTCAAAAGTCCACTCTGCCCCTATCTTCCTTAATCAGCACTATGACTAAAATACAAATACAGATCTATTTATCCCGCCCTACAGACTTAGAGACAGAGCCTCTGCTCACGCTAGTGAGCCCTGGAAATCAAACGTAAGTCCAGTGACGTCCTGGAAATTTGAAAGGCCACTGTTGCCTCTGAAGTCTCATGTGTCACACCTTATTATAGGAGCAGAACCGCACTGGCCAGCACTGGGGTCCATGGCCCCCATGGCTCATGAGTTCCATAGTTATTCCAATGCCATCAAAAGCATGCACCACCTGGAGGAAAGTGCTTAGGTGTAACCGCAAACTCCGTACTCAGAGCTGCACCATCCTGTTGGGTATGTTCTCAGGGTTCCACTTCTGGAAGGATTTCTATTTGGCTGAAGACATAACAGACCATAAACACAGAGTGGGAGCCGTCGCCTAAGATGAGGCTGGTGGATCAGAGTTGACCAACTCTTGTGTGAGAAATTGCAGGTTTTCTAAACAAGGCTTTATCCAAAGAGCCAGAGCTTATTAGAAAGCCTGGGCTAGCCTGATTTACGACAAAACAGCATGCAGGTAAAGAGTCATTAGTGTCAACCTACGGAGCTTCTTTCTTAGAAGAAACTTTAAAAAGGACCCATATCGTGAAACCAAATGTGATGAGGAGTAAGTCAATTAATAAAGGTGACTGACAGTGGGTGGGAGCTAGCGACCTAGCAAGCCCCAAGGATGAAGTAAGTTAATGAGGATTCTCATTACAGTGGGAGAAATCAACCTTGAAACTTAGGTCAGGACGATTAATCAGGAATCGTTATTAGGGATTCAAGCGTCTCCAAAATATTACACCATCCTCTTTAAGAAGAGCATTGAGACATATTCTTACATGCCGAAGGGGCATGTGTATATATGTGCTTGCTTGTGCATGTTCATGTGCGTGTCTGTGTGTGCATGCATGCAGTGCTGTGGACCAATGTCCAGTCTCTCCCTGACCTGGAGCTCAGCTGCTGACTAGGCTGACTGCACAGCAAGCTCTAGGGATACACCTCTTTTTGCCTCCTCAGAGCAACAGTTACAAGCCCATGCCACCACACCCAGCTTTTATATAGCTTCCGGCTATCCAAATTCAGGCCCCCAAACTTGCATAGAAGGCATAATCTTAGTAGTCTAGGCTGGATTTGAACTTGTAACAGTCTTCCTGTTCAACCACCCAGACAGCTTGGATTAGGTGTGAAGTAACCCATCCAACAACAACAGACTTTTCAATAAACTGAAGCTAACTGATAAGAATCGCCACAAAGGATGTGGGACAGAATTATAACAACTCTAAAAAGACTAAGGCAGGCGTTCTAGAACACAGTCTATGGTGAACACCAGGGCTCAACGCTGGTGAAAGGACATCTCATTTTCAAAAATCAAAAGCCCTCTGAACCCTTACTGCTTACTTGGTTTTTAGATAGTGAAAATAAAAAGTAACAGATTAAAAAAACAAAAAACCACCACAGAAACTAGCAACAGGAGAAATTCACCTCAGTATAATAAAGGCTTTATGAAAAATCTACAGCTAATGCTCTACTAAATGGCGAAACTTAAAAGTCTTTCTTTCTTTTATTTGGTAGCACTGGTGTGTGTGTGTGTGTGTGTGTGTGTGTGTGTTGGGGGAGGGGTCCTCACTATGTAGCTCTGCCTTGCCTGGTACTTGGGGTGATCTGTTTGCCTCTGTCTCCTAAGTGCTAGAATTCTAGAATTAAAGGAAAGTGCAACCATGCTGGCTCTGGAACCTCTCTTTCCACTCTTTTTTTTTTTCCTTTCTTTTTTTTTTTGAGACAGGGTTTCTCTGTATAGCCCTGACTGTCCTGGAACTAGCTCTCTCTGTAGACCAGGCTGGCCTTGAACTCAGAAATCCACCTGCCTCTTCCTCCCAAGTGCTGGGATTAAAGGTGTGGGCCACCACTGCTCAGCCTCTCTTTCAATTCTTACGTGCTTGTTTGTTTGTTTATGATATCTTAATTCTTAGAGCAATAAAGTTAAAAAAAAAAAAAAGGTGATACAGAAGGGACGATGAAGCCCAATTTCCTCTACTTGCACATGATGAACCGGTCTTCAAAGAACCTAAAGACACCACTGTAAAACTCTCACTCTGACACTTTCAACAAAGTAACAGGATACAAAATTAGCATACAAATGCCAGTAGCTTTTCCCTGTGTTGACAACAAATTTTCACAGAAAGATCTGGAGTGGAGGTATCAAGATAGCTTTAAGAATATTTTTGTTTTGTTTTATTTTTCTGGACAGAGTTTCTGTAGACCAGGCTGACTCCGAACTCAAGAGATCTGCCTTCTTCTGCCTCCCAACTGCTGGATTAAAGGTAAGCATCACCACACAGAGTAAGAACTCTTTTAATTAAAAAAAAAAAAAAAAACATGTAACTAGGAATAAACCTAACCAATGTAATAAGGCAATTTTTAGATGTTAACTATGGTGAACAAGACACTGGAAGTAAAGATCTCACAGGCTTAGACTGCTAGAATTGAGGCTTGTGAGAATGTCTATATTACTGAAAGCAATCCCTATAAAATTCCAATGGCATTCTTCACAGAAAAAAAAATCTCAAAATCATATGGAAACTCACGTGTGTGAGCACATGCGCACCGGAACCTCCCCCTCCCAAAAGCAGAGCAGAAAAAGCACTGCTAGACTTATCACAATACCTGATCTCAAAATGTACTACAGAGCTGGAGCAACAACAAAACCAGTAAGGCACAAATACATATCTAGACCAGCGAAATAGCATTGAGAACCCAGAGATGGACCCACACAGCTATAGTACCTAATTTTTGACAGAAGACGTACTCTGAGAAAAGACAGCCTCTTCAACAAGTGGTGCTGGGGATGTGAGGTATCTACCCTACAAAATCCCAATTCAAAAAGGATCAAAGCCCTTGCTGCACTGGTTCTCAGCCTGGTTAAGTCCGTGTCTTTAATGTGATCCCTCATGTTGTGGTGGCCATTTCTGTTGCTACTTTATAATTGTAATTTTGCTACTGTTATGAACAGTAACATAAATATCTGATATACAGAATATCTGATAGGTGGCCCCTGTGAAAGGGTCAACTGACTCCTCCCAAAGGGGTCAAGACACACAGGTAGAGAACCATTGTTTTAACTGCAGAAACTGAAACTGACAGAGTGTTTTTGTAGTGGTGGTACACATCTTTAATCCAGCACTTGGGAGGCAGAGGCAGGCAGATCTCCGAGTTCAGGGCCAGCCTGGTCTACAGAGACTCTGTCCAGAGACAAGGTGTAGGCATATGCCAGAGCGCTTTCTCTGACAAGGACTCCAATGGTGGGAGATAATTCCAAAATCTGACAAATGAGAACAGATACAATTAAAAATTCTTACACAGCAAAAGAAACGATGAGCAGAGCAAAGGACAGCCAACAGAATGGGAGAACATCTTCACCAACTGTGTGTCAGACAGAGGCTTTTAACCTCTATAATCCGGAACCCCAGACAACCATCCACTCGGATGGGCAAACAAACGCAAGAAACAACTCTCAAAAGAAGAACTGGATATGGTTGACTACTAAATATGTGAAAAGGGTTCCCTATCCTTCACCATCAGGGAAATGCAAATTATAACTGTGCTGAGATTTCATCTCTCTCCTCAGGTGGCTGTCATCATAAAAAGCAACATTAACAAATGCTGGAGAGAATGTGGGCAGAGGGGAACCCTAATCACTCTGGGTGGGAATGCAAAATGGAAATCAGTATACAGGTTCCTCAAGAGACTAAAAATAGAACTTCCATATAACGCAGCCCTGCCACTCCTGGATATACACCTGAACAAGTCTAAGCATAACATAGGGGAACCTTCACATCCATATTTACCATAGCACTGTTTGTAGTAGTCAAGACAGGAAACCATCCCAGATGCTCTCAAGCGTGTGTGTGTGTGTGTGTGTGTGTGTGTGTGTGTGTGTGTGTGTAAATCTATATATTATATATCACACACACACACAATGGAATGGTAGCTGCCATAAAGATGAATTTATGCCATTTTCAGAAAAAAAAAATTAATTGAACTAAATAACACCATGTCAAACAAAATAAGCTACAGGCACACAGACAAGTGCCTCATGTTTTCTCTAAGTGCAACCTAGATCCATGCACTATGCACATATACAAGCACACATGCACACACATACACACCCTGCACAGGAGAAATCAGAAGGGGTTGCTGTTTGAGGGAAAGAGTGGATGTGGGAGGAACTGGGCCAGAAATGAGCCAAATACAATAATACGTATCTGTGAAAATTACATAATGAAACCCTTTTTGTATGCCACATGAAAATTAGTTATAAAAAGCACAAAAGTAAGCCGGGTGTGATAGCACATGGTTTTACTATCAACATTTTAGAGGCAGAGTTAGAAGGATCTCTGTGAGTTCAAGGACAGCCTGGTCTACAAGGCAAGTTCCAGCCAGGGCTGTTATACAGAGAAATCTTGTCTTAAAGGGGAGAGAAGAAGAAAGAAGAAAGAAGAAAGAGGAAAGAGGAAAGAGGAAAGAGGAAAGAGGAAAGAGGAAAG
>JANHMN010000004.1:124602776-124654298 GCA_030674055.1 Rhabdomys pumilio
AAAAAAAAAAAAAAAAAAAAAGATTCAGAGTATCAACACACAGAAAAACCATGGATTGAGTTGCTAGTGAGACACCGAAGAGCCCCTTCACTCTTCCGGCACACCTATGACCTGCGTACTAGTAGGCCTGCACGTGTATACACAGTGTAGCTCACTAGCAAAGGGGCTACAGCTAGCCATCACAGAAATGCAAGCCAATGACACAACTGTGTGTACACACAAATGTTTACATGTGCACGTGGGATAGAGGATGGAGTGTGTTTTCTATCAGAGTGTGCAAACAGGCTCAGATTAACCAAGTCTGGCTATACTTCCATCTGGAAACTATAATTTCTAACATGAGCCATATTCTGAAAAATAGATTCAGATGTTTGGAACTGGTTCAGAACAGTTGTTGGAAATGTTCAGGACAAATGAAAAAAATTAGTCCTCAATGTCTTCTCTAGGATTTTCTTACTGAATAAATATGCCTTCTGGGGGTCAGAGAGTTGGTGGGGTGTACAGAGCAAAAGAGGTTCTTTCTTATTACCCACAGTCCACAATGTTTGTTCTTGAAGCCATGTCTAATGATGAGTGCCACTGGGTTTTCCCTGCACTGTCCACAAGGACTCCAACCTGCCATGGAAGACTCATCCTGCTACACAGACACAATCAACTCTCTTTCAAATTCTGGAGATGGCAGCAAAATGCTAAGAGCCATACAGTGGCCTCACGTTCATCTGAAATCCTTCCTATCAGTTACATAGAGAGCCAAGCAAAGTTGTGGTTTTTACAAGAAGCAGGTTGCTAAATAACATTTTTTTTTTAATCCAGTAAAACTCTGGATAAAAAAACAGTTCCTAACAGTGGAGTCCTAAAGTTTGGAATACACAAACACCTTAGCTTTGTACTCTGTGAGCCAAAGACGCTCACAGATGATATAAAATACACAGGCACTCTGTGCTCCCCTCTAGACCACTGCAGCCTGGGACTGGTCTGCCTTGTGGCCTTTGACCCCACCCACGGCCTACCTTGACTTTTTGCTGGATTTGGGTTTTGGCGTGACAGTTTTTGCTTTCTTTTCCTTTGGCTCTTTGGGGATCTTCGGGGCTTTTGGGGTCTTGGGCTCTTTCTTCTCCTTCGGCTCCTTCAATTCCTTCGGATCTTTTTTGACCTTCGGCCTTTTCTTTTTCTTTTTTTCTTCCTGGGACGCATCCAGTGAGTTCCTACTCAGTTCTTGGTTATCAACCCCACCAGGGAAGTCATCTTTACCAAAACCTTTACTGGGATCCCCTGCAGCAATGTGGTTGTTTTTCTTTTTCTTCTTTCTCTGCTGTGGCTGCTGCTCTATCGACGGTAGGTAATCTTCGCTCTTCACTAGCTGAGCGTTCTGTCCGCTGACCTGAGTCATATCCGGCACTGGCTTCTCTAGAAAGGGCTCCGATGGAGAATGCTAAGAAACACAAATGGGATTGAATTAGTCTCTCATTCTTCACGGTGAGTAGAGACTCAATGGCTGATGGTCCTATTCTATACTCAAGGAAGCAGACATCTACAAACTAAGGGTGATGGGATTTGCCATTTTCTCTCAGCCTAGAGACATAGGTGTTTCTTTAGGAGGAATGCTTTAAATACCAGTTTATTTCTACAGAGAAGCATTAGTGCAGGAAGAGAAAGCTGTCACAGAGCTAGACATTTCGCACCTTTTCAACTGCAAGAACACAGGGTAAGAAGCAAAACACAGGCTCAGCCTGGAGAGGCCTCCCCTGCGTGAGATGGGGACTCAAGACACAGAGTATAAAGAACAAGCATATCCAACATTAAAAGAATCTAGTACTAAAAAGATAGAGGTATGACATAACCTTTATAGAGTACACAGGTTTAAATATCTGGATTAAATAACATTAAATTATCTAGATTAAAATGTCATGTGAAAGAATGCTTTTGCATTGGCTAAGTTTCTTGCAGTAATGTAATATGTAGACAATCTTTTTCCTAACTTTTTGAAGTTGGATAGAGGACGGACGGATGGACGGATGGGAAGTTGAGTGGATGGATGGAGACAGACAGACAGACAGAGGAAATCAAACGCTGACATTAATTAGGGAGGTGCAGATTAGAAAATACTGACAAATAAGATGGGATGCTGGTAAGTCAAGTGAGATCAGAGTAAATAACTCCTGTGTAGAGCGACCTCACAGCCCAGGGCAGCGCAGAGCAGGCTCATATCCAACCGCAGCACCTGAGGAACCTTCACATTTCAACAGAACATCTGAAAACATCACATCTGCAACCTTCAGTCATCCTCTGCCCTTTCCCCCATATTCCTGTGAGCTGAGTGATCTTCCGACATGCCCAGCATGGGCTTCATGACCTCAACATCACTACATCCCCACACCAGACCTTTGGACTAAGATGAGGAACCTTCCAGTTTCACAGCTGGGGACAATGACATACTAACATAAAGTAACCTGTCTGAGGAAATAAAGATCACAATGGACCCAATATCAATATATACCCCACAAAATCAGAGCAGTGTAGGGCCCAGGCTTATCCCACATAGAACACTATGGAAGGTGAGACACTCATGTTTAGTACAGGCAACAGAAATCACACCTCAATATGACACACTTACGCAGCATATGCCATGCCATATAGTGAGTTTATGTGTCCATTTACCTGAACCTACAAGGAAATTGTAGTAATTTCTCTGTCTTTCAGAGAGAAAAATTCCAGATAGTAATGTGGCTCCCAAAGGCCACACAAGGATTGGTGGTGACACCTGTATGTAGCTTTCCTTCATCCAATGTCTTAAAACTCCAGCCAGCTCCTAAAACCTTACACACAGGAGTATTTCTAGAGAGGCGACACAAGTTTCATCCCATCTCCAAGGGGCTCCATGATCGTCTCCAAAACAAGATTCCAAACTGAAACACAGCTTAAGAAGGTAGCTCACCATTCCTACCACAGCCTGCCCTGGCTACTCTAATGACAAATATACTTGACTCTTCAGCTACACCAGCAGGGAAGAAATGTCCGTCCCAGAACCCCAACCTAAAATATTAAGATTCTAGTCCAGGCCTCAACCAATGGCTTTCTGGAGAAGTCATTTCTCTCAACCAGAGTTCAGCTTCTTCACCTACTAAGTTTCATTCCAGTATGGAGTGAGCTAGGCGTATAGCTTAGAGTTAGAATGCTTGCCTAATAGGCACAGGCCATGGTTCTGATCCCCATCGCTCCAAAAGCAGCAGCAGCAGCAGCAGCAGCAGCAACAAACTGGTATTAAGACCAATCTTAAGATACATGTTGCCCCTTTTTGGTCACAGCAAAGAGGAAATGAATTAAAACAGCATGTCAGAAGGCAGAAGTGAGAACACCGTGGGAGGAGAAGTGCACCAATACACACTTGCACACAGCTCCCAACCACACGTGCTTATATCTACCCTATCTTCCAGATAGGAAGTGAGTTCTAGGAGGTGATGGGGCTATCAGAAGTCACATAAGGGAAAGAGGTGAAATGTGAACCTAAGTTTCCCAAACCTAGCACTTGTATGACACCAACACTCTCCTCTGGAAGCCTTACGTACAGCCATCTTTCTGGAAAGGAAAAGAGTAGGGCTGGCACTGAACTGACCAAACCCTGAAGAGTCACCACCGGCTACATTCCCTCACAAACATTCACGGACCCAAGCAACCTCAGCCCTATCCACTACCTGAGTTAGCTGATTTGATTCCAACTTTTCTACGTGCAAACAGCTCAAGTTCAGTTAATGACATTTCCTAATGTAACTGACTAGGAGGACATTTCTGCATGGCGCACAGAAATGAAACTTTTGGCGGGGAGGCGGGGGGGGGGGGGGGTGTGATCTAGTATTCAAAAACTAGAAGAAAAGTTATTCCTTGAAAGCAAGGGAAAGTTGGAATGATCGCTTCAATGCAGAACAAACAGTAATGCATTTACTCTGGGGGATATGTGTACTCATCTTCTACCTGCACAGCATCCACTCCAGTTACAGAATCCCAGTGTCCCCTGAGAGCTTTCCCAGCGCACACATTTATGAATTAAAAAGAGCATTTCACACACACACACACACACACACACACACACACACACACACACACACAAAATAAAAACAAAAAAAAAGCTGAAAATTCATCTATACACGTTGGCATACAAATCACTTTAGATGCTTCTTTTAGAAATAAATGAGGCCATAAATTAGTGACTTGGTAAAAAATTTAATCTCCCACAAGGAGGGGAAAAGTGAAGATGGAACGCAGAAACGTATTAATCTTGTTTGATATGCAGCAGAATTGTTTTGGTACTATCTGAAGGAGGGCAGAAAGGTGCTCAGGGATATGAGTGTTTACCAGACCTACTTCTCCTTGAATCTCTTAGAGGGAAGCTGTTTTTGTAAACATTTAACAAAGAACAGATGGTCTGCCTTAATCATGTGGGGTAGAAAGGAAAAAAAAAAAACCTGGAGCTCTCAGTAAAACCCTGACAAAGTCTCTCAGGCCTTGCTTCTCAGGCTACCCAGGCTACCCCCACCAAATGCTTGGTACGGTCTTCTCTAATGCTATTTAATTTTACAGCAGACATTTTCCCATCAATCCCCACTGCCTGACAGGTAATCAATGCCATTAACATCTGATATTACCATATAGGCCATTCCTAAAACCTCTCATTTATTAAAGCAAAAGTAGGGGATTTTAGACACCAGGCAGACTTCACATGCCCCCCTAGGACACTCTCCATGACAGTGTTCATGACATGCCTTCTGACGTACTGTGATGTCTTTCAGAAGTATGTTGTGGACTTTTGAGTCTTAAAACAGCTGACTGATACTTAAGTAAAAATGGCCCAAGGTGTATGTTTTGTGTAAAAAAAAAAAATTCAGTTGTATTGTTTTTATCTTTAACTCTTCTGCGGACAGTATAACAATCAGAAAGTAAGCTACTGTACGGAACAGAGGAGCCAGATGCACGCTATCAAAGGTCAGCCAATGGGGAAGCAAGGGCAATTCCTCTGCTACATCTAGGCAAACCTATAAAGCATCATAGACAATACGATGGAAAAATGTAGAGGGAGAGATTTCTTGATTGTGGTAAGTGTGTTTTCCTCCTAAGTTTTTTTTTTTTTTTTTTTTTTTTTTTTTTTTTTTTCCTGGCTTAAAAAAGCTATCTTCTTGTCTATATTCTGCCTTAATTATACTCCTTAAGTCTGAACCTGTAAGCAACATGGAGTCATAGCACCAACATATAACACACACACTTTCTAAAGCTCACAGTATTTCACATACGGGGTGCCTGTGGGTGAACATTTATTTGCAAACAAGCAAGCATTTACATATCTGAATTTACACATATGCAAACAAGGACAGATTCCGAGTGATGCTTGACAAAAGAAGCACTGGCTGGACCAGGGATATACTATTTCTGCCAACTTGTACTCCCAGCAAATTAGCTATGGAGAGGCATAAGAGCCATAGAAGCACTCAGAGACAAGACATCTGCTAAGGAAGTTCCCGCCAACGGGAACTTGGGTAGCAAGAAACATGGGCTCACAACACAGCCAACTATGATTTAAACCATTTACAAATTACAAATTTTAATTAGTCACATAAGGTGAAAATGCTCTTTATGATCCTTTTTTGAAATGACTTTGGACACATGTTCCTATTACTGATGCTCTGAACTTTTGTTTTTAATCTTTTTTTTTTCCCCAGTCAACTCTGGGCCTTGGGTCCTCACTCCTTAAGCCTGGTGTCAAATCTGAAGCTCTTCCTTTGGGCCAAACAGTATATAAAGATTCAGAGCACTTAGCAAAGGTTCAGTAAGTGCTACCGAGACTTTTAGGATAAAAGTAATTTTTAAAACAGATGCTGCTGCTGCTGCTGCTACACTTGTTATTGGGAGTCTAATTTATTCATTCAACACATATTTGAGCAAATAATAGAACCGCTGGAACATTGGGATGGGAGAACAAAGAACATGGAACTCAAGCTGAGATACATGGTTATCCTATGTCTGTCTCTGTCTCCCCCCCTTAGGTATGGGTGGGTGTCTGTGTGTTTGTTTTATAACTTTCGTTTGGGGGACAGGGTCTTAAAAACTGCCCAGGCTGCCCTTGAACTTGTGATCTACCTGCCTCAGCTATAATTATGGGTTCCTGGGATTACAGGTAAGTGCTGCTGTACCTGGTATCTAAATGCACATAGATTCACCATACAACCAACTCCTTAAGAGCTATGAATGTGCAGGCAGCCACATTGAAGAAGTTTCACACTGAATGCACAGTCTTGAGCACAGAGTGAGGAGTGGGGCCAGGCATGGTGGGCTGGAGTGTGGTGTCTCTTCCAGTCACTATGTGTGAAGGCCACGGCAGAGGCAGAGGCAGAGGCAGAGGCAGAGGCAGAGGCAGAGGCAGAGGCAGAGGCAGAGGCAGAAGCCAGCAGCTCTGAGTCTCTCCTCACCACACTCAGAGCTGGCAGAGCTTTGTCTCCTGCTCTCTGGTGCTCGCCCGTACTCACCACCCACCGCCACCTTTGGTTTTCTTCTCTGACCCCTGACCAGGGCTGGGTATTGTACTACCTACCCTGCAGGTTTTTTTTTTTTTGGGGGGGGGTCCCTGAGAGTCAGGTGCAGGCCCATAGCTCTAGTCCCATGTTCAGTCAGCACTCCTAGGGTGCTGGAAAGAGGGCATTACAGACATATCCAAGAACTGGGGGCAGGGGAAAACAGTCTCAGGGTACTGTACTGAGTCAAGTTTGTCTTTCAACTATTTACTGTCAGTTCATTAGGCATGCTTTGAGTTCTACTAAGCCATTTGCATGTCTCCTCTCTTCAGCCTTGGAACAGCCCTGAGGCTGGAGAAGTAGATGTTACTGCTGCTCTTTTTTTTGGGGGGGGTGAGGGGTGCTGAAGTTTTACAATTAACTCACCAAAATCATGAAGCTGGAAAAGGAATAAGGCTTTTATTTTAACACCAATGGAACAACTGTGCTTGCCATTCTCCCCCGAGAGCCACTGAAGCGAGCTCATCACTGCCAAGATGGTGACCCTGAGCCAGAAGGGTGGTTGTACAGCCCAGCTCTGTTGTGGTCACCATGGCTCCTAAACCCTAGCACTGGACTACAGGGTGGGGTGGCTCTTGATTCAATACAAAGTTGACAGTTTTGCTTTAAAGGGTCAGGGAAGATTTCTAGTTTGGTTCTGAACCAAGCTTTAGGGTAGCACTGACTATCACTAACTTTTCACCCCAGTGCAGAACCAGAGGTGAACACGGCTGTTTCTACTGCACACCGCAGTGAACACTTCCAGCATTGGTCTCAGATCTCCCTGTCTGAGAGGACTGCCATTTGATTCAGCAGAACACCCCCCGGCCCCCAAGGGCTATTTCAATTCTGTAGGGACCAGGAAAAGACAAGTTAGCTCTCTGCCTTCCTGACCTGCCCTGAAAACTCTCCCCAAATCCTAAAGGATGGGCCTGCGCGTTTCTTAGTCAATTAGTACAGCCTATTGCTCGGGAAGGACTCCAAACCCATCCTTTCCTCCGCCTTGTAAGCCAAATGCTATGTCTCAGGAAAAAAACTAGATAAAAACACAATCACAGGCTTACATTTAAGGACCACAGAGTGGAAACAGCCTGCTCATATATACTCATACTCATACACACACACACACACATACACACACACACACATACACACACACACACACTCACACACACCATATTTTGATCGTATTTTGATATGTCTCCATGGCTTCATAAATGTTTGGAAAAATTAGCTTAGTTGTTTATGTGAAATCTGAGTAATGCTCTCCCACGTCATGGCCCATTCAAAAATAGTGCTCAGGTAACCAGAATGTTCTGAGGCTTGACCATCTCCTTCCCGAAAAGCTCTTTCGGTAAGAGGGGTACAGGGGCAACAGAACTGCCCCGAGTCACCAGGAAGACACAATACAACACAAGCACAGCACAATTAAAGATCTACGGGCAGGCCTAGTAGTTTGCATCCTAATGAAAATAATAATTTTTAAAGGGTATGCGTCAGTAAGAGTGAATAATTTCTTGTGTGGGCTAGACCAGAAGAGCAGGCATGCCCACAGTTCTACAGGAGTGACATCTTAGGAGAAAGTGGGGTCTGAGGCTCTGGCTGCTCGTGAGGGGAACAGAAGGGTGAACCCATTAGAGAAGCCTGTGAGGGCTTTGCTTTCAGCGCCTCATTCTCAATCTCTGGAGAGCTGAGAGCAGGTTTTAAGTGCTATGCTTCTGAGCACAGCTTTCCAGTGGCAAAGCCAGCAACAGCATGTTCACGGTGCCCTAGGCTAACCTAGACCAATCTGCCCCTCCGTTCTCCCCGCTCCCTCTGCCCTCCCTGGCATTCATGAGTGAGAATCTACACCTTCTCACTTCTTCAGCACTGAGACTCTCCCTGTTCCTCAGCCTGAGTCAAGAAGCTGAGCCTGGCCTTGGACAAGCACTCCCCAGACTACCCTGGCCGCCAGCGATCAAACGCAGGGAAATAGTCTTGCATGTGTCTTCAAAAAGAGTCTCCTGGTTGGGCAAATATTTCACACACAGATGGACACTGGGGAATTCTATTCACAGACAGTGAAGACAAAGGTCAAACTTACACACTTTTTTTTAAAAAAAAAAAATTAATTCAGCTCACTAAGCTTCTAGTGCACACTCCACCGCGTGTTCTGCCGTCACTGGTACAGTCAACAGCAAGTTTGCTCTTTAAAAACGAATGGTATAGAGTTCGGCCCCAGAAAAGCAATTTACACTGCTTACGTGTGTTATTTAAAACATAAAATATTAAAAGGCAACCTACTCTGCTATTCCTATGGCTTTAAAAACTCAAACTGCAAAGAATGACAACAGGTCTCTCAGTAACACTGACCAATCCCAGGGCTTTTGCAGAAATGGGAGTCTTTGAAAGGGGAAAAACTTAAAGAAATTTAGTGATAAAATTAATTTATACACTCTAGACAAGTTCTCCACGATTCGAGACTGGGAATCTAGCATATTTAGCTCACAATAAATGCTTAATGATAGACTACTGTGGTCTATAAAAACTTCTTCGCATGCTGTGGGAGGCAGAATTCTAAGGCTGCCCCATTATCTCTGAGTGTCACAGGACCTTTGACTTCTAGCAAAAGGTGAAAGGATGCCCCAGGTCTGATCAAGGTGAGAAATCACTGGTTTAGGGTTACCTCAAAGGAGCAATTATCCTAGGTAAGTCTGACTAAAATCAGACGGCCTTTTAAAGAGGAAGGAAAACTCTTATCTAGGCTCTGAAGAAGCCAGAGGCCATGGAAGAGGGGGGTGGGGGGGATCTTAGGCATGACTTGTCTCTAGGAGCTAAGGTAGCATTGGGAGATACCCAGCAAAGCTGCTCCAGGTAGCCCATAAGTACCTCTGCCCATCCTAAATGGAGCCATCGGTCAAGACCGATGTGAGAAATTCTACCTAAGCTCTACATCCTTGAGAGCCGGGACCCCGACCTAACCATGTTGACGAGGAACAGGATGTGGCTATAAGCCATGAAGTCTGTGATAACATGCCACACAGTCATACGCACACTCAAATACATACCCACTCTAATAGTCTCTTATTTCTAATCTGAACCTTTTTCTTTTTGGTTTCCTGGCCCTAGGATGTTGCTTCCCCTGTGAGATAGCTCACACCCTGACAAACAACACTCAGAGCTTCCCCGTGTCTGTAAAGATGCTATGCTGACAGGGTCACTGAGTGCAGTCACACACTCTTCGCTTTACAGATGGAGAAACCTAATACATCCAAAGGGGACAAAAGCCCATCCTGAGTTTAAAAAAAAAAAACCAAGCCCTAAAAGGAGGCAGAACTGAAACCAGGTGGTCTCTCTGCAAAGCCCATATTCTCAAGCTCGATGCCAACTGCTTCCCTACTGTTGGCTATGGCTCCCATCAGGTCCTCCTTCAAGAGGCATGGACAGCAGGGTGTAAGGAACCCTTGTTCAGGGCTGCTGCAGAAGGGCCAGTGGCTCCCACCACACTACTTAGGTCACAAGGAGATTAAAAACAAAACAGAACAAAAACAAAAACCTTTACTTTCAACTGCACACACACACACCTTTTCAAAGAAAGTTTACTGCACATTAGAAACAGTCTGTTACACACTTACAGAAATTCCTGCACCCATGGCTCCTTCCAGCTGGAATTACACCCAAAACAGAAGATACCAAAGCAATTAAGTATTTTATAAACACTGCTGAGGGTCAAAAGGAGGGAGGTTCATTCACTGACTAATAACGCAGTAATAAACAAACAGCAATGTTATGCAACTGAGAAAATTATTATAATTGAATCTACACAGCTGGGCAAGGAGAGAGGCTGGCTGTGTGGCTCACAAATGTATTGTGTGGGTGGGTTTGCAGTTTAGAATTGTTTGGAGTTGAGTCCTTCTTAGAGTCAAGATTCTGTTCTCTTATCTGAGGGCCATTCCGCCACTTCGAGAGCAGGAGAGGCTCGCCCGTGGAGATGCCCCTCTAATTAGTTGCTATTTCACAACAGAGAAATAAATAGGAACATGAATGGGTGGGGAGCTCAACTTTGCTGAGATGCACTCCTGGCTCTAGAGAGGTGTCATCTCCGCGCATAGCAATGTGAATAGTGAATGATGGTAGCCTGCTAGCATGCTGGGAAAGGATGCTTAGGGCAGACTGACTAGCCACATTTTAATATTTAGCTATGATGAATCCTTGGAGCTTCCATCACACTTTGAAATCTCATCATAGAATTTATATTTTTGGCAACAAGAACTCACCAGCAGACAAGAAGAGAAAAATACCTTCGACTACCACATTTACATTTAAGCTGATGTTCCAGCCAGGGACAGAAGAGGAATCTGTGTGTCTCCTCTGAATTCTTGAAACCCCAATGTTTGAACCAGAGACACTGCACTCTTGGGATCCAGGAACTGAGGGACCCACTACTGTTCTATCAATTAAATACAGCTTTTATCCAAAGCAAAGCAAGAGAAAGGCTGAGAGAGAGAGAGAGAGAGAGAGAGAGAGAGAGAGAGAGAGAGATTTTCTAGTGAGGCTCTGCCCCAAGTACCACTAGAATGCCTTCTTAATTAAAGGAACAAAATTTGTGATCTATGTCATGTTCACATTTGCATAAAACCCAACTAACTTGGAACTCAAGTGGCTGATTAGCTAACTCTGAGGGCAGAGGTACACATGTATCTTCAACAGGCACACATTTTACATCAATGATATCTATTTTTATGAGATAAAAGTACTAAAGCTTTAATGGTGGCAATTAAAAGAGCCCAGAGTTTGAGTAGCTCGATGTCTGAGTCACAGACCTTTTACCTATAATGGGTCCCATTATATCTGGGAGCTCAGTTTGAGGGAGTAAAAGAGGAACAGATTTTTAAATACGGTTATAAAACAGCAGTACCCTTTGAGCCAAGCTGCTGGAGTTTAAACAGCTGTGTAAGTCAGCCTGGCCTTAGGACCAGCATCCACTCAGCAACGCCCTTGGCATCACTTAGATACTGTGTCCATCTGAAAACCTTACCACTGAGTAATCTAGTTCTATGTTACCTTCACCACCATGTTTAAAATATAATAATACTTCAGGTGACTTCTGATCAGATATTTTCGCCTTGCCTGAAATACCAACACCTGTGTTCTAATGTTCTCATTTAAAATATAAATTTAAGAGAAAAAGGGAAAGGAGATTGATATTCACATTAAGGGGAAGTCTAAGCAACGTTTATGTATCAACATCATCACACGATCTTCTCAAGGGAGTTTGGCACTGCTGGGTTGGAGATGTTAAAATAAGCACTTGTAAGATGGGGTGCGAGGAGCAGAGATAATTTCAGAGGAAGTATTAATGAAGTTTCTCAGACAAACAAAAACAAAATAAATCTGAAGATCTATGAAGACTAGATTAAGACATACAAAAATTGGAACTCTAAATGAGACCTTCCAGTAAAATGTATTTTTTTCCATGACAAAAGCAAACCTTGGGTGAGAAGGGGTGCGGGAAGCCATGTCCAATGAAAAGTCACAGGAACACTGGGCTGTAGACAATGAGGAGTTCAACAGTGCAGAAGGAAAACTCTGAGACCCCACCCCCACCCCGCCCTCGGTGCCTCCTACAGGGTTAAGTCTCAGCTCAATGCAATGTGTATAAAATGGTACCCATTATGCCCAGAATAATAAGGCTTAGGTAGACAAAACTCATACAGGTTGTGAACTGAGAAGTCCTATATTCAGAGAGAGGAAAAGAAGGCACAGAAGGTCCCTGAGGCTGCCCAGCCTCAGCTCCAGCATAAGAAACCAGATTCGGTCTGGAGCCTGTAGGTGGAGAAGGTTCACTGGGAAAAGCTCTAGTGAGACCTTAGAAGCTGGACACTGGCTGTGCGACATCATAACCGGGAAGCCTCCAGGCACCCAAATTCTTCCCAGCACACACAGAAGAGCCAGGGGCAACACAGCAGAACTAGGAGTCAGGGGCCAGGATACGGCAGCACTGATAAGCACCAAGAGGTGCCCAGAGCCAAGGCTATCCCTATTCTGGCTGCTTCCCCAGAGAACCTTTGCAGCAACTCTGTAAAGTAGTGGTTTAGAAGACTGCCTTGGGGAGTAACTGAGATAGCTATCGCCTGATCCGCCAACCTCCTTCTTAATGTGCCTCCTGCATGGCCAGTCCTCCCCAGCTGCACACTCTTCCGCCCCGTGTCTCATACTGACTATTTCAGGTATTTACTGAGCCTCTTGACACATCTTCCTCCCGCTCTCACCCCGCTTCTCTTCCCCTGTAGAGAAGAGTCCTTGAAAGAGCAACGACATTTGCTGTCTTCACTTCCTCTCCTCCAGTGCTCTTCAGTCTGCTCTAACCACATTAATATTCCACAACGCTGCTCTCGCCAAGGTGACCCCACCCCCACCGGCTGGGCTCCTCATCTCACCTGACCTACCAGCAACAGCCCACACAGCTGCTCACTCATGGCTGCTTCTCCGGGAGCAGTCCAGGGTGGCCTTTCCCCTCCTTCCTTGCACTTTCTGTCTGGCTTATCTTCCCCACCTGTCATTTCTGCAGTGCTCCAGGCCTCAAGTCTCATCACTACCCATGTGCACTACCTCTAGCCGGGTGCTTTGCAAAGTCCTTCCTCCAGCTCAGAATTCTCTGCTCTGAGCTGTGGGCCTCTCTCTCCAACAGTCCAGTCCAATATCCACTTTGACATGGCCACAGTCATCTGAGAGAGAGGAGGAGAAACTTCCTGATTCTCTACCCACCTCTAGGGCCCCAAATTGATATCAGATGTTTATTGTATTACCTTCCCAACACTTCTACAGATTTGAAAAAATTTAAAAACCCAAGTGGGAGACTGCACTGCTCCATTTTCTTCATCTGTACCCTCTCACCCACATGCGTGCTGTCTTGAATTTGTCTCTTAATTCTCTTAGGTTTTGACAACACTCATGAGTCCATTCACCACAGGACAGAGCCAGGTGCTCATTTTCCAGGACAACTCCAGGCTTCCTGGTGACATCTCAGGATTTTCACACTAAAGTCACCTCCCTCAGCTGACCTCCACACCTGGGTTGCCTGACCCAGACAGAAATCCGCCTCCACCCCTCTTCCTGGCTCCATCCAGTACCAGTTAACACTTGCCTCCCCCAAGTCCTCCTGGTAACATGTCTCTTCCGTGTTTCTCCAGTCCAGGCCTGGACAGAACTGCTTCTCATCTCAGTTTCAAAGCCCCGTGAGTCTTTCCAAATGACCATTGTCACTGTACAGGGACTACACTTCTGCACAGTCCACCCAGGGCTCCCTGCCAGCTACACTTAAATCAGAATCCCCCAGCATGAAGCGTCAGGCCCTTGCCTGTGCCACCTTTCAGCTGGCCACCTGCCCCTTCACCTTCACTGTGCTCTGCCATGCCCCACAATGGCAGCCACACCAAGGCACTTTGCTCTAGAGCTTGGGCAGACGTAAGTGGACTCAGAACCCTCTCCATAAACCCACACTCTGGTCTGCAGCATTCAGTTTTATTACACTCTCGTCATAGGGCCTTCCCTGATCTGTACACGCAAGAACCTCTCAAAGCCAAGGCATCTTACCACACTGCCAGACTCCGGACATCCTCTGGCTCTCTGCTCCCCGAAGGACAGGAGCATGAGACATATATGCACTCTTTAGGCTTAGTGCTGAGGAGAGTATCAAGTCTCGACACACCCTCAGATGTGAGCACAGATGTCCCATCTCAGGCCCCATTTTAGATCCAGCAGCATCTCACATGCTTTCTGAGCCTCTGGTGCCCAGCACAGGGCAGTAAACCTTTAGATGAGCAAATAGATTCTTGATATATAAATGAAGGCACACGTTAGCCTTTGGGGTCAGGCCATGCTGCAACATCTGCTCTAGTCTGAGAGCATCGAACTGTGCACTGATAAATTGCGACCTCGCCCCTTCCACCTGGCCCAAGCTTCACCTGTCTCCCCAGCCCTGCAAATAACTTGGTGGCATACCAACGCAGGGCTGAACTTACTTTTGTCATGCAAATCAACCTCTAAGTGATAACTAGGATTTTTCTTAAAAGGATAAAAAGCTAATTTCCGTGACCTTATTTCTGTTTCTTGTAGAAAGACTGGCACATTGTAAATGAACAACCCGAATGAAGGGGTAGATAAAAAACAGGACAGATATGCACCCTGCGTGAAAGACGTGACAGATAACTCCCTACAGTAACCACGGGTCCCTTCACTCTGAAGAGACAGACTGCCTTACAGAAGCACCCTGTCTCAACAGACATCGGGAAGCCAGAATGTCTCAGAATTTCATCCCCCAAAACAAGGTACAGACCTTTTTCTACTGTAAGCTGAACTACAATGAGCGTACTTTTATTAATACCCAAAATGGCTTGTGATTGACTTTATTGTTCACGGCTTTAAAAAGAGCTGAGAGGGTACAGGTCAGTGATAGTGCAGTTATCTAACGAGTCCCAGGTTCCATTCTCCGAAGGGCTCCTGTGTGCATCCCTCCCTCTCCCCTTCCTGCTCCCTGTTCTCCTCGGACTGTAAAGCTTTTCCTTGATCCTTCAGCAAAAGGGTAATGCATGTGTGAGAATGACCACCCGAGCTCCTATCTCTGGCCAAGGACCTCGCTGGGTGGGGGTGGGTGATTATTTCCTGGAGCTCAACCCTAGCTTAAGGCAGAGCAGGGGCAGACACAGATCAGGACTGACTGGGAGGGACAGTCCCAGAGGGTTCATCAGCTCCTTTTCCCAGGACTGGAGCCCACGGGGGCCCAGGAGCTAAGGTCGATCTCCATGAAGACCATTATTGCACCAAACCTTCAACACAGTGTGGCTCTTCAGCTCACCTCATCCCCTTGTTTCCAGAAAGCATAGATAAAACCACTGGCTTTTCACCTGAATTCTTCTAAACAGATGCCTCATTAACACACAAAAAGCATACCAGTCTTCCTGGCCTGGCCAGCCATCAGCCCTCAAGTTCTCTCCACACTTCCAGACATGTTTTTGCCAAGGTCCGTGCCATTCAACATGGTAGCCACTAGCCGCATGGGTTCTTGAAACAGCCCAGCCCACAGTATGAGAGATGGTCCCAAGATAAAATCACAACACATATCAAAGACTTAAGCCAACAAAAATCGAAAGACAAACGAAAACAGCATTTTTTTGTTTGTTTGTTTGCTTTTCGAGACAGGGTTTCTCTGTGTAGGCCTGGCTGTCCTGGAACTCACTCTGTAGACCAGGCTGGTCTCAAACTCAGAAATCCGCCTGCCTTTGCCTCTGCCTCCCAGGTGCTGGGATTAAAGACGTGCGCCACCACCGCCCGGCGAAAACATCATTTTTATATTAAATGTTATTTGTTGAATATTTTGTTTGTATTTGGAACTAAATAACATATACTATAATTAAACTAAATAAAATATACTACATATAAACTTAATATACCATATATGTGTATGTATATTAAATAAATAATATATATTATTAATAATATATTAAATAAAATATACTAAAATTTGCCTGTTTGACTTTGTACTTTTAACATGACTAGACAATTCTGTGTTTCACATCCTGTTCTCACCACCCGGCCCCGCCCAAGACTACTCTCAGGCTCTGTGCTAAGCTCACCCAGCATGCTCATCTCCTCCAACCTCCCAACCTCCCTCCAGAGTCTTCTAGGCTGCTACCATGTTGTCTTGGCTCTGGGTTCATCCCAGCCACCTGGAGGATGATCGAGGACTCTTCTTTGCAGTAGGATGTCTCTGACACCACTCTTTCCCTATACTCCCAAAACACCTTGCTAATAAGCACACTCCATATCTGAGTTCAGACAGACTCCGCGTGCCGTGCCCTGTGAGTGTGATGGCACAGACAATGGGCACAAGCCCTGGCCTCGTTCCTCTTAGAATACAACGGTGGGGATCACAGCAAGAATACGAGCAGTACAATAACAGCAAGAGCTGCTGCAACAATAGCACTGACTGCAGTCGTAACTTACGGACAACTGCTACAGGCCAGGCACACCGCCGGCATCACCTGAGTCCTCTAACAGCACTTTCAGACAGGTCCATGTACAACTCTCAGAGGAGAGAAAACGAGACCCAGAAAAACTAATAATCCTATCACATCTCACTAACTGACAGCTTGGGCTCCACCGCCATGTTCTTCACCCCCGTGTTACTCTGCCATGTCTAATGAACAGCAAATAGTAGTCGCTACCCAGATAGTGTATACTGATTCAGGCAACAAGCCTAGATCTGTGTTCACTGGGAGGCAGGCACAGCCTTGCAGAGGGAGAGATTTCTAATTAGGGGTGCATTCTCTGGACTGAGGGCTCTAGAGGGAAAACATTCTAAAAACAACTGGTTCACCAGGCCAAGGAGACGTGGAAAGAGCAAGCGCTAGGAGGACAGGGCTTGGCTTATTCCTGGTCTCAGTCAGCCCTAACTAACCTGAGCATCTTTGAGTGACAAACGGACATCAGTGCCCCGTCCCTCTAACAGGTACCTTCAGGCAGAATGGCTCTTCCAGCACCAGCCTAAAGTCTTCTGAAGAGCCTGCCTACTCACCTAACACATGCAAACATCTACATTTTAGGAAAATCATGAGATGATGTACAGTGTTCTTCTTCACTGTCACCTTGGCAGGATTTGGAATCACCTCAGAGAGACACGCCAGTGGGCATGTTTGTAAGAAGGGACGATACACCCTAATGTAGGCAGGGCCATCCTACAGACTGGGAGTAAATGAAAAGTGGGGAGGGGAAGTCATCTAATCACCAGCATCTGTCTCTCCCACTTGCTGACTGTGGAGACTATACAATCAGCCACCTCATGTGTCCACCCGCAAGCCTTCCCTGTCATGACATACTCCATCTCCCTCCAACAATGAGCCAAAATAAACCCTTCTTCTCTTAAGTTGCTTTCATCAGGTATTTGATCACAGCACAAGAAACACAATGCAGAAAACATTACGTAACTCTGGCAGGGGTGTGTGTGGTCATAGGTTCTAAAGCAGCGGAACTTTTATATCAGAATTTAGGGAAGGGACTGTCTAGGCAAACTTAACACCAGTAGACTGCAGGACAGCTTTATCATAAAGATAAAATCTAAGAATTTAAAAGAAATTCTTATTTCACCATTTCAAGTGTCCCATGTCTCCCTACCTGCCCAAAACATCTCAATTTATTCTTCACGTCATTAGCATAGCAGAAAAGTGAGCACACAAAGCACACAGGTCTGACCCCGAGGTCCCCTAGGGCCATCTGGCTTCTCATCCTGACTGTAGGATTTTTCCCATTGGACTCTGTAAAGAAGTGTGGTTGCTTGCTTGTCAAATGAACCACCTCTCATAAATACTCTCGCACACTTTAAGACTGGCGATTTCTTTATGCTGGGCCTGGTGAAACTCAAGAGGATTAAACACAAGACTCTTATGTCTGAGGCCAGCCTGGGCTAGACAGTGAGATCCTGGCTCACAGAAAGTGGGGGGCTGGAGAGCTAGGAACTGGTTGCTTTGTATGTGTGAAGACTGCAACCAACAGCTGAAAGAGTGGGCGTGGAGACTGAAAGCTGATGGTCTTTGTGTCTGTGACCTATACGTGTGTGCAGACGGGCATACAAGCAGAGACTAGAGCAAGACATTAAGAGCCTTCCTCTATTGCTGTCTTGAAGTCACAGTCTCTCATTATGGCTAGGTGGGCGAGCCATGGAGTTCCCATGATCAGTGACCTATGCTGCGATGCCAGGGTTACAGGTGCAGGCAGTCACACCTAGTTCTTTACATGCATTTAAACTCAGGTCCTTATGCTTACATAGCAGGCGCTATTACTGACCCCAAGTCTTGACTGTGATATTGGTCATAACAACAATTAGCTGACATTGCTGTACTGTGAGTTTCTGGACAGAATTCATCGTTAGCAAGACACTACAAATCCCATGCCCATTCTCCTTCAAGACCACAAGCGGCTGGCAGTTCACAGGGCTATCTGCATCCATCTATGTACCTCTGTCTTGGTAAAGCCTGTGCCTTGGTAAACATCAGGTATCGCTACAGTTATGTCTCTCTGTTCTTTTCTTTTAAGACAGGGTCTCACCACATGGGCCAGCTTAGGTGTGAATTTATAACCTTCTACCTCATAAAGACTGAGATTACAGACATGCACCACTATGCTTGGTCTATAGGTGAACTCAGACTCAGAATTCTGCTACAATTCAACAGCAACAAAAAATACAGATGCATGTGGGACCATGGAAGTGGGTGACCTGTAAAACTAACGCTGCTAAGAAGCAGTCTTCACACTGAAGGCAGAGACAACCTGACACAATCAAGTGAATTCCAGCCTGGAAACCATCAGCACTCTGGTCACTAGACACACGCTTCCTCCATACCTCCCCAGCAAGTATCAGTCTCCTTTCCTCTAACTTCTAGGTCAGAGCCATGAACGGCCAAACACCGAAGAGCTTTCTCCTCACGCTAACCACATTCTCTAACTAACCCATCCAGGCCCTTAGCAAACACCTTCTTTATGATGGCAGCTTGTGGCTTCCTTCTCTAGCTCAGCTACCCTATACATTCTAAATCCCACCCAAAACTTCCACTTCAGTCTAGAAAGCATCTGAAGATTGATTAACAAATAGAAGCTTAATTCTTTTTTCAGCTACACTTTCCCCAAATCTACTGACTACACAAGCCAAAACCTTACCCTCCCTCATTCTCCAGACTTTATCTCCAATCTATCAGCAAATGATCTTCAACGCAACCTTGAAACATCAGACCACTTTCACCAGCCACCACCCTAAACTAATCCAACATTGTGTCTAGTATTCGCTCTATCAACTAATGCAAAGAGCCCCCAATTCGCCCCCATATGTAACTGCATCTGCCTTCCTCATTCCTCAGAAAGAACAGCAGCACCCGACAGAATATATAATGGGCTGTGTTATTTCACTCGGGGTAAACTTCAAGTTCCTGACCAGAACTTAGAGTGACCTGCTTCAGGTATCTCTGTGACAGAAGTAACTAGCATTTCCCCATCGTCAGCACAGACACTGCAGCTTACTGGATTAAGCCCCACGTTCCAGGCTCAGGGTCTATGCATGGCTACTCTTCTTTGGAGACCTCTTGCTTGCCCCTTAAAACTTCATCCAGGGTTTCTGCTCACTGTCAGCTTCTCAAAAACATTCCTTCCATCAAGAAGCCTCTTAATTTTCTCTACTCCATTTCTCACCTGTGTTCCCAGCTCATATCAACACTTGGTAATATTCACACACGTGATCTAGTTGTCCCCCACACTAGAATGCTAGCTATGTGATCACTGCGGGGTCTATCACAATTATTGGCACAATAATTTACACAAGGAGTAATCAGTAAGGATTCTGGATGTTCCGTATCTACCAAAGTTCCCTACTGTGAAGATAATAAAAAGCTACCTGAGTTTTTAAAACTACACCTTGAGCTAAGTGAACGTAAGAAAAATTAAAAGTTGTACAATAACTTAGTTTTGTAACAGTGACTTTCTGTATTGTATAAACTGGTATGAATGCATTAACAGCAAAGGCTGTTATATGGCTGGGTAGCAATCAAAACAAACCATTGTTTTAGTGATTTGGTCAGCAAGGTCTATGGGATGCATGGATTTAAAACAAAACAAGACAAAGACAAATGTTCTCCAGACCATTATCCCTCTGTGCCTCCTGCCATGGAAGTAACATGAACTCCCGCTGTACAACGCTGCTGGGCCTTCTCTGCCATGGTGGATAGCATCCCTCCATGCTATGTGCCAAAAGCAGAGCCCTTTCTCCCTTCTGCTGGCTCTTACTAGATATTTAGTCACATTAACAAGAAAAGTAGAGCTGAACAGTATTCCATTTTACATACTATCATACTATTAAGCTCTAAAGAAAAAAGAATCAGGAAAATAGAATACATACTTAGTGAAGTCACACAATCTCAGAAAGAAACACATGTTCTCTCTTATACGTGGATCCTGGCACATATATAAACAAATGTACTTGTAGGTATAGAATAACATAAAGAGACAAACAGAAAAGGGGAAACCTGCATCAGATGATACAGGACAGACTATAGGCAATAGGCAGGAATCATGAATAAACACAGAAAACTAATCGTTTTTCTAACTTCACCTCTAGTGTGAAGTTTTCAGTGGTGGATAAGTGCATAAAGAATGCATTTGATAGTGTAAGTGTAAAATCCAGCATGAAGCCCCGCAGTTTCAAAATGGCTATTCTAACTGCATAAAGTTTCACAGGGATACAGACTCTGGGTCTGTAAATTTTTCTGGATGGTGTTATTTGTAAAGTCCTAATTTAAAAAGAAAAAAAAAAAAAAGGACAGTAACTAATATAGAAAGTCACTGTGACAAAGCTATCTAACTTAGTAACTGGTTTACAGGAGAACTGTGACAGCTTTGAGTTGGGGACTAAGGACAGCCTGTGACCCCATAGAAGAGCTGAAGAAACCTGTTTTGGTGGGAATTTCAAAGATCAGAATGTTGACAGAAATGTGGACAATGCAGGCCTTGGCCCTAAAGATTTCAGGAGCCCAAGGAGTCTGTTGGAAACTGGGCTAGAGCTCCTTCAGATAAGCTTCTAGGTGAAGAGCCTGGCTTCATTCTGCCTGTGCCCTCAGAACTTATGGGAAACTAAACTCAAAGGTAAAGGACTGTCATTCAGCAGAGGAAGTCTCATGGTCAGATGACATGGGTACTGATGTGGTTACTTCGCACTGTCTGTGCACAGACTTCCAAGTCTGAAGTGAAAGTCGGCAGTGAATGAGGCAGGAAGGCATGGAGAGCGGGTTGCAAGGCAAGGGAAGAATGTGGCTGAGTTCAGAGCTGTGCTAGTTTGGCAGACATGACAGAACTGAAAACAGGGGACCTGAGACAACAGTCCAGAAGGCCAGTGAGATGAGGCAATAGGAAACATTGCCCTGCATAAAGCTGGGAGATGAAACCTGCACTGTATGTAGACTCGAGGAGATGGATATGCCAGGGCCGTAGCATTCCCACCAAGAAAAGTCGCAGGCACGAAATGAACTAGCCCCAGAGGTCATCCACATTGGAGCTAAGGGAGTAGGGCTTCTAAGGCTGTTGACTCCCAGATGACTCTATCACTAACCCCAGATGCCAGAACTGCAGCTGCAGGGTTTGGTGTCTGCACTCCTGGACTGCAGTCTTGCTTTGGTTCAGTCTTTCTTGCTCCAACCTTTACTCTCCTCCCTACTACAGTGGACATGTTTATCCTTCACCACAGCATACAACAAGAATATAAACTTAGTCTTTTAGTTTATAGACTTACAGTTAAGACTGCCTTGAGCCTCAGAAGAAACTTCGGGTGTGTGTAATTATGAACTTACTCATATAAGTGGGTGCACAAATGCCTTTGGGTACCCATATGTTGTTGGAGACCATGGAGTAGTGTTGGGTGTCTTCCCTGGCCTCTCTGTTTATCATTGAACCCTGAATTCACTGATCATCTGGCTAGCCTGGCTGGCTACACATTTTCTTCCTTCTCTCCTTCCCTTCTTCCCTTTTTCCCTCCCTCCCTCCCTCCCCCACACTGGGGTGATAGACACTCCACAGCAGCTGGTTTCTACATAGGTTTGGGGAGTCAAACTTAGGTCCTCAAAGATGCATGGCAGGCAGTTTATTGAGAAAGGCATCTTTGGCCCCTGAGATTTGAACCTTTAAATAGTGTTAGGACTATTAAAGACTATAGGGAAGTTTTGAAATCAGAATTAGTACATTTTGTATTATGAGAAGGCCATGAGCTGCTGAGAAGCCACAGGCTATGATTTTTAAAATAGTATGTTTAAGCTAGGCATAGTGGTGCATGTCTTTAATCCTGGTGCTTGGTAGGCAGAGGCAGGCAGATCTCTGTTGAGTTCAAGGCCAGAGTGGTCTACAGAGCAAGTTCTAGGATAGCCAGGGTCACACAGAGAAACCCTGTCTCAAAAAAAAAAAAAAAAAAGAAAAAGAAAAGAAAAGAAAGGTATGTTTAGGTGTCAAGTTGACAAGGGATGGATTTATTAATTCTGATTATTAACTTTATTAACTTGATGGAATTTAGAATTGCCACAGAAACACATTATCTGGTTGTACCTATAGGTTTTCTCCAGAAAGGCTTAACTAAAGAAGGAAGGCCCACTGTGAATATGGATGGCAACATCCCCTGGTTTCAAGTCTCAGGCTAAATAACCCAGGAATAGGATCTGAGCACCAGCCTTCCTCCTCCATCCCTCTTTCCTTCCTGACTGTGAACACCTCCATTCTGTTTTACCTGCCCACTCTCCAGATAACAATACATTTTCTGCTGTGTAAAGGGAAGCTGTTTAGTGCTAGGGATTTTCTTTCAACTGGCAGTAGAGTGCATGCTTGGGAGATACTTGGGAATCCCGGCATTCTTCCAGGGCATCTGTAACAAACACAGTTTCTTTATAACATACAAGGACGTGGCCTGTCTGCTCACTTGTGCTGACACAATGATACATATGCCACCGCCACCACCAGGACAGCAAACTATACAGTAATTACCATTCCTATGGCTACAAACCTGTGCCACCACCGGGACAGCAGGCTAGCAAACTGTACAGTAATCATCACCATTCCTATGGGTAACAACCTGCACTCGGGAAAGGAAGGGAGCTGACTTAAGAATGTCCTTGATGACACAGGAGAAATTGATTTTTTTTTATTATTCATAATGATTTTTGATGTTCTGTACGGAGAAAATGCAAGTCCGCATGGAACAGAGCAGCGACACACAGGAGCAGGAGGGCTACCTCCACAACACGCCCCATGCGTGACTAGAACTGAAGAGGCTGCCTGTCTTCGTGGAACATTACTTTAATTTGAAAGGATGAAAGACAAGTCAAAGAGAGTCACACTCAGGAATTTGCCAGGCATTGTCTTGAAATAAAGTGAGCTTCTCACTTCAAAGAAGCTAACGGATGCTGTGAACTTAACAATATGTAAATATAAACTGTCAAGCAAAAAAATCAGAATTTTGCAAAGACCCATGGGCTTCACCAATTCCCATTCTTCATTTGTGACTTTAAAACCCTATCTCTATATATATATTTATTGTCCTTGAACTGGGTTTGTCCTGCTTCGGCCTCCTTAGCTCTCCAACAAATTTCCAATCTTTCCAATCTTTCTGATAAACCGCCATGATTTTTTTTTAAATGTACACCAAATTCAGAAGATGAACGTAATCCAATGAGATGTTTTCAAAATAGCGTACGTTACCGAATCGGGGATGGGCGTGAAGGAACTCAGAAGTGGGTACAGACCCACACATTCTAATTAACAGTCTATAAATCTGTAATTGGCCTGGCATTATCCCCCACCTTCCCACTGACACTTAAGAGTCCAGGTGAGTCAAACACTTGTAGAGTTTTGGAATATCTATAATTATCTTCTCCCTCTCATAATTACATGTGTGTGAGGGCTGATAACTCTCACATATCTCAACCGAAACAACAGCCTGAAGCGGCAGACACAGGACCCAGCTGCCTCCTAGAAAACAGGGCATTAATCATTAGTAAAAATATTAAACAACAATCCTTTCCTATCCAGTTCTTTTGTTGAAAATTAAGTTTTTGTTTTCAAATGTTGCTTGTGGTAATGTAATGGTTTATTTTAAGTAAATTATTTTTTTTTTCAATTTCCCCAGTTCTAATCTCTGATGTACCAAATAACAGATATAACCATCAAAAATACAGAAACCTTGGGATCCGTCAATATAAGGGTCCTGTAACTAAAACATCAGAGACCTGCCTCTATAAGCCTAACTCAGGTGTGAACAGATGAACATTTGTCTCAGGATGGGGTGGTCTGAGAACTGGGGAGATTCATGTTCTTGCTTACTCTCGTGCCATGCTTTATCATCACAGAAAGGGGCAGAATCCATGTCCACGCACATTCCACCCAGCACCGACAATACCGATGGTGTCTAACCTCTTAAAATAAAGAAGGACTCAGCGCTGGCACGCTCTCGTGGAAGTCAACCCACTTCTTTGGTCTGGTTTCTATCATCTCACTTCACTGAAGTACACAAGGGTAGCTATCACACTTCATAGAAAGACTCAAGCTCTCCACCTAAAACCCGCTCTGAACTCCTCCAGGCTGTGCCTGTGCAGGCACATAGCAGCTCCTTCTGGCCACTGGTATACCGAAGAGTCTCCCGACCAAACGCTTTGAACACGGGTCAGGGGCCACACCAGCAGCTGGGGTACTTTTCTTTACAAGATGAAGACATGAACAAACAATATTAGAGGCACCAGTGCCTCTTCTCTTTGGCCTTCCAACCAGAATAAAGAAAATCTTAGGGAAGTCAGGAGAGCATCAGGAGATGTGGCTCTGCTCCTGTCTGCAGCCCCGTTCTTCCCATAATACTTATCTTCATCAAAATTTCCTTTTTCCGTGTCCCCAGTTTCATTACAGTTCATGGTCCCAAAGTATAAGAACAGTTTCATCCATCTCAAAAGAGCCAAGCAGAATCGTAGTTATGCAAGTGGACCTCAGTGCATCCAGGAAACAGAGGCTGTTTAAGTGAGCTACTACTAGTTGTCACGCAGATGAACACGTTAACATATTAATGCAAACATAATTTTTACACTTTAAAAATTCTTTTATCAGATAATAGAGTTTGAAGACTTTTGCTCTATCGATTATGGGTCTGGACCCCTTGCTGAAACAAATTACAGCTATTACCACACACATGCCCTTACTACTGTTTGAACTGTTACGCAGATTCCTTCAACCGTCCCTGTACATTCATTCCAAGAGCTTCCTATCAGCAGGCAGCTACAGGCTGCCACTTGGACCCCTCCTGGACACCTCTGAGAGCAGCTCCAGGGCCTGACAGTAGAAAGAGCCCACTCACTTTTCAACAAAGGAGGCTGGATCTAATGGTTATGCCCTGGAGGCTGGCAGGAAGCTCTGAGGGTTTGGGGGGAGGCAGTTTATCCAGGTGGGAACGGGGTTAAGAACTCAGTCTTCACAGTATCCTTTTCTGGTTACTGATGGGCTCTCCTCTCTAGCAATGAGATACAAATTGGTATTTTAGACTTTCTAAAAATTGAGATTCATGCAACATAAAATCAAGCATTTTGCACTCAACTACAACCTGATCACATACAATGTGCTCACAAAATTATTAGTCTTTTGCTGACCTAAAGACCTGTCAAATGAGTTTCTCCTGACTGAAGTCAGAAGGCCAACAATCCAGAAGAGCAATGTACCTGTACCTGCCTTCATTTCAAATGTTTCATATTATGCATGTGACTAAGACTCTTTAATAGCCTTTCCAGAGTATACCCCCCCCCACCTGCTCATGTTTAAAAAAAAATACTGTGTTAAACAAGAGCCAGCGGGATTAACTTGGTTACCCGACTGTAGCTAAGAGGTGAGTTAGCATCACAGTGTGTTGCTGACCATAGTCTATAGCTATCCCTGGGGCTTACAAACAGGAAGCACTTACTGTAATCAAAAATAAATAAATGAGACTAGAAACATAAAACTTACACTAGCTACTATACAATTAACTTTGTAACTTCTAATGTTAACTGTGACCCACATCCTACTTTCTGGCAATGAAAAAGTTGCTTCGTTATACTAAAAGGAAGTGGACATTTAAAACAACAGTTAGGACTGCTTCAGGTCCTAGGTCCCATTCAGCTTCAGGGATGCAGTATCTGTGTGTAGCAGCAACCACCAAACTCAGGATAGTAAATAAAA
The DNA here is from genome assembly GCA_030674055.1 of Rhabdomys pumilio. Classification (NCBI taxonomy): domain Eukaryota; kingdom Metazoa; phylum Chordata; class Mammalia; order Rodentia; family Muridae; genus Rhabdomys; species Rhabdomys pumilio. The sequence continues at coordinate 124,629,059 of JANHMN010000004.1, forward strand.
ACTGTTTCATCAAAAAGTTCAAACAGAGGACGAGGCCACAGGAATTCTACAAAAATTCATTACTAGCTTGATGTCAAAGAACAGGGCATGCTCTTGTTCAAAACAACTTAGAAAACACGAGATACATCTGGACACACCTCAGTTCACATTATTACTTTACAATTCTTCCTTTTCTTAAACTTAAAATTCAGTAAACGTATGTAACAGCCTAAACTGAAATCATTCCATAGCATTTTTATAAATGAAGAGAATATTGCATTTTATACACAGATTATATAAATACTACATTTCAATAAAGCAATATATGCAAATGAACAAAATTTTTATAAACATCTCCAATTGATAGGAAACAGAATTTTTTTGTTTGTTTGTGTTTGTTTTTGGCTTTTCCAGACAGGGTTTCTCTGTGTAGCCCAGGCTGTCCTGGAACTAACTCATTCTGTAGACCAGGCTGGCCTCAAACTCAGAAATCCACCTGCCTCTGCCTTCCATGTGCTGGGATTAAAGGCATGCACCACCACTGCCCAGTGGAAACAGAATTTCTAATTTACTTTTATCTTATTTTTATTAAAAATAATACTTACAATGGCCAGCCAGTGGTGGCACATGCATGCCTATTAACCCCAGCACTCGGAAGGCAGAGGCAGGTGGATCTCTAAATTCAAGGCTAGCCTGGTCTACAAGAGGGAGTTCTAGGACAGCCAGGGCTACATAGAGTCCCTGTTTCGGAAAAGACAAAAACAAAACACAAACAATTAAAAAATTTATAATGTATAAAAACATTAAGAAATGTATTAAATATATTTAAACTGTAGCACATAAAGTTTGAATATGATAAAGAAATAGGTTTTTTCCTTCATATCCTAATAATCTTCGATGTAACTGTATTATTTCCTGAAGAAGACAGCACTAGACTTCAGGCCCAATTCTAACACAAGTCCATTGTGTGTGGAGATGGTGTTATGAGTCGTGCAAAAGCTGTGTCCAAAAATGAAATCTCATTTTTGGGAAATGTGGAGACTTTTAACTCAGCTACTATGCAGCTAAGTTTTCACACTTATCTTGTTTTAAAGCATGTGAAGTTACTTTTTAAGGGGAGAAGGGAGGGAACATAGGCTAAAGTAACATGAAAAAGATCTACTGTCTGATGGCTTTCACTGAATTCACAGCTATCCTTTCAGTGAGCCTAGAAAGAAACCCATTCACTGCACAAAGTTGAGCGTCATCCCAGGCTTCTGGGAACATACAGAAGACACTGGAAACAACAGAAGATTGGAGTGGATCATGGGAGATGAGGCTGTCTATGTTTAAACGTACCCTGCACAGTTAAGACTCTGTACCACTGAACTATATACAGCAGCGCGCTGACCCACATCTGGCTCAGTGGGTTAACCTGCTAGATGCGGAGGTGCCAGCAAAGCTCCCTAGCAATATGAAACAGGATGCCAATTTAGCCTGCCACATGAGGTTCTAAACTCAGAGAGGTGGCCTTCATCTCGAATAGAACCAGGACAACTCGAGAAGGCAAATGGTATGTTATTTGCATTGTTTCTTAAAATTAAAAAAAAAACAATAGATGGAATGTACACGGTAATTTTCATATACCCCCTAACATCGTGAATTTTCAATTGCCTTATAAACATTATCTGAGGATTCTTAAGGTACTAGTGATGTCTTGGTTTTGAAAATGAAGTATTTGTAATCTAAGGTGAAAGGGAGAAAATGAAACAAAAAAGACTTCCAAGAGTCCTCTTCCACGGCCACTGGGGCAACAGAGATGATAAAGGTATTTAACGTTTACTGAGCACTTACCGCGTGTCACATGCTGTGCTAAAAACTCCATGCTATCATCTCATTTAATTCCCATAATAATCCTGCGAAACTCGTACATTTATTATCCTCGGGAAACCAGAGGTTAGTGAAATAAGGACACTAAATGACTTAACAAAAGCCTGGAGAGCCTGGAAAAATGGAGCTCTTGGTGCACATGAAGCCTCTGCTCTCCAAGCTTCATGCTCCTGTCTGCACTAGCAGCCTCTGCCACGGAGGAGAGGCCCGATGGCATTACATCAAATAGGGAGCGTCAGGTGACACAGGAAGAGGCATGCTGACATCTCTTCCACTTTCCTTCTTAGACTTGGATTCACAGTTAACAAGAGATCTACATGAGATCTGAGAGCCCAAGGCTTTCATGTAGAAAGCTGATGGAAACCAATCCTCGAGTCTGGATGGCTTTTATTTTACGAGCAGTCTCTTGACTGGTTTTTGGATTATTTTTGTTTTCTTCACTGATCATTCCCAGAGGAGGGACTTTATTTCTGTGTGAACTTTGAGTTTTAACTCTCTTGTAAAAACTAAAGCTGTAACTTGGAGCTTAGTTCTTAGCACGGATCTTTTCAAACTTAGAACTCTGAAATATTTCCTCACTGAGCTAAGCCTTTAGCCATTGTTTCCAAAGAGAGGGATAACCTATGGAATCAGATGTCAAAATGCGAAAGACACTAGACACAGGAGGTGCCATAGCACCTTGTCCCAGTGTGAGCATGGCTGTGTTCCCTTAACAGGACCCCATGTCCCCACAACACATGTTCAAAGCGGAAGGAGAGAGCAACACCCAATGGGAGTGAACTACTGCTTGCTGCCTTACTAGACAAGCAAATGGTCCCTGCAGAAGTCTGACTTGCCTCTTTACTCCAGGAAAGCTTCCACAGCCCCCAGAAGTGCTCCTTCGTGAGACTGTCTCTTCAAGCACAGTAGCTGTCACAAACCACTTGTGGCCCAGCCTGTCTCTCCTGTGTGTGTTTCCTTACAGAGTGCCTTCAGTTCTATTGCTTCAACTACAGAGGATGATGAGGAAAGGTAATGCACCAACTCAGTTCCCCACTGCCTACATCTGGCACTGCCCAAGGGAAAGTAAAGTCTAGTGTCTCTTCACACAGGCTGACGCTTATCAGTGCAGTACTGAGAGGTTGCTCAGCGGTGAAGAGCACCTAGGTTCAGTTCCTAGCACCCACTTGGTAACTCACAATCATCTGTCATTCTAGTTCCAGGGAATATGGATGCCTTCTTCTGACCTCTGCAGGCACCTAGCACACATATGGTATTCATACATACATGCATACATACATACATACATAAATACATACATGCAGAAACAACAACAAAAAATCCATACATATAATAAACTATTTTTAAGTTAAATTAAGTTGATGATGAAAACAAACACATCATAACTATGAAATAATCTCACAATTTAGTATTGTTTTCTTAGGTTAAAAAGAACATTCAGGCTGTAAAAATCCATCAAGAAACATGCTCTAAAATTTGAACTTTAATTCAAATATCCTCATATTCAATAAGACTATCAATAATATTCAATAATAAGTCTATGAATAATCAAGAATATTCAATAAGTCTATTGGCTCTCTCCCTCACTGATGAGTAATCTAGTAATCTAAAGTTGCTTGCCTCAGCACTAGCAGGGACACACATCTCCTACCACTCAGTAAGGCTGCTAGAAGTCCAGAAAAGCCAGTGGGTGAAGACAAGATTCCTGTGTTTTGCTGCAAACTGGTGGCCTAGCCTATCAGGAGACAGACAGATCATGAGTTCTGTCCCCCACTTGAGAACTGCCTCAGGATAGGTGTGCTTCTGAAACCCTAATAGGTTTCCCAACATGCCTCCTTGTCCTACCACTTCATCACAGCCTGTGGACCAAACAGATAAGACAGAAAACCCACTGGGATTAAAAACGCTTGCTCACACTTTAAAGTGCCAGCTTTTGCTTACCCAACCCTCACTAAGGTCTTGAGAATCTCCTGAAACCTATGATGCCAAATTACTTGCAATAAAGATAGATAGATAGATAGATAGATAGATAGATAGATAGATAGATAGATAGATAGATAAATAGATGGATAGACAGACAGACAGACAGACAGACAGACAGACAGACAGACAGACAATAAAAAACAGAAAGGTATAGAGAACTGGTTAAGTCAAGTACAGCAGCTCAGAAAGAGCACGCTCTTCATTAAGGAGAGTGTTTACTTCAAACTGCCTGAGTCACAACTTTCACTCAAACATTAAAACAAGAGGTGAGGAAACTGGAGAACTTGCCTGATGCTTTTATGTATTAGAAATAGCCTCCCAAAAAGCTAGAATGGTGACCTCTGGTTCTGTGTCAACTCTGTAAAACTGTCTGTTTCTTGGTACTTTTCCAGCCTCTCTTAATTGCTCCTGTTCTTAAGTGTATTAAAAAAAACAAAAAACAAACAAACAAAAAAAAAACCTGAGACCTCACTCTCAGCTCCACATTGGTAACTACACTCAAGTACAAGGTAGGACAGACAAAAGCCCAAGCTACTTCCACATTTGATACTGACTTCTGCTCTGACAGAAGCACAGGGCTAAGGGTAAGCACTGCAGCAAGGGAAGACCATGAAGACCATCTCTCTTGTGTACCTAGAGCCTATCTACAGATTTACATTTCCAACTAGGGAGTCGCAGAGTGCGGTTAGGATGTCAAGACATCAGGTCTTCTCCAGGTTACTCTCACCAATGTCTGTTTCCTCATTTTCTCTCAACCTGCTTGTTAATTGTTTCCTGACCAACTACACTCTACAGTAGTACCAGAGCACTTCTGAATGGTGGCTACAACAAAGAATAAACAAGCAGAGGGTGAAAGATAGAGGGGGGAAGGAGACTGAAGAAGACTTCTGGTAAAAGGCCAGTTTCTTCCTTACAGGCAACAGTATTACAGACAAGAGCAGAGAACAGGCCTGTAATGACACAGAAATTTAATAGCTCATAGTATCCATACACCATTTGAAATTAAAATCTTGAAAACGACTGGCAAGCTACCTTCCAAAGAAACACACCGTGTTTCTTACAGGTTCAAACAAACAAACTCTGAGTGATGTCCCCTTCAAGAAAGGTGCTGAGAACTCTCATGTATTCAAACCTTTCAGTTTTCATCTGCTGATGCTACCTAGCAGTGTGAATACTTGTCTGTCCTTAAAAGGATGGGAACCTCTGTCTTGGAGAACTTATGCCATAATTATGTGAAACAATTTCTGATATATGTATGTGTATATGTATATACATATATACACATACATATATACACACATACTATAAGACATATGTATATATGTATCATATATATACACATACATATATATGTATGTATATACTATATAAGAACAAAATAAATACTTGAGAAATGTTGGGCAGGATGTTATACTGAAATAACAAAATCCCAGGCCTATCTAAATGTAAGCCTTTGCCTCCCTCCACCAACCACCACACTGTCAATCCCTGCCTTTTATAAAGTCTTGGTGGAGAGCAAATGCTAAATTTTCCCAAGTGTTGTTAAATGGAGGCACCCAAGATCCATCATGAACTGACAGTATCTAACAATGGATTCTGAGCCAGGCATCAGGCTCCAACATGTATCAGTACTTGGGGGCAGAGGATAGAAGATCATATGTCAGTGTGGGCTATCCACAGTGAATTTGGAGGTAGTCTGAGCCACAAAGCAAGAACCCGTCTCAACAATATTTAAAGCTTGGATACTAGGGGCTGCAGATTCTGCTCAGTGTTTAGAGCATTCACTGTCCTTGAGGAGGACACAAGTCTTGTTCCCAGCAACCACATGGGGATTCACAACCTTCTATAATCCCAGTTAGAGATCTGATGCCCTCTTCTGGCCACCATGGGCTTCTGCATGCATGTAGAGCACATAAACTCAGGCAAGTACACATGGCTCGCAAAGTCACTTGGTTCCCTGTGACATTTAACAGCAGCCTAATACCTAACTTCACAGATAACTGAAAAACTAAACTCTTATTATATGTCAAATTTGATAATCACAGAAAATTGTCCCTTTTTAAAAAACAGAAGCCATCTAAGAGACGCAGTTATCTCTGAGGCATCCGTGTTTTCTGTGGGACTTTAACTCTATACTTGGCACTTTCTATTTTAAACTCACTAAAATTCTGACCTCTGAGGCAAATCAGCTCTGGGGAGAAGGAAATGTCAGCAGAGAAAAAGGTGTCAGGAGATCACTCATGAAGCCAAAGCATATGCAAATTCAGTCAGAAGAGAGGCTTCATGAGAGTCACTAGGCTGCTACAAGGAAATGAAGGAAAAGGCAAACATGGAGCTTTACCAAGGATTCATGAAGAAGCCAGCATATCCCAGCAGGCAGGGTGACTATTGTCAACGGAGGGCCAGCTGCTCCAACGATATTTAACGGCAGGCCCATGCTCTGCAGGTGTGTGCACATGGAAACGTCTGTGAACACCCCTCATGTTAGAAGCTGTATTTCTTTACAGTGACTTTTATTTCCCATCTTGCTCAGACAAGTTTAAAGGTGTAAAGGCACAGGCAACAGTACATGTAGCTGTCCATCACAGGTGATGCATACGCTCATCACTAAAAAAACGGTGTTTTGCATTTCTAATTACAATTTCCATTCAGGTGGCTGGAGACGTATGGTCAAATTTCCCCACAAATTTACAATGATTTATAATGATTCTACCATACGGGGTAAGTGCAGAGTGTCAGGCAAGGACTAAGTCAGGTTTACAGCAAATGGTTTTCCAGAAGGCTTTTAAACTGTTCATAAGATGGCATAGAAAGGTAATAACAACCACTGATTCTTCTAGATCTTTTATTTATTTCTAGAAACCTTGGGGAGGGATGGGGGATGGCACAGGAGCATTATTTATAGAAGTCTAGACCTTAACTTCTGTTCTCCTTTACGGTCAGTGTTTAAGGGCCAAACTAAGGAATTGAACACAAACACATCCAAATTACACTGATTCTTAGAACACAGTGTTTCACATTCTAAAAACTCCACCAGAATTTCCCATCTGAGAAAATGACCCAGGAACTGGTAAATATGGAAGTGTGCAATACAAGTCATTGAGCAACGTGGGACTTAGAGAAGCTCTTCAAATGACACAACTCGTTATTCTGGTACACAGTGCATGGACAGGCGCCTATCCCTGGACTAACCCTCCTCTCCCTTCACACTCCTTGGTGTTGCAGTCTCCTCTGCTATGTCCACACTGGCAACCTCCTGGGAATACAGAGCAGAGGGTGTGCCCGGTGCTCAATGCCACATGTCAGTGCATGAGCCATTCTGTCAACTTTGTATCATAGCTGGCTAAGCCTCAGCTGCTCCCCTCACCCTCCATCCACCCTCCCTCAACTCAGACTGACCCTCCATACCTCCACAAGGAGAGCTGCTTCCCCCATTGGGTTCTCTTTCCCTAAAAGCAAGGCTGTTTGCTGTCCTTCAACCAGAAGCACAGAGAGTACCTCCATTGTTTGAGAAATGTTCCCTGAAATCAAGGAAATAAACTCAAACCACCACAATAATGTCTGACACTAAAATTAGTGAAGCTCACTTGGCCATGACAGTGGTTTGTTTTGGGGGTTCCCACCTGGCTTTCACAAGACCTGCTAATGTCACTGTGCTCCCACCCAGAAGGTAGAGAAACACCTACCTTCTAAACTACTTTTAGATAATGAAATGAAGACCCTGAGGCTAAGGAAGCTGCTGAAGATAAAGGGACAGGAATGTGTGGCTCTGTTACCAAAAGCTCAGACTCCAAGCCTACTTTTCCTTCCTACCACTGTTTCTAAACACTATGGCTGGGGCCTTTGATATCAGAACTGCTTTTAAATGACAGTGAGTTTTTCCTCTCTCTCCATAAAATATTTAAGGAATACAACTTTTTTTTTTTAAGTGCAAAAACTTGCTGGACAGTCATGGTGTATACCTTTAATCCCAGCCTGGTCTACAGTGTGAATTCTAGGACTGCCAGGGCTCAGGGCTGGATGGGTCCGCTGGAAAAACTCACGAAGAGTGAAAAAGCTTGTATGACTGCGGGAATTCAGTGGGCAAATTACACGCATATTTCAAACTAATGGACTAGCTTCCCTGACGCCCAGCACGAACTTGAACTACCACTGTATCTTATATGAAATTCAGCATGGATTTGGTAGTTCTAAAGCAAAGCACAATTAGAATATGTAGTTGCCCAGGCTGAGTCACTCAGAAAGACAGACTAGATCACATGAGAGCATTCTGAATTACCCACAACCAACCTCTTCACACCTGGCAACGTGAGTGTGTGTGTGTGTGGTGAGGGGAGGGAGGGTTTGGGGGAGAGTACCCATCAGCACAAATCAGATTTACTATTTTATGTCTTGAGTGAAACTTCATAATATGCAACCTGTTTCTTTAAAATAAAATTAAACTTACATTATCTACACATGCAATAACAACTATAAGAAGCCTGGGTGTCAGGAGTTCATAAACTATCTCCTAGAGAAGAAAGGGCATTGCCAGGGTCGAGTTACCCCACCTGAGCCTCTGGAGCCACTCCCATTTGGGTGTCACCGAAGGATCAAGTTCAGGGAGGTTACTATCACCAAGCTGCCTAGGGGCAAACAGGGATTCAAACACCCTCTGACTTTATTTTTCAAAACAACTGACTGCCTCAAAACCCGAAGAAGTTACCAAGTTAAACACAAATAGGGAAGTAATGTCAAGAAAAGTACAAACAGAACTAACCTGCAAAGAAACATCAGTTCAAGCGTCGGGGCCTGCAAAGTTGTAAATGTTTGTCTTTTGAGATGCCTACTTAGAAAGCAGTACCCTTGGGGTCTCCCAGGCTATAGCACAAAACACCCATGGGGTACCCATATAGCAGTATTCATGGGGCTCAGAAACCAGGGCCACTACTGTCCTCTGAAAACAGGAAGTGAGGAGAGCTCTCTTCTGGGGGGCCACCACAATATCCTCAGGGAGCCCTAACCAACAGTTCGCCTTCCCACTGCTAGAATAAAAAGTCAGAAACAAGCATTTCAAAGACCCCTCTACTCCCCCCACCCACCCTCCCCTAATCTTTTTTGTATTTTAAGCAAGGTTTTCTGCACAGCCCAGGCTGGTCTCCAATTCTCAGAGATCCACCCGCCTCTGCCTGGGGTTAATGGAGCTCATCACCACCTCTCAGCACATCCCTTCTTTCCTAACACAATACTTTCCCAAAACTAGGCCACACTCATTTCTGCCCCCGAGGTACCGAGGTCAGCCCACCAGGACAGATCCTGAGTCAACAGGAAGGAAAACCTTAGAGCTGGCTCTGAAGCTGGCTCTCCATCAGGACAAGCAGCTCTCTCTGATGGCAGCTGTCTTCCCATTTCCTATCAGCCTCTGGGTATGCTGGAGGAAAGAGTGAGGGAAGATTCCCAGGATCCCTTTCCAGAAGGCTGACCATTCTGTCTCCTGGGAAGTCTGTTCTGTCCCCATGCACTGGGTGGGTAGGATGAGCCACCTCTGAAGTGCTCCTGAGACACTGGGTGTACCACACTGAAGCAACTATACCTTTGTTCTGGCAACCAAGGGCAGGCTGAAGGCCCAGCACCACTCGAGTGAACTGTGTACTGAATTCATCGTGAGGGCAGGCCCTTCCCTTCACCCAGCTGCAACCTTCTCTGTTTCCACTACCAGACTGATCCCTATCTCTGACTCCAACTGTCTTCACAAGCCTGGACAGCTGGTTCCTACTTCCTGCTGCTCACCCATCTTTCCGAAGATGACATGACCACCAGGAGTAATTCTTCATTTAAGTCCAATTCTGTAAACCAGGACACAAGATCCCAGCATCCTCTCCCTGGCCTTAGCCTTCCCTCTCAAAGCTGCTTCTCCCTGCAGAGAACTCAACTCCAGGTGCACATGTTTGGGGGAAAATCACCCTTGAAGCACATGAAATATCTGCAGGAATCACTTCCCCAAGGAAAGTTTTACTGGAATTTCAAGCACTCTTCCTTCACGGGTACTTCCTCTTCCGGGACATCTGTCACATAAGCACTTGTGATCTTTCACTCTGTTTTGCATGCACACAGAAGTCATGGTTTCCCAAATTGATTAAGTCCATCGGGAAGAACCAGTATGCGGTACAGTTCTGAAACCACCCGCTGTGCCCCATCCCCCCACGAAGGCCCAGGGGGATGAATGCGCACTGCTCTTCACAGGTCAAGGCCATGAAGACCAGAATACACAAAGGGCTGGGGTGCAGGGGGATGCCTCTGCAGATATGAATTGGCAAAGCTAAAAAAATATCTTAACTTATAAAACCCCGTGATCCTTCAGTGCTGGCACACAAATCTCAAACCAACTCCTATAAATTACCATTCCCTGTCATTTCCTACAGCCCTCGACGTAAATTCACACTCTCAACAGTCGGTAAATTAAGTACTATAGAAACACATATTTCACAGCTTCCCACAGAAGGTAAACAGAGGGAGATAGAAGGGATGCTGACACACAAGCGACTGCTGGAAACCAAGTTACAGTGTATTCTTCAAACAGAGCAAAAGGGGGTGGGGGGAGAGTGACAAAGAACCTCGTCCTAACCAGTGGACCTAGTCTCAGACAACTACCACTACATAGCTGCAGCTTTAGACCCAGCACAGTTGCCAGGACGGTGATTAAAGAACTCTTGAATGAATGAACCAGTGAGTGAGTACAGGAGGACGGGGTGACTCTGAGGCAACCTACAAAATATAATTCTGTTACACAAGTTAACAGCGTTGCGGCTGCAGGGCAGGCGGTCTGCTTCCCCTTACCTGATGCACAGGCACTTTCTGCGGGGTATTCTGGGGTGACGGGTGAAGTTGTGCCCAAGGCTGGTGATGGGGGTGTGGAGGTGAAGACTGGTGCAGGCCTGGGTGGGGCTGCAGTGGAGGACAGGTTGGCAACTGCTGAAAGGATGGCTGCTGACCAGGGTGCTGTGGGCCAGGTATCAGTCGTTCCTGGATTGCTTGTGGATCCGCAAGACCAACACCAGGGCAACCATTTGGTCTCATGTGTCCGGTCAGCTCCCTGGGTGCCGAGGACATGCCCATGAATGAACGAGGCTGCTGCATGTTTCTGGGGCCTATATTCCTCTGTCCGATTCCCATGGCACCAGGGGGCTGGTGAGATGGCTGAGGGTGGGGCATATTTGGATAACTGCCAACTTCCATTGGCATCCCAGCGCTTCCAGGCCTGACTTGCGGCGGAGGCGTGCCTGCTGGATTACTCATTGCTTTCATGGGTGACATGGGAGGTGGAGAGGCATAAGTTCCCTGAGGCTGTGAAGGGTGCATAGTTTGTGTGTTCATTTGGTTAAGTGAGCCACTGGAGTGGATGGGCTGCTGGTGCATGAGTCCCTGACCACTGTTTGACGGAAATCCTACAGCATTGGGGTATCTTGGTACGGACTGATTCATTGGAGTACTGTTTGTAAGGCCTAGATTTTGATTCATCCCTGTACTGTTAACTAATCCCTGATTTAGGTTACTGTAAGGATATCGAGAATACTGCCCTGAGTTGTTTACAGTAGGGGAGGGGACCGTCTGGTTCCGAGAACTAAAGTTAAGGGTTTGTGGCCTGACAGCCCCTTGTTGGGGGGGATTGGGGGAGAATCTGGGACTGTGGGCAACGGATTCTCCGTGGAGAGCAGCGGGGTGGTGGTGAAACTGCTGCTGTACTGGGTGGCGCAGGGAAGGGGCCATGCTGGGGCTCTGCTGGGGCATGTGAGACAGGTGGCCGGGTCCTGAGGTGGCGATGAAAGGGCTTCCCTGACTGAGGCCCTCCTGGCCTTGGGGAAACTGGCTCATCCTCTGTTGTGGCTGTCCATGCTGCTGCATGGAGAAGTCCCCACGTGCCATATAGCTGCCCATCTGCTGCATGTGCTGGGGGTGGCCCTGTGCCGGTGGCCCCGATGGAGCTGGCTGTGGCTGCTGTTGCTGGTAGGGGGCTCGTATCTGGTCTGGTACCTGAACGGCCCGGGGGCCCCACATGGAGCCACCATCCACAAAAGATTGCCCGTGCCTTTCGTTCTGCATGCCGGGATAGACCCCCATCTGACCACCACCACTGCCTCCATGTGGCACCTGGGGAACGGGAGGGGTGTGATACTGCGAGTGCGGAGATGCCAATCCGTTCCCGGGGGCGCTGCCCATCATTCGGTTAGGCTGATCCATCAGATGCATCTTTTGTTCGTACTGATTATAGTGATCGAAATGGGTCAACTTGGTTTGATTCTGATTAGGGGAAGGATGATGGAGGGATGGCTGTAAGGAGGGAAAACCTTGGTCTATGGGCATCTGCTGACCCATAGGATTCACTGGGTTTTCAGGGTAGCCACATTCCCCAAGGCCTTCAAGGCCTTCGCTGAATAGATTCCCATCCTCGCCAAAAAGACTCATCATTCCTGGATCCGCCATCTTCTTCTAACACACGGCTCCTCCAAACACAGCTTGGGAGCTTGTCTGTGCTTCACTTCTCTGGGGTGCTTGTCCTCAAAACCTATAATCCTTAACTAATCTTCTTCATGTCATTCTAGATTTCCTTAATTCTCGTGGCCCCTGCAGTGTCGGGCGAAGTCTGGATATAGGTCCTGGAAGGGAGTGGGAGGTGGGAAGAAAGAAAAAAGAAAACAAAGAATTAGGAACAAATGATAAAAGCTGCCGGTATTTTACACATTTGAATTTAGTTCCCATCAACAATACAAACCCAGGCCCCTTGCTGAGCTGTATTTTACAAATCTAGTTCACTTTAAGGGAAACTCATTAGCTTCTACGAGAAGCATTATGATCGGTTACGTGGAAAGGCGGCAAAACACTAACCTTAACCTTAAATTAATCCATTCACTACACTTCCTCACATTCCCTTCTTGGATGGAACAGAACAAAAGGACACAACATGAAGCAGCAGCAGCTGCCACAGCAGGCAAGCAGATGTATGAATATAGCCAGCAGCCCATCTGCTGGGCTAAAGCCCTGGAAATGCTCTGGTTCCAACAGCCGCCCTTAACCTCACTCCCCTGAGCGGTAATCAGATGAGCGGTGAGCACGGCACCGAGGACTGGGAAAAGCCCAACTTAGTCAAATTGACTGGAGGATTATACAAATACCAAAATCAGTCATTTTGTACAAATTAGATATTTACAGCCCACATACAACTCTGTAACAGCAACAGAAGCATCTAACAAGAAAGCGCCCGTAATGAGGTTGAAAAGCAAGCTCAAGAACGGCACAATAAATTCATAATTTCATTATGCTTAATAGCAGGAATAGACAAGATTCAGAAACAGACTACAAGTGAAGCTTTCATTCTCTGTGAGGACCAATTTCACTCATGGCTCTGGGCCCATCACGTTCCAGAATTGTGGGGCGGATGGTAGCAGGGTCGAGACACCGGCTTCATTATACCCCCACCACTGTGGTGAGGGCTAAGGACCCCCAGTGACCACTCAGGGAAACTAGTTGTAGATGACTATTCCTGTTGGTAGGGACACAGACTTTTTCAGAAACTCGCCAAAACTGGATGGTATTTTAACAGGAAAAAAGTTAAAAATATCCACCAGACCTTTTAAAAACCTTATAGGACAAAGCAGGACACAGCAGGGAGTGGGGCTAGCTGGCATCCCTTCACCTCCAATGCTAACTGCATAGCTTCCCAGCTTTCTGCCTTAGCTATAAACTCTTTCTGATAGATTTGGGGTCAGATTAAAATAACCAATTTGATTCGAAGAATGCTTCAACAACCAAGACAGAAAAGTGTTTTTGTTCACTGCTTATTGAATCAACAATCTAATAAAGAATGAATTCACATAAGAAAAAAATGCCTAAAATCTTAGACATCTTTGGAATTTAACTCATTGACTTCCTCTTATAAGCACACTAAGCATTGGGTGATACCGACCCACTTGGGGCAGAGGGCACATGATGAAAAATTTACAACGATGCTCTAAACAGACTCAGTCATGAATTCTACTGTGGATTTCTACAAGAATATGCAAATAACCAACTCTGTAAGGAGTCACCCACGAGACAGATAGCCCCTTCTTCTATCTGCCCTATCCTAAGGTATTCTTAACACGGAGGAAACTCTGTTTATGGAAATGTAAACAACATTCCTGCTCACTGTCAGTACCACAGACATGACACCTGAGAGGGTCTCCGGGTCTGTAGCTTTCAGGTGACAGCTGTCAGCCAACGTCAAAGGTCTCCTCACTCCGCCACTAACTGCCATATATTTTCTGATCTACCTTCTCCAAATACAGAGGTCAGACAGGAGAGACTCAAGTACACAGGAAAGCTGTTTCTCTGAAAATGTGCTTTTTTTTTTTTTTTCAGAACAACCAAAAGTCCAGAGCAAGGAGTAGAAATCTCCAGTACCAAGTGCAACAAATATTGATAAATTGAATTTATGCCTAACCTAAAAAGCTTCAAGAGTCAGTCTTCATTTGCCCAAGGTTCACTCTTAACTTTCAAGGAAATAAATGTTGCAATGGACTTGATAACAGCTTAAGCCAGCCACGCAGCACACTTACCACATCAGCTCAAGGAAGGTAATATCACTTAAACGTTCTAGAAGGCCTTCCTTCATATCCCAACAGTTTCATCTGCTGGGGCACACCAAGTGTGTGTGGGGGACGGGGTAAGAATGCCACTGCCTGAATAGATCCTGCCCGCCTCTGCCCTGGGGTAAAAAGAGCACAGAGGGCCCTGGTACCCTCTCCTGTAGGACCAGGAAGCCCGGGGCATTGCAGACCCTGCTTGAAGCCGCAGCAGTGGAGTTGACACTTGCTTTTTATCAGCTAAGGACCCAGCAGAAGGAAAAAAGAAGTTGTATGGGCAGGAGAAGAGACAAAACAGGCTCGCTGAGAGTAATTATACCAGACACTTGGCTTTGTTCCCCTCCTTCCGGTTCCCTACTCATTCCCATTAACAATCCACTCCCGGAGGCATGAAAAATGCCAGCATTATAAGGCATCAAGTAAGCATGTGACCCACTGCAGCTGTGACCAGCTCAGGTGTGCCCCAGGCAAGAGTTATGAACCTGTGGCTCCTAGTCTACCATCAGTGACTGCTAGCTCTCTGGCCACCAAGGCCACCGGGCTTCTTTTCTGACACCTCGAACCAAGTGGCAACTGTGACACGAATCCATTAGTAACTAGGGTCCATACGTCCGATTTGAGCTAACCTAATTAATTGATTTTGGTCAATTTTTTTATTACTAAGACCATCTGAATGACCACTTTCCCAAATCGCAGCTGCGACACAGAATTCTCAGTTTTTATAACATGTTTAAAATAAAACTCCATTTTGAAGGCTTCACCCTTCTCTACACTGAATGTCTACATTACCTGTGACTATATATCACTGTCGAGCGGGCCACACCTAAGAGTAACAATCAGAAAAAAAGGGTTCACTTTAGTTGCTATGCATTAAAAGCACCCTTAAGAGAAAGAAACAAATTTTAATAATTTAACCTGTATGAGCAGTATGAAACCGGGGTGTGAACTCAAGGAGCATTTACAAGATGCATGCGTGCCTCGGTGAGGAGAGGCCACAAGACTGCCACCCTATCAGCACAGGCTCAATGCTAGTGGCGAGCAACTCTGAGCTGACACTTTTGGGCCTCTGCCCCATGCTCCTCTTCACAGATGAAAAACCCTTCTATAGGCTAACAAGACTCTTAGATTAACATCTAAATGGCAAACAGTTCCCCGAATGAAAAGGGGCGCAGGGATGAAGGAGAGCAGAGGCCGAAGGCTCACATAAGCTCCACTGGAGTCAGAGATGAACCCAGGAAGCATGGCTTCTTCACCCAACAGAAGCGCATTCCTCTCAAGGAACTTTCCATCAGATGTTAGTTTAGGAACAAGCAGGTAAGAGAACCAAATGGGGACTGCTGGTAATTTTCCTGGGAATCAACAGGCAGGTCTAAAGAAGTAAACAGCACAAAGACCCAGCAGTGAACCGAGAATGCAGCTCCGAGTACCGGCCTAGCATGAGCAAAACCCTGGGCTCGATCCCTAGTGCCACAGGATTTCTAAATCTTTCTTAAATTAAGAGAATACAAATCAGCAGCAGTAAGAGCAGCAAACACACGAGAAGCCAATGAGAAGTCATGAATACTTGAGATGTAAACGATATCATGATGTTAGTTTTTATTAGACTTATTGATTTTCTATTTAATGCAGTTACTTTCCGACCTCACAAAACTTAACCAATTCCTAATTGCCCCACGATTCTGAAAACACAATGGCTTTTGTGCACCTAAGTTTTAATGCAGTGCCACGATAGAGACTTTTTTTTTTTTTTTTTTTAGTTTTTTCGAGGCAGGGTTTCTCTGTGTAGTCCTGGCTATCCTGGAACTCACTCTGTAGACCAGGCTGGCCTCGAACTCAGAAATCCACCTGTCTCTGCCTCCCAAGTGCTGGGATTAAAGGCATGTGCCACCACCGCCCGGTTAGATAGAGACGTTTTATCACAGGCACAGATTAGAAACCTATCGAGGAAAACAGGTGAATTCAAAACACCTTTCGGATGCAAATGTTTCCTCTAGTTCAACCACATAGACAGCAGGAGTTTTCCGTGACTGTCCAGCACACTTTGGCAAGTATGAAGTCGTAGGGTGTGAGATGCTGGGGATTTCTTGGCTCCTGCTAGCTCCTCTGTGGGTGGCTCTTTCAACTTCTCTTCTTTACCTCCGAAGACCTGAAAAGAACTGGCAGAGACTCTGCATGGAGGGAAGTACCCATCAGAGTTTCCCAAGGCATGCCCAGCAGCTGGAACAGTGTATCACCACCCTCATCACAACCCAGAAAGAGGCCACTCTGTCACCAAGGAGACAGCACTATCAAGAGAAGAACTGAATCCACATGGTGATAAGTGAACACACAGAGGATGAAAGGTTTGCTGCTGAGCTTGGATTCAAACGGAAAGTCCTAAGCAGAGCCCATGGGCAGCTATCTCCCCACTGGCAACACAGCCTCCAACAGCCAACTTGGAAAGAGGAAAGTCCAGTGGGGCCAAGGCTTGCCTTTGGAAAAGGCATCTCTCCAGATGACAAACATCCAGATAAAGGAAGCAGGAAGTGCCTTCAAATCACAACATCAGAACATCAGTTCATCACCAGGCAGCTTCAAATCTGCCTCCTGGACCAAGTGGGGCCCTTCCGGAACTCTCTGGCCAAGACCACATTTTCTTCCCCATTAATTTTCCTGGGCACTGTGGGATATGCTACAATTGTGCAGCCTAAGCCAGCAGCTACTAGCCACGTGTTGCCTTGTAAAATCATTAAAGTTAAATAAATTTTAAAAAGCAGTTCTTACTCTTAAAAACCACATGAATTCAAGTGCTCAAGAGCTATGAGCTATTCAGAGCTATTCATCAGATAGGACACAGATGCAACACCTGCATCAGTGTAGAGAGCCCACCACCAACAAACACAACAAAACAAAACAAAACAAAACAAAACAAAACAAAACAAAACAAAACAAAACAAAACGAAACAAAACCACACACACTGCTTCCTCCTGTTCAGAGAAAGACCATTTTGAATAGTGACCATCCTGGTCATGGAATGTTTGTATTGTTTCAAAGGCCAATGCCATCCCCTGTGCTATATACTGTGTGGTATTTTTCTATATGTTCATTTTAACTACACTTTCAACCTCCAAAATCTCTCCTTTCTCTACTTCCTAACAAAGATTTCCGTTTTGATCATTTTAGCTGTGATAGGAATAATTCTGAACTGTACAGAAAATTCTTTAGAAAGATGTGAATTCCTTCTGAAGGCCTGCATTAGTCCAAACAACAGATTAAAATAAGCCTGGGAGCTAGATGTGGTAGCTCACACCTTTAACCCCAGCGTTCAGGAGGTAGAGGGAGGTGGATCACCTTGAGTTCAAGGTCAGCCTGGTCTAATTATCCAATTCCAAGCTATTGCTACTGAGTGAGACCCTGTCTTAAAAACAACACCAACAAATGAATAAAGGAATGAATAAATAACCAAGCAAGTAAGAAATGAATGGATGAATGAATGAGGCAGAACACAAGTTATGCAACTTAGCATAGAGGGCATGCTTGGTAAATATATGACCTTGGATTTGATCCCCAGAACCACAAAGTGAGTTTTAAACCTTAACAAAGACTGCAGGGAATTTTTTTTCACCAGATAATAACCAATCTTGATGATGTAAGATACTCGACACTCTGCATATACAACACTAAACCAAACAGATATGGCCCTGTCGCCAGGCAGCTTGCTGCTTTATAGCAAATCCCCCAAAGATTCTGAACTTGCTCAATTTGCTCCAGTCTCAGGTCTGCCTGGACCTGGACTACTACCTCATCCTCCACCTCCTCTTCCTCCTGCTCCTTCTCCCTCAGACAGACTCTGTGTGACCTGGTTCTGTAAAGTCCCTAGAATGATCAATCCTCTGTAGACTACAGACTCAATGAGCCATTTCTTGCTTCCTGTGAAATCATTAAAGACCTTCCCTTGGCTTTCAGGATCTTGTCTACAAGTTTGAGTGTGGCTGAATGCATGCTACCATCAGATGCCCAAGTACCTCCCTCCCATTATGAACTGCCCCCAAATCCAGGGAAATCAAACCCTGGGAGATTAACAACCTGCTTTCTCACTTGCAACTTGTTTTGCTCCGGCCTCCTTGTCCCCTCGCTGTGCAGCCTGGCTTCTTCTCCATCTAAGATCCTTGTTCCTGTTAGCTCCTGTCTGAGGATGTTTCCCTCCCTGGTATGGCCACCTAGCCAAGGGTCATAATGCACGCTGCATTCTGCTGCACTTTCTTGTTTCTCTGACTCTTCCTAGAGATTAGAAACTAGCCCTTTGAATTGGGGTCTGAGGACAAGACCACTGGACCTCAGCCGGCTTTGCAAAATACAGTCTCAGAGCATCCCTCCCCCCAACCCCCACCCTCAACCCTGCACTCGGAATCTGCATATGAATGTTGGGAAACTCGGCTTGCAGACTAGGAGTCTTTCCTCCATGGCAGGATGGAGGGCCACTCAAAGCCTGAACAATAACCAGCGACACATGTTCCAGGAAACCAAGCAAGTGATACAATGATAGAGCTTTTAAGGGAAAAGAAGATTCTGGTATCAGCAACTGACCAACAATGATGACTTCATCCAAAAAAGTTTCACCAGTTCTTGGTGGCAGATTTGGATATTTAATAGGTTATAAGCAGTGGGCATCTAAGGGTTGTTTATAATATGTCCATCTGCTTACTGATTATTTTGTTAAGGGAAAAAAAATTCAGTTAACAATAGTCTAGTGCCATGTTACATAATGAACTATTTCACAGGTTTCTTGCAGAAACCTTTCAGTTATTTCTACATAACTTTGAGATGGCTGGATAGTCTAAACCGCCTTTCAGATGAAAATCTCCCAACCCCCATTAGCTGAGAACTAGTAACTGCTTTAAAGGTAACAATCAAATAGCACTGAGCTAACAACTTAAGACGCTGAAGGCCCCGGGCATTCTTTCTAAATGGTCAAAATGATCACACTGCCCTATCCCCAAGTTGTACCACTCTAGTACAAAAATCAGAAATTACATCCTTTGGAGAAAGGCCTTCACACTCTGCAGCTTGGCCCTAACTGTCACTCCCTGAAGCCAGCTCCTTGAAGACAGACAGCAGGCAGCACCCTGGCCTTAGTTAGCCCAGAGGCCTCACATCTCCTACCATACCAATGAAACAAATTCAGCACCGTCTTCTTGCTGCATGCAACGTCTCGTGGCTCCACAGAAGACTGTCAATGAAGTCTAATAACACCACAGATTTCAACATTAAGCAGCACAAGAGAAACGAGGACACACACATCTATAGATACACTATTGTATGGTATCCCTGTACACAGGTAAAATGTAAACTGTGTATCCAATCTCATTACCTTTTAACCTTATCCTTAGTAACTTTCATCAACTTTAGGTTGTAACTATAATACAGAAGGTAAAAGACTAAAGAGGCAGATCCAGAAATACATAAACTTTTTAGTTAATGTATTTAAGTTGAAGAAAAATTTTTGACTCAACCATCCTGCCAAAGACTGAATTAAGACTAATATGAATTTTCTAAAACTTCCTGATTGCCAATCTTATTCAATGTTATAAAATACCCTGGGATTTTATAAACAAAGGGGCTGATGACACCACCACATTTGTCAGCCTAATAAAGAGTAACATTAGAAAATACTTTGACTCACTCTTTAATCTATTTTGAGGTACTAATTTCCTATATACATATCCACCTAAGTGCTAAGCCTCATAACAAATGGGTGTAAAAGAGAAGAACCAGGAAACAGATACCCTGGGGCCATCCTTTGCCCAGGTAGCCAGGCATCCCAGACTCTTAAAGGGCACCTGAGGCAAGATGCTCCTGTGGGAAATACTTTGTGCAGCTGAACCAGCCACTTGCAATGGACATTTCCTATATTCTTTTATACTAAAAAGGGGTTCTGAAAAGCTGAAATGCACACCTTTTTTTGTATTTCAGAGGGAGTTTTAAAGTGGATTCAATTGGGCTGGAGAGATTGGTCGGTGTGGGGTTTTTGTTTGTTTGTTTTGTAGGTTTGTTTGTTTTTACCTCCAGAAGACCTGGCTTCAATTCTCAGCACCCACATAGAACTTCAAAATGATCTGTAACTCCAGTTCAAGAGATCTGACACACTCTTGTGGCTCCCGTGGACTCCAGGTACACATATGGTAGACAAATATATATGCAAGCAAAACACCCATACACATAAAACAAGTTTTAAAAATGTAAATGTACTCAATACTACCTTGTTCAAAAGGCAACATCGAGGGATCATTAAAGGAAATTTCTGATATATTAGTGTCTTAGTCAATGTTCAATGCTGTGAAGAAGCACCATGACCAAAAAGCAAGTTGGGGAGAAAAGGGTTTAGTGTCTTACACTTCCATATTGTAATCCACCACTGTTAGGACTTTAAGCCAAGGACTCAAAGAGGGCAGGAACTGAAGCAGAGGTCGTGGAGAGCTGCTGCTTATTGGCTTCTCCCTATAGCTTGCTCATATGCGTTCTTACAGAACCCAGGACCACCGGCCCAGGGACAGCACTACCCACAATTAAGAAATGCCCTCCAGACTTGCATACAGACCAATCTTAACGGAGGCAATTTCTGAATCAAGGTTTCCTCCTCTCAGATGACTACAGTCCGTGTCAAGTTGAAATAAATCTACCCAGTGTAACTAGCCAGCAATATCCTTTACCCCATTTAAAAGGAAAAAACAAAACAAAAACTTTAGGCAACACTACATATGAAAACAATTGTTCTCTCTGCTAGATCAGCATACATATAGAGGAGGGCAGCCTTGTCTGTCAGGAGTAAACCTGACCACAAGGGCAAGCAAGTGTCACAGGAGAAATAAAGGCAGAGAGGTTCCTCTGCAAGCTGGACAGCTTTCTAGGACTGACTGATGCCTTAGGCACCAGACTCATGCAAAAGAGAAATACATGGGAATCATTTAAGATCAGATTTCCACAGAAGCAAGCAGTCAAATGACAGACTGAATTGTAAAGGAGGGTCGGGATGTTTGGGAGCATCAAAGATGCAGAGCATTCGCAAACTGCAGGTAACCTCAGAAGGTTAGATCCGTAGCAAGGACAGCAGCGCGCACAGCTACACGTGCAATAAGGAAAGTGCTCAATTCTTACTGCAAACAACTTGTGTTGACATGTGAGGGGAATTAAGGCTGCAACACATAGCAAATAGTCCCATAACCACTATTTTATAATCATTTCAAAATTTAATAGAGCTGTAACTTAACATCTACTCTTACTATATACAAATATGTTCTAAAATTGCCAGTGTCATCAACACACTTGATGTGTCTTTAGGCCAATTAAAGGCTTTTGCTCACATTAGCATGTAATTAAGAAAAGCTCTTCTGCACTGAGTGTGGTGGCACAGCCTTTAGTCCCAGTACTCGGGAGGGAGGCAGAAGCAGGCAGATCTCTGTGAGTTTAAGGTCAGCCTGGTCTACAAAACGAACCTGGGGCAGCCCAGGGCTCTGCTATGTGCATGTTTAACTTTATATTTTCCAGTGTCTACAACCAAGGTTCAATCTTCTAGGTTTTCTTTGCAGAAAAATTAATTTTATACAACATTTTAACACCGGGGTAAATGTGTTCATAAGCTAAATCAGATTTTTATTAGGTTACATTTTGCAACAAACTCTTATTATTTTTCTACAGTGCCATATTATTTTGAAAGCTGACTGTAATGGCATGATTCTGCCTCATCTTAATTCCCCTGAAAAATCACCTAACAAGCCACTTCTGATTCTGTACTTTGTGTGTGTGCGTGTGTGTGTGTGTGTGTGTGTGTGTGTGTGTGTGTGTGCGCGCGCGCACACAATTACTAAAACTAGGGTGCTACTGTAACTTGTAGGTAAAACTTTGTATTTCAGTTTAAAAAGAACTCTTCCTCTCAAATATCTACACTGTGTTCATTTTGATCCCGTATTAATTTTTAAGTACACCTTAAGTTGGCAAGTAAGACACATCTCGTTATAAGAAAAGCTTTGTGCAATGAGAAAGCTGCTATCAGCCCCGAGAATGACTTAAACGAGTTAGGCTGCCTGGGAAGTCTTGTAGTTATGTTTTGTACTTGGTTTAATCAAAAGATTACATGAAGAACCAGACACCTACTTGACCTTAAAATATAGACTTGAATAAGACCTCAGACAGTTGCACACCCATTTCTAAGATTTTATCGAACTTAACTATACACATCAGCGCTAGATAATGACGTCTATTAAAACTCTAAGTTATTACCCTCAGTAATCACACTTACAGCATAACCCACCCACCTACCCACATTTCAATTTCCCATCCCACAGTCTACGACATCTATGAACATAAAAAATTCTCCGTCTCATGCCCATCTCTCAGTGGCAACTTTAAAATGTTGTACTATAAAACAAATCCCAAAGAGTTCAGCTGGGGAGCTGGAGAGATAGCTCAGTGGTTAAGAGCACTGGTTAAATTAATTTTATAAAACATCCTTCCAGAAGATCCAAGTTCAAATCCCAGCACCTATATATACAGACGGTTCACAACTGTCTGTAACTCTAGTTTCAGAGGGTCTGACACCCCCACAGAGACATACATGCAGACAAAACACCAGTGCACATAAAGTAAGTAAGTAAATAAATAAATAAATCATTTTTTTTAAAGGTTCAGCTGAGCTGGATATGATGGCATATGCCTTTAAACCTCACTTAGGAGGCAGAGAGAAAAGGATCTCTGTGAGTTTGAGTCCATCTTGGTCTAGCAAGCTCCAAAACAGCCGGGGTTATGTAGTGAGACTTGTTTCAGACAGGCAGATGGAGAGAGAAAAAAAAAAAGGAATATATTTAAAGATTTCTCACTATTTACTTGGTTTCATGCCAATCAAAACGAGTGACAAGAACAAACATAGCTCAGATTTTCTTCTGGTGGTTTGGTTTGGTTTGGTTTGGTTTGGTTTGGTTTGGTTTGGTTTTTTGAACCAATGTTTCTGTGTGTGTGGTCCTGGTTGCCCTGAAATTCCACTACCCGGTCCTAAAACTTCACTAGGAGACAGCTTCTGGTAAAATCTGTAAAATACCATTTTGTACTTGGAATTGTCTGGACCACCAGTACCCAGATTACTTGTACTCGATACATGCAAACTCATTAATTACCTACTGAAATCATGTGCCATCTTTGCAGAATGAATGCAAGTTTTCTGTTTCTTTAACTGCGATGGAGTCCTCTCCACTCTTCCTATTGTTCTTTGGATAACTGCCCCCTTTTAAAGTTAAGCTGTGACTACGGTCTTTATTTTAATATTTCGTTCATTAAAAACTATTCCAATATTCCCTTCTGTGTCTCTAAATATGCCCAATGTCCCCCATGGGTGGGCACACTATGGAAGAGTTGGGCATGCCATGTCTCAATGCCAGACTCAGAGCCTGAGAAGCGACTGCAGAATCATCGTATAACACCTCAGGACATACTAGCACTTCATTCTGCAGCTCAAGAGAGCACAGAGGAGGCCTGGGCTGTGCTGGCTCCTGAAGGCCTTCCTCACACCGAAGCACAAACTGAAGAGGGAATTACTACAGCATCAATGTTTCTGCTAATCCTATGCCATTCAGAAGAACAGCACACTCCACCACCTTTCCAGTTTATGCTTGTGTAATGACCTACTCTGGCCTTCCCTAACCTAAGGAGGAGAGGAACCAAGCATAGCTGGGGTGTTTCCCACCAATGGGGTCAAAGGAACCAGCAACCTTCTACCCACATTCTGAGGCATGCAAAGGGCGGGGAGGGGCTAGGCAAGTACCCTTCCAACTGAGATACATCCTCAGCCATTAAAGAAACTTAAAAACTCATGCTCTTCTGTCACACTGGCTCCATCCAGAGCGTAGCAGTCATGTGACTGCTGTTAATGAACTAAGAGGAGAAAATACAGAGCTTTCTCATCATGGTGTAAAATTCACAGACAAGAGCTGAGGGGTAAGGGCATGTGCTCACAGTGTGCAAACCTCATGGTTTGGTGCTTGATACCAAAGGATAAAAAAGGAAATTTATCAGCAATGTCAGTTTAGAAGCCTACCTAAGCATGTAGGATGATGAATGGCCAAGGTAGGAAACTGAGTAAGCCACCAGACTAACATTCTGCCATGTACCAGAAGGCAACAGAGCACACTCAGATGTCCAAACAGACTTCAGGAAGGCTTCCAGGGTTCCAGAGCAGAAGGGCCCTCTAATCCTTCTTTAATTCAAGAAGCCACTGCCAAGGCCTTGAGTACGCTTGTAGAAAGACAGGACTTCAGAAAGGATCGAGGTACAAAAATGTGGGGTTCAGATTAGGGAAAATAGTACTTAGTGTTAGACAAGAGCCAGGAAGTTCATCTTGACTTTTAGAAGACCTTAAAGACGAGATGGGACAGCCACCAACCACGAGCGCTGGCCTCTCTGGATGTAGGGCCCAGAATGGCAACTGGGATTCTGGCCTGGAGGAGTGAATGGTTAAACATCACTCACTAAACAGTGGAGTACACAGAAAAGGCAGGTTTCGTGTGGGTAGAAGAGAGGTGTAAGGCAAATTCATTGGGTTCTCCTGAAGGCAGAGTAACGTAGGCTCCAGTGAAAAATGGAGACTGTTCCTAATAACAAAGGGGATGAGAAGGCTCATCAAAAACTATTATTTGTCTACTCAAAAGACAGCCATGACCTTGGGGTGTTTCTTTGCCCCCTATGGGCCTCAGTATAAATGGGAATGATAACAGTACTTACTTCATCAGAAGATTTAGGAGAACCAGATGCATTAGTGTTTGCAAATACAACAATGCCCAGTTTT
>JANHMN010000004.1:124660105-124682332 GCA_030674055.1 Rhabdomys pumilio
GGTGCTAAGACAAGAGTTAGCATATGAATTAGGAGGGATGTACAATTGAGTATATAATGCTAAATAAACAGAAGTCTATGCTCAGGTCACCTGCCATGGCAGATGCTGCTGGTCCAGGACCTCACCTGCAGAGCCTGTAGTGCAGAGCAGACACAAGAATGGGATCCTCTTTGCAGAGGAGCAACTGCCAAGGGAATCCAGAGCTGAGGGGAATCCAAAGCAGCTAGAGAGGGGCAGGATCCCCACAGGCAAAATGTGAGAACAACTTCCAGGGTGTGCCTGCC
Organism: Rhabdomys pumilio; assembly: GCA_030674055.1. Lineage (NCBI taxonomy): Eukaryota > Metazoa > Chordata > Mammalia > Rodentia > Muridae > Rhabdomys > Rhabdomys pumilio. The sequence goes on from JANHMN010000004.1 coordinate 124,660,390, forward strand.
ACGTGGTAATGAGACAGGTACCATGTGAAGGCCTATCACAAAGCCCAAGTCCTTTTACTCTGCATCACCCACCCCCATTACAGGAATGGAGACTGAGAACTCTTTTTGAGTACCAAAAAGCCACTGCTGATGAGCAAAGGTGATAGCAACCCCTGCCCCCTCCAAGACTGCTTTCAGAGGCAGAGCTTTAAACTTTAAACCACTCTCTTCCCAGCTGGAATGTCTGCCCTTCAGACAAACAGTGACTACAGAAGCTGGCTGGTGTGATGGAGAGTATGGGTCTGAGGAGGCACAAAAGGCAAGAAACGTTTGTGTTTCCCTAAAGAACTAGCAAGGAGCATGAGTGCTCAGAGTTGGTGGGTGCAGAAAATGGACAGGTCCTACACCATGTGCAGGAGTATGAGCTACTGGGCCCTTTTCCAGGGCGAATGCATTCTCAGAGCATACTCAGAGGATGAACAGAGACACACCAATATACATAAAGGGCCGCTGGATAACAACAGCAGCATTTTCAAGAGCGAACACTGAGTTGATTTAAATGACCACTGATGTGGACAGGTAAGTACATGAAGTCACATGGAGCAGGAGACAGCTTGACTACTTGAAAGAAAAACTGGAGCTCTCCGCATCGATATGAAAAGATCAGACAAGATTCTAGTGAAAAAAGTCAGTTAGGAAGACACAAGAACTGCGTGCCTAAGCTGACAGGGGTGGAGTTCCCTCTGCCTACTTCTGACATGTTTTACTGTCAGGAACATTTGGGAATAAGCTTATTTACAATCATCGAGATGTCACAGAAATAACAGATGACAATTTTTTTTCCCATTTCAAACAGATATGGCTTTGATCCAAGTTCTGCTAAGTTGGCAACCCTGCCAAGGTTGAAGCCTTGGTTCCCAGTAGGTGAATACCTGCAGGGTGAAGAGATTTGTGGGCACTTGGTTGGTCTTCCTTCCCTTCACACAACTCTCCACGCATCACATGCACCTATCCTCTGTACGTTATAAGGAGGGACCCCAGAGATGAGCATGGCCTAAGCAGAAACTACAGGCTCTTGCATTTTTACAACCAAGGTCCTCCAGAGTGGTGGCTAAACGCTGCTCCATTCATTGCCAGACAAACTAACCCCTAGCTTGGTTAATCAATACTAATAACAGGAAGACGTGTCAGTTCAAGGCTGACATGTACTTGACTTCCAAGGGAATTTGAAGAGAGAAAAAAAAAAAACCAAATATCTCTGAATCTGCAAACACACTCCAGATAAAGACAACACTGAACCACTTACCTAATCATTTCCACAGCTGGTTAAATGTGAAATGAAAGGGTTTCCAAATGTCCCACATTCATGCTTTGGAAGATCAAAAAGTCATCTGAAATGATTGACTTATTCCAATCAAAAAACGCAAGCCTGTCATTGCCAGAGATCCCTATCCCAAGGTGACATGTGATTTACCATCAGCAATGGGTGTTAACACTAACCAAACTGCAGTCAGTATGTTATCTAGTCTATAGAAATGGCCTAACTCCATCAACCTTCAGGACTCCTAATTTCACACTTCTCAATGCATCCTACCCTCTCCCACGCCCTGCCACTTTAAGTGGAAAGCAATGGAGAAGATGGGTTTCATACAGTGACACTGCCAGGGCCGCCTCTGTATAAAGTCTGTATTAGTTAGATCTGTCTTCACATGGGCAAAGTGCACAGTGCTGGAAATACTCTGAAATAATAACTGGGTTCTCAGAAACATTCAATACAAAGGTCTTGCCAAGTCTAATAACGAATCAAAGTATGTATACTATACTCAAGTGACTACATGATGCACCAGAGTTGCACACTAAATTTCCATACCCACCATCATAATCCTAGCTCGACAATGAACTAAGGTTACATATGTATTTTTTTCCTCCAAGATAGAATGAATCACCTTCACCAAGCCAGCACACTTACCCCCCGGGAAACAGGAGCAAGCGGCATTTCACCATCTGGGGCTATGCACATTGAGAAAACCTAGCCCTGCTCAGCCGCATTACTTAAAGAAAAGTTCAAACTAAATCTAAATGCAAACCTTGCTCAGTAGCGGTACCTGATTTGACCATTTGGACTAAACTAAAGAGCAGATGTCAAGCCAGCCTGGAATTCTGGGTAGCATAGAGCATTTGCTGTGTCACTTGCAAAGTTTCATCGGAAGCAGCGTCAAAAAAGTAAGACCCATAGGAAAGAGCTCCAAAGACTTTTCCCAGAGGAACTTGAATTCCAAGGTAAAGTATTTACTAAGAACCAGCCAACCAACCCGACAAACTGTTGGAGAACTGGGCATCCATAAGTAAACACTGCAGGCAAATCCCAATTTGTGCACTTTGGTTACACCCTAGCAAAAAGTAAACAAACAAGTATAAAGAAGTAACAGGTGGACGGGAGCTAATGCAGGGGCTCTGTCTTAAACTGGGTGTTGGGGAGGCACCTAGCAGGGAAGATGGCTGACGTATAGTGTGGAAGGGCGTGAGAAGGATGAGATGGCAAGAAGAAGTCAATGTTCTGGAGGACAGAGAAAGGGCAGGGAACTCCATAGGACAGTTAAGACTATGAGCCCATCTTGAGGGCGGTCTGGAGGGGAGGCTGGGGCAGAAGGCATCTCCATGATGCTGAGGGATCTTACATGAAGGAGACCAGGTCTTAGATATAGTTTCAGCAGAAGGACTGGCTCTGCCTTGTTTTCATAGATGACCTCTAGGTGACAAACAGATGGAATGCAGAGGCCAGTGTTCCATCTACCGGGCTGGCGAGAAAAGGGCCATACAGTCAATGGCAGGATAAGTCAGCAAGTCTACTGCATATATTGGGTGTTAGGGGCGAAGCAAGAGCCTAAGTGGGGGTGTGGTTCAGTGGTAGTACATGGTTGTCTCGTATGCAGAGTTTTGGATTCTATCCCTAAGACCAAGGGCATGGGGGTGAAAACCCAGATTTCTAATTTCAATGGAGTGCTTTTTCCCTTACATCTCCGACTGTTCTTTGTTTTGCTCGCATTTTAAAGCATAGGGTTACCATGCACAGAAAGAGAAAGGCTGGCTAAGGAGACTTGGGCTTCTTTGTGCTACCAGGCTTCCCACCCTGGACTGGGCTACTACTGCCCAGAAAAGCAGTTCCTTTGACTAAGTGGGAGCCAGACATCCCTGGGATCTCTGCATACTGGAAGCTTCACTGACTGAGCTGGTGTCTGATTCCATGGATATGTACAGCTGGAAGGACAGTACTGGCTCACCCGTCCTTATTAATCAAAAATGCACTCCAAACAGACAGCTACACACTGATCTCTCTTGGGAAGTAAATCCTGTCACCACTGCTGCTGGTGGATTTAATTGGACCTGTGAAGAGCCGATTCTGCCTGCTCCAGCTCTTGCTGATCAGGAACCGTGTTCTAGCTGCCCTCCCAACTTTAGAAATCAACATTTCAGAATCGCTGTCTTGACTGGTGGCCAGCGGAACGGCACCTGAGGTCCCTTCCTGCTCTGCCTCAGGCCTTCAATCATCCCCCATACCCCAGCTCTCGATGGAGCAGCCGAGCATAGATCCCAACAGCCCCCAGCTCCATCTCCAGCTCTCCTGACCCCTCCCCCAAGAGCAGGCCTAACAGCACGTGGTAACAAGTGCCCTGAGGGCTATGACAACTGACGCCCCGCTGAGTCTGAGTGGCCTGTGAGTCTAACCAGGGCCTCCAGCCTGGGAAAGTGATAAGAGAAGACAGGGAGGGAGGAGGATGGGCGGGACTCCAGGCGAGCAGAACAGGCTTGCAGTACACCTGAGACAAAGACACAGGAGAAAGAGCACAGAAATAACTGCTCAGGCCTCCTTAGGGATGCTAGGCTGTCTGGACCTGGATGTCTCTGACCGTTATGCGCTTTCCTGGAGTCCTAAGGTAGGGCAATCAAAGGTTTCCTGTCCCCAATACCACCACCACACCACCCTGCCCACAGAATCATGTTATCCAGTGACCTTCCTTTTAGGTAACTCTTGAGTTGACAAGGTTGGGCACAGAGTAATGCCATGCTGCTCTGGTACAAGGAGGTCCTAGCACTGGTGGTAATAGACTACCTAGTGTACAGGGCCTGTGGTGCAGCCAGTGGGAACAGTCTGTTGCGCTTCACATCCGGGGCCCTCCTGTGACATTCTCTAGGGTCTTTGGCCTCCACCCTGACTTTACGTTGAAAACTTCAGGGCAACCAACACTATGACCATCCTATGGGCTTCCCTGGACCCACCCCACCTTGGACTGTTGTGATTTGACCCAAGTTCCATCCAGGAACATCCCTAACAGCCAGAGCAAGCTGTCTGAAATGAAGTCAGGACTCTGTTGTAGCTGGTTCTGAGCTAGTGAGGAAGCAGGAGGAGGAGCGCATATTGAAAGGTCTATTCTAAGGCCACAGAGAAGCCAATACTCATAGAAAAGTGGCCGGGATTGGTGTGAGGGAAAGGTTACTTGGATGACAGAACAATGTGCTTCCTCTGAGTTCTTCTAGAAGCCTGGGGTTTACTCCCAGGCCAGCAGCAGGATCGAGCTCCTCCACCACTCTGATTGGCTTCCCCAAAGCCCCTGGCCTCCCAGAGAGCAAGACACCAGCACCTCGAAGATAACACAGCTGCTATAAATAAAGGTCTGAGCCTGCCTTCCTCAGCTTAGAATTCTGTGATTGCTCCAAAAACAAATTAAATGCACTGATCCTGACTGTCCCAGAGCAGCTCTCACCAACACCATCCCAGCTAAGAACACAAGTGTGCAGACCCCTCCTCTAACAGCACGCCCTTCTCCACTGGGGGGTGGGGGGACGGAATTCCGCAAAATGTCTATCCAGGCACCTAAAAAAACTTAATTTGAGACGTAATGCTCTTTTCTTAGGAATATATATTGAAGTATTTTAAGATAAGATACACTATCTGGGACTGGCTTCTAAGGGTCCCAAAACAATTCGGACCACAGCGGGCGGGGAAACCAAGAGTAAACACAGGGCTGCAGAAACAGGAGGCTTCTCTCCCCACCCCTGCCTGGCAAGGTGTCTGAAACACCTGAGTCCTCAAAGGCTGCAGTTCTGCTCTCTATGGCTGTTTCCTTTAAAATGAATGTTGCTCTGAACGAAAGCAAACATCACCCTCAGATCATACCAATGTCACTGAGCTGACAAACAATTCAAAATTAAATGGTAACCTTAAGCAATTTACTCAGTGAAGCTTTTGAAATTACTTCTGAGAATGCCCTACCTGAACATCAACCAAAATCATTTTAGCTAAACAATCCTGCATGGGCTTGGAAGTGCTCTACAGATTCCGGGGATCCGTGTTAAGAGTCACTCAAGGACTTCCTAGTCACCCTCTCAAACTGAATGTGTATTTTTTATGTTATTTGTAATCCTCAATTCTATGTAGGAAACATGTTCATTAAATGTGTTGTACCAGTAAGGGGCTCAAAGATCTGGTCAGCTGGCTATCTGGCATTTTGTTCTGAGGTAAGTACATGAGGATTTAGTGATGTGTGCTTTATATGACAGATACCACGGACAGAGGAAACCTGAGGGAAGGAAGCTTCCTCAGTCTGCTCAGTAGAATCAATCATTACCAGTCCCCCTTAATGTCCCACCCTAAGTAATTCTCACTTTTGGAAACAAAATAGTACTATCTCTATGCCATGCTGTAACTTCTATTGATGGTAACTGCAGGGCACAAAGAAATTTTGTACAGCTCCCAAGTGGCACGCTTAGCATTCCGTGTTCAGCCGCTGGAGCCACCTCACAATTAGTAAGATGAGGAGCAACAGCATTTCCATTCGTTGCTCAACATTTAAGCCCAAGTCATCAAATAAGGAAAGATTTCATTACCACCCCGTACTGACGGAGAGCCATATTAATTACTATTTGAATTAACCTCTGAGCCATGGTTTTCATCAGTACTCGGAAAAGACAGGGACAATTTCTAATTACATGCCACCCTCGTTATAAGTCACTAGGCCGCCAGGAGTATCTGATGAGGCTGCCATCTTTCCCTGAGCTGGTTCTCATCTCCCCTACCCATGAAGAAGACTCAGTCAGCCTCAGGATTCTTTCCCTGGGTTACTCCTTTGCCCTCCTTGTCCTTTAATGTAGGACTGTACAGATCTCCTATTAGTGAAAGCATTTAAATATGAATTGAACTGTTACTCAGTTTACACTCTATCTAGTACAAAGTTAGACCGTCAAAGGCCTACTGTGAAAAGCTCCATGAGCCACTGGCTGGTAAATGAACAGAACTGCAAGGAATCCTGAGCCAACACACCACCATGTTCACCAGTGTCACCCAGTCAAGGTCATAAGATAACTAGGAAAAAGCAGTTGCTGATGTGACATGGAAACAGATCCAACGGAAGAAATTACAATTAGAAAACTATGCTTTTTTTACCCTCTTCTGCTGCTACTCTTGTCTCTGTCCAAAGACAAGCAACTTGGCGGTCTGTGTGCACCCGTCCCACCTGTGCAGCCAGTACAGATGTAGCCATGCGTGCGTCTGGTACTCCAGGCAGGGACCCATCCACATCTCAGCTAGCATGTTCCTTATAGCCACACCACTTTCTGCGGTGCACACTGAGTTGTATTTCTAAACTGCACAGCTCTCAACCCAGTGCTTCAGGTTGCCCTTCATGATAAAAATATTTAAAATACTGTAAGATTAAGGACTCGGGTATAGCATTACATGATCTCAAGAAAAAGTTGAGATATCAGAATGCAAGTAAAAATGGATCTATGTTCTCAAAAGACATTGAATGTCTCTACTATAGCTAGAACTTCATGTGACAAAATTGTTTGTATGTCAGAATGGAATTTACCAACTTCCAACAAAATTAACACAAGCATATGCTCACTTTCCTAAGGCAAGACAACAGAACTGAGGGGCACGTGTTACATGTGCCTCCTTCTGAACTGCACACAGGACCCATTTGCCTCTTCTTTCTATGAGTGCACTGTACCAGAAGACTGCATCAGAGCCCATTACAGATGGTTGCGAACCACCAAATGGTTGCTGGGAATTGAACTCAGGACCTCTGGAAAAGCAGTCAGTGCTCTTAACCACTGATCCATCTCCCTAGCCCTTGCCTCTCTTCTATGCTGCTTCCAAAGGTGCCTCAGACTTAACAGTATTCAGCAGCCATGGTACACTGCAGCTTCCAGATGAATGCTGTTTAGAACCAATGGGGAGAAGGTTGCTGCTGGGACAAACCCCATCAGCAAAGAAAGGAGTGGGAGGGGGGGACATGTAAATGAAGAAAGTTACAGGAAAATTACAGTCAATTAAGAGCATGTATTTTGACATCTAAAATTTCTTTCAAGGAACCTTCCCTATTTATGAACAGAAGGTGTAAAGGTACTAGAAAAATCATTTCTTCCAAAATGCTATTTTTGTAATCATTTTGTAATTTTTGTAATTATTGTAATAATTTTGTAATTTTGTAATCACTCTGAGAACCATCATAACCAACACTGCAGATAAAAATCACTATGTTAAGGCCAGGGATTGGTGCATACCTTTAATCCCAGCACTAGAGAGACAGAGGCAGGTGGATCTCTGTGAGTTTGAGGTGAGCCTGGTCTATAAAGTCTCAAAAAAGCAAACAAAAAACCACTATGTTAAATTAAATTAGCTACACAGAGACAATACCACATGTTTCTCTTAAATGTAGATTCAAGAACATATATGCATGCATGCATATATGTATGTGTGTGTGTATATATATATATATATGTATATATATATATAATTTATTTATATGTGTGTGTTAAGTCTTGAAGCTAGAAAGCAGATGATGAGAGGGGAGGAAGACCTCTTTAAGGGAATGAGGTAATATATACATAAGAAAGCAGAAGAGGAGAGCTTGTCTGTTGGAAAGAAAGGAAACCAGCCAGAAGGAGGCAGGGGGAACTGAAGTGAGGGGGACAGTTGGGAACAAAGTACAACGACGCACAAAAATGCTATATGAGACCCATTACAACATACTAACCTAACAATTTTTTAAAAATATGTAACAATAAAACTTCACTGGAAAATTACTTCTCCCAAATAATCAATGTTTGTAAGTCACTAAGAACTGGTAGAGTTAAGAAAATCAGAAAGCCATCAAGATCCTCAGGAATCCATATTTACAACTGTCCCAACCACCCTACCACCACCAACAAAGCATTAACTTGTGAACTCACACAAACTACAGCTGTATTTTGTTAAACCCTGCTGCAAATCTGTTCTTATAACTATCATTTTTATACCCAGCGTGGTGGTCCACCCCTCCAGAACTGCTACTGAGGAGGCTAAGGTAGGAAGATCATTTGATGAGGGGGAGGAGGGAGCATCATTTTGTTATTATCACTACTATTACAGATAACAAGAAATTGAAGTTTACACTGTATATTTAAGGTATTCAACATGATGCTTTGATAAACACAGTTACCGGCTAAATGATTACTATGGTCAAGAAAATAGCATAGCTATCATCTAAGATCTTACCTTTGACAAAAATTATTTGTATGTCAGAATAGTAATTTATCAACTTCAACAAAGTTAGCACAAGCAAATATTCAATTTCCTAAAGCAAAAATAGTAATTTACCCACTTCAACAAGGTTAGCACAAGCAAATATTCACCTTCCCAAGGCAAAGGTGCATATTTTCTTTTAGTAAAACGAAGGTTTCCTTTCACCCTTAAATACAGTTTCAATTTCTATTTAAAGACTCAGATGCACACAGGATGTGTCAGACAGTGGCTAGGTGCTGTGGGTAGAGTCAACAAAGAGTCTTCAGGAACTAAATGTACTCAAGAAAGCAAAAGACTAAGTAATCATGTTACAGTGTAGCACTGGAGAAATCTGGTGCCCATTAACTTTCAGCTAAGCGTCTTATTCCATTTTCAATTACACCAAAACCAGTGTTGCTGTCTGCTATGGTGATATAAGATAAAAGGAATAAGCACTGGCCATTTCTACAGTCGCTTTGTCTTCCCCCACTGTCCTCTAAGCTGAGTTCTAGTCAGACACTCAGGATCCCCCTCCTTCAAGACAATCCACTGTTTTATCAACAAGTTCTCCAAAACATCATGGCTACTTACTAGGTTACAAATATTTTAGAAATCAGACCCTACCCCCTTAATAAGACTGATACTTCAAGATAATCCTAAAATATACTAGGCTGCCTTCAATGGGCTTGTAACTTGAACAAAAACAGATAATTAAACATGGAACCAAGGTGGTGTCCATCCTTTAGTCTCAGCACTTGGGAGCCAGAGGCAGGTAGAGCTCTGAGTTCAAGACTAGCCGGGTCTACACAGCAAGTTCCAGGATAGCCTGAGCCACACAGAAAAACCCTATGTCAAAAAAACCCAAATCAATCCATCAATCAATAAGGTATCATGTTAGAGATTTTGCAAAGGAGCAAGCACCAAGGACCATGACAAGTCTCCATGAGAAGGGAGGTCAGTAAAGTCCACAGAGCGACACTGAGCCTACAGATGGATAGACATGTAGCTCTGCACCTCACACTGACTGAACAGTGTATGGGGGGGGGGGGGTTGTGCCCTCAACAGCTAGAGAAAGAAAACAATGTAAGGTAGACTTTGAATAAAAGTAGCATGTGGAACAGAACCTAAGACTTTGGATCAGCAAAGTTACATCTGGTAAGTAGTCAAAACAGAACAAGGCAAAAGCAGAGACATGAAAGGGAGAACAAATGTGTATGTAGGGACCATGAGTTGAGCTGATTGTGGGTATATTTTTAAAAGAATAGATATCACGTAGTCAGGAAGAATGGAAAGTTCTCAGACCAGGTATAGACAGACAATTCAGGTTTTCCAGGAGAAATACAAACTGCTGCACAGGAGTGAGAAGAGATGCAATATGGGCCGCAGATGAACAGACACAAGAGACTAGAGTACTGCTTTATCTTTTCACGTCCAGCAGAAACCAGGAGACACTGGGGCTAGGTGGCCAGAGGGATAAGATTTGCCCACTTCACCAGCATTTCTCAGATGGAGGGTTGCAATAGAGAAGTCTGAACCAGGATGCGTGCTGCATCCCTGGATGGCTGGACACATGGCTACAGGGAAAGCCAGGTGTGGCCCCCAGCTCCTAACACTCAGTCAATACACAGCTCACCGCACTAACCTCTTCCCTTTTCTTAATATAAAAATACACTCTGTCCAGCCATGCCTGCTTTAATCTCACGCACGATGATTGCTGCAGGAACCCAACAACACTCTTAACTGCTACATATGAACACCGGCCAGCATATAGCTCTGGTGGGCCAGACACACATGTGGTTCAAATCTGTACATACCTGGAACAAATGTTGAGTGGGTTATCTATTAACAGTCATCCTATTCTAGTAATCCTTCCTTCATAACTGTGATTAAACTCCTTCAAAGGAGGCTCTTACAGAAGGGCGGCATATGGACTATCTTCATTAACCCAGCCCGTAATCAGTGAGTGAGATGTCCGACACAGTAAGAGACATACTAAGTTGGGATTGATCGCATTATGTCAGGCAGCAAAGCACGTATGTTGCAAACTTGACCTGAGTTCAATTCCTCGAACCCATGGTTACCAGTACAGCTATGCATGCTCACAGCCTCCAAGCTAGCGAGACAAAACCAGACAGAAACGCTGAGGTTCACTGGCCAGCCAGTGATGCCTACTTGGGGAATTCCAAGCCTGTGAAGAATCCCTGCCTCAAAATGAAACACAACAGTGTATGATGCCTTGGGAATAACACCCAAAGATGTGGCCTCCAAAGATGTGTGTACACACCCACATAGACACAAAGGCGGGGGCTGACCTAAGTTTTTCAGTGTTACAAGAGGAAAAGTGGTGATCTTCAAACCTAGCAGGAACAGTGAACTGCACTCAAGGAAAAGAAGAGCTTCTGGCCAAGCGAGGTCATCCCAACTCACAGCATTTAACTGGAACCACTACCAACATATCTAGCTAGTCGTGTTGGGACTGGAGAGATAGTTTAACGAGAGTTAAGTAAGAGAGTTCTCTTAAAAGACCAGGATTAGGTTCCCAACACTTAGATTGGGTGACTAACAACTGCTCATAACTCCACCTCCAAGACACCCGATGCCTCTAGTCTTGAAGGGAACTTGTCCCCATGAGCACCTACCTGCATTTAGAGTACCTGCATTCACATGCACATACCCAATATGTGCATACAGATCTGAGTTTTACTGAGTATTTTTCAATCTACTTTTGTCCATATTTGCAATGATACCTGCACCTCTGCAGATGCAGGAGTTAAGTTCTAAGGCCACAATAGACAGCAACAAGAAGGCTTTCTTAATAGCATTTATCAAATGTATATCTCAATACAGTATGCTAAAGAGTGTTGTAGATTAGTAATGTATGCTTGCATATGTGAATACACACGCACACACACACACACACACAGACACACACACACACACACACACACACACACACACACACACACACACACACACACTTTCAGCATGCTTTGTAAATTATCAGTCTTTCTGCTGAAGAGATTTAAAGTTTGTTAAAGTGCCCCATCAGAGGCAACTGACAACAGTTTTGTCCTCTGGAGGTAACTATCTCCGGCCATGTTATCACTTAGACCACACTATGACTGTCTAATGGTCACTGCCGAATTTTCAAAGCTTTGTTCCACAATGGGACTCATGGTCGGCTGCTGCTTTTGACTCAGCAGCAGCTGCTCAGGTGTACCTGGGGCACAGTGCTTAATGATATGCATACACATCTATAGAGAGGTTTACATCACTGTCCCCTACAATGGGACAATTCTAAACACCATAGGAGGCCACCAAATAGAAATCCCACGGTTGGATTTTAAAGTCCCGCAGACACGCCCCCCCCACACACACACATACACACACCACAAACATTACAGTCTGTAGCTATAGAAGTACTTGCTCTTAGAAGTAGAACTTGGTAAGATCCTATTACTGAAGACACTGCATACTTCAATCAGAGAACATGGAGAAATCAAGCTGGCACTGACCTAGGGGGATTCATCCCTAGAGTTTCCAGTGCTAGAGGGTGCTGTGTGTGCTCCCAGGGGAGGTGTGGGGGCTTGGGGTGTGGTCATCAGTCTCACTCGACTGTCCACATTGTGTGCGGTAACAACCACTGGACCAGCAAGGTATGCACACTGGTACAACAGAGGCACAAGTATTGTGGGAGTAACCACCCACTTTCTGCTTATCCTTACAGCCTACTCCACAAGGTGACAGCCAAGCCTGCTACCATTACCAGGGCTAAGCACTTAGAGAGGTAGCAGGCCCAGGAAACAACCTATTACTGTTATTCTGCTAAATCAGTTCTCAACTTCTGGGTTGTAACCCATCTGGGGGTCGAACGACCCTTTCACGAGGTCACCTAAGACCACCTGTGAATCAGATATTTACATTATGATTTATAACAATAACAAATTTTCAGTTATGAAGTTGTATCGAAAACAATTTTACGGTTAGGGTCACCACAACATAAGGAACTGTATTAAGGTTGCAGCCTTAGGAAGGCTGAAACCACTGTGGTAACTGGGTATAATATTAAACTGACTCCTGGTTTATCCTGACACTCGTAGATTAATGCATCTCTCAGTATTTATCAGAGAAGCTTCCCCTTTTTTACAGTAGATGGGTAGAGACACACTACTCGTCAGCATGCAGAGAGAAGAGATAGCACAGGGTTCGGTCCTAAATGGGATATCTGCATCATACTCCCTTCTCCCAAAGCTCAGGAATCATTACGGAACAGGGGGGCAGACAGAGTGTAAGAGCCAGAGGATGGATGGCCACAACAGAACAGTTCTCAAGACACAGATGCAGTGTTAACTCACTCCAGTAATGGCGGCATGCACAACATCAGGCCAGACAAAATCGTAGCACAGCAGGAAGGGAGGAGACCCTGAAGCCCTGGCCCCAGCCGAGGAGCTGGCCATGATGGCTATAGAGAGGGAGGCTGCCATGCTCTAAGAGATGGTCCTGTGCCCTGGCACACACTGGCACTAAGTGAATTCAACAGGCTTAAAGACAAAATGAAGGCGGAAGGGTTTCATGGGTGTAACTGGAAATGAGCGTGGGTTTGACCAAAACACATATGTTTTGATATATTACACATACATGCATGTGTATGTGTGTACATATATACATATGAAATTCTCACAAAAGTAAAAAATTCTTAACACAAACAGTAAACTATAGCAGGTCATGATACTGGAAAAAATATGCACTGAAGGAAAGTGCCAATCATGCTTAGTAAACACGGTTATTGGCTGGTTTCATTGTATCATTAGCCTAATCGTGTTTCTATTTTTTAAAAAAGGAGAAAGAAATTAAGCAAAAGAGTAAAGACATGGGAGGGGAGGGGAAGAGGAGAGGGAGGAGAGGAAAGAAGGGAGGGGAGGGGAGAGGAGGGAAAGGGAGGGGAGAGGCAGAGAAAACAGGGAAAGGAGAAAGATTTAGCAACAACTGGTGCTTTCTTTTCTGTTTTTGATTTGGAGACAGTTTTGGTTTTTGTTGTTTTTTGAGACAGGGTTTCTCTGTATACCCCTGGCTGTCCTGGAACTCACTCTGTAGACCAGGCTGGCCTGGAACTCAGAAATCCGCCTGCCTCTGCCTCTGCCTCCTGAGTGCTAGGATTAAAGGCGTGCACCACCACTGCGAGGGGTGGGGGGAGTTTTACTAGGTAGCTCATGCCTCACTTGAGATCTTCCCACTTCTACTCCAGGGAGCTTCAGGTATATGCCACCATGCCCTCCCTGCATACCCACAGGAGTCTAACACAGAGACTATAGCTGTCTGGGAAACCAAAAATGTACCTTAAAAAATAATTTTTACCAGCCATATGCAAAATCCAGGTCAAGTATAAAAAATATCCCCTGGAATCATAAACTCTGCATATAAAAATATTAAATATCATTAAAATGTGCCATACAAATTATTCCTACTTCTGAATGCTGCCAATGTAAACCACCAGTCATAGTTCAACTTATTTACCCCAAATGCAAATTTCAGCCATTTTAAAAATATTTTGCATGGAACCACCTCCTCGGTCAAATAAGCAAAATCAACACAGTATAATGGTAGGGTGGGGTGGGTGGGGCCTCCATCAGACTCTCCTTGTTACTGCTGCAAGGTCCCACTTTAAAAACAAAAAAGGTTTCATCTCATGGGTGTTTTTAGGACATTCTGAGTGGCGCAACATGGCTTACACTCAATATACCTCTCATTGTCTCTGAGCATGGCCCTGGGGCATCTGTCCTTTTCTCATAGAAACTGCAGTGCCACAGCATGGTAAACTATATGGCAAGAACCACACCAGTACAGATGTGGTTCACTTACTATAGGATGCTGTCGTGCGCACAGGCCTAAGATGCTGTACCTCCACGCAGCTCCCTGCCTCTGCCACACGTGTCACAGGATCTTCCCACCTGATTTCAAATCTCATTAAGGCGGGTGGTATACTGTACTCTCTAAAGTCCAGGAACCTAAACATGGACTTCCTGCCATTATTACTCTATGAGATTAATTTAATAATTTTTATTATAAATAAAATCAATAACATTCAAAAGGCAGTTAGGAATAATTTTATATGATATATATTTACTGTATTTATTTTTTTTTCAAAGTTAACAGAATCAGTGAGATCTCTTTTAGATGCGATTCATGCTTCCAGGGCCATGAATGGGATCAGTGACAAATCACCTGCCCAACATCCACAGGCCCTGGTTTAACACCAACTGGATATCATACTCAGCCTCAATTAGTAAATCTAATTTTTCATCAGGTCCAATTTTTTCAATAAGACCACATAACTACCAACTATCACTGTGAAATAGCAAGTGTGCATGCCTCTTCGGTCCCAATTAATTGATATCCTGATTGCAGAGGCAAGGCAAACAAGCCATCCTTTTCACTATCCAGGGGAGAAAGGAGCCTCTTCAGTGGCTAAGTATGCGAATTCCTACTAGCAATCCCCAGGTCCACTACCCTGTGAAGCACACAGGGCGGGCCACCCCACCCCACCCCCACTCTTTCCTCAGCTTTGGGTCTCCATCCATTCTGACTTGCGGGGTTCACCCACTACCTCCTATTCATTTTCCTTCCATGCTCTGTTTCATATCCTACCTTTCAAACACACCCTTCCCACGTGACATTACACCCTCAAGGCCCCCCAACTTGTTTGGGATTTTTTGTTTTGTTTTGTTTTTGTTTTGTTGTTGTTATTTTTAGGAGACAAACCCCACCTAGCTTAAAGAGGAAAAGAGAAATCAATCCAGTTAGCCTGGATCTGGGTGCCTGGCCAGGAGTCACTATAGTTCAGTGCAGTCAGATAGCCCTGTCAGTGCATAAGGAGTATAAGAAAATGGGTGTCAAAATTCAGCCAACACTCACATTAGCCAGGCCACACACCTGGACAAAGTGTCTCTTGCTAATTCTCAGGGACACCACAGTGCTAAGGGTAGCCCCATGAACCCTTGTGCCTGTGGAGGCCAGAAGATGGTGTCAGACCCCCTGGAACTAAGCATTACAGGCAGTTGTTTACTGCCACGTGGCAGCTGAGAATCAAATACGGGCCCTCTGTCTGTAAGAGAAGCAGGTGCTCAACCTTGAGGCATCTCTCCAGCCCCGTTTAATGTGCACCCACATCTAATCCAACCAATCACTTCTCGCTCTAGCCATGGCCCCACACTATCAAATCCCTACGACATCTCACACGGACTTCATCACATGGACTTCACCAGGATGCACAAGGCACTGGGTTCAATCTCAAGAACTACCTTCTCCTGGCCTACAACCAATGCTCAACCAAAAAACTGCTCCCCATGATTCTTGGGGTTCAGATCAAGGGCCCCAGGGCAGCAACAGCAGCCATGGGAAGGAGCCTCAGCTCCAGCTCAAGGTCCTCTGGGTGGTTCAATCAAATCAGAGGCCTCCACTATCCACCACAACACCTGCTACTCCCTTTGCTTTACAACAAAACAGTTACCAGAGGGCTGGTGAGATGGCTCAGTGGGTAAAAGCACTTGATTAACAGCCTGAGTTCAATTCCTCAGAGCTCACGTGGCAAAAGGAGAGCTCAGATTCCCATAGGTTGTACTCTGACCTCCATGGGTATGTTGTGGCACATGTGTGCGCACACTGCACACATACACATCACAAGAAATGTAAAAATCAAATGTTTTTAAAGAGCATCTGGGGCTAAAGAGATGGCTCAGCGGTTACAGAGCACTGCTCTTCCACCAGACTTGAGTTCCATTCCAGCACTCACAACGGACGGCTCACAACCATCCATAACTCCAGTTCTAGGGGGATCTGATGCCCCCTGCAGACCTCCATGGCTTACATACACATAGCATGCACACACAGAGGGAGATACAATGCATACCCATAAGTAAAAATAAACCTTTAAAAAAAAAATCACTAGGCTCTAGCTTTACTCTTTGGCCCATACACTTTAAGTCCTTAGTATATTGTCTATCTCCATACCCCTAACACTCAGAATGGTGCCAAGGCCAGAGATACTAGGACTATCTTTAGGATAAGCAATCTTCGGGTCCATTAATAACCATGAAACAGCTACTGCCTTTGGGAAGGGTTGAGACGAAACAATACATGATCAAGCAGAGTGGTGTTGAGGAAGTTTATCAGAAGGAGAATTTTCTCTAAATGGGTTTAAGGAGGGAAAAGTCTACTGCAAATACTAAGGACAAGAGGACTCAGAGAAAGTCCCCCATCGCAACCCCAGTAACAGCACAAGGAGCTGGTACTCTGAGGCGGGCTGCACTAAAGGGAACAGGGACGTAGGGGCGAGTGCATGAGCAGGGGGTCGTGAGAGACAAAGTGAGAGACAGCTGTGATGTGACAGGGTGATACAGACAGCACAGGGCTGGGGGTCACGAGCTGCTGCTCAGATAAGCATAAGGGCAGCCCAGGCCTGACAGCCCTGGAAGGTGGAGAAGAAAAGTCGTGGGGGTGGAGAGGATCCAAGGCAGCTGCTCCAGACAGTGGCCTGGAGGACAGACAGCCTGTTGGCGGGACCGTCCTTCCGGGAGCTTGGAGCAATCCTGTCCCAGTTACTGTCAGGCAGTGGTCTGGCTACTGAAACACTGTCCATTCACCTTACAGGGGAGCAGACTGTCCATGATTATTCATTGACGGAACCGTCGCCATAGGATTTCAAGAATGTACACTGAAAGGGTTTCCAAAATCTAAATCCACAAGGAGGAAGACCAAAGAAAGCCCGAATGGCTTCCTTTCCTTGGTTTTCTCTTTTATTTCCTACCCATAACCCTACCTAAACCTGTGAGAGGAAGAGAACCCAGTGAACTTCACCATATTGTCCCCAGGGCCACTCCTCTTAACGCTATGACCCATCACTGGCCAAAGGCATTTTATGTGTGGGCATGAGGAAGCAGGGCATTATTGTGTAGTGGATATCAGTTTTACAAGGCCAGAAAGATGAAAACGGGTGGTGGTGACCGAGAAGCACCAGTCCAGAGCTGAAAACTGAAAAGTAGTTAAGATGGTAAACTCTGCGTGTGTCACCACCATGAGAACTGAGAGTAAAAAAAGGGTCAAAGATGGTGCCGGGTGATCCAGCACATCCACAGCCTCCCCGATCTCCCTCCTATGCCACCTGTCCATGTGGCATGCTCCAACCACAGGGACAGGGACAGAGACTGCCATCCCCTTCTCCCACCATGTGAGACAGCCTGGACTGGTCTAGTGGAGCAGAAGAGACACACAACCCACACCGCACAGCCAAGTCACACACGAACAGACCCAGCTAACCAACTTAGTGAGGTCACCAACTGCCAGCTGACCACAGATGTAGGTGGGATCCAGCTGACATCAGTACAGACAGACAACTCACAGAAGCAAGGCAACCGAATGGCTGCCGGTTAAAGCGCTGAGCTTAAGGCCCAGCAACACATAACTGGCTAAACTCACCAGGACTAAGGTTCCTCTGTCAATCTGCTCTGACACTTCTCCTTTGTCACTTCTGTGCCCCATTCACTAGCTTCTGAAAAGCTCTGGCAGGGCGAGGACTGGTCGAAAACTGTGGGTTTTACTGTACAACCAAAACCAGTCTCTATCTTCCCAGTCAGAGGGTCTCAGCTCAAAAGGTTCAACGGAGTCCAGTCTTCTCAGAAGTTGAAACGGACGAGGAATACATAAGCAACCTGAATTCAGTTGTTGTACCCACTTAGGTCAAAGTTAGAAAGGACTCTTGAACTAAACAGAAAAGTGAAACAGGAGCGTTTTTTAAAACTTCTGCATTTTCCCATTCCTGAGCCCACAACATGTACAAAAAAAATAATGCTAAAGGGGCAAAAGTTGAAAATATTTTCCACATTTCACATTTAGCTACAATGTCTAGAAAAATCCTTCTCATTCCCAACTAAGAACTCCACGTACAGCCAGTACAGCCACTGAGAAAAACAATCTACTTAACGGTAACACTGACACTGAGAAGTAAAATGAAAGATACAAAGATTGTACAACTTTGTACGGGTGCAGAAAACCATCGCTGCAAAGTCTGGGGCTCAGAATCTACTCCACCATAGTCCTCACTTCCTGTGTCCCTAACAAACTGGCCCACAGGCATTTCACACCACACTCTCACAGCTAGTGAGTAGCCCAGGGCTGCGACCTATGAGACGTACCCGTCCTCATTCATTCACATTTATATCCCCTCATTCATACATTTATTCATTCATATATTCATATTCATTCATCCTTGTTCTCACCCACCCCAGCCTCATTTTACCTGCAGTCTGCTGATTTATTTGAATTGTTGCTACTGTACGTGACATTCTGAATTACCCCAATTTCTTTTTTTCTTTTTTTTTTCTTTTTTTGGTTTTTCGAGACAGGGTTTCTCTGTGTAGCCCTGGCTGTCCTGGCACTCACTCTGTAGACCAGGCTGGCCTCAAACTCAGAAATCTGCCTGCCTCTGCCTCCCAAGTGCTGGGATTAAAGGCATGTACCACCACCGCCTGGCCGAATTACCCCAATTTCATGTTGGAAAATAATACATTGATTGTGTTCACCTTCCATTAGATTATTTTTACCCTAAACATATTATGCACAAAACTTACTCTCATTAAACACCAAGACATAATTCAGAGAGACCACTGTAAATCTGTGAGGCCATCCACCTCTCTGAACAGTCCTGTGCTATAAGGCAATGTCCAGTGGCCAGAGTGGCACCCTCACTGCCCTGGCCTTCCTCTCATCATGCACAGGCACCACTGCCCTCTTCAGAGATGAAGCAGCTTTCCCAAGGTCACACGAGTAAGGATGCTAAGAATAAGGTCCTCACACAGAGCCCACAGTCTTAAACGTTCACTGTGCTGCCTCAGAAAGCATCCTTCACTGAACTCTAAAGCCCACTGGGTAATATATGTCAGCCAGCCAACTACAACCGTAGCACAGGAAAATGACCAGTGCAGGGAGCCCAGCAGACCCAGGCAGTACAAAGGCAAGAAGCTCCCCATAAGGTTCTACTGAGCCCTGGGCACACCAACAGAACCTTTTTTTAAAAAGCACACTTCACTATCCCATTTCATACTAAGAAAATACCTCAAGACGAATGACTGGAGTCAGGAAGCTTGAGACAGGTGATGATCTAGGTCCTGAAGGTTTCTGCTGCCTTGTTTCTTACTCTAATTTCCTGTGTCTTCTCCTCCCTCACACAGCAGCAGAGAGGTCCCAGGAAGGAAAGAAGGAAAGAGGGAGGGAGGGATGAAGGGAGGGGAAGCACATATCCCTATCCCACAGCAAGGAGATACAGGGCCGGTTACATCTAAGGTCAATCCCAGGCAAAAAGATTGAGAGTCACCAGGGTGGTGGTGTACACCTTTAATCCTAGCATTCCAGAGGCAGAGCCAGTAGATCTCAGTGTTTGAATCTAGCTTGGCCTAGAGAGTAAGTTCCAAGAAAGGCAGAGTTTCACAGAGAAACCCTGTCTCAAAACAGTAATAACAACAATGAAAATAAAAACAAACAAACAAGGCCAAAAAGGAGTGAGTGCCATAGAACAGGCCTAGCTCTACAGAACCAGAACCGCGGTTAAGATATCACGTGTAAGGCCAGGTGTGTTACCACACACCTTTAATCCAAAGGCTCAAGAGGCAGAGGCAGGAGACCTCTGTGGGTTTAAGATCTGCCTGATTCACTCGGTGAGTTCTAGGCCAGCCAGAGCTAAGTACCTATCTTCCTGCCCCCAACAAAAGATATCAGTGTGTACGATCTGGAAATTACTTCAAAATTCTGAGTTCATCTTAATGGTTACATACTTTTGGGTGGCACTGAATATGTGGCTCTATAGCTAATTATGTATAAAACTGAGCTGAAGGAGAGCCTCTTACATTATACACAGCTTTTCTGGTTAGTTGAGCACACTCCACATTTCATCAGACAAAAGGGGAAATGAAAAGACTCTGACAAAGATGTAAGCAGCAAGGTGTCCTACGGGTGGTTAGCACGACCTTGGTCTCGTAATTCTCTTCAAGAACACTGATGCTGCCCTCACTGTGCACGGCTCATTTCAATGCCTGAAAAGTAGGACGGCCATCTTTAACACGAGCTCCAGGCTCACAGAGGCCCAGAAATCCTCCACCTCCACTGAGTACACGTTGGTCACTGACAACCAAGCATTGGTACCAGCTCAATTCAATGAACACTTAGTATATACCAGGCAAGGGGAAGGCACCACTCACTACTCTGTTTATACACAACTAAGTGCAGCTCCAAAAGTCACTGGCCCAGTTCCCCGGGCAGAGAGAAACCAAGCCCATGCCTTGAGCCCAGGCAGCCTTCAGCTCCAGCACTGATGCCCTGCTTTCTCTTTCAACCTCTAATTAGACATTTTAAAAATCTTGAAATGACTATCATTTTACATGAAATCATTCTCTATGGCTGGCAGAGGAAGAATGTCTAAGAATATCTAACACATGTGCGTCTGAGTACCCAGTACTCTTTTTTTTTTTTCCTCTTGTGGAGGAGGGACATGTGATAAGGAGGCATGTTCATGTTAGCACGCCGGTACACATGCCCATGTGCACACAGACAGAAGCCACAAAGCAGTGTGTTCCTCTATTCCTCTCTCCTTTCTTGCTTTTCACAGGGTCTCATAACCAGAAGTTATCAAGTTATCAGCTAATGCACGGTCCTCTCAGATTATCTAAGATGTAAATGCTAAGAGGTCCCCTCTTGATTTGTATTTCTGAGTAACGGATCTTAAAGTGAGACAGGAGCTGTTTCCCTACTTTATGTACAGTATAGATACTGTCTAATGCTAAAGCATACATCTACACTGATACCTCATTCCCAGTGACTAGAAGTACATTTCTTGCTTTACTGCGTTAGTTTTAATAGAGTTTGGCATCACTCCTGCCAAACAATCTTGGTGATACTGTTTTATGGTACTCAGTGTACTGACAGCATCTGGCAGAGTGACACTATAAAGAGCTGATCACTATCTGCCTGAGTTGGATCCAGTAGCCAAGCAGAATCACGCAGAACGAGACCACCTACGCTGTACTGTGCTGTGTCCGATGGGGCTGTATGGTAAGACACCATAACAGGTATGATTGAAGTGACAGACCTTTTGGCTTTCGTTTCAGATACATTCAGGGATGCTTCCTTTTACTCTGTGAGAAGAAGGTAAAATAATGTGACTGCAAACTAAGAAGCTATTACTTTAAAAAAAGGCTTTAAAAAATATTTTTACATAGCAGAATGAACGTATCTTATAACTGACACCTTCTTAAATTTAGTGAAAAATAGGAACAAAACAATGGTTTATGTCTGGGTTCTGTGGCTTGGGCGCTGTGTAACCACTGGCACGTTACTGGTGATTAACTCAGGGTAAACATCAACCTTGTCTCTGCTTGT
>JANHMN010000004.1:124682342-124788093 GCA_030674055.1 Rhabdomys pumilio
GCTCCACCTCCCACTTATCAAAACCATACTTCCACAGGGTTTCATATTTATGATATGTTAAAGTTAGGCAGACACACAGGAGCTAGCAGTAAATGGGTCTGAAACCTGAGTGCTAAACACAGTTAATAATACAAATTCATATCTCATCTACAGAAACTTGAAGATACGCTTGCTTTTGTTTTTTGAAGACAAGGGAGGGAGGTCTTTTAAATTTATCTGACAGCAGAAGGAAATTTATTTGGGTAAGGAAAATATTTCAAATACTGCCAAGCAATCTAAGAGGTGAAAGAAAAAAAAGAAGAAGGAAGGAAGGAAGGAAGGAAGGAAGGAAGGAAGGAAGGAAGGAAGGAAGGAAGGAAAAGAAAGAAAGAAAGAGAGAAAGAAAGAAAGAAAGAAAGAAAGAAAGAGAGAAAGAAAAAGGTAGAAAGAAAATTAAAAAAAAAAACAACTTTAAGGCAAAGTTGTTTTTCAGGGCTATAATTAGTTAAATTTATTCTTAAAACACAAACAATTCCCTGTATAGACCACAAAAGTGAGGAAAATCCATGAACTTGCATATAGAGTGTCATCTGGCTTCTCTGATTTTACAGTCCTCTCAGTATAATATCATGAATACAAAAGGTAAAAAAAAAAAAAAATAGTGAAATAAAAACCATTGCAGCTGGGCAGTGGTGGCGCACGCCTTTAATCCCAGCACTTGGGAGGCAGAGGCAGGCAGAGTTCAAGGCCAGCCTGGTCTACAGAGTGAGTTCCAGGACAGCCAGAACTACAAAGAGAAACCCTGTCTTGAAAAACCATAAAAAACCAAAAACAAACAAACAAACACCTATTGCAATCTAATTAATTTATTAAGTTGTAACAGTGCAAAAAGCATAGCAGGGTATTCAGATGTACTACTGTATTAATCCCCATTTGGCTGAAGTCCTGTCACCACCGCCAGGCACAGGTGAAGAAACTGAGTTCTAAGTAAATTATATAACTTGCTCCTGATAAGCAGAACTAATTAGTCATTTGTCCAAAGCCACAGCTAGTAGACAGCTCAGTATAGATTCAAACCAGAGCTGGTCAACTCCTGTATCACGGCTTTTAACTAAGTGAAACTACTGGTCTTTAAAACTCTCCATTTTTTAAATACTATCTTTTAAATTGATATATTTTTCTTGAGTTTTTCCTATGACTCTGATTTAAGCACAGTTAACATACTGTCCTGTGTTCTACTCTTTGAAGCCTTCTGTTGTCCTCAAGTGTGATCTGCACTGTCTACGTGACACTCTTAACATAATACAGCATACATTAAACCATCCCCAGTTTCTCGGTGTGGCATCTCTCTTGTAACAGCTGACAGGCCTCTAAACTGTTTCTCAGGCCAATGGCCACTATTGTGGCCACATATAAGCATCTTTTATACACACGGCCTTTCCAAAGGTTTGTATGGTTTAAGTTTCTGGCAATAACAAGGTAATAGGTCTCATCACACTCTGGAAAAAAAAATTTAAATGTTCACAATATGGTAAGAGAAGGGTTATTTTCAGTAATAATCTGGGCATGGGGTTGTTTTGAGAATGAATGGGTCTTGCTATGTAGCCCAAGCTAGGCTTAACAGTGACCAGCCCCTACCGAGCCTCTTAGGTGCTATACTTACAGATGTCCACGGAGCCCAGCATACATTACTCCCACAATTTGCAAGTTTTTGTAACCTAGTGATGGATTAAGTTCTTCCCTTCTACCCTTCCAATTGTTTGATGTGAGGGCTGACCTCTCAGAGCACACTCAGGTAGCATCTCCCAGGTCCCAGAAAGTCACAGGTAACCTCCATCACACAGCCTATCTCCATTCTCCATTTCATTTTCCCTGCCCTTACCAAAGTCCCACTGCCTCCTGGCTGAGCTATTTCAACAGCCTCTCACTTTTTGCCTCTAGTCTCTCTTTAAATGCAATCCATCACATATTGCCAAACTAACCTTTCATCTCCATTTCCATCCTGTAACCTCAGTGAAGATCTCACCCAGGCTGAACTTCTAATTGCACCACAACCCAACCCTCTCCCTACCGCTCCAACCTGCTGCCCTTCTCCCAGCCAGCGCTCCCTGCCTCCTAAGGATGGCTCCAGGACTGAAGACTAAGAGAAGTGCGCATTAGTGTGGGGCCAGTGCTATGTCCCTCTCCAAGGGTCAAAACTCCAGGAAAGCCACCCTGATGAGAGGGTACAGAGACACAAAGCCCTGCCCTGGTCCCTGAAGGCTGTTCTGGGTGGGCTACCAGGTTCCTACCAGGACTTTTGGCTGATGGTCATCCATCACTCTGATCAAGTCACTTCACTGCTAGCGTGCTGACCCCCACCTGGACATACCCTCCTAGCACTTTCTCACACACAGTGCCTCCGTCACCCATATGGTCACATTAACCTGTACTTCCAAGCAAAGGGAAACATATTCAGTATCTCCTAAAAATTAGCACAGTCTAATTTTACAACAGCATGCCTTCAACAACAGTGAAATCAGACCAAAAGGTCAGCAAGAACAACCTATAACTCTGCATATAACTCTGGAAGCTCATAAAATCAGTTACCACCAAGCATAGTTGTGCTTCCAGATGCCAAAAAGATCTTGCTATAAGTCCCAAACAGAACCATCAATTGCTCTTCAAAGATGTAAATCTGAAAGCACAAGCGTTCTCTCCTGGTTTTACTGTCCATGTCTCTAGATTCATTCATATCCTCTTAGAGCTGACAGGGTCATGGACTTCCTCTATGCAAAAATTCACACTTGAGAAAATTTGGATAGGTCTGGATTTCTGAAGCCCACTCCTAAAATCCCATTGACAAGGCAAGTTCCTTTTCTCACAATGGGCACTAGTTAAGGGACCAGAACCCTAGCATCTCCCAGTTCCTAGAATCAGCTAACTTCAGTAACTGGCTCCTCCGGGGTCTTCCATAAGTGGTTTTAGGTTTTTCTGTTAATACCATATTAAAATATGACAGTGTGGGAACTGATGATTCACTAGATTAACCCAGTGTCCCATAAAAAGCAAATATTAGCAATATTCTACTCAGTTGCCAGGAATGTGGTAATGGGGCCACAGTAACTTATCTCTTCTTCCCTACCCACATTCTAAACCAGCTGGGAGAGGGCCACACAGGGGCCACCACCCAATCTCTATGATAAGGAACCTCTGCATGAAACTCCCTGGCCCAGCAGCACTTGGAGCCTTAGTCATGAAAGATGCTTCATAAGCCTTTCCTGGAGGCATAGAGCTGAAGCCTGCCCACTCACTGTGGTTGCAGGAACACAGGGAGCCCATCTCCAAAACACCACAGCCAAGACAGCTGTCTCAAGGACATCCATATAAGTCAGAAAGATGCTCTCCACAGGAGCAGGCAAAAAGCAAGGGAGGTTCCCCCAAATAGGCCATCTTCCTGGGCAAAGAATAGTGATAGGCAACTATGCTCTCAAAGGCACATAATGGAGGAGGGGCACAAAGATACCAACATACAAAACACGGAGTGCTGAAGATGTGGTACATCCCAGCTCAGAGGCTTCCTGTGCCTGGCAACCAGTGTGGGTGCAGGCCCTAAGATCCAGAATAGCCAAGAGTGAACTTTTGTTATAGTTCTGCAAGAAGAAAGAGGGGGTTGTGATGCTTTGTACACAGATCAGAGCACTAACGATGGAGTCTGACCTTGGGTACTGGAAATAATAGTTTTGGGAGTCACACATGGAGACAAGAGCTGAAGCTGTGATCCTGAAGGAGACCTACAGAAGGCCAATGACAAAACACGTAGTACAGGAAAAAAAAGGAAAGCCAACAGAGGCTGCATGAGGGAAGGCTCAGCACCTCAACAGCCTGCTCCTCAAGCGCCAAAACAAGTATCAAGAATGGGTTGGTAAACCTAAGACTGGAAGGAAACAGCTTCTCTTCTATTTGAACACTGATGTCTTGGCCTATCAGCACTACAGTAAGAAGCCGTGCACTAACCCATTCACTCACTAGACTACTCTGAATAAACTTTTGTTCAAATACATTGTACACCTTTGCAAATCACACTAGCTTACAATAAATGCACTGCTCCCAATAGATGCTGCCCCTTATCAATTTCTCTTTGCATACACCTACCACATACTCAAAACTCCTCCTAAAACAAGCTTTTAATTAGGCCATGGGAGAAATAAAAATAACGCTTATCAATAAATGACAGTTACTTATCCTGTAGGGCTGCTGTTTTAACAGGTCTTTACCCTGGGGCTCACTCTCCCCTTTTATGTTAACTGGTTTGCCAAAGAATGGCTACAAATTACCCACATAGATGTAAGAAAGTAACAACCCTCATTCATAACATTCCAAATACATTGTAACAATTTATATGTTGTATTTTCTGAATCCTTTCAGTTTCCAAAGTATGGAAGTTTTTCCAAAAGTTGGAAAAACAAATAGTATTCTAGCCATGCTTTAGGGGTTACAGACAGCAAAAAGGACTAACACTATGAATCTAAAACAGACCAAGGAGGTGGGAAAGGCCCAGGGCAAACCCCAGTATACAGGAAGGAACAGGGAAGAAAGAAATGTTAACAGAGGCAGCATGGGGAAAGACTCAGGATCCTCAGCAAGACCCTAGGTAACCGCAGGAGCACATCAGAGACAATCCAGTAAACATTCTAGAATTTTAGAACTCAGAGACTAAATTTTTAGAATTTAGAGACTCCAGAATTTGAATTCAACAAAGATGACTTGCAGATGAAGAGTCTGCATTTTCTGTGAGAAATACACAGGCAATTTTTACAAGAATGTGAACTCCTGCTTTAAATGCCTTGAAGCATTTAAAGACCTCCTCCCCTCCTGAACCAAGTCAAATCCATGTCCGGATTCAACAGTGGCTGGGTAGACACTCACTCTGCAGGTCTGTCTGGTAAAGGTGGTCTAAGTCCTATGCTGTAATCCAGAATGGGGGACCCCAGCTTATTTGCAAGTTCTCAAATACTGGGCTATGGAGAAAGACAGTCAGTGTCAACCACTCTCCAAGATGTAAACAAGCCTGAATTTCTGCAACTCCCCCACAGACTAGCCATCCCTCCTTTACCATCAAAGACCATGGTCACCAAAAAGCTAGGGTATAGATTTCCCAGCTGAAGGAAGCATGGCAGCAGACTGACACCAGAACTCAACTGCAGCTAAGCCCCTCCGTGTGCTCAGAAGTCAAGAAATGACCAGTTGCATCCAGTTTTGTCTTTATTAAAGCATCTGACAGTACATTCTCCTTTTTCTGCTGGGTGCTCACAGCTAACAGTGACTCTTAATGTCCCAGTCTATCCCCAGAAAGCTTACATCCTTAAAAAGTTTTTTTTTCTTATAGATTTATTTTCATTTTCTGTATATGCATGTTTGCCTGCATGTGTATACACAATCTGCATGCTTGGTACAAAGCCAGAAAGTGGCATTGGGACCCTTAGAACTGGAATTAAGGACAGTTGTGAGCCCCTATGTACTGCAAACTGAACCTTGGTCCTCTACAAGAGCAGCTAGTGGCATTAGCTGCTGGAAAAACTGTCTCTCCGCCCCTATTCACATTTTGGGGGGGGAGGTTGTTGTTTTGGTTTTTAATAAGTGGAAAAGAGGGGTTGGAAAGATAGCTCAGTGGTTAAGAGCTAAGAGCACCAGCTGCTCTTCCAGAGGTCCTGAGTTCAATTCCCAGCAACCACATGATGGCTCACAACCATCTGTAATGTAACCTGATCTCCTCTGGCATGCAGGTGTATATGCAGATAGAGAACTCATACACTTAAAATAAAAAAAATTAATTTTTAAAAAATGAGTGGAAAAGTAGTAAGGACAAAGAGTAATTTGGAAAAATGGAAATTTGAAAATCAACACTCCTAAAACAAAGATTAATTTTCTAATAAATTATTTATTCTTATTTTATACACACTGGTGTTTTACTCTGCATGTCTGTCTGAGAGTGTTGGACCCTGACAATTATAAGCTGTCATGTGAGTGCTGGGAATTGAACCTGGATCCTCTAGAAGGGCAGTCAGTACTCTTTACCATCTCTCTCCAGGCCAAGACTAAAAGGGTACCAAAAATATGTTTTAACCAGAAACTCAGTGTATTCAAGCTTATGCCAGTTTATTCGATCCTAAAAGGCAGTACTATAAATGTAAAATAGACACATATACACCGTGAGAGGTTTTTTTTTTTTTTTAACATTTTGCTTGCAGCTTTTTTTAAACATTTTGCTTGCACGCTACGGCACAGTGTGGGGATCAGAGAACAACTTGCAGGAGACCACTTTCTCTTCTCACCGCGTGGTTCTCAGGAACTGAACTGAAGCCATTAGGTCAGGCAGCAAGTGACTTCACTCTCTACCATCTCACCAGCCCAGTAACACATCATTTCCATTTGGGAAAGTAATGGCACCACTTAAGATTTTTATCATTCCCTTTAAAAATATGCTGGCAAGGAAAAACACATCCTAACATATGAGTCTACAGATTTACACATCTCCACTCTGTACGCAGCTATGCAAGTGCTAGGTGTCATTAAATGATCAGGGTAAGTTTTTGAGAGCTGCTTCTTTGGTTGCTGGTATTTTGTGAGCAGCCTAAGGTATCCTTACACAGAAATAACTATGAGATCACTGGGTAATCCGATGCTTTGGGACCACTATCTGCCATCCTTGTAAGACCGAATGTTATTACGTGGTGGGTGTCTTTGACTGTGTGTAAGGTTGTGGAGATGGTCTGTTGTCTTGTGTGTTAGCAGAAGCAGTCTGCAGGTATTTCAGACACTCCATACTCACACAAGTCAATGTTCATACAAGGGACCAGAAAGATGGTGTGCTATAACTGTAAGCCATGTAGCATCCAAGTCAATGCTGCCTTGGGCAGTGAGAAAAAGATGCCCAGCAAACTGTACCTTGGATTAACACTGGGGAGAAACTTCAAGAAAAACAGTTCTGCAATCAGCTAAATAATTCAATGCTGACTGCCCTAGACTGAGCAGTGAGGATGGGACTGGCACACAGGGAGTTTTGTGATAAGCCTGTGTCTTTCAGGTTGAAGTGTCTGCAACTGATAAGATATGACATCTGAGGAGAGGGGGCCTCACACACTATAGTCCATTAATAGCCAAACTGCAGTCTCTGCTTCTCTCCAGGAACTATTCTGAAAAGCACAAGTGCACAAGATCTGTCTGTTCCTCATATCCTTCTAAGATCTGGGTGGTTCTGACAGGACTGCCCAAAGCTCTCTCTACAGACAACTGTGACACAGGCTAGAAAGTGGACCTGTCCTGACTCCAGTCAACTATACCCATGAAGTACTGTGAACTTGGAAAATTATATTCAACAATCTCTAAACCTACATTTCATCCCCCTATAAAGTGACAATTACTAACTATTCTCCCTAATCCTACTTCAGGATCCGGTGAGAACTGTTTGTGTAGACAGCTATGTAAAAGGCTAACGCTCAAAGTCCATGCTCAGTAAATGTTGGCTACTTGGATAACTAGTCTTCTAAGAACTTTCACTTTCCTGTCCCAGTCTGAGAACCAGGACAAATTCTCTGGGAGCTTCACCAAGTCTTCTCGTCCCTCTCCTAAAACTGAAGTGTCCACATGTCCCAGCTGTCGTTTATGTCCCAAACTCCAGTCGCAAGCTTACTCCATGTTTAATCCCCTCCTTTCCCAATAATCAGAAGTCTGGAAATGAGAAAGTCATGTGTTCTGAGACTAGAGGACCTGGAGTTCCTGTGTACTCACGTCTCTGACAGAGTCAGACATTTTACACTTCAGAACTGACTGACCCTGTCCAGGCTACTGGCCATAAAGAATAATGTCACCCGCTATGTGAACACCAGGTTTAGGAGAAAGAAGGAATGGTCAGTTGTTTACAAAGACATCCGTAACTCAAGGCAGAGAGCACTGGTGATGCTGGAGGGGACGAAGGACCCCGACACTGTCACTTTGAGAAGCAGAGGTTTGAAGTCACTGCTGCAGGAGCCAACAGCAGGAGAATTGGGTAACCACTGTCTGGCCATTCTGCTGGAGGAAGTGCATGCAAGTATAAACTTTAAATGTCTAGTCCGAAGAAAAGTAGAAAATGCAGATCCCACTGCCACTACAAGCCACTCATTCTTGTCTACTCGGCAGTTAAGATGACAGTCTGGGGAACCGTTAAACAAAATCAAGGACTGGCAATATTGCTCAGAAACTACAGATATTTGCTGCCAGACTTGACGGCCTGTTTGAGTCCCCAGGACTCACATGGTGGAAACAGAACCAATATGAACGGGTTGTCCTCAGAGCTCCACACGCATACACATGCAAAAGAAATAAATGTAAGGTCTTTTTAAACGTTAAGACACACGGGGTTCAACAGCTAAAGGTCAGCTGATAAAAATAAAACTGCTCACCCAATAGGCCATATTGCCTTATCATGTGCTTCTGGTGGAGTGAGTGTCCTCTTATTTCAGCGGCTCTTTGGGTGGGGGGTTGTATCAGAACCTCCATCATTATGATCCATACCTGTCTCTCTGGCATAGAGTTCAAGTTTCCAGCCGCCACAAGATACATGTGTGTGGCCTCCACAAGTATTTTCATCTCCGCTGGAGAAAAAGTGTCTTGAGGGTGAAAGGCACTGGACTCTGACATTAAGTGCAAATAGGCAGTATGGACAGAAACAGCCTGGGCTGTCGAGATTCAGCAAAAGAAAGAGCTGTATGGTTGTGGTGTGTCTCCTATCCTTTTAAAGGACTTTTTTTTTTTCTTTTTTCAATAATAATAATTTACTTATTTTTAGAGCACTGATTGGTGTTTTGCCTGTTTGTATGTCTGTGTGAAGGTGTCAGATGCCCCTGGAATTGGAATTACAAACAGTTGTAAGCTGTGATGTGGTTGCTGGGAATTGAACACAGATTGTCTGGAAGAACAGCCCTTAATAGCTGAGCCATCTCTCTGCCCCTAAAGCACCTTTTCTTATTTCACACAAGTAAAGCTGCTCTGGGTGTCACATTAGCTAAAAGGCTATGCAGCAGGTTCTAGAATCTAGCCAATCAGAATTCAAGCTCCTCCACTCAAATGGGATGGCTCTAGGGAGCTTAAACTGTCAAGCCTCAGTCTCCTCAGTTGCAAAATGGGGATAATTCTACCTGAAGTTGTTCTTGGTGAGTAATTAAAAGACCCATTAAAACATTCAGCACAGGCTACAGTGTAACTCAGTGGTACAGTCTATCTATGTTTACTAAGTAAAGTCCTAGATCAATGCCTGACTCCCACGGGTTGTTCTGATTTCTACACACACGCTGTAACACAAGTACATGTGCACATTCACACACACGCACACACTCATGTTACTGCAATTACTGTTATCTTTTAAGATACCTTGTTCTTTGCTTTTCTTTGATGCAACACACCATTTAATCAAGACTCTGAAACTTTCAGAGGGTTGTCATGATTTTCCTAACATGTTCAAACACAAGGTCAAGTACACACACACACACACACACACACACACACACACACACAAACTACCACAATGGAGGCTTTTAAGTTCCCTTTAAAAATCAATGGTTAACAGTGCAAAGGGCCAACCTATACATAAAGTAACTGCCAGGTGCACACACTATAAAATGCATCTGATATTAAGGCATATTCTTGTTGTAGAGCTGTGCTAAAACTATTAGTCACCTAGAGAACACTAGCAAGCACTGAGTTGCAAGCTAAATGTATCCTTATTATTCTGGAAGGGACATCTCACTGTTTACCTGCTCCTGTTAAACACACTTAATGGTTTTTAGGTGTTTAAATGATATGTACACTTATAATTGTCTTAAATATCAACAAAACAGATTTCTACCCTGCCCTAGTCTCTCAGAAAAAACGAACAGGAGAACCAGTACACTCCTTAAAAGGTTACAGTAATCCCCAAATCTGCTGCAGACCTGGGGGTAGGGGGATCAATTAGCAAGGTATCTACAGCCCAGATACACTGCTAATCTAACTGTTTTAAGGTGACATTTCCAAGAAGAGGCTGCACACCAATGCTGGCACAGGTCTGATTCCTAGCTGTTCCCCACACAAAGGCTGGGGTGGAAGCCATCTGCAGTCCTCCTCAGGAGCATGAGCTCCGTGCCTGACCCTGTACTGATAAAATAAATGCCTGGTGTAAAATTCAAACCCACCACATGACCTCTGCTGCCTCCTTAGTCATTGCTGAAGCCAAAAGAAGAGGCGGTCCCCAAGTCCATAGTCACTTCACAAGCCCAAGAAAGCCCTGATGGCAGGAACCTGCAAGCACCTTTCCATTCCCCTAGAGCTCCTGTGGAAATGACCTCTCCAATCTCAGAAACACACTACTGACAAACCAAACAAAAGGAGGCATCTTAAAAGAATTCTTAAAAATTGTAACTAGGAGTTTCCGGGGTGATGGCTCAGAGGTTAGGAACACTGACCACTCTTCCAGAGGGCCTGGGTTC
Organism: Rhabdomys pumilio; assembly: GCA_030674055.1. Taxonomy (NCBI): domain Eukaryota; kingdom Metazoa; phylum Chordata; class Mammalia; order Rodentia; family Muridae; genus Rhabdomys; species Rhabdomys pumilio. Next base: position 124,692,806 of record JANHMN010000004.1, read on the forward strand.
AATTCCCAGCACACACATGGCAGCTCACGACTGTGTGTAACTCCAGAACCCTACACCCTCACACAGACACACATGCAGGAAAAACATCAAGGCATACAATATTAAATAATTTTTTAAAAGAATAAAAAAATTGAAACTAAGAAGTTGAAGAAATAGTACCAGAAATACACTCCCACCAAAGACCTGGCAAGGGTCATCTGAAATGTTGGTCAGAGCATGGAGATTTTATACTTTATACTAAGAGACCTCCAAAAAGTAATAACTGCAAGGGAGTTATTTTTTATTTGCAGACAAAAAATAAAATTATATATAAAACCAACCCAAAACAAGTAGCAACACAAAGTCTGCCTAATGTCAATGCACAGAATTTTCATAATTTGTTAGCTCATATATTATTAAAATCCACTATACAGAAGCTTTTCTGGGTTTGTCAATCAACACCTCTGCCATCAGCAACCATATTGTATAATCTACTTTCAACAATGAAACAAAGTATCATTGAAGATAATTTGCATATTAAACTGGTTTGTACATACTCCACTAAACACCAGGTAAGTATTCAGGCCAAGGCTGTTATTTTTCCCCAATTATTTAAATAATATATTCATTTCTACAACACCCACGTAGGACGCAACTGTCTCAACACAATTAACTCCCTCCAAGTGAGAAGCACAGGCCTGAAAGTACATAGCACCCACAAGCTATCTCCTGGAAGCCCAAGGACCTTTCTTGAATACATAACAAGCAACTAAAAGGAACTTCCAGAAGAGAAGACACAGAAGGGCAAACGTGGCCAAGTCTGGCTACTGCAGGATTCGTGCTTAGCCTCTGATGAGCGGAACTCCTACAGAGTGCTACATGCTAGGCTAGTAACAGAAAAATGATACACACTGGGCTAACTGCAACGGGCACCACACTTGTCCCATTACCCTGAGCCTCCCAGCAATCCCCAGTGGGTTTACATACACTAACATCTTTGAGGGTAAGTAGTAGAAAAAAAGTAGCTTGAAAAGTCTGGAATACCACTAACAACGGAAAGAAGGTCACAACAACAGTTACTCAACCCAGAGTCAGGATCAGTGATCCTAGTCACATGCTCGAAGAACTCATGGACTTCTTCCTCACATGCCATCCTTGTCAGGTGCCCGATGCCTCCATGAATAGCATCACCAGCCAGCCAAGCAGACGATGTGCTAGAAACTGACATCCCGGAGACCTCTCTTCCAGGACACACCCGTCTGCCTTCAGGTCTGATTCACTGAAACCCTTCCTATTTGTCGCCTCTCCCCATTGCTCTCCATCACTAAGGACACCAATTTAGTTCACGCACATCAATCCCAAGGAAAGCAGAGAGCCCATATCCTTCTCTTCTCCTTCTGTCCACCCACCCACTCCTTCCATCCCTCGTCAAGAATGCTCAACACTCAGGAAGCACTGCAGCTTTCTTCAAAAATCCCAGACTCCACATCATGCCAACGCTGCCCGAGCTGGATGACGCCTGCCTGAAGGTCTCACCTCAAAGCTCCATGTTGACCTACAGCTGCGACCTCCTCTGGGTCAGAGGTCACTACTGCCTTTCACTTCCTCACGCTTTCCTTTATGCCAAGATAAGGATGGCAACGCTAAAGCCACTTCTCAATGGCTAAGCCCACACAACGGTGGGATCCAAGTCATAACCTCTGTCTTCCCAGCATCCCGTGCTGTCTTCTGAACGTCTACCAAGTCCTCTCATGCCACCAGTGTCCCTAGTCTGTACCTCTGCACCTTTCAGGTAGTAGTCACCCTAGAACAGCTGAATCAAAAACAAACAGAACAGGAAAACTAACCAGAGTCCACATTCACTTGCTAGAAAAGCCACGCCTGTTGCTGACACAGGAGGCACGAGGCCCAGATGCCCACTATGAAGGTTGTCTACCCAGACACCAACACATCTGACAACCAATCAAACCTCACCCCACAAAAGTATGTCTCTCCATTAAAACAATGCACATAATGTTTAGACGGATGCTTTTCATTTTCAAAGTAAAAACAAAACAAACACCTCCTCCAAAATAAGAAGTAAGTATTTTTCTGAGAGAGCATTTGGGTTTTTGACGGCCTGTCAACACGGACAGCACCTAGTCGGGGTGACGAGCTCATGATTCTACACTAGCTCACGATTCTATGCTGAAAACAGTAATCAGATGTTGGAATAATTATCCCTGCTTTTCTCAAAATAGATAATCATGGGGGTGGGAGGGTTCTAACAGGGTAGAGGAGACTATCACTGATTTAAGAGAGCCCCTAGGAGCCCTGTTCTCTTATGCTTCAGAACCTAAGGACAGACGGTACTCGCTAGTCACTCCATGAAAAAGAGCCCTGCTTACCTGACAGTAACTGGGCCATCCAACAAATGAGCCCCACATCTCTCCCACAGACAGACAGGCGGGCCTGGAGAGAGTACTGCAGGAACTGGTTGGCCAACTAGAGGCAGCTCATTTAATTCAGCTCTTGGCTCTACGTTTTTCAATCTGTGACTCGAGAAAGTTCAGGTCCTCACACTCTAAATATCGGAAGGCTCATGTGACTATAAAATTAAATCCTATATGACAGTACCTCTATGATTGCCACTTCCTAGTATAACACAGCTGATTTCAGTTACATTTTTTAATATATTGACAAAAGACCCAAACAATCAGTGGTTTTAATTACCACTTCTGCTCGACTCCCATCAATAATCCACTCTGAAACTTAGCCATAGCTGTAACCTAAGTGATGCCCAGACTGGAGGAAGCCGTTACATCTTTGCATTTTGTAAGGAAAAAAAAAAGTAATCCCATTTTTTTTTTTTAAATTTAAAAAACCACCAGTTGTCTTTGGTTGTCAAAGATTTTTAGAAGACAAAACACAGTTTTCTCAAGAAAGAGAACTATTTCATCTTCCAAATTCAAGGTTCTAACAGCTTTAGAAACCAGTGAAGAAAACACAAGGCTAAAAGTTCTACTTTTTAAAAGGCATAAAAGAATACCTCCTCTAAGTGTAAGACAGTCCAGAGCCAGAGAACCAGTAAGTTCCTTCAGTCACAGCAGCACCTCTCGAGTGCTCTGAGATGCTATCACGTGTATTCAGCCTATGCTGTGCATATGTGCATGTCTTTCATGCAGAAACCACCTGAATTCTGGGATTAATCGCTTTCTGAAAAAAGATTAAGATCCTTTCTCTCGTTACTTTACTACTTTCCTCAGTCCTGACTAAGCAGCATTTTCATCAAGATGGTCAGGGTGTCTGCTACCCAAACAGGTAACAGAAGAACTACTACCTCTATGGTTCACCCTGGATGGAGTCAAGCAGAAAGTAGTTTCCCTGCTACTGGAGGATAAACTCCCAGAGGGAAAGCCCTGACTCTTCCACAGAGTTCCACAGTGGAAGGTCCGTACACAGAAAGAAAAGGAACTAAATGAAAGCTCACTGAATGGCAAGCAAACTTGATCATGCACAACAAATAAGATGCTTTAATTCCCGGTTTGAAAGACCTGTCCCAAACCTGGCTCCCACACTGCACTATGGGTCAGAGAGCAGAAGTACAGAAAAGTATATCCCTGTTCCCTGCTAAAAATCTAAGTACTTACTTAGCTCCTGACTTTGCCTCCATTTACAGGAAAGGCTGCAATGTTTCCTTGATGTTTAAAATCATAAAAGAACTTACTGTGGTTCTGACCTCCCAGTAAAAGCAAGGTTAACAGAGAACACTCCTTATGGAAAAAGTATTGGCAATATTCCATAAGTCAAACTGATTAAGAACTAGACCAAGCCTAGATGAACCCACAAAAGTGCTGTTTTAACACCAAGTTCCCGACTGAATTAATACTGGCATCTATACTTTCAACTGGGAGGGGAGACGTAAATAGTTTATTTTTATCCTTGAAAGAAAAAAACAAGTTGAGATTTAACTATCTATATTAAACTAACATACCACTCTACTATTTCTCATTCTGTCCTCTGTGCTAAGGACATAGAAAAGGGAATTAATTTTAAAACCTATGTCAAAATAGTCCCACTGATTAAGCCAGTATAACTAGAGCCTGGAATTCACGTTAAGTTACTAGCTAACTTGTTTGGTTGGTTGGTTGGTTTTTTTTTTTTTTTTTTTTTTTTTTAAATCTAGAAACTCATTTAATTTTGAAAGCATAAACATGGGATAAAAAATTCATAAACTTCAAATTTACCAATCTGCCCAGATTTTTTGAGGGGTACGGGTGGGGGCAAGATACCCCAAAAATATATAATCAAACCACACATTCCCAGGAAACAACCTCAAATCTGGAGTGTCACACTGAAGAAATTCACCTGTTAGAAGCCTGTCAAAAATCCATTATATCCTGTAACCAGCAGAGTACCAGAAACAGGGAAGGGGAATGCCATATTTACCCAGTAGACAGAAAGAAAAAAAAATATTTTTTCATTTTAAATAGCTCCTAAAATTTGCTGGCCAAGCCTTTTTCCCATTTCCAATTGTTACTTTTACTGTTCCTTTTGGTTTTTTGCAGTTTTTCAGGGAAAATAAACTTTTCATAAGGAAACTGGAAGACTTAAAATGTCTCCTACTTATCACCTAGAAAGGCAATCCGAGTCCTCCGTGCCCCAAGCATCTAGCTTTCTGCCTCTTTATTATCGTTGTCAATGAATGGGCCCCAGTCAAATGAAAGCTGCCATTTTAGGGGAAAGACTGGAGGGCTTTCTGTTGTGCAACAGCGAGACAAAAACACTGCGCGACAGATGTACTCTGGGGGCTAGGGAGGATGCAACTTCATAAAACCACGACTCAAGTTATTTCTTGGACATTACTGTAATCGAAACGTAATTATAACTGGAATAAATCAAGTTCGGAGCTGCTGGGTCATCGCCACTAAGGTTTTTTGTCATCGTTAGAACAGATCTGTGAGGAAACAGAGATGTATTTTTTTCCGTTGATTATCACATATATGATGAGTATTCCCCCTCTTACTGGAAGAGAATTGAAAGTAACTGTGGGCCCCTTAGGAAGGTGTCACCCACTGCTAAGACGGCTTCAATTTAAAATTTAAAAAAATAAAAAACCAGAGCTCTCACAAAATTATTTAAACATAATTATTTAATATATTCGGAGATCCAGCTCAGAGGATAGACACAGTTTAAGTAAGTTATTTAAATCGATTGCTAGATAATATACAATGGGAAACTAAAAAGTATACTTAGCAAGTGGAGAACTGGATAGTGTATCTAATTCTAGCAATTCAAAGGAAACTCTCCATGTGGGTTGCTACTTTTCTTTTGTCCATTGTCTGTTCAGAAGAGGGAAGAAGGAGGAAAAAAAAAAAAAAAACTAGTTTAAAACCCAGGCGTGAACAGTCTCTAAAAGTGACCTCCAGGGAGAACCGAGCTGCCGGGCCGGAGCTCTCCCCCGGCCGCCCGCTCCACGGGGGCGCTCACAAAGCGGGCTGCTGGGCTGGAGTTTGGGGTGCGCTCCCACGGCGCAGAGCTCCTCGAGGCAGAGCCATCCGGAGAAAGGCGGCTCGGGAATGATGGCTGCTCGGGGCCAGCGGCTCCTTCCCCGGAGCCTCCTGACCAGTCCCCCGCCCCCGCCAACCGGCTGCCCCCTCCCCGTGCCACTCAACCCGCGCCACCTCGCCCACCCCGCACCGCGCCCCGCCGCGCCCCGCCCGCTCCCCGAGCCCCCAGCGAGCCCTGTCCCCGGTGCGAAGCAAACAAACAACGCGTTCCCCGCCACCCTCCTTCCTCTCCCGCTGACCGCTCGGCCTCCAGCCACCTCGGCTGCTCGCGCCCCGGAGCCGGCTCTCCGCGGGGGCACTGCGTAACCCCGCCGCTCCGGGGCCACCTGGCGACCCCCGCCCCCGCCCGGACCCCCGACAGGCTGGGGGGAGGGGAGCTGGGACGCGAGTTGGGATCGCGGATTAAAGTCGCTATTATGCCGCCGCCGGCGGCCCGGCCAGCTCGGCAAGGTGGGGTCCCCCGGTCGCCCGCCCGCGCTCGCCCCGGCCCGGCTCCCTTTCTTCTCGTCCTCGCGCACTTGGGAGCTGCCGGGGAGCCCCAGGAACCCCTAGCTGCGGGCTCGGAACTCTGCGGCCGCCACCGCCACCGGCTGGGCTCGGGACGCCCCCCGCGCCGCGTGTTCGCGCCACCCCCGCCCCCGCCCCACGCGGCGCCCCGCGCACTTTCCCTGCCTCCGACCCACCTCGCCCGTGGCCGTCCCCGCGCGGGCTGGCGCCGCCGCGCCCGCAGGGACGCACTTTGTTCGCGCCGGTGCGGCCGCCGCTCCCGGCGAGCGCGGCGTGGTCGGGCCGGAGCGGGGGGCGGGGGCGAGGCGGGGGGCGCCGCCGTCCCCGAGCCCCGCGCTCAGCGCCCCGCGCCCGCGCGCCCGCCGCCGCTCGCGCCGGAGTTGGAGCCCAACTTTTTCCTCCTTCCCTTTTCTCTCGAACGCAGCCGGCAACTCGTGCTCGGTGCCGGCGGGAGGAAACGCGCTCGCGCTCCCCAGCGCGCAGACACGCTCCCTCCTGTCCCCGTCCCCCCCGACGCCGGCAGCACAACAAAAAGCCATTTACATGCGAGGAAGTGACCCTCGGCCGCCCCGCGCGCCCCCGCCGCCGCCGGTCCCGCGGACGCAGGCAAAAGTTGGGGCACCGGGCGGCGCTCCGGCTGCGGGTTCGGGCCCCGCCAGCAGCAACGCGGGCGGCCGGGCGGGCGGCGCTACGCTCCTGCCGACCGCGGCCCCCGCGCACCTCTCCCCGCGCCCCGCACACGCCCAACTCCCCGCTCGCAACTCCGCGCGGCCGCGGCCCGGCCCGGCACGGTTTCCTGCCGCCGCCCCTCCCGGGGGCGCCGGGGAAGTCTGCGCTCACCGGCTCGCTCGTTCGCTCGGGCTAGTCCGCCGCCGCGCGCCGTGGAACAAAACGCAGAGCGGCTCCGGAGTTGGCTCGGCGGCCGCGGCCGGGGGCTGATCCACGGACGCGGAGTTGGCCGCGCGCGGACGGGGCTCTGGCGAGTTGCGGGGTCTCCGGGTCCCCGGGCCGCCTCCTCCGCGGCGCTCCTTTGTGTAATTCCACTCGATTCAAGTTTAATCCGATAGTTCCCGAGCACGAGCGCGTCCGCACCACCACGGCTCAACCCCCGCGCCGCCGCCGCCACCGCTGCCGCCGCCGCCGCCGCCGCCGCCGCGGCCCCAGCACGCCAGCGCCTGCGCGCGCCCTGCACGCCGCGAGCACGAGCTTCCGAGGCCGCGCGCGCCCGAGGCCGGCTCTCTCCGCGGCGCGCCCGCGCTCGCGCGCCGCCACCTGACGTCAGGCGCGCCTGGCATAATTTATGCAAGAATTCGGCCGGGGTGGCGGAGGCCGCGGAGAGGCCGAGAGAAGGGGGCGGCGCGGCGCGGGCGGCCGCCCCTTCCCGTCCTGCCGGGCGCCGGCGCAGCGGGTGGGTGTCGGTCCCGGTGCGCGGCCGCCGCAGCCTCTCGGGCCGCCTGCTGCAAGCGCTCCCGCGCGGGTGCAAAGGGTGCCACGTTTCCGCGCAGCACCTTCCCCGAGTCTCGGTGCGCCGCCCTGGGGCAGGAAGCGGAGGCCAGGAGCCCGTAGTGACCCCCGGCCACCGCGAGGGGTATCCAGCGCCGTGCGGACCGAGGAGGCTGGGGGTGTTTGGGTGTTTCTTCTGTAATTATCCTTCAACTTGAGATGATTTTCCCACACGAAATACCTAGGATGGATGCCTTTCCTTTCAAATAGACCCATTCCTGCCTCACCACTTTGCTTTTGCCGACGTCCTCGGTGATAGGACAGCGGGATCTGCCACTAAATCAAAAAGTTTAACTAGATGACATTGATTTTAGTTGAATTTGTTAGCATGCCAAAAAAACGAAGGGATAGCGCAGTGGTTATGAAACAAAGAAATAGGATGTGTGCCCATTTTTAAACGTGTCAGAACTGGAGTGTTTTCATCATTCCTTCGCCAGTGTGGCACTAAATATCATCTTCTAGCTTTGAATAGCCGACCTTCTTGGCCATTTCTCTTTCCGGTACGAGATGAATATTAACCTTGAAGACATTTTTTAAATTAATTTCCCTCTTGTGTAACAGATATTTAAACATTTACTAAGCACCTTTTGTGTGCAAACCACGGAGCAAGTGTTTATAAATGGTCAACAATTGTAAACTCCAGTATGGTTTTATTAGGTTAAAGACTGCACTCACTTATAAATAAGGAAGGAGGTTATACAGCCAGCTATGACAACTGTGTAAGTGCTATTGAACTCAAAAATCTTAAAGAAAATGCAAAACATGCTAATCTCATCCACTGATGCCTGTACTACCACCGAGCCTAGAATCACACTGTTTTATTTGGACAAATGATTTGCCAAAACTTTCATTTATACTTCAACTTAATCAGTTAGACGTTTATTTCCTAATAGCAATAATTTTACTCTTTTTTAATATTTTACAATCTGTTGCTTATTTAAGTGCATTGCTTCTGGCTCTCTTTCACCATAAATGGAATTTTTAAAAGAAACATAGTCACCAAAGAAATTACAGATAATCAGCAGAAAACATATCAACACCACAGGAAAAAAAATCTGACACTCAAAACTGAAAATTAAAAAAAAAATCTACTTTTTTATAATTCCAGTATCATAAACCAAAAATCACAATTCTAATGTAAGCCTTCCATTTATAATGAGTTTATATCCCTCAAAGTAAAACTATCTTAGATACTTTAGGGAGGGGGTAAATTTCACTTATCAGATATGCATCTATTTCGAGACAATTTACAAGCTAAATAATATGACGTTTCAGCTATGTGATCAATAGCTTCGAGTGGAGGTCCTCTGTTGTGTTCTTGTGTGTTTCACTAGGACGTTGGGACACTTCCTTTTGTAATATGCCAAAGATAAACACAACCAGTGTGGAACAAATCATCCACATAGCCCCTCTATGACTTAATCTCCTCCTTATCCCCGGAGCCCGGGTGAGACTGCCAGGCTTTCAGACGTTCTACTGGTGCAGAACTCCAAGGGCCTTGAAAAACCAAAGACCCTCAGGCACAGACCTAGGCAGCTTTGTACTCGCTAAGCCTCAGCTTCCACCCACCCCCCAACTACCCTAACCCTGGAACCTTCTTCTCCCCGTTTGCTTCTTTCTTGAAGTTTTCCCAAAGAGAATCATTTGAATTCACAAGCTTTAGCTTTAAGTATGCAAATACCTTAGGGCCAGATAAGGGTCACTCACAGCCAAATGTAAACTCCTGCGTAGGGTTGCTTTTCTTCCCCAGCTCCCAGCTGAAACTAACCCATTGGGAGATTTTTACATTCTTTTCACATTGGAGTGTAAGAGGTTCCAGGCTTGGTTCTAGGCGCTTGAAGTAAATCTAACAAGGTCCCACCCTTTGCTGCCTAGTTGATTGGTAGTTGACATTCAGTGAGCAGAAAGAACAATGGGAGATCTACAACCTTGAGGAATTAAGGCTTTCTTGTCCAACGTGCTCATACCCTGAGGGCAACACAAAGGTGTTAGCGACCTAGGAGGTGGGGCTCTAACAGACGGAGTGGGATCCCATAGATAGCAGTTAAGAAAATACAAACACAACAGGATCTGTGGTGAAAGGAAAAGGGAAAGCCACTTCTAAGAATTCATAGGGATGGAACTCACCCATGGTAAGGCTTAACTGCTGCTTAGATAAAAGTGTGACTGTATTGGGGGAAAATAACCAGAGTGAGCTACAGCACTTGAGAACAGGGAGTCATTTGCATAAACAAAATAACTGAGAAGCACCCAAACTTCTAGAACATCTACTAAAACTTAAGCCGTATCAGTCTCTCGATTATTTTCAAATCTAAAATGTTGTATAAAGCACACTACTTCCAGTGTAGAGGGGTTGCGAGTTGTTCTACATCCTTATTTACTAAATGTGTATTCCTCTCTCCAGTCAAGTCATTTGCATTAAATTATGACTCGGTACTCTCATTGAAAATATGCAGAAAAATAGAGGCACACATAAGAATGTTAAGTACTTAAGAAAACACCAAAAATAAAGCCAGAAATCTTCTTTCTTTTTAAAGGATTTGTTTTCATGTGCATTGGTGTTTTGCTCGCATGTATGTCTGTGTGAGGGTGTCAGATCCCCTGGAACTCCAGCTGTGTGGGTGCTGGAAATTGAACCTGAACCCTCTGGAAGAGCAACCAGTGCTCTTATCTACTGGGCCATCTCTCCAGCACCCCCCCCCCCCCCACACACACACACATACCAAAAAAACCCCTTTTTCTGCCTCATTTAATAACAACATATTTTTTTCCTGTAATTTTTTCCCATGGAAGAGCTCAAAAGGAAAGCCAGGAACTCAGTCCATCTTTTTACATGAAAAAGTACCATCATATGTAATCTAAAATTGCAGGTTCTCACCGGATATTTGCTTTTTCTTTCTTAGTTACACTGCTTTGCAGTTACTGGTAGTCTGCAATATGCCTATTAAAGTGAGTTTGCCTTTGGTTCCTCTGCCTAAAGACTTACTTCTTTGTTAAGTAAGTCCTCCTGGGTTTTTAACATAGTTCATACACAAATATGAATTGGTTCAATTATTTTTCTGCAAATTATTGTTAAGTTATTTGTGGAGTGCCTTCCAGTGCTTTCTAATATACCCAAGAGCATGTGGTGCAAAATGTTTAGCAATAAGTCCACAGTATCTTTTAAGTAAGCAGATAGGATGTTGGTTTTAAAATCATTAGATAAAATCCCCATCCCATCTCCATTAGCCCATAATACTGTAAGAGCCCCCGCTGGCGGCTGTCAGAAGTGATAAGGTGGAGGCTCTCTTCGCTGTAGGGGGAGTGGACATCTAGGATGAGACTCTCTAACAGATAGTAAATTTAGTTACATTTGAAGCCGTGCTTTCAGAAAACATTTGTTGATTGTTTACAGTGCACCATACTCTCTCTTAGTCTTGAGGATATGGTAAGGTCCCTATTCTAAAGGAGCACATGAGGCAGGGCAGCCTAAGAAAAAGCTGCCTCAGGTCAGGGCTGTTGCTAAAGGCAGATCAGCAGCCTGTAGCCTGCAGGATAAAAGCCTAGGTTGGATCCTTGGCACCACTGAGGAGAAAAATAAAATAAGATAAAATAAAATAAAATAAAATAAAATAAAATAAAATAAAATAAAATAAAATAAAATAAAATAAAGGTGTGGCTGTCTGACACAGGACAATAGGTTGCCTAGGATACGAGACCTTAAACTATGTCTTGGGTAGTCCCAGGAACTCACCAAGACAGAGACGGTCAATTCCATTGCACTGCCCACCCCAAGCCTCATGAGTCCAGGCTTCTGACAATGAGCTACTTTTCTTTGGTGTTCTATGAAATTTCACCCCATCTCCAAGAATTATCTGTCCTTTCTTTGACTGTCAATGTGCACACACACACACACACACACACACACACACACACACACCCCTCATTCTTGCCCCATGCCCTCATTAGGTTATGAGCAATGGCTGTATCTTGTCTATTGGCACCCCAGTTATCATGGTCTTTCCCAAGTGGTGAGAACACAGGAGGAAACTGAACTAAAGAAGTAGAGAGAGCTGAGAAGAGCTCCCCAAAGTTATGGTCTTTTCCATCCTAAAGCTTTAACTTTAGGTCTTTTTAAAATTCTATGTATGTGAATACACTGTCACTGTCTTCAGACACACACAAGAAGAGGACCTCAGATCCCAGTATAGATGGTTGTGAGCCACCATGTGGTTGCTGGGAATTGAACTCAGGACCTCTGGAAGGGCAGTCAGTGCTGTTAACCGCTGAACCATCTCATCTCTCCAGCCCCAACTTTAGGTCTTAAACCATCCTAAAGTTATGGTCTGTCTCTGAGCGGCTTTCTGCAAGAGAGGCAAGCAGCAAGGTGGCTGAGAAGATAAAGGTGCTTGCTTTCTAAGCCCCACACCCTGAGTTCAAGTCCTGAAACCTACATAAAGGGGAAAGAAGAGAAATGACTTTACAATTTGTCATCTGAGTTACACATGCTCACACCGAGACACACACACAAGCACACAGTAATGATAAATAAAATTTAAAGAGAAAAAGAACAGAGAAGAGGACTGTGTGAAACTAGAGCAGAGCAGGGAGAAAGGTATAAACAGACACTTAGGACAGGAAACAGGGACAATGTAAAAGCAATGTCTTCACTCTGGCTCAGCCCAGCTGTCATTAATGTTTGTAACATGGTTAGTAAACTATTGAGGAAGAGAGGCAGGATTGAAGAGGCAGAAGTCCTCGGGCAGAAGCCATAAGGACTGGAGAGAGCAATGGTCCACAATGTGGCTTCACCAGCTTGCACTCAGTCACATTGCTACCTCTTCTCCCCCAGTTCCCAGCTCTGGTACTGCAGTGTATTGATCCTGACCAATATTGAACAGCATGCCCTTCCCCAGAACATATCATTGTTTCCACTTCTAGCCTAATACGTGGAAATTCATAGTGCTAATTTAGTATTAAGATACTTTTACAAAGCATTTGAACGAGAAAAGAACTGCATATTATTTCCAAACAGTTACTAGACACTTGCTGAGACCCACATACTGTGTTGGGTACTGCAAACAGAAAACAAAACAAAAGAAAAAAAAAAAGCAAACCCCAATTATGAATGGGTTCTCTAACTCTATCGAGAGGTGGGACGGACATCTAAGCATATTGTGGCAATCAAAAAGTATGCGATAGGAGTATAATTTGGGCTACTGATAATTCCAAAGAGACTCGTTCTGCTTCTGCCCAGATAGGCAGAAAAGACCGCACAGAAGATGTGACATTTAAACCAAGACTTGCCGGACGCTGCAGATGGCAGGGGATGGAGAACCCACCAGGCAGAAAAAACTGGCTGATAATGCCTGAGGCAGATGGCCTGTGTCAGGACCGCAAGTAATTTGGCTCAGTTAGAGCATAGCACACACAGGGAGGGAAGTGAAGATAGAAATAAAATGTAGGCCAGATCAGAAAGGGTTTATAGCACACTGAGATTTTTTTTTCTTTTTGGAACGGCACAACCCTGTAGGATGTGGAGGCAAGAGCATTGTAAGTTCAAAACCAACCTGGGCTATATAACAGGACCCTGTTTCAAAAAACCAAAAGGCTATGGGTATCATTCAGTAGTTGAACGTTTGCCTCGCATGCAGAAGACCACACGATTGATTCTTCAATGCTACAAAATAAAGAAACAAAAACAAACAGCAAGAAAACCATGGGACTGGAGACATAGTACATTTGGCAGAGTGCTTTCCTAGCAGAAGGAACCCTGGGTTCAATGTTCCACACTGCCTAAGCTGTGTGCAGTGGCTCACACATGTAATCCTAGCACTCAGGAGGTGGAAGGACAGGGTTCAGGCTTTCTGCCATTGTTAACTACATAATGAGTTTGAGGCCAGCCTGGGCTACACCCTCCTCTTTGGGGCTTTTATGTTGAGTGATTGGGTATCTACTTATATCATGAACCAAGATAAAGAACAGCAATTGCAAAGAGTTTTCAAAGGAACACAAAGCTTTGTGCGAGTTCAAGGTCCCGTGTGGGACTCTCAAGTGGGCATGCCCACTTAGAAAGAGTCAGGAACTGAAGGTATGACCAACTGGGACCGAAGAGAAGGATTTTCCGCAGTTATCTATGAAGTTAGTGGCTTAAAAATTATAATTCACTGAGCAGTGGTGGCACACACCTTTAATCCCAGCACTTGGGAGGCAGAGGCAGGTGGATTTTTTAGTTCAAGGCCAGCCTGGTCTACAGAGTGAGTTCCAGGACAGCCAGGGCTACACAGAGAAACTCTGTCTCAAAAAACAAACAAACAAAGAAATTATAATTTATCTGGTCAGCTGCGTGGGGCTGGAACTTGTTTAGAAAAGGTAGGGCGTCTTCATCTTCAGCACCTCTATGACTTGTCTGTCTCTGGATAGTTTCCAAGAATGCTTTATTATATATAAGTACACTGTAGCTGTCTTCAGACACACCAGAAGAGAGCATCAGATCTTATTACAGATGGTTGGAGCCACCATGTGGTTGCTGGGATTTGAACTCAGGACCTCTGGAAGAGCAGTCAGTGCTCTTAACCACTAAGCCATCTCTCCAGCCCCAAGAATGCAATTCCTAATGCAGGACTACACGTCAGGACTCTGCTTGCTTCAGGTGGGCCAACGATCCTTGGCTAAATGGAGGGCCATGCATGATACAGCATGATACACACATGATACAGTCAATGTGGCAGGAAGCAACATAGAAAGAGGTATGAGAGACAGGCAGGAGAAAGATGCTGTAAGGACATACAGAAATAACAACGGGAGACATGGTAAAAGAGAAGCAGCTGAAGAAAAGGCACAGCAATCGTTCATCTGAGAGGGTAAACCAGAGTCAAGTCAGAGGAGTCTGTGGGACAGAGGGGACAACGGCACACCGAGTCACAGGTTAAGTAGAGGAAGATTGAAAAGTCTTTGCTGGATTTGTTCACTAGGGTAAAAGACAGACCACAGAAGGGAGTTGGGGGGGATGATGGGAGCCAAGGATGAGGCTCCAGTCCAGACTCCAATCTCTTACCAAAAGATGGCTTAGTTAACAGAGAGTGGTAGGGTGGTTACAAAAAAGAACTCATAAGCCAGGAGTGGGTCATCCTGGTACTTGGAAGGTAGAGAACGGGGGATCCACAGTTCAAGGTCATCGTTGACTATGTAGGGAGCTTGACACCAGCCAGAGTTACATAAGACCCTGTCTAAAGAAAATAAACTGAACAAACCTAATCTCTAAGAAAGAATCAGGGCTGGAGAAATGGCTCAGCGGTTAAGAGCACTTGTTCTTGCAGAGGACCACTGCTAGTGCCCAGTTCCAGGTTCACAGCAGGCTGTACCTCCAGTTTCTCAGGATCCAGTGCTCTCTTCTGACCTCTGTGCATACCAGGCACACATGTGGTGCACAAACATACATGTGGACAGAAACACCTCACACACATAAAATAAAGTAATTTTTTTTTTGAGACAGGGTTTTTCTGTGTAGCTCTGGCTGTCCTGGAACTCACTCTGTAGACCAGGCTGGCCTCGAACTCAGAATTGCCTCTGCCTCCCAAGTGCTGGGATTAAAGGCTTGTGCCACCACTGCCCGGCAAGTAAAAATGTTTAAAGAATGTAGATGAAAGCTTGGACAATGGTTCTGTTTTCTCATCCGATGCTTTATTTTCAAGAAAGAGGGAAGCCAGAAGTGAAGGAGCAGAAGAGTTAAGGTTTGGGGGTTTGAGGGCTCAAGCTCAGGGGCAGTAAGTTGGAAAGCAGTGAAGTTCTTGAAGAAGATGGCAGAGCATTAGGGAAAGTTATCCAGGATGCTCCTGCATTCCTCAGTCACTCAGTGCTGGCTGACCTGCTACAGAGACTGACGTATTCATGGATCATCAAGACATGGGAAGAATGTACTCAAGTTTTGGAGAAAGGAACTTCTGAGGCAGAGCACAGTGGTCCTAAGTCAACATACAACTTTCTTAGGTGAGGTTCGCTCCTAAGGAGAAGACACACATGTGTTGAGCTACTAGCTTCACTCATGAGAGCCATTCTCTTCTTCTGACATTGTTGGCTACGTACTTAGTACCAAAGAAAAGCCCAGGGGCCAGGAAGCAGCCATAGTCATGAGTCTTCTGTTTATACAGCAAGCATAAGTTACATGTAGCCTTGGCTGTCCTGCAACTCATTCTATAGACCTTGAACTCAGAGATCTGCCTGCCTCTGCCTCCCAAGTTCTGGTATTAAAGGCCTGTACCACCACTGCCTGATGAAATCCGTACTTTTTAGCTCTGGTAATGCCAGTGTGACATAGTGTCCAATGTCATAGAATGGAACCACATGTTATCACTGCAAGCTCTTGGATAATGTTGGAACAATCTATGCTGGTCTTTGGTCTGTAAAAAAAAAAAATGGGTTATGGGTTGAAGAAATGGCTTAGTGGTTAAGAGCACTGACTGAGTTCAATTCCCAGGGACCACATGGTGGCTCACAATCGAATCCAATGACCTCTTCTGGTGTGTCTGAAGACAGCTACAATGTAGTCATATACATAAATAAACACATCTTTAGAAAAAGAATGGGTCACAATTTAAAGCCGATTCATGTCAGTTATCAGACCCCAAGCTCCCCCACATTTAAGTATCTGCCAGTAGCTTCCAGTGGCAGTAATACTAGAGTTCTCTCTTCCTGACCCAAGTGTCCATAGGAGCTGGAATATTGGATGTGGGTTTGGCAGGGAGAAAAATGAGGTTCAAAGGAGTAGCCAAGGTCATCCTGCTGTGTATGACGAGGTTGCAATCAAAATGAGAGTCTCTCTGTGTGTGCTTGCATGTCGTGTGTGCACATGTGAGTGAGAGTATGTGTGCATGAGTGTGTGATGTGTGTGGCGTGGAGAAGTCAATGTCTGTTTGAAGAACTCTAGCAGCCCCGAGCATAGCAAACACAGGCCAGAGCACGGCAAACATGTAGCTATCAGGTTTTGCGTTTTATCCTTCATTCTCTCTTGCTAAACTGTTAGATTGCATTCCTAAATGGACCCTTATATAAAGGTCCATTCCTTTATTTGACCACTGACTCATTCCTGAGACTAAACACCAAGGTCCAACATTCTTTGTTCATTTTTTCATGGGAGGCCACTTTTCTATCACTGAGTCATATTCTCAGGCCTTGGTTTTGTTGTCTGTCTGTCTGTCTGTCTGTCTTTCTGTCTGTCTGTTTTTAGGTGGTGGTGGTTTGTTTTGGAGACAGCATTTCACTATGCAGCCCAGGTTTATCTCCAACTAGAATCCCTGATTTTCCTGCCTCCACATCCTAAGAGCTGAGATCACAGGCACACACCACCATGCCCAGCTTCCCTCTGCTCTCAAGAGATGTTCTATCATGTGGTGAACTACACCATAATTCTCACAAGAGTCTGCAGCAGGCTGCAACTCTGCCTAAGTCTGACTGAAGAATTATGCAATCATGAATAATCCCTCTCTTGGTAGAAACCTCTCTGATCCATGTTGAAATATGGCAGTCATACACACCCACATGGATTTGCCAGAGGTTGGTCAATGCCAGCACAGGAGGCACTACAAATGCTCACAGAGTGTATGTGGCATCCAACGTGCCAGGGTGACTAGAAACAAAAAGGCGAGAACCAAATTCAAAAACATATTCCACGAACCAGAATCTGGAAGCAGAAACATTCCTAATTTTCTCTTAATTTGTATTTTGACATAGTTAACTTCTTCCAAAGTAATTACTTTTTAATATGTTTATAATGTGTTTATAATATGATCGAGCCGCTAGACTGGGGTTTTTCATTTAGAAAGCTAGCAAGACATCGCACTAGACCATTTTCTAAGCTCCTCTGTGGAGATCCTCTGGGTGTGCAGGGTGGCTTTGAAGCTCAGCTCACTGGATTAGCTTCATGGTGTCAAAAAAGACAGACAATGACTGAAGCCAAGCTGAGATCCACCTACTTCTAGACCTTACCCATCACACAGCATCAATTTTGAGGGCCCTCCCAAGCCACTGCCCTTAGGCCACTCTGATGTCACCTGAGTCTAAAGTAGATTAAGTGTCATTTCATGTGTTTCACTGACAGCCTATTTGTTTATTGCCTCTCACAGGAAAAGAAAATGTAGTCGTGCCAGGCATGAGTCACAGATTCAGACACGGCAGCCATACAGGTAGTGGACCAGGAAGGACTGAGGCAGACAAGGCTCGTTCTTGACTCATTGCTACTTCTTTTTCTATCTCTCTAAGCTCACTCATTTTTTTCTTTCCATTTTTTGGGGGGGTGGGGGGAGGTCCATGCTGGGAACCTAAGCCAAGTCCACCACAAGAAAAACAAGTGTTCTCTCCTGTCCATTTCTTTCCATTTGTTTGAGTCAAAGTCTCACAATATAGTCTAGTCTGGTCTTGAACTATTAAACCTCTAGCCTCGGTCTCCCAAGTGTGAGAATTATGACTGTCTGCCACAATGCCCAGCTTAACTTGAGCCATTGTTATTATTGTAATATATATGAACATATATATTACACACACACACATACCATTCGACTATTTTTAACTGCCCAAGTCAGTAGTATTAATCCCATTCATCAATATGTAAGCTCACATTCATGGGTCTGTGTTCAAAATCACAGTATTTGCGTCGCAGTGCAAATATTATTTTATGCAAATATTATCCATCTCCAGAAACTTCCATCGCCCTAGGAAGAAATTCTACACTCCTTGAAAACAGCTCTCCATTTTTTCTCTTCCCAGTCCTGGCAACCTTTGAGTCTCTATGAATGTGACGTTTGTAGAGACCTCATGGAAGTGGATTCAGTCAGTATGTGACCTTCGGGATTATTTCAGTTCACATTTTGCTGAGTGTCCAGTGTGTAGGGATTTCCTTCCTGTTCAAGGCTGAGTAACGCCCATCGGCATGGTACACTCTAGTATCTGCTCATCTGTTGATGGGCACATGGAGTAGTCCCACCTTACAACCGATGCTCTTACTCTGCTCTGGACAAAGATTCGACCTTGTGCCGCTTCTCGATTGAGTCTGGCACAGAACTTAACTATATGCTTCCTCTGAGAGCCGCTGCTGTACACCAGGCCTGTCATCCCAGTGCTTGCTGTTTACAACCTGAGGCATTAAACCGTCGAATACCTCCAGCTGGGAGGTAGAGGTAGGAAAAGCCTTTAATTCCAGCACTCAGGAGGCAGAGGCAGGCAGGAAGATTTCTGTGAGTTCAAGGCTGTCCGGCTGTACAGAGCAAGTTCAAGGACAGCTGGGGCTACACAGAGAACTTGTATCTCAGAAACAAAACAAAACAAAAGCATGGAACAACAATAAACGCTGAACACCTCAAGATAAAGCTTCCTAGACAAACATAAAAATAAAGAAGATAAAGCTTCCATAATATTTTATAGACGGCAATAATGGTACATAATACTATGAGTAATTATGCTGAAAGATATTAACTGTTTGTTGTCTGAAGAATGGTCTAAGACTTTCTCAAGCTATTTCTAAACACTATAAGGTAGAATCACTTACTGCTGGCTATTTGCTGATAAAACTCTACAATATGTCATTTATTGAGATGTTTCTGTATGGAAGACACTATACTGAATTTATGGGCAATACACTAAATGTAGACATATTCTTTCCATTTCCCTCAGAAAAACAACATGTAATCAGAGACAGAAAGACCAATATGGTCTAACTAACCTAATAAATTATGGCTTATATTTATAACAGACATTGCACTGGTATTAGAAAGAATGGAAGCCAGGCATAGTGACCTGGGCCTGTAACAGCAGCCACATGGGAAGCTGAGAAACAGGATCACAAGACTGAGACCAGCAGCACAAGTGAGTGAGGCCTAATCTCAGAGCAAGATAAAAGGAACTGAAGGTGTGGCTCAGTGATGGACAGCTTGCCTGGCGTGAATGATGTTCTGGTCTCAACCCCGAGTACAGACAAGGAAAGAAGAAAGGCTGGAGAGATGGCTCAGAGGGTAAAGGCACTTACCACACAACTAAGGTTAAATTCCCAGAATGCACATAGTAAGAGTGAAGAGCTCACAAGCTGTGACTCTCACAAGCTGTGACACTCACAAGCTGTGACTCCCACAAGCTGTGACTCCCACAAGCTGACGTCTCACCTCTAAATACATTCTATACCATGCGCATAGCCTCTCACATTAAGTAAATTAGATAAACATTTTAGGAAGAAAGTCAGTGTGGTGGTGCATGCCCTTAACCCCAGCATTCAAGGAGGCTTTGACAAGACCCATCAAGGGTCTTGATGAGTTCAAAGTCACCCTGGTCTATAGGGAGTTCTAGGGCATCCAGGACCACATGAAAAGACCTTGTCTCAGAAAGAGGAGTCAGGAGTGTGGGTGAAGTATGAAAAAAGAAAGACTTACAAGTTGATCTACAAACTATTCTATATGGAAAAAAATCTAGATTCACACGGATGTGCATGCTATGTTCTTGTTTGTTTGTTTGTTTGTTTGTTTGTTGAGACAGGGTTTCCTGGTGTAGCTCTTACTTTCCTGGAACTAACTCTATAGACCAGACTGGCCTGGAACTCAGAGATTTGCTTTCCTTTGCCTTCTAAGGTGTGGAATTAGGGGTGTGCCTCACCATGACTAGTTTTCCTTGTATGCTTTTCATTGTAGAAGAAAGGAAAGATTCACACTCATGCATACTCACATCTGTATGCTTTATGTGCATATACATGTATTTATGTGTGTGAATCTGTGCGCACATAGATTATGTGTGGAATCTTATGTCCACACTATTGATTGCAAAATTTTCTTTCTGAGAGTGGGAGGTGAATTTAATCAAAATACATTATAAGCAAGTACAAAATTCTTAACCAATAAAAAAGCAAAATAAAACCCTAAATTCATTTAAAACGTTTTCTGTGTCCACATACTACTTTCAAATTTTAAAGAAATTTTGCAAGAGCTGGGTATGTAACTTAGTTGGTAGCATTCTTGCCTAGCATGCACAAGTCCTGGGTTTGATCCCTAACTCTATATAAAATAGACATGATGGCAGAGTCCCAGCACTCAAAATGTAGAGGCAGGAGGACCAAATACTTAAGACCAGCCTTTTCTACAAAGCTGCATGCAAGAAAGAAAGGGGGAGGTGAATCAGGACCTAAATAAAACTATAAAATTTCTAACCAAATCTCACAACTGTAGCTTGGTGGATTATAGAAGATGCGGAAATGTCTTCAAATGAGCTGTACACAGTGGGCAGAATTTCAGGACAGAGAAAGATGGCCAGAGAGGAGAGAAGGTTACCAGTCCAACTATTAGGCACACACTATGCAAATTGAGGTAATTGAGTGTCTTTGCCTGGAGGGAATACGGTGGTATTTTATTTTCCTAATGTGCATGCCAGCTCATCTTTAAATGAATGCTAAAGAGTTTGTAAGAAGTATAGCAATGGGGCTGGAGAGATGGCTCAGTGATTAAGAGCACCGACTGCTCTTCTAGAGGTCGTGAGTTCAATTCTCAGCAACCACATGGTGGATCACAATCACCTGTAATGGGATCCAATTCTCTCTTCTGGTGTGCCTGAAGACAGTGACAGTCTCACAAACATAAATAAAGTCTTTAAAAAATATGTTTTAAAAAAGTATAGCAATATTAAGTTATTACAACAAAACCAGAAAGGTGTGAATGGGGTGTGCCTGAGTGGATAAACCACCTACCTTGTAAGAAGTTCTGACCTCCAACATCCGCATAAAAAGGATAGGTGGGTGGAGAGGACTACCAGTAATCTGGCTTGCCCTGGGGGTTCCGTATCTCTGCTTCCCTAGTGCCTGAAGCTCTTCTGGGATGCAGTAGCCACTGGTCTGTCAAAGGTCCTCAGGAGAGTAAATAAGCACCCTGTCTCTTAGAGCAGTTTCTCCATCTTGCTTTTTGGCTTACAGTTCTTCATGTTGGTGTGTGTTTATATGTATGGTTTATAATGACAGCCTGAGAACTGAGAACAGAGCCTGGGTGGCCAGCATTCCACGATGCTGGTCCGAGGGAGGCTACATCTTACAAACCAGACCAACAGGAACATGTGTGCTCATCCTATTATGACAGCCACAAAAGCTAGTAACCAGTGTTGTACCAGAGTGACAACTTCAGTGTTTCCTCACATCCCTTGAAGTAAATCCAGCATCATTTCCCCCTCCCCCCCCAGACAGGGTTTCTCTGTGTAGTCCTGGCTGTCCCGGACCTCACTCTGTAGACCAGGCTGGCCTCGAACTCAGAAATCTGCCTGCCTCTGCCTCCCAAGTGCTAGGACTAAAGGCGTGCGCCACCACCGCCCGGCTTTGTTGTTGTTTTTGTTTGTTTGTTTTTTGAGACAGTTTTTCTGTGTAGCCTTGGCTGTCCTGGAACTCACTCTAGAGCAGGCTGGCCTTGAACTCGGGAATCTACCTTGTCTACTGCTGTCACTTTCCTAAGTCAACATAATTTCTAACTGCTTACTAAATACTTGCTTCATACCCACAGATAATAGATAAATGTAGCTCTCAAGCCTCACCAAAGAACCATTTTTGAGTAGCTGGAGACCACTACAGCAAGCCACACTGCCCAGACTTCAGAGAAAGACTGACTGATTGTGAAGTGCCCAGCCACAATTGATGTATCTACTGCATAAGCCTACAGGTAATTCTCAGGGAACATGGAAAGATGATAGGATCCAGAAGACCAGGACATCTGCTTCAAGATAGTGCCTTCTATATATGACAGGGAAGTGGTACCCATGTGAGCTCAACACTATGGCAGTCTAAGCAAGTCTTGAACAATGACAATGTCAGTTGACATGCCAGTATGGATGGAGGGAATGTCACAAGGCCTCACCCCTGGATGAAGAACGGAAGGCAATTAGTGATTGCTGAGAAATGAAGACTCAGTCTTCCTAGAGATGAGCCCTGAGTTCCATACATACAATGACATACAATCATTTGTTGCTTAGGCACCAAAAAGATATCCTGAGAAGCACATCCTAACACAATCTGTCACTGAGCGAACTTCACAGCTGGTAGATCCAGCGACCTAGAAAGTCCAGGTCTGTCATTCAACACAGTCTGTGGATGCAACCAACAGGCATGATCAACAGGAGGGGAGGCTGCTGCTGGCCCCTCCTTATGTGCTGCTTACAAAAGCATTCCTCCATAAAGAGTACACACAAAATGATACAAAAAGACAAACACACAGATCAGTAACATAATGGTTCATTACCATAATCAAATATTTATGTCCTGTGCACAACTGTATGTGCTGGGTTTTTTTTTTTTTGTTTGGTTGGTTGTTTTTTTGAGATATGTTTTTTTTTCTGTGTAACAAGCCCTGGGTCTCCTGGACTCACTTTGTAGATCAGGTTGGCCTTGAACTCGAAGAGATCTGCCTGCCTCTACCTCCCAAGTGCTGGGATTAAAGGTGTGTGTCATCACAACTGGCTTTTTTTTTTTTTTTTGAGACATTATTTCCAAAGAAGCCCAGACAGGTTGTGAACTTAAGATCTTCCTTTACTATCTCTCCAAGATAGTATTTATCTATCTCTCCCGTCTTCCTCCCTCCCTGACTGCTCACCTCCCTTCCTCCCTTTTCTTTCCAGTGCAGGTGATCAAACCCAGGGCCTTGCCCAGGTTAAGCAAGTGCTCTGCTGCTGTGCTACATACCCTGTCCTTCCTGCACTTGATTGGCAGCACAGTAGGTATAGTTACATCAGCATCACCAAAAATACATGAGTGATATAATGTGCTACGATTTTTAGGGTGGCTATGACATCATAGGTATCAGGGTTCTCTCAGCTCCATTCTGATCTTAAGAGACCAGGTGCTGATGGTGATGGTTGGATTGTCGTGCCACATATAACTATGCTTATAGCGGAACTGATGTGATTTCTGGGATTTGTCTTAACATAGACCATGTGAAGGAACGACGGAACACAGACAAGAGAGGCCATACATGGATTCATGTTGGGCTTATAATACCTAGGGAGGGAGGCAACGCTGCACATTTCTTTCTACTTCTGAGTATGTTCAGCTTCATTATAAAAAGTTCGTGAGCTAGAGAGATGGCTCAGCAGTTAAGAGCACTGACTGCTTTTCCAGAGGTGCTGAGTTCAATTCCCTGCAACCACATGGTGGCTCACAACCATCTATAATGGGATTCAATGCCTTCTTCTACATGGTGTCATAGCAGATGGCTATAGTGTACTCATATAAAAATTAACAAATCTTAACAAAAAAAAAGTTCATGAGGCCTCTGAAAGTCAAGCACTTCCCTATGTGTGGAGACAGTGCAAACATGGATTCTGAGAAAGGCTGTGGGTGAAGTCCAGAGCAGATGCACCACTGTTTTCTGGAAGAGGAGCAGGAATCTTTTCTGACCAAACTTCACTGTGCCGGGCTTGAGTCTAGCTGTGGCTTACTAGCTTTGTCACCTTGAGCTCATCTCTTACCTCCAAAGAACTCCAAGGCCAGCGTCCTTCATCCTTACTTACCTGTGAAGCAAAGATAGTAATTGAGTCACCTATATAGAACTCACTGTGCCAAAGACTGCCATGTTCTGTCCAAAACAAAGTTGGATGTTCAATGGCAGTGTGGTTGTTTTATTTCTGAACAGAATGGTCACAAGAAATAAGGACACAGAGCCAGGTGTGGTGGTGCTCACCTTTAATTTCAGCTCTCGGGAGGCAGAGGCAGGCAGATGTTTGTGAGTTCCGGGCCAGCCTGATCTATAACCTGAGTTTCAGGACAGCCAGGGCTACACAGAGAAACCCTGTCTGAAAAAGAGGGGAGGAGGAAGAAATGAAGACAGGTCTAACGTGTACAGTGCGACAGAAATCTGACGGAAGTGGCAATGGTGCCCCAGTGGAATCTAGGAATCTAAGGTCTTCATCTGTTTAGGTCATCTGGAGGTCAATGATGACATCATCATGTTCAGCTCACGATGATGTATAGAATGCTACCAGAAGACAGAGAATTAAGCAAGAAGCGCCAGTGGCAACGGAAACAGTGGAAGCTGTGTGCTTCCTTATTTGGCGATACAAGGAACTTGGGCAGCGAAGACAAGGGAGCCCTTTTGCAGAAGGATGGGAGCTGAGGGGCAGGAGACAGCTAGGTAGAGGTGGGGGATGTCTGGCAGCCTGCTCTGAAACTCCCGGGAAATTGAAAAAAAAACAAAAAAAAAAAACCATAGAGGGTTAGGGAAGGGAGCAGGGTTTCTGAGGTCTTGGTGGAAGACTGAGCACAGGGGTTGATGTTAGACTCAGCGTCATACAGATGAACAGAACGGGTCCTGAGGAGCACAGGATGGGGTCCCCTAGTGTCAGACAAGCAAGCAGGTGGCAGTCTATACCTTCTGTGCTGTTGAGAAGAATGTTCTGTGGCCTTTGAAGTCACCTCCTTTATGTGACAGGAAAAAGGTGAGAATTAATCTCCTCCCTGAGTGGGCCGTGGTGGAATAGAGCCCTCCAGCTGCTGGAGGTGGAACTGCAGCTGTCTGATACAAGAGCTGGAAGGAAGCCCAGCCCCCAAAGCTAAGGGGAGACACAGCTCAAAGAAAACACAGCCGCCACAGGCAGAGGCCCTGATGAAGTGCTAGAATGGGAAACACTGTTTGTAATCACTGTTCTCTTCTCTCTACTCATCTCCTTTATTTCCACTCGACCTCACACCATGTCTGAGTCTCACCCTGATGTTAAGGCCAAAGAGCTGGTTAAGACAGGGAAATCTATATCTGGAAAAGTATTCACTTGCTTTGTGTTAAAAATACTCCAGACGTCATGGCCTTCTGATAAGGGTAAAAGTTGGGAAGAATACATTGAAATCGACATTTGTCTAGATTATTCTCTCCCCGTCTCTCTGCCTGCCTTTCTTTTTCCCCTCCCCTTCCTGAAAACATGGAAGAAAAGGCCTCCTGCATGCTAATTGAACCAACCCTCTAAGCTATATCCCCAACTCTTTTTAACTTCTTAATATTTTGAGACAACATCTCACTAAGTTACCAAGGCAGGTCTTGAAATTTGAGTTTTACTGCCTCAGCTTCTCATTTAGCCCAGATTTCAAGTCTGCACCACCATGCCTGACATTAGATCTCTTTTAAAACAGCCATGGCTTATCTACACTTTTATTCCTGACTATCCATGCCCCTACCCTAGACAGAATTCTTGGCTTGGGACATAAGGACCATATACCTTAGTCTCTCTCATAACTAGTTATGATTTAAGTAAGACTGATGCAATATAAGAAAAAAAAGTG
Organism: Rhabdomys pumilio; assembly: GCA_030674055.1. Taxonomy (NCBI): domain Eukaryota; kingdom Metazoa; phylum Chordata; class Mammalia; order Rodentia; family Muridae; genus Rhabdomys; species Rhabdomys pumilio. The sequence continues at coordinate 124,718,591 of JANHMN010000004.1, forward strand.
ATTCCGAGTTTCTGGGGGAATTTTCTAGAAAGATAGTGTATACCTTGTTCTACTCTGCTGTCTGAAATTTGAGTCTAGCCTTCACCTGGGCCAAAAGGACAGCAGTCCAACCTTAGGATGAGACAGTGAGGCATAGCACAGAGACTCATCTGAAAAGCACCCTTGGGTCTGGAGAGATGGCTCAGAGGTTAGGAGAACGGACTACTCTTCTAGAGATCCTCAGTTCAATTCTCAGCAACCACACGGTGGCTCACAACCATCTTAAGGGGATTTGAAGCCTTCTTCTGGTGTATCTGAAGACAGTGTATTCATATAAATAGAATAAATTCTTTTTCAAAAAAAAAAAAAAGCACTATCTAGCCTTGAATTTGTATAGGACTGGGATAAGTTGCTTTTTCTGCCAAGGCTTAGCAAACTGTATCTATTGTCCCAGCTGTTGGGAGGCTGAAGCAGGAGGATCACTTGAACCCATAAGTTGGAGACTAGTCTGGGCAACATAGTAAAAACTATTTTATAAAACAAAACAAACTATAATTTTTTTTTTGGTACCTCAGGGTTTCTCTGTGTAGCCTTGGCTCTTCTGGAACTCAATCTGTACACCAGGCTAGGCTCAAACTCAAACCAGCTGCCTCTGCCTGTCTCTGCCTCCCAAATGCTGGAATTAAAGGACTGTGCCACCACCATCTGTCTCAAAATGTTCTATTTTTTAATACTAATATTATTCCAATATTGTAGCCAAATGTAGTTCTAATTGGTACACTGCGTATTAAGTTAACTACTTATTGTGGAGAATAAAAAGATAGCAATATTTGTAAGAACATAATGAACTCAACCAAAATTTTAGGTAAATTATCATCAATTAGACCAAATCTATTTCTATCTATCTATCTATCTATCTATCTATCTATCTATCTATCTATCTTGGATACAGGGTTGTACTACATTACATGGTCCTAGCTAGCCAGGAACTCATTATGTAAGCAAGACTGACATGGAATTGGCAGAGAATCACCTGCCTTCTCGAATGCTGGGATTAAAGACATGTACCACTCCAGCTCCCCATCCCTAAAGAAGCTATATCCAGTCTATAAGCACTTGCAAAGGAAAACTTATTCTTTTCAGTGGAATCTCACTAGGTATAGAAACCATGCTTAAGGACAGACCCCATGCCCAGCAGTAGAGGACCAACACAAAATGAACTCAATGGCGCTTTTGTAGGTTCCTTGTCCCATAATGCTTTGTCTGAGTATTCATTTTATTATTATTATTTTTTTAAACCTTAGAGGTCTTTTGCATATATCCTGTGATCTCCTTTGCTGTGTTTTTAATGGGATTTCTGTGTGTGCAAATGTGTGTGTCCCCTGCATCTACATGTGTTTCTTGTGACTTTTCTTCTGTTTGGTTGTTTTGTTCTATTCGGGTTTGTTTGTTTTCATTTTTTCTTATTGTATGTTTTAAAAATTATTTTTAGATGCCTGTTTGTATTCTTATGAGGGAAAGAGAAAGAAAGGGTGTGAATTTGGGTAAGTGGGTAGTTGGGGAGAATATGGGAGGAGCTGGGGAGGGGAACCATAATCAGATTATATTGTCTGAAAATATATATTTTCAATAAAAAAGAAAAAAAACCCGCATGCTGCTATGTCTGGAAAAAAGTCTTCTTAGTCAATAAATATTTGCTATGTTGGGCTCAGTGTCAGAGTCTAAGGATGAACAAAGTAATATAAACTATAGTCTCTGACACCACAAGTCTCCTGGACCTGGGGAAACAGAGATGTGTTATGGGATTACACAGAAAGTATATGGAGACGTCTCCTCATGTGGCCAAAATGAGAACCAGGAAATACATTCTCAGAGCTGTGGAAGGGTTCAGCGGGGATTTGAAGGACAAACAGAAAACTGTCAGACCATAAGAGAAGAGGCTGTGGTGATCCTCGCTGGCCAAGTATGTCCTTAGCATGCACAGGCCCTGGGTTCCATCCTTAACCCAGAAATGGAAGGAAGGGAGGAAAACAGGAAGGAAAGAAAGGAGGGAGGGAGGGGAAGAGGGAGGGACAAAAGAAGAAGGGAGGAGAAAAAAGAAAACAAAGGAGGAAGAAAGGAAGGAAGGAGAAGCAGCAGATCATTTTAGGAAGTGGGTCTACTAGAATGGAAACTTAGAGGGACAGTTAGCGATTTTATTCACATAAGAACCATGCTAGATTATGATGAGTCTTCTGCCACATGGCTCTAGACAAGTGTTTCTCAACCTGTGGGTCTCAACCCCCTGGGCCACATATCCGCTATCAGTTATGTGTATCACGATTTATAACAGTACAAAATTAAAGTTATAAAGTAGCAACAAGCATAATTTTATGATTGGGCATCACTACCACAGCATATGAGACTGTCTTGAAGGGTTGCAGCACTAGGAAAGCTGAGATGTTTCTGAAGTGCTGTCTGAATGAGAACTAACTAAAAGAAAGCCAGACTTAGAGGAGTAGAAGAGAAAGATACCAAAGAAGTTGCAGGGAAGGACCGAGGAGTTTCACTTTGTGTAGCTGATCACGAGATTGTGCTGTGTTGTGATGTTCCTGCAATGTTCAAAAGCTCTCTAGAAACAAGAGAACGAGTGGATAGAGGGAGGAAGGCCAGTGGTGAGACACTGGGACAGGGCAGGCACTGCAGGAGAAAACAGCTTTCACAAAGTTCAGAAGCAGCAGTAATAAAATCAGAGCTCTTTGGCGAAATCAGGAAGCTGTGGTTACAGCTGCGTGTAATAGCTTTTCAGAAATGGGATATGTTCAGGAGATGTCATTTCTGAACATGGGAGACGGGCTTAGGCTTGGCCCCAGCTCCCAAGTGGTCAGAGAATCATGGCAGAGCTTTACTTGGGTGCATACTGAAGCCGTGTAGATACCAGAATAGGTTCAAAATATACAGGAGACCCAGTGAGCCTTCCCGGGAGGCACCATGGCAGGTTTATGTCTACTGCAGCAAGGGCAGGCAGGGGTAAAGCTTTAAGCTGGCCTACTGTGTGCTCCACACTTGCTTAATACTTTCAGTACAGTCAAGCACATATCACATAGCCTTTGCCTTTAGCTATGCCAAGTGTTGGGTTGAGTGGCATTAATTATAACCACATTATTGTGTAAACTGTCATCGCTATTCATTTCTATAACTCCATAACTTTATTAACTCCAATTAAATGAATTATCTTCATTCACTAAAAGAAAATTTCCCATCTCTTCCTTCATACTCCATAATAATCATATTTTTGATTCCCATCTCTGAATTTTGCCTGTTTTAGGTACCTTATCTATGTGGAACCATACAATATGCTGTGTGTGCGTCTGAGGACTGAATCCATGGCTTTATGCACGTCATACAAATCTACTGGGCTATATCCTTAGCCCCAAAATCTACCTTTTGAGTCTGGCTTATGTTATCCTCAAGGTCTGTCCACATTACAGGACATGTGAGAATGCCAATTCATTCTCAAGCTGACAAACGTTCCCCATACGAATACAGTGAATCTTGTCTGTCTATTCATTCACTGCAGGACATCTGGGCTATTTCCATGTTTGAGGGCACAGAATTTGTGGATATCTGTGGAAGAGAGTAATTAATTAATGTTAATTACAATGAACAAGGAGTAGGGCTTGGGAGAAAATTAGCTGGAAAAGGAAGAAGTCCGGTGTAGAAGCGGGGTCTCATCTGTCCTCTTCTTGAAAAAGTCAGTAAGTGAAGTCTGTTGAAGATGTGAGTAGCTCAAAGATTCAGAGAGCTTAAGTCTTTTGACTTTCAGGATGCTTTTCCTGGTCTGGTATCTGTTCTTACCCTCAAGGCAGCAAGGGCACAGCTGACTTCCACACCAGGCAGGAGTCAGGGCAGAGGTAGAGGAACACATCCAAGAAACAAGAGAGCAGACCTCCACAGGGCAATACCCAAGTGTATAGAAACCAGGGGAAGGGAGCAATTCGAAGCAAGGCTATCAAATTGTCCTTAGGCCACCTGTGTTTGTCATTGAGCCTTTCTGTGCCTGTACCATTGCTGTTGGCAGTCCTCCCCTGATTTTTACATCTTAGTGCTTAGTTTCTTGACCTCTACAGGGTAATAGCAGTTTCTATTTCCTGTTCCCTCCGAAGGAGATTTGTATTTGAAGATCCACCCCTAGAAAACTCAAAACTGGGCTGGAGAAATGGCTCAGCGGTTAAGAGCACTGACTGCTCTTCCAAAGGTCCTGAGTACAATTCCCAACAACCACATGGTGGCTCACAACCATCTATAATAGGATCTGATACCTTCTTCTGATGTGTCTGAAGACAGCTACAATTTACTCATATAAAATAAAATAAATAAGCCGAGTGATGGTGGCGCACGCCTTTAATCCCAGCACTTGGGAGGCAGAGGCAGGCGGATTTCTGAGTTCAAGGCCAGCCTGGTCTACATAGTGAGTTCCAGGACAGCCAGGACTACACAGAGAAACCCTGTCTCGAAAAACCAAAATAAATAAATAAATAAATACATAAATAAATAACTCTATCTTATTAAAAAAAAAAAAAAGGAAAAGAAAACTGAAAACTAGTCAGGCATAGTGGCACATGCCTTTAATCCCAGCACTTGAGAGGCAGAAGCATGTGAGTTCAAAGCCAGCCTGGTCTACACAGTAAGTTCCAGGATAGCTAGAGATACATGGTGCAACTCTGACTTGGTGGATTGCGGAGTGGGTTAAAAAACAAAAATAAGGAAGAGAGAGGAGGAGGAGAAAGTGGAGGAGGAAGAGAAGGAAGAAGAAGAGGGGGAAGACTGGGGGGGGGAAGAAAAGGAAAAAAAACCACTGAATACGTTCAACCAATAAAGGAGGAGACTAGAATGGTGGCCAAGCAAAGGGTGCAGGCAGTGATGGCCGCAGGTGATGGCCGAGGCCCTCCACTGCTTGCTAGTGGGCAGTGTTGGAGAGAGATGACAAGATGAAGCAGTGAGGACAGAATGCCCACCCAGCTCTCCTTTCCTTGCACAGAGACGGAAGCTTAGCACCAGGTGGTGGCTCAACCCTGCAATCCCAGCACCAGGACAGAAGTAGAAGGAATGTAAGCACAAGGCCAGCCAGGGTTGCCTAGCAAGTTTGGAGGCAGTTTTGGCAAGACCCTGTCTCAAAACAATCAAGCAAGTTAACAGGAAACAACAACAACAACAACAACAACAACAATAACAACAACAACAACGGACTTCAGGATGTGCCTGAGCTTGCTGTTTGTTGTAGCTTGTTTTTCTCCCTTCAACTGTATTTTGCTTCCTTTAGAAAATAAATCTTAGCCTAGCATGGTGGGCATAGCACACGTTTAATCCCAGCACTCAGGAGGCAGAGGAAGAGGCAGAGGCCAGAGGTCAGAGGCCAGAGGGTGGCAGATCTCTATGAGTTTGAGGCCAGCTTGGTCTGCACAGTGAATTAGTTCCAGGTCAGCCAAGGTTACGTAGAGAGACTCTGTCTCAAAAACAAACAAACAAACAAACAAACAACAAAACAAAATCAACCAACCCACCAAACAAACAAAACAAGAAAATATATTTATTTCACTATATATACACAATACACTTTGCATGATTAGCTGCTGGCTAAATACATCACACTTGGGTGAAGGTGTTAAGGAAGGCAGAACTGCCTTCACTGCTGCTTTGCTCCTGTGCTCTCCAGGTCAAGGGCATCCAGCGAATACTGGCAATGAGGCTACCTTCTTTTCTCAACCTTAGATGGTGAACCCTGGACACATGTACTCCGTTAATATGTACCTCCCTCACAATTATGTTAGTCCCTCCTCATAAACAATCATCCTCTTGCTCTTGTAGAATACTCAGAGCATCACAAAATCAAGACTTCCAGAGTTCTCTGGACGCTTACTAAAATGATTTTGGGGGACACAGTACCCCAATTTCTTTACTATCAGTTATCATCTACAAGGGAGTTTAACTTTGTATCAATACCTTGGAGAAGCTGAGTTTGTGAAAAGGTAATTTATTTCCTCAGAATATTTTCTACTTTGTTCCTAGATGCTATGCCAGTACAGTCAGGTATCATTCGGTAACAGAATATCCTGAAAAAATGCATTGTTGAGTGATTTTGTCCTTATGTGAATGTCATACACATTGCTGTGATACAGTTTACCAGACTGCCGCCAAATTTCATGTGATCTCGCAATAAAAACACCATTATCTGATGAGTAATATGTATATCCATATGTTTATATGTTCATTGCTTTCATTGTTCCTATAAAACCCAATGTCCCTAGGTCCAAAGTGGAATCTGCAGAGTACCAGTAGCTGGTGTCTGTCCAGATGCTGAGGCTTACGGTGTTCAGCACTCTCTCTTGATTATCAAGTTAGTACTGTGAGAGAAGCAGAAAGTTGCTCAGTGTACAAAGATGGAGACTGTTATTGTTTATGTCAAATTTAAGCAAACTAGAGCTACCTAGGGAAAAGAACCTCAACTGAAGAATCACCTCCACTGGACAGGCCTGTGGGCATGGCTCGCCTCTCCTCTCCTCTCCTCTCCTCTCCTCTCCTCTCCTCTCCTCTCCCTTACCTCCCTCCCTATTTCTTATTTATTTATTTAAAGATTTATTTATTTATTTTTATTTATATGAGTACACTGTTGCTCTCTTCAGACATATCAGAAAAGGGCATCAGATTTCATTACAGATGCTTGTGAGCCACCATGTGGTTTCTGGGAATTGAACTCAAGATGTCTGGCAGAGCAGTCAGTGGTCTTAACTGCTGAGCCATCTCTCCAGCCCATATTTCTTCTTCTTTTTTTTAAATGCATGATTTCTCTATGTAGCCCTGGCTGTTCTGGAACTCACTCTGTAGACCAGTGTAGCTTCAAACTCAGGGATCTGTCAGTCTGCCTCCTGAGTGGTGGGACTAAAAGCATGTGCCACAACGCCTGGCTCTGTGGGAGCATTTCTTGGATGATGATTGATGTGGGAGAACCCAGTCCACTGTGGTCCTGTGACATCCCTAGACAGGTGGCCCTGGAATGTATAAAAAAAAAAAAACCAGGATGGTTGAGTAGTGGTGGCTCACACCTTTAAAACCAGCACTCAGGAGGCAGAGGCAAGTGGATCTCTTGAGTTTGGAGGCCAGCCTGGTCCACAGAGTGAGTTTCAGGACAGCAAGAGCTACACAGAGAAATTGTCTCAAACTTCTCTGCTCTCCCCCATCATAAAAAGGAGGAGGAGGAAGAGGAAGAAAGAAGGAGGAAGAGGAAGGAAGGAGGAGAAGGAAGAAAGAAGGAAGAGGAGAAAGAAGAGGAAAAGGAAGAGGGAGAAGAGGAGGAGGAGGAAGGAGAAGGAGAGAAAAGAAGAAGAGGAAGGAGAAGAAGAGGAAGAGGAAGAGGAAGAGGAAGAGGAAGAGGAAGAAGAAGAAGAAGAAGAAGAAGAAGAAGAAGAAGAAGAAGAAGAAGAAGAAGAAGAAGAAGAAGAAGAAAGAAGGAGAAAGAAGAAGAAAGTAGACAGTGGGATGAGGCATGGAGAGCAAGCCAGTAAGCAATAGTCTTAAATGTCTCTAGTTTCTGTAGGTTCCTCCCTTGCTTTCCTCACTGATGGACTGTAACCCACAAATCAAATAAACCTTTTCCTGCCAGGCTGCTTTTGGTTATGGTGTTTATCATAGCAACAGGAAAAGTAAACAGAACAGAGAACATAGGCGGAGCTGGCTGCCTGAGACCAGGCTCCACCCCACACCTCTCACTCTCCCATGCTAGGTCACCTACCTCTCCTAAGCTCTTCCAGACTGGCAGGTTCTTTTCAGTGACCATTGGACTTGCAGTCATGGCTAAGACCAACAAATGCAGCAGAAGCAGTAATGGATCTCAGGGCTCACACATCAGATCTGTCGTGCCTCTGTTCTCAAAGCACCATCAGTCCCTGTATGGATTCTTGTGTACAGACTGTCAAAATGACTTATTCAAAATAGTTTGACAAATACTAAGAAGATTCTTTACTATCACAACAGTTTTGAAATGCTCATTTTTTCAGGTATTTTTAAAAGAGAGGCTGAAGATATGGCTAAGTAGTAAGACTACAAACTGTTCTTCCAGAAGACCTGGGTTTAACTCCTAGCACCCACATGGTTCACAGCCATCTCTAAGTCCAGTTACAGTACATCTGACACCTTTTTCTGGCCTCTGGGGACACCAGGCATTCATGTGGTGTACAGACATACATGTAGGCAAAACACTCATTTTAATAAAATTAAAATAATAAAAAGTTTTTAAAAGGAAAAGATAAATGTAAAATGTTATGTGTGTTGGCTGGACTTTTGCCAAATGAACACCATAAACATTTTTTTGAAAGTACTTAGACCAGAGCCTTTAAACATTTTCCTAATCCCCAATTATGCAAGCCTCTATACAAATGTTAATTTTTAAATTCTTGTTTTGTATATATGGGCATTTTGCCTCCATATATGTTAGCATACCATGTTGCCAGTTGCCCTGGAACCAGAGTGACAGATAGTTTGTCAGTTACCATGTGGGTGCTGGGATGAACATGAGTTCTCTGATACAGCAAGCCAGTGCTCTTAACCATTGTGCATGTCTCCAGCACAAGAGAAGCCATTTTTTTTTAATGGGTTTTTGAGACAGGGTTTCTCTAACAGAACCCTGGCTATCCTGGAACTGGTTTTGTAGATCAGGGTGGCCTGAAACTCACAGAGTTCTCCCTGCCACTGCCCCCTTCTTCCACCCAGAGTGTTGTGATTAAGGCATGTGCCAGCACCTCTGGAGAGAAGCCATTTTTAGATATCATTTAGCTGTATCACCTATTTATAGCAGTCATTTAGAATAGCAGATAAAATACACACTCAGAGAATATTTTTTTTCCTGTAGAGGTAGTAAATAATTATGATGCATCATTCTTCTTTAAATTTTGTTTTTAAGTGTAATTTTTAAATTAGTGGGGCCATAAAAGATCTTAAGGCTCTGATAGCAAGCGAGCATGGAAACAAGCTAATTTCTTTAAACTTTTTCGAAATGTCTGTCTGTCTGTATGTATGTATGTATTTCAACAAACTCTGTCCCTTCTCTTTCACCTGTATTTAAAAACTAAAGTCTACTCTTTGCACCAAAGGGTAACAAAGTCAACAGGTTGGTTGAACTGTTAAGACAAAGCCATCAAGGGGCCACGGAGCAACCACAGTGCTAATGCCTAAGTCCCTTATTTTCCCAGTGGCTCTCAACCTTCCTAATGCTGCGACCCTTTAATACAGCTCCTCATTTTGTGAAACGCAACCATAAAATTCTTCTCGTTGCTGCTTCATAACTGCAATTTTGCTACTGTTGTGAATTGTAATATAAATATCAGTGTTTTTCAATGGTTTTAGGTGATCCCTGAAAGGGTCATTGGACCCCAAAGGGGACACAAAACACAGTCTGAGAACCGCTGCTCTAAATATTCCGTTGCTCCATAAAGAATTCTTGTTTAACTTTACTGTAAAGTGAATAGCAGGACCGTGTTTAAAAATACCACATTGCTGAAGGCAGGTATGTCAGCACGACCTGACAGGTCTCATGTCATCTGAGACCTGAGCCCGAGCATAGAAAAGTGAGAGTTTCAGTTTGCTACACTAACAGTTCATGCTAAGGGAAATTATTCAAAGTACTCGAATATTTTTTAAATGCAAATGTTGAGGCAGTTCCTTAACATACCAATAGCTGTTGCACCAAGCAATTACAAGCAAGGAACTAGAATTCTCAGCTTGATACTAACTCTTTTTTTCCTCTCCCATTTCTTCTCTCAATCATTACTGGGGCATACATTTTAGCTGAGTTTTAAACTTTCAGTCTGAGCTTAAAATAAGTGTTTCTGACCATCCGTATGGACCATCAAACTTCAATCCGGAAATTCATCTTATATACCATACACATCACTGCTAAGAGATTTATAATTGCAATAAAACACACTAATTTAAAACTTGTGTCTTAAAACTTGTATCATGTTATGTATAGATACAATTTCTTATAAACTTGTAATCCAGCGTTCCAAAAAGAAAACTATAGCAACGTATATATACCTTGATGATCCACAATGTCTAAGGTTATTTGTTGGTTTTCTGTGCCTGTCAGTGTGTATGCTAAAAGGGTATTGTCCTCTGACCAGACACTGCCTAGATCATCCCAGAAACTCAGAACAATGGTGATCAGGCAGCTATGAGGGGAACGGAGTTGGATAAAACAGCCAGAGGGGAGGTCTACACGCGGCGGAACATAGGGGCTAAGGGCTAGATTCTCTACTCCTCATTTTAGGCAAGAGAAGGAAGCCACTACACTAGACCAGGAGACGAGGAGGTGCGGCAGCCCCTGGAGAGTCGCACGGAAAACTGAAAGCAATTTCAGATTGACTGCAACAGGAGAAAGGTTAGAATCGAACCTGGGGTTAAAACCCCAGCAGATAGAGCACTGAATGGACTTTGTGAAGCTAATTTTAGGAGAAGGAATTTTTATCCCGAGGGCCACAGCGATTCCTTTAAAAGATTTAAAACGGGAGGGAAGCTATCGGATTAAAAGGAGCGCCACCCATTTAGTGCAATGTAGTGGTGGGGGAGGGGGAGAGGCTCGGGCCACGCACATTGGGCAGGTAACAGCGGGGATCCGGGTGAAAACCCCGGGGGCGCGCACCGGAGCGGCGGGAGTCCTGAGCTTAAGTGCGGACGAAAACGGATTCTGGGGCTGGATGAGTCATCAGCGCGAGGGGCTGATGACCAAGTAGAGAGGCCATGGCTGAGATAAGAAACGGAGGTCTGAGGACAGGTGCTGAGCTCCAGGTAAAAGAGATTTCCAGCCTGCAAATGAAATGGCCTGGATTTCAGAACAGAGGTAGTCTGGGAGCAGGAGGGCGCGTGGCGAGTGGGACGAGATCCGCGAGAGGATGCAGAGTCGCCTGCACTGCCGGGCAGCACTTATTTCCCTTTTTTTCCAAAACACTCGGAATCCCAAGACCAACAGTGAGATAGTAAGGGGACTCCAGCGCTCTGATTGAGGGACGGGAAATAAAATTTTTGGGGTAGGAGTTGGTCACCATTACCTCACCGTGAATCCTGGAAATAACCTCCTACCAACACCCCTGTGCCAACCACAAATCAACTCAGTGCATCCAACAGTTGACACAGAATCTTGATCTTTTTTTTCCCCTGGAAGACTATTTCATAGAAATGTCTTTGCTTTTAAAAAGTACCGTGCTTGTTTCTTCCAACTCCTGTGTATAAACATTAAAAACTTGCAATTTTAATAAATACCGCATTAAAAATACGCATCTACTTTCAAAACATTGAAACAAGAGATAGTTGTACTCCACCAGTGAGTGCAAACTTTCCAAATTTGTGCCCGTGGAAGGTTCTGGGATATCACTTACGAACACGGCGCGTACCCCAGGATTGCCAAGCCGCGCGTACTGAAACAGCACCCGGCTCCCGGAACGCACCACCGTCTACTCCCCGCCCATTCCCCACCTCCGCTAGCAGGTCCCCCACGCCCCGCCCTTCCCACGGCCCCGCCTTCCTCAGGACTCAGGGGCGGACCAGAATGCCCGTCGCTGACTGGCTAGCTTCGCGTAGCCCCGCCTCCAGGGCGCGCGCAGGAAGTGGTGCGGACACGCGCTGCGCGGCCCCGTGGGGAAGCGTCCATGACCCGCGTTGGGACGTCCGGCCGAGCTGTCCTTGAACCGTATCGGGCTAGGCTGGGTCCCGAGGGCCCTTCTGTCCTCGCCGTCCGCCTCGCGGACCACCGGGCTCTGGCAGAAGCCGCCGCCCGCGGTGCCCGGATGTCGCAGTCCGGAGAACGCGGGCTTAAAGGGCCAGTGCCGCGCTGCCGCCGGGACCTGCGCTCCGAGCGACCGGCCTGGGCGGCCTGAGGAGGCCCGGCTTCCGCAGCCGTCCGGTCCCTGTGATTGGTGGAGGCGCAGAGAATGCTGGACGTTGTAGGTCCCGCCCTTCCCGGGTCAAAATGGTGCGGGCCAGGCCCTGCGCCGGACGGCCCCTGCCTTGCGATCTGGGAACCCCAGAAAGGGAACGCTAAGTTGTCTGAGATCGCGGATTTGGGCGATGGCATCGAGGTGCGGTTTGAAAATACACGGTCTTCAACAGGGAAATAAAATTGCTGTGTTCGACATAAAGGTTTCTTTTAAAATGGATATTAAGGGAACTCAAAAGGGCCAACTAGTAAAAACATCTCGTTTTGTCTTTAAGGTTAATTAGAACCTGTGACAGTTGGTTTAATTAGGCAAAATTAACTAGTCTATTAAAAAAAAACCTGTGTGTGTGTAGTGTAGCTATAGAGGAAGGTTTATCACCTTCTCTTAATGCTGGTTTTCTAAGCGGATAAAACAAACTAGACAGAATAGCTTTCCGAGTTTGTTTCCACTGTTAAAATACCTTGATTCTGATTCTAGATGTAAAATTTTAAGATGTCTTTTTGTGTCTCAAATCCTTAGAATAGGTGAGACCTTTCAAAAAGCCCTTGAAATGACACTTACTGTATTGTTTTTGAATTTATGGAATTTATTTTAAGTGTATTTCTAATTATTTGAGTCTAATATTGGAGTAAAGGGAAATTAGAAAGTACTGAAACTTGAAGAGTTGCCCCGTTTCTGAGCAAAGTGAAAGGATTTTCTTTTACCCTAAAGACGTTTCCTAGATACTGGAACGATAAAGTTTGGGGAGAACACTGACTAATAACAAGGTATGGTATGTGAGTATGAAATGCGATAGTGAAACTCAACACGGTGCCTTCTAGCTTTATAGATTAATAAAAATGCTTTTTCTATTTTACTCCAAGTATCAAAGTAGAAGATTTTATTTAAAATGAAGGAGTGAAAAAGACACGAAGACAAGAAACACAGGAAATAAGAGATGAGCAAATGGAAAATGTTTAGAGAACTTTGAATGAATTCAGTATTTGCTTGTTAAGAAACTGGGTAGAGGAAAATTATTTAGAAGTTAAAACAGGCTGGTGTGAGATGGTGTTCTAGCTTCATTTTCATGCCTTCTTCAAAATATAAAATCACAGTAGTTTCGTTTAATTGAATGCTCAGTGAGAATTAAAAACTTGGAAATGACAAAGGCAGGAGCAAAGCCTCCAGAGAAGATGAAGTAATGGCATGCTTCATTTCAAGAGCCATGAGCTCATTTCCTGGGAGAGGGATTTCTACCAAATGAGATTTGGTGCTAAATAAATTTATCTTACAGCCCTTCCTTAAATCTGTGCTAGTGTGTTGGGGGTGGGAGGGAAAAGGCATGGACAATGTTCGAGGTGAAGAAATGTAAGGGAAAATTTAAAATATTGTAGCTTCCTCAAATGACAGCTCCTCATCCTTGGCTATTACAATATAGGGATAAAAAATCAGAAGTAGGCAATGCAGACAGCTCAGTGGGTAAAGGCATCTGCTACTAAGTCTGTTGATCTGAGTTTGACCCTCGGGACTCACAAGGTAGACGAGAAAATGGATTCTTTTAAACTTGTCCTCTCTTTCACATGTTCACCATGGTGCGCGCGCACACACACACACACACACACACACACACATGCTTCATAATGTTTTATTGTTTAAATATTTATTTTTTAAATTTAGGTGGTATATGAGTATTTTGTCTGTGGACCACACACACATGGTACCTGAAGAGGTCAGAAGAAGTGTTATATTCCTGGAATTGGAGTTACAAATGGCTTGTGAACTGCAACGCAAGTGCTGGGAATTGAACCTGAGTCCTTTGGAAGAGCAGCCAGCTCCCCAAATAGTGTTTACAAATCAGTTGATATGGGCTAGAGAGATGATTCAGTTGTTAAGAGTACTAAATGCTCTTACAAAGGTCCTGAGTTCCATTCCCAACAACCACACAGTGGCTCACAACCATCTGTAATGAGATCTGATGCCCTCTTCTGGTGTGTCTGAAGACAGCTACAGTGTACTTATATATATATATAAATAAATCTAAAAAAAAAAAAACAAAAACAGTTGAGTATGGATAGTTCACACTTACGATAACCCAAAAATAAATGACAAAAGGTTGTAGTTATCCCCAGAAGTGGAACAGGGGGAGTCTGAATGAAGCAAATTTACGAAAATTTCTACCATTTAAATTAATTGATTTTTGAAGATAAACTATTTTTTTCCTTGTGAGCTTCTGAATGAATGACTGAAATGTAGAGCTGGACCCGAGTGAAATAAAAACCACTGGTAAGTACAAGCAGCAGCTGATACGATCCAGTCTACAGTTTGCCCTGCAAATAGGTCTGGACGTGGGTCAGGAGCTTTGCCTTGGCAGCTCACATATACTCATGAGTTATATATAGTAACAGTATGTATGGAAACTTTGCCGTGTGCCAGAGACTGTGCTAAGCATCTTTTTATGTTTTGTCAAACATTTGAGAGGATGTTCAAGGATTACTGCTATGCCTATTCGAAATGTGCAAACTAGAGTGACTCTCATTTGGAAAGCCCTAGCAGGTTAGATGTGTGCCTCTGGTCTCACAGTCAGTGGGTGAAGAGCTGGGATTCCTGTCCCAGGTCCCCCTCTGACTATATTTTCAGTCATTCACTAAGCAGACATAACTTTGATTTTTATTTCACATTTCTGTAGAAAGCCAAGCTTCCATATTTTTTATTGTATTTTAAATGTCCCTTTGTCTCTTTGTGTGTATGATGTGTATATGTGAGTGCAAATGCTGATGCTCATGTGGGTATCAAAGGTCAACTTTGGAGTGGCTTCTCTCACCTTGGGTTTTGGTGATCAACTAATTTTTATCTGCTGAACCATTTTGGCTGTTATTGAACCTGTTATTGTTTTGCGACAGGGTTTTATTCTATGGCCCAGCCTATCGTGAAACTCCAATCCGTGCCTTAAACTTGAGGTGGTTTTTCTACATCTGCCTTCTGAGCTCTGTGATTAGGGGAATGTACCTCCTCACTAGGCCCTTAGTCATCATGTTCTCTGTTTGGATTTTTGTTTGTTTTACTTTCATAGGTGTATATACACACACACACACACACACACACACACACGCACACACACACGTGCACACACACACACACAAGCTAGCAGTGAAGCTACAGGAGTACAGGTGATTGTGATCCATCCAGTATAAGTTCTGGTGTCTATAAATTTACTTTCTCTGAGAGCAGCATGTGCTCATAACCACTGAGTTATCTCTCCAGGTTTGTTTGTTTGTTTGTGTGTTTTTGTCTGTTTGTGGGTTTTATGTAGCTCAGTCTGGCTTCAAACTTTACATAGCTGAGGATAACATTGTTCTCCTTATCTCTTGCTTCTGTCTCCTAAGAGCAAGGGTTACAAGTGTACACCACTACCCTCAGCCCTCAGGCATCCATGTAATTTTGTGTACAGGAATTCCCTTCAGATTAGAATGTTCTAAGGTCTTCTAGAACATAGATTATTGGCATGAATAGAGGCACACATGTTAGTCTTCTTGGTGTCTGTTCACTTCCCCACCCTCTTCCGGAAGACTTTTCTCCCTCTCAGTATTTTCTCCTTTCTAGACAACTGTTGTGTGGATATCTGATATCTGTTCCTCCAGGTCATGCTGAGGCTGTTTGAATCCCATCAGTCGGTGTAGGCTGGTGCTCACAATCAACCTTTCATATGATGGAGAAAAGAGGAAGAGTCAGGTTTACAAGGAAGGAGTTTGGGGACCATTTATATTAGCAGACAACAAACATATTTCAGCTGACAAGAGTATTGTCATTTTTTGTTGTATTTGAGACACAGTTTTGTGGATCCCAGACTGGCCTAGAACTTACCATACAGTGCAGGCTGGCTTTGAAATTTCTATTCCCTGCCATTGGTCTTCTGAGCACAAGAATTAGAGCACCATAGGCCTAGCATCCTTTTTGTCGTTGCCTTGTTTTATTCTGTGCACCCCTTTGACTAAGTGGCATGTCCCTGGTGACCAGGCTAGCAGAGCTCATGGTCTGCCATGCTGATGCAAAGCTCCACCAGAGATGAAGTGAAAGAGGTCATCTCCAGTCCATCATGGTGGTTACATGGTTGCAGGGTATGAAAATGGTTCAGAAGTTAGCAATGCAGTTGTTGTGAGGGCACTGTTAACTCTTGGACTCAAGTGACTTCCGCTGTTCATGAGCACTAGAAAATGAGCTTTGTTCAACTACTGTGAGCGTCATTTCATAACCCATAGTTGTGATAAAATTCCTTGACAAAAGCAGCTTAGAGGAGTAAGAACTTACTTTAGCTTATAATTCCAGGTCCATCATTGCAGAGAAGACAAGGCAAGGAGAACTTGAACATATTAGCATCCCCCATCCAGAGTACATGCTCACTCATATCTCTCTCTCTCTCTCTCTCTCTCTCTCTTCTCTCTCTCTCTCTCTCTCTCTCTCTCTCTCTCTCTGTCTCTTTCTTTCTTCTCTCTCTCATTAATATAGTACAGAATCTTCTGCCTAGGGAATGGGTCCTCTCCCTTTAATTAGTATATTTAAGACAGTCTCCCACAGATGTGTTCACAGGCCAACCTGATATAGACAGTTCCTCACTGAGACTCTCCAGGTGATTCAAGATGGTGTCAAGTTGATAATTAAAAGTAATCATCACTATCCACACCTCATCAACTTGTCACACAAATATGTGGCTTTAATACATAACCCACTTCAACTTACTTTCTCCAGTCCCTGAAGTCTCATGTTTATTATTAATGTATAATACAGTCCAACTTTAAGAGTTCCAATAGTCGCGGGTGGTGGTGGTGGTGGTGGTGGCGCACACCTTTAATCCCAGAACTTGAGAGGCAGAGGCAGGCGGATTTCTGAGTTCAAGGCCAGCCTGGTCTACAGAGTGAGTTCCAGGACAGCCAAGGCTACACAGAGAAACCCTGTCTCGAAAAACAAAACAAAACAAAACAAAACAAGAGTTCCAATAGTCTTTAAACATTTTAACACATTAAAATTAAACTCTTGGGGACTGGGGAAATGACTCAGTGGTTAAGAGCCCTTGCTGCTCTTACAGAGGGCCAGAGTTTGGTTCCCAGCACCCACATTGGCTGGTTCATAACCACATGGAACTTCAGCTCCAGGGCGGGGAAGGTAGATGAGAGGTGGGTGTTTGACTCTCTCTCTGTCCTCTAAGGGAACCTGAAGATACTCATACATATAAACACATACAGAGAAAGAAAAATAGATTGTTTTCACTTTAAAGTCAAATCTTTTAACCACAAGAACCTATAAAATACAAACTAAGTGACATAATTTCAACATATAAGGTCTCAGAGAAAATTTCCTTGTTCCAAAAGGAAAGAACTTGGCATAAAACAATCATATCAGAGCAAAAACAAGGCAGGATAAATACAAATCTCCAAATTCCACATCCAGCATCTGGGGCACATGATGTAATAGTTGAGTTCCAAAAGGCTTGGAGAAGAGGCAGTCCCAACTCAGCATCTCTGCTAGCTAACGTACACACAACTTCTCTCTTAGGCCTAAGCTAGTGCCACTCAAAATTTCCTGCTCAACTTGTTAGAGGTCTGTGAGTCCTAAGATCTCCAGTATTCTGCTGTCTCTAACTGTAGGCCTCTCCATAGGAATTTGAGCCAGGCCACACAGTGTGTTCTTAGCTGTCTTGCATCTTTCATGCCTTCAAAACCATGTGGACAATGTTTATGGCCTCACCAGGTTCTGCTGTCAGATAAAGATGGAGCCTGGTCCACATAGGCCAGTGTGTAGCCTGAGAAGGGAACTCCTTCAGCCTAGGCATTTTGACATCTTTCTGAGATGGAGTCTTCAGTGGGTGGTCAGGCTGTCCTTCCTGTTGTCTCGGCAGCACAGGTTTCACTACAATAGTGCTGATCTCTTTACTTGTCACCACCAGACTCAATAGCATCCTGTCTTAAAACTCTGTCAGACAAACCAGGTATTCACCTTTCAATTCAAGTTCATTCAGGTTCTTGGGATATGGGCAGAAGAATGCCACATTCTTGGCTAAAATATCACAAGAATGGGCCAGTCCAAGTTCTGATAGTCACCTTGTTCCCCTCTGAACACTCATGTGCTAGGTCTCGGTGGTGTCTGCACAGCTCTCAGCATTGCTGTCTTCTGAGTTCCCACTACAATGACCCAGGATGCATGGCTGCTGACATCCAACGGGTCTTCTAGCCCAAGGTACCAAATGCTTCTATGTTCCTCCCACACAACAGTCCCAGCGTTTAGAGGTCACATGGTGAGGTTTATCACAGACATGATCCATTCTCAGGTCTAATTTTTCTCTCAGTTTTTTAACCCCTGCTGTGATAATATATTTTAACAAAAGCAAGGCTTAATTTAACTCATAATTCCAGGTTGCAGTTCCCCGTTTCCTGGAAGTCAAGGTATTAGGAACATGAAGTAGCTAGCTAGTTGCGTCCACAGTGGAGAGCAGAGAGAATAAATGCTTGTAGTCGGCTTGCTCCGTTGTTGTTACTTTTGGAGACGAGGTCTCACTATATTGCTCTAGCTACTGTAGAACTCTGTGTAGACCACGCTGGTCTCAAGCTTACAGAGACATGCCTGCTTCTGCCTCTGAAGAAGAAAACAAAACCCACTACCATGCCTCCTTCTTAATATAGTTCAGGATTCTCTCTGCCTAGCAAATAGTGCCTCCACAGTGGGTGGGACTTCTCACTTCAATACAATCAAGACAATTCATCTCCCACAGAGATATCCATAGGCCAAAGTGATCTGGACAGTCCTTCACAGAGACTCTTTCCAAGAGGCTCTTTTTTTTTTTTTTTTTTTGAGACAGGGTTTCTCTGTGTAGCCCTGGCTGTCCTGGAACTCACTCTGTAGACCAGCCTGGCCTCGAACTCAGAAATCTGCCTGCCTTTGCCTCCCAAGTGCTGGGATTAAAGGCATGTGCCACCACCGCTCAGCCTCCAAGAGGTTCTGTAGTGAACCAAGTTGAGAAATAAAACTAAGCATCGCAATGATTAAAAGTCAGTGTTAGGATTTGGTGTCCTGGCAGCTGAGAGGATGGGGGCGAGTTGTATCTACTCATGGCGGCTCCCACCTGCACTCATAGATAGCAGTTTTCAGATCTGTGTATATTAATTATATGTGACAATGGGTTGAATTATGTTTCCTATGTGTATATAATGTAGTTTGATTATATTTGTTCCCATCACCCTCTCCTCTGTCCCTCCCCATCTTGTTGACCCCCTTCCTTTTCCCAACTAGTCTCTCTTCTACTTTCATGTCTTTTCTTTCTTCTATTTTTTTTTCTTTGTGACTCAGAAAGTTCCATTAAGGTTGCTTGCAAGGGAACGAGAAGAGGTTATTTATAGAAACATGGATGCTTTATCATGGGCTACACTTCGAAGAAGAATTTTCTCTTTTCCCCTGCAACTAGTAACTCCCTATAGATCCTGAGGTGGGGCACGAGCCCTTTCCCCATCCACAGCAGGGTGTCTATAGGCCCAGTTTTCTGCAGATAACCATAGCTGTTAGAAGCCAAGAGTTCTATGGCTGTGTCATTCCGAACACTTCACCCTACCCTCAAGCTGTTACACTTTTTCCACCCCTTTCTGCCATGTTCCCCAAGTCTTGGAGGAGGTGACACACGCGTGCCTTTTATAGATGTGCACTCAATAGTCACGTATCCTCCACACCTTGGCCAGTTATGAGTATGCAGTAACTGCAGCTGCCACCCCTGTGAAAAGAACCTTCTCTGACCAGAGCCAACAGCAACACTAATCTTTGGGGCTAAATACAATTATTTAGAAGGGGTTTTGACAGCTACATTGTGTCTGGTTAGCAAAACTACAGCAGCAGCTTCCTCTCTGGGATATATGCACTGTCAGCCGTGGGCTTTTGACCAAGTTTACACTATTAATAGTTGGCACTTTTGGGGGAGGGGGCAGGGTCTTACTGTATAGGCCAGGATGTCCTGGAACTCAGGGTAGACCAGGTTGGCCTAAAACTCCCAGAGATCCACTCTGTCCCACTCTGTCCCACTCTGTTCTACCTGTGTTGGTTCCAGCCTGAACGCTCCACTTCCTGTCCATGCCATGTAAAGAAGCCGCCACCTCAAGTGAGTTCCCACTACTCTAGAACACTCAAAGACTCAGCTCTCTTGACTAGCTTAGGGCAGTTGGCCCCACTTCCTGTGCCCATAGGGACCTTTCCTACGCTGGTTAGAGCCCGTCTTCCCCTTGTGCACATCTCTCATGCTTGGCACAGTCTCACACAGTAGGATGTCATGCAGGGCTGCTTGAGAGACAGTGGAAATCCAGGTTTGTTTCCTCAGATGATTCTTTCTCAGGAACCCCTTCTAGCTTTGACAAATTTAGTCGATCCAAAATTGAAGTATCCTTCATTCTAACCTTCTTCATGTTTAAGTAGATCAAATTAAATCCTTTAATTGATATTTATATGTAAGTATGCTTTTACGGCATAGTACACAGCAGATATATGCTCCTGAAAGTTCAGTGAATTAATATTGGTAGCATTTAAAATGCAGACTATTGAAGCATGTAATGCAATTTTATCTCTTTGTGAGTTACAAGGAAGTCATCATTCTTTAAGTTATTTATCTTAGAAATATTACTTATGGCTAGAGAGATGGCTCAGTAGTTAAGAGCTCTGGCTCTTCCAGGGATCTGTGTTCAATTCCCAGCAACCACAGGCAGCTCGAAACTGTCTGTAATTCCAGTTCCAGGATGCCCTCACACAGATATGCAGGCAAAACACCAACACATATAAAACAAATAAGCAGACAAATAAAAAAATAAAATATTGCTTTGAGGCAAGGAAGGTTTCTATCAAATTTAACTTCAAAATTCCCACAATGTCCTCCACTACATTAAAAGATTCACTGAAATACATCATTTCACTGTCTTTTTTTTTTTAAATAAAGACAGTGGTGAGCTCTGGTATTTTTCTCCCACGTGATCCCACTGTCTGTTTTGGATGTGTGTGGGGGGCGAGGACTGACTTCTCCCAGCCCCTCCTCATGCTTCCCGAGCTCCAACCACAGTTTCTGTAACTGGCTTTCCACACTTGCCAAGAGACTCTTTCTTTTCAACATTCAACATATTTGATAGAAGTGTTGTACGTTCTAAAGATAATAAAACCAGTCCCAAGAATAAAATGACATGTAGCACATTGGTTTGTTTGGGTTTAGAGGGCAGTGTGGTTTTGGTTTTGTTAAAAATCTTTTTTTTTTTTTTATTTTGGCATCATATCATGTGGTATAAATGAAAATATTTTCTTCAGAGTAACACCACCAAATTGAGATGTGATCAATGACTTGGGCAGCAGCAGAGGAGGCCTGTTCTTGGACTGGTGCTGGCATGGGCCATCTTAGGATCCTCTTGAAGATGCTCTCAGATAGAAAGTGCAGGGGGAGATGACACATACCCTGGCTTTTAGAGGAACAAGAGTCTGTGTGTGATGTATTATAAAACTGTTCTGAATTTGATGAAATCCATTTCTCTTATGGTTTGACATTAGCATAAAAAGCAGCATTCAATTATGCTTTGTCTTACCCTCTGTCATGTTTAGCAAAATAGTCAAATTGTCTCAACAATAAATGTCTGTGCTTTAGTAATGAAATGTTGGCTAGGCTTCCTTTAACAATGGTATTTCATCTGAGGATCATGATTAAAGCATTAGTAAGCATTCAGGGTATCTGTACTTGGGAGCTTTCACCACTGCAGAGAGAGGCAGACCCAGCAGGAAAGAGGGCAACTGGAGAGCTAATAGCAAAATCTTTATGATTGTGTGTGAAATATTTTAAATTTTCTTCATCAGTAAATTGGAGTTTAAAAAATAATCCTGGTGAAGGAATATGGTCTCCTTTGTCACTGCCAATGAAGCATTCCAGAGCCAGCATCCCAGAGCCAGCAAGAGTCTGTCATCTGATCCACACCACACTGGCCTTTTCCCAAGCCCATCCCTTGACCGGCAGGGCCAGGATGTGGTGTGACAGCATGGCATGAAAGCCATCAGCATCCACACAATCTCCAGTCTCACCTGGACCACCTCAACCTGAGTGTACATCTTAAGGAGTTGCAGGCGCTGGTGAGCCTTCAGGAGTCCACAGCTGTCTGTCTGGGTTTCTTTCTTGGGGTTTCCAGAACAAGGTGACACACTGGATAACTTAAAACTACAGAAGTTAATTCTCTCACGCTTCGGAATGCTTGAGCCTGAAACCTAGTTGTAGGCAGCTCTGTCCCCCTGTAAGGTGCTAGAAGACTACTTTCTGGACTTTTTTTTTGCTGCTGTGGTCCCCTGCACGCCTTGTGTGCCATCACCATGGCTACACTGCTCCAGTGGAGTATCCTGTTGCCCTGTCAGCATGGCTCACATGATAACGATTTTATTTTATTTTATTTTATTTTATTTTATTTTATTTTATTTTAAAATAGACTCACTGTGAGGACCGAGCTGGCCTCAAGCTCACAGAGATTTGGCTACCTCTGACTCTTAAGTGTTAGAATTAAAGATGTGTGTTTCCTTCTTATGAGGAAACTACATTGGATGAACCCACCCCAGTGTGGTCTTTTCTCTTTTTTGGTTTTTTGAGACAGGGTTTCTCTGTGTAGTCTTGGCTGTCCTGGAACTCACTCTGTAGACCAGGCTGGCCTCGAACTCAGAAATCCGCCTGCCTCTGCCTCCCAAGTGCTGGGATTTAAAGGCGTGCGCCACCACTGCCCGGCCCCAGTGTGATCTTTTAAGCAAGGAGTTTGGTCACATAAAGTCACATGGTATAGTATGGAGACTATCAGTTTTGTCCTTACAGTGAACACAGCTCAGCTCTTAACAAAACTCTTCACATTCCCAAAAGTGAACTTCCACTCAATCTCATCAATTATGGGGACAGAGAGTGAACTAGTAACACCAAAGAAAATTGTTCCTGTCCCCATGTGAGAGTTGAGGATCTGGATGTGAGGAGGACCTGCTTCCAGTTCCCAGAGGGTCCAGCCAGGGACAGAGGAGAGCAAGTCATAACAGCTCAGGGATCTTTACAACCAGACTTCAGTTTCCATTCAGATTCCATGGCCCTGGGAGGTGTGGGCAGCAGCCATCAAGTGCAGACACAGTGAGATGCAGGGTCACTTAACCCATGGCATGAACATTAGGACACAGCTCAGTCCTCAACCCTCATTCCCTAGCAACGCATAGACATTAGGATGCAGGATCCCTCCCCAGCTCTCCCTCCCAGACATCCCACACTTCAAATATCCATGTGGTCAAGTGGTTAGAGGAGTTGAGCAAATAAGAAGAGGCATCTATAGTGCAGGGAAGCAAGAGTTTACTGTTAGGGTTCAGGGTCGCAAGGGACACCTTATTATTTTATAAAATTACACTAATAAGTCCTCATCAGGTACTGAGTGCCAAGTGCATGGGGGCCACTTGGTTAAGTGCTTTGGAATTTGGGAAAATTTTTATTACTTAAAAATACCCACAAGTTAAACAGATGTAGGACACCAATATTGGAATTAGACATCTATTTTTGTTCTTGCCAGTCAGTCATAAGGAGCTAGTCCATGGGTAAAATACTTGAACAGAATCATGAAGACCACAGTTTGGGTGGGCATAGTGGCTTCCTCTAGTTCTGCCGCTCAGAAGGCAGAGACAATGATTTCTGGTCAAGCTGACTAGCCAGACTAGACAGCAAGCTCTGTTTTCCAATCCACTGAGCCACACAGTCTCAGTGAGTAATGTGGAGCGTGAGGAAGATTCTTGATGTCTACTGTGGGGCTCCACGTGCATTCAGATGTGTTCATACACACAGAAACACACACACACACACACACACACACACACACACACACACTTACAGTACCTTGAGTTTTATTTTTAACTCGTTTTTATTCCTTCTAGAATAGATGATATGGAGAAGTCCACAGGATGTTACAGCAGAAGCATCCACAGAAACAATATTTGACATTAGAAAAGAGACTTTTATTTAATTTCTTTTTTTTTTTTCCGAGACAGGGTTTCTTGTGTAGTCCTGGCTGTCCTGATACTCACTCTGTAGACTAGGCTGGCCTCGAACTCAGAAATCTGCCTGCCTCTGCCTCCCAAGTGCTGGGATTAAAGGCGTGCACCACCACCGCCCAGCTATTTAATTTCTTAAACTTATTTTCGTCATTAGTGTGTGTGGGTGCAGGCAGGTGTGGTATGCATGTAGAGACCAGAGCACAACTTTTGGGGGAGGCCATTAGGTTTGTCCAGCAAGAACTTCTCATTGCTGGCTTAAGAAGACCCATTTTAATGGAAGGACATGATTCTAGAGAAAAAGAAAATTACAAAAGAAGTAGGCATGAGGGGGTGTGCTTGTGCATGGCTGTGTATCATCACTCCTTCATTTGCTTAACATCGTTTTCCAACTCTTATGAACTCTTAGGTTGTTTTGAGTCCAGGAGACAAAGCTATGCATCCCATAGCCCACTCTCTCAGAGTTTACACTCTCAGAAGATAGAACGAGAAACTGGAGCTCCTCACGGAGGGGCAGAGGAGCAGCAAGGGAAACTCCAGCAGAGACTGGCCAGAGACCAGGGTCCAGGCTCCCCCAACATGCACTCTACATAACTCCGCAGAGAAGAGGGTGACGTGGAAACAGACCACTTACTTATCTGGCCCACAACAGGTTAGGGACAAGGTGGGTGGGGCAGTGAGCTGAAGTGTGCTCCTGAAGAGTTTGTCCCGAGTGACAGAGTGTGTGAATGGAAAAGATGGAGCAGGAGGAGGCTGTCAGGACGGAAGCTTACTTACTTTTGTACATGGTATGAAGTGGAAACTTCTAGTTTCTTTGGAAAGTTAGTTATTTCAAACGATGGTTTGCTGGGGCACACAGGTGAACGGATGTATTCCTGAAGCAGGCCCAGGTGAAAGGATGTTTTGGGGGAGCAGACATGGCAGAGGATGTTTTCTTGAAGCAGACTCAGGTGAAAGGATGTTTTGGGGGAGCAGACAGGTAAAAGAACGCTTGATGAAGGAGTATGAATATGATCCCACAGGGAGTGGGAGTTGAGCACCAAGCAATGGTTTGGTCTGCTCCACCTTGCTACTCTTCGCTAATGACACACGTGTATTGGTTCACCTTACATAGTGTTGTTGAATTCAGCTTGTGGTAATGCAACCATTGAGAGAAACTCACAGAAGAACTTTGCCTGAGGTTCCAGGGAGCTTGCTGCTTCTGAGGCCTCACTCAGGCCGGCTGTCTAGCCTAAGTGTTCCTTCAGGATTGAACTACAGCTGCTGGTTCGTGCCTGGTGTCTGCCTGTGTAGAGGATTTGTCTGCAGCTGCTGAGTCATATTTTGTGTTTGCTCTGGGACTGAACTGCTGCCAAAGAAGATTGAGCTCACCTCCAAAGAACTATCGCTGAACAGGTCCACTTCCCCCATATTCTCATGACTTTTCTACTACTTTTGTTGGGTGGTGTGCTAGAGGAGAGGTTGAACTCTTATTAAAAGTAGGTTGCAAAAAACGTTTGTCTACAATGCTATGTAGATCAGGTCATGCTATGTAGACCAGGCTGGCCTTGAATACACTATTGTTCTGCATGAGCCCACTGAATGTGAGGAGTTCAGAGCCATCCAGACGGCTGGAAACCTTCCTTCTGACAGGCTTACATTGACTTTAATGTTTTGCTGTTGCAGACAGTGGGTAACATCACAGTAAGAAGGCTGGTGAAAAGTGGGACTGGAAATCATGTGGAGGGGATTGTGGGAGAGTCAGAAGTACTGGCACAGGGAGGGGCTGTGGGGTGAGCATGAAACCTGTGCACATCTCACAGAACCCTGGGGCAGTGAGAACAGTACAGTTGTCTGGCAGACTAGGTTTTAAAAGTCAACAAAAGTCAGCGTGCTGTAAGGAGCTCAAGGTAGGACGCCTGCTTATTAAGTCACAAGCTCTGACTCTGATGAAAGTTAGTGGTTTTTAATGGTTCCATTCTCAATATGAAAAAGTATCACATATTATCAAACAGCATATTAATATGATATTTGCCTGGCAAATGCTCAGTATTTGTTGAATGTTGTTTATTTTAATTGAATCAAACCCATACTGAGAAAATAGTTGCTGTTTACTTTATTTAAATTGTGTGTGTGTGTGTGTGTGTGTGTTTGAGGTGTGGTTTCTCTGTGCAGCTTTGGCTGTCCTGGAACTAGCTTAGTAGACCAGGCTGATTTAGAACTCAGAGACCTTCTTGCCTACATCTTCCTCCCAAGTGCTGGAATTAAAGGCATTCGCCACCACCCCTGGCATTGCTATTTAATTTTAGGTACATTTTATAGCAAAAGTAAGAGAAAGTCTATTTTTAAAATTTACTAAATTAAAGTTTTGTGAGGATGTGAAGGGGTGTGGTGTGGTGTGGGCTATGGTGTGTGTTTGTGTGTGTGGGGGTGTTACAGTAGTCAGTTCTCTTTCACCGTGTAGGTCCTGGAGGTCAAACTCGGGCGTTAGACTTGGTGGCCTTTACCCATGGAACTCTCTAGTGGGCCCAAGGCTGTGTCTTAGATAATGAACCAAGAGACAGACAGGAGAGAAAATAAGAAGATGACTAACAAGACCAGAAAGAGCTGATGAGAATAGATGTTAGCAGAAACTGGGACAGGCCTCAGATTCAGCCAAATAAAATCTACAACAGGCAGAAATTTCCTTTGTAAAATGCACTGAACTTGAAAAGGCTGCAGAGAAACAAGCCTTAAAATGGGTTTCCTCAAAACAAATATAATTGTGGAATGAGCATCCTTACGGCTTCTAAAGCCCACAGTGCATTTAGGTGACATTGTTCCTGGAGAGCAGTGCTTACTGCAATATCACATAGTCCCCAAATTAAACTGTATGCTTGGCCAAATTTTAGAAATCTTGGTAGAATTCTGAGGGGCTCTTAAGTCATGGTAGTAGAACAGAAATATGGAAATCTGTGACACAATAAGCCTTTTATAGAACTGGTGGTGACTGGTGGTGACTAGTTTGAAACCTTCTCAAAAAATTTTTATTTTCAGGAACAGATTCTTTTACACACACACAGACTTACCCTAAAATGGCAGCATATAAATGACCCGAGGAAAGGACAAACTTGTAGTACTGAGATCTTTGAAGTACATCAACCTGCCAGATACAGTTTGCAAATGAAAATTCCCACTGGTGGTAATAAAGGCCAGGAGACAGGTCAGTCAAAACAGCTTGTGAGAAGCAAGACTGAACTGGCACATCCCTGGACTAAGGGATGGAGATTTAAAGTCTTTGAATGCTGTTTATGCTTCATGAGCAAGCACTCTCATTTCCATGAATATATTTTAAGGAAATTATTATTGATGCACTTAAAGTTCAGTAATAAGTGTAATAAAGTAAATACAGGTTAATTTGCTTCAAGTATCTATAATAGAAAGAAATGATGACATATAATTAAATTCCAGAGAGCCACAAACATAATAGGATACCACGTGTCACTAGGATTTCTAAGACCTTGATTTTTTTTTTTTTGTTTTGTTTTGTTTTGTTTTTTCGAGACAGGGTTTCTCTGTGTAACCCTGACTGTCCTGGAACTCACTCTGTAGACCAGGCTGGCCTAGAACTCAGAAATCCACCTGCCTCTGCCTTCCAAGTGCTGGGATTAAAGGCATGCTCCACCACTGTCCGGCAAGACCTTGATTCGTAACAGCACATTGTGCCTCCCCAACCACTCTGTGAGGCAGGTGCTCATTACTTGTGTCCATAGTGGAGGAATATGAGGGGGGGGAGGGGCTTATCAGTGCTTTGTTATTAACTGGAAGAACCAGTATTTTAACTGAGCGGTTCACTTCTGCCTCAACCTCCTACCCATCACAATTAAATCGATTATGTCAAGGTTCTCTCAAGGAACAAAATGGATCAAATTTATTAGAGGGGTAACAGGCTATGGTCTGACAGTGGGTATCTCCAAACAGAAAGCTCATGAGATTGGATGTCTCAGAAGTCCCACCTCGGTGCTGGAGTCCTACAGAGCTGCTAGTCTTCAGCCTGTATTGGAATCCCACAGAAGTGGGTTCCAATACCAGGGAAGGAACACCCCAGCAACAGGACAGATGGACTTGCTAGTGAGAGTCAAGGCAAGCAGGCAAAAATCAAAAACTTCCTTCTTCTATGTCCTTTTATGTGGCTGCTACCAGAAGGTGTCGCTCAGATTTGAGCTAGATTTTCCCACCTCATATGATCCAAAAAAAAACAAAACAAAACAAAACCTCACAGGTGTGTGGAGCTGCTTGGGTTTTGGGTTTTAGGTTTTGGTCAATTCTAGATGTAGCCAAGCTGATAACCAAGATTGGCCATCACAGTAACAATGGAAGGTCTACAATGCAAGAAGTAAGCAAAAGTGGTGACCACCAGGGTTAAAGCCATTTTGATAAATGCACGTATGTGTGCAGAATGTTAGAACCAAGAGAGAGGCCTTTTCCTCTTCATCTTTGAGTTCCGCATCCTTACAGTCAACCAAACAACTGTAGATCAAAATATTTTTATTTTATTTTTGTTTTTTTTAAAAGATTTATTTATTTATTTATTTATTTATTTATTTATTTATTTATTATATGTAAGTACACTGTGGCTGTTTTCTGACACCCATATGGAGGCATCAGATATCATTATCGGATGGTTGTGAGCCACCATGTGGTTGTTGGGAATTGAACTCATGACCTCTAGAAGAGCAGTCAGTGCTCTTAAACACTGAGCCATCTCATCAACCTCCCAAAATATTTTTTAAAACATGCATGTATACTGAGCATATGTAGATTCTCTTTTCTTCATCACAACTACTTACAAAGCACTGGCATTGTGTTCAGAGTTACAGGTCCCTTAGAGACGACTTACTGTGCACAGGAGGACGAGTGAATCTGTGAGCAAGTGTTGTGCCATTTTTCATGGGGAATTTGAGTATCATCAGATTATTTTGGCAGCCTTGGGGTCTTGAAACTGATTGCTGAGATGTCAGGAACACTGCCTAGCAAGACACTAAATTGTTTTCTCTGAGTCATGGGATCTAGGTCTTTTGGTTAAAGCCTGAGTTTTTAAGTTTTTTCTGGTACAGTGTAGTGACAATTTTGAAATTTTGATTTCTTTAAAAAAAAAAAAACAGAACTATTACAAGAATATATTTTTGTTTCAATCCCAGGTGTGGGATATGGCGCTGGTTCAGATTGTCCACAGTAGCTATGATTTGTCTCATGCTCTGGTAGGGGTGTGATTTTGCCAGCAGCAGATAGTTTTTGCAAATGTGTGACATTTGGAATTCTGAAATTTGGAATACCTTTTCAGAGGGTATATAAATGCTAGGGCCCTGAAAGGTGGGGTGGATTGTTGGTTATGGTTTGTTAAGTAGTCTTGGGCAAAGAATCAAGAAGGATTGGTAAGATGGCTCAGCAGTTAAGAGCACTGATTGCTCTTCCAGAGGTCCTGAGTTCAATTCCCAGCAACTATATGGTGGCTTACGGCCATCTGTAAAGAGATCTGATGCACTTTTCTGGCATATAGGTATAGTGCACACAGACCATACTCACATTTAAAAAAATACATAAACAAAATAAAATTTAAAAAAAAAAGTTTTTTTTTTTTTTTTTTTAAAAAAAAAGAAACAAGAAGAAATTAGATATCCTGATATTGAAGATCAAACTTGCCCCAAGGAACTCGACACCCCTAATCAGCAGGAAGTAGTCTAATGGTAATGACACCCCTTTCCAACCCCTGAATTTATTCTGGGACCTCTTTTCTTTCCCTTCTATCTTTTTTCTCTTTTATGTAGTGTTAGGGAGTTGAAAGGTGGAAGAAAGAACCACCCAGGAAGTAGCGAAAGATAGGCTATAAGCATCGCGTAGACGGGGCAGACAGAATGGGAGATGTGATTTCAAATGCTGGAGAGAAAGATCAGGGAACAAACGGATGGGTTTTTGTTTTTGTTTCAAGATCAGCAAGAACAAAACAAAAAAAAAGTATTGTGACTGCTACTTCTGGGGCATCCCCTGCTCTTCTCCACAGGGGATCCTCTGGTTTTTCTTTTTCTTCGTCCTATATTCTGTTTCAAAAAAGGTTGGGAGAACGGCTGTGCAACTGGGAAACTTTCCGGTGGAAATGGAGGGGCCTGAGAAACGAAAAGTGGCCGAGCCAGGAAAACAAAAGGCTTCACTCTGCTCTCTCATTCCTCAAAGGCTTGCAGAGTTGCATGTGCAACTGGAAAAATTGTGGGTGGAGGTGGAAGCGCTGGGGAGGTGAAGAACAAAAGGGCTCAGTCCCAGGAGTTTCCCGCAGGAGGAAAGAGGGAGAGAAACGGCATCAGAGGCACCAGAGGGCAATCGGCATCAGAGGCACCAGAGGGCAATCGGGTCAGAGAAAGGCTGAAAGGGCAGGAGGACAATCTGATGAAACAGCTCCTTTAGAGCGAAAAGATTAATCTCAAACCAATCACGGCAGAGTGGGAGGCGGGGTGGCCCGGGGTTAGGAAATCACCGGCAGCTTTCCCAGTATAGATGTACAGAGTATGCCTGCTAATGATGAGAACAAGGTTATAATGGAATAGGATGGCGTCCTATAGAAATGATAGATCTAAGGCGTTTTAACGAGGCCATGGTTTCAGATGGAACACACTTGCAAATTCTAAATAACTTGAATTTAATTCTAAATTCAAAATAAAATTACTCCCCAGAACTGGAAGGAATTGGTGAGAGGGGAACTAGAGGCCGGTCTGCGGTTACAGTGGTTAACATGGTGGAGGGAAGAAGCTGCCGATATTGAACAGCGAAATAGCGATCAGTTGCTGGGTGAAGGGCGGTGCTCGGACATACAAGAACAAATTCAGTTTGATGACGCTACTATAGAACAATGTCACCGAGCCGTTTTAAGAGCGTAGGACAAAGTTGAGTTCAGGAAAAGTTCTACCTTATTTACTGAGATTGTACAAGGCTCTAGAGAAGCCTTCACTGATGTTTTTCAAAGATTAGTCTCAGCTGTGAACAAAGCCATATCGGACCCTGACACACGGCAGGTGTTGATACAGACCTTGGCATTTGAAAATGCAAATACCGAATGTAAAAATGTTATTAGACCATTAGAGGTGCGGGCAGCGCCAATGGGCAGATGGATAAGGGGTACCGCCGATATTGTTCTAATGTGGATCGTACTAATATAGGACAAGCTATTGCTAGAAGTATCAAAATGCCTGGTGCTTCAACTGTGGGGCATATGCTCACTTGCAAAGAGACTGTAACCAATATGATAAAGATCTCAAAATGCCAGTGCTTTAATTGTGGAAAATATGATCATTTGCAACAAAACTGTGAACAAGGCATCTCTAAGGGCAATGTTTTTTTATAAATATAAACCAGAAAGAAGACCTAGGCTTCCAGGGGGATTACAGGCGTTGTGTCAAGGGTTGCCATTGGACCACTGAGTGTAGGTCCAAGAGAAATATCCAAGGGAATTTCTTCTGTTTATAATTTTCCACTACACACAGTACAATTATTGGTTTAAAACAGAAGGGGGATGTAGCGACAATTTTAAATTTTCTGTTTTTTTTTTTAAACACAGAAATATCATAAAAATATGTTTTTATTTTAATCCAGGTTTGGGATATGGGACTGTTTCAGATTGTCCACAGCAGCTAACTAATGATTTGCCCCATTCTCTGGCAGGTTTGTGATTTTTTTCCAGCTGCAGATAGTTTTTGCAAACCTGTGACATTTAGAATTCTGGGGACTTTTCAGAGGGTATATAAATGCTAGAGCCCAAGAGGTGGGGCAGGTTGTTGGATAGTTATTGTTGGTCATGGTTTGTTAAGTAATCCTGTGCAAAGAAACAGCAAGAAGAAATTGGATACCCTGATGGTGAAGATCAAACTTGTCCCAAGAAGTTCCATGTCCCTAATCAACAGGATATAGTCTAACAATAATATGGTCTCCTTTCCCACCCCTGATATTATTCAGGGATATCTTTCCTTTCCCCTCTATCTGTTTTTCTCTCTTATCTAGTATTAATGGATTGAAAGGCTAGAAAAAGGGTGGAGAAGAGAAAAAGAAAGAAGACTCCCAAAAATAGCCAGAGAGAGTCCAGGCCAAGGATTTCCTGGTCTCTCTGCCTAAGGCACCCAAAGCTAGCACAGGAGGGCGATGCCCCATGTCAATCTTGTAACATCCGTGGACTCCAGCAACAAACGGCCTGGGTTGTTGGTGGAGCCTTGATCAAGTGGAAATGTGTAAAATTAGGAAGGGTATTACTCTAAGGCTGAGCTTTTCCAAGATTCAGTCAACAGATTGTAAATAAGGAGAAAGTGCTCTTTCAGGCTCTCTCTCTAGCTCATGCCATATGTAGCCTTTCCCCAGTCCCATCCTCAGCACAATACCTGACTGGGCTCTGGACAAGTGTACTCGATTTTCCTCTAGAGGCTGCCACCTGTAGCCAATTTGCTGTGGTCCCAGGACTGGCCAGGCACAGACAAAACTCCATGGGCGCAACATTCAACATTGATTCCCGAGGGAGACTATACCTGGAGACAGGACATTTATGGCAATAAAATTAAAATGTCCTTAAGATGGACCCTAACCTACTGTGAGTGGTGCCTGGAAGAAGGGGAAAACTGGCTGTAGAAACACATGTAAGGTGAAGATGGGAAGAGACAAGAGACAGGAAGCCAGGGAGAGGGAAGCTGTAGCGAAGGGATATTATATAGCACAAAGCTCTCTGCCTTTAAGCTCTAAAATGCATTCTCCCTGACCACTCCATCCCTCCTGCATTGGTTGGTCCTGGGATACAAGCTCACCATCCTCCCATCCTCTGTCATCACACATTTCCTTAAGGAAAGATGTGAGGGCTAAGTAGGTTTCTGGCTACAGCCTTTGACAGAGCCATCAATGGTTCTGGTCCTTAATGAACACTTAAGCAATATTAATTAGCAAGACAATGTGAAGATGGGTGCTTCCACATACAGTGCCCACTGCTTGAGAGAAAGTTCGGAAGGGAAGAATCATACCTTATACTCGGACAGCCCTCAGTTTGCATGCATCTGCAAGGAGGCAGTGCACGGCCGGCTTTGTGGTTAGTCACTGTGTTCCATAATGCGAATTCTCTGCAGCAGCGGCCTCTCAGGAGGGACTGTAATTCGGCTATTTTAACTCAAAATTAATCGCCAAATGTAAGACTGCCAAGGCAGTCAGTCACCTTGCCTTCAGCTCATCATCTCCACTCTTCTGATCGATGCTTGTGCCTACTTAGCCATATTCAAATCATTCCAAATGATATCAGGATCTCAAACAAGAACCATGACACTCGGCCCACAGCCCCATTCTCACATCTTTCAGTCCTTACAGGATTGAAACAACTTCTCCACTGTCAATGTTAGTTTCCCTGTATTCATGTGCACTTCACACTGTGCCCTAGAGTCTTTAAGAAAACAAATACCAACACATGCTGGTGAGGAGATGGACAAGGAATCCCTTACACACTGCTGATGGGAAAGGAAATTAGCTTGACCACTGCAGAAGTCAGTAATTTGTTTTTGAATGTTTCTTTAAAAATGAACAACAGGTATGCCATTCCTATTTATTCGAAAAACTCCAAGTTAACACATCACAGACACACTTGCTCTTCAGTGCAGACTGCGGCACCATTCACAGTAGCTAAGTTACCAAGCCAACCTAGGTGTCCATCAACAGCAGAAAGAACAGAGAAAATGTGGTTTATATACATTATGTGAAAGTTTGTTTTTAGCCATAAAGAATGAAGCTACATCACTTGTAGGGAAACAGACGAGACTTGAGATAATCATGAACATGAATTAAGCCAGTCTCAGAAAAATGTCAGGCACGCACCACTATATGCAGCCTAACTAGGATTTTTAAAAGCACTTGTTGAAGCTATGTCTTGAAGGGCCTAAAGAGCCCACACCAAGTCTTTGTGGGATCTGACAAAGTGAGCACTTAACGAATCCTCCTCAGGGCCCGAGGGTTGGGGGTGTGGTTCATCAGGATGTCAGCACAGTACATCATGATGAGTCTGCACTGGCCGCACCGATAGGGAGAAGCTATCCTTGGGCAGTGATGCTTCCAACTCCATGGCCAAGCTGCCCTCTACAGTTAACTGCAGACACTCCTGCTTAGTGTTCTTAGTGTTCTTATTAGCACTGCGTTAAAGGCACACATACACAGATATACATGTATGTGTATGTGTGTGAATTTTTATCACTCGTTACTATTTCTCTTTGTTGCAGTACTGGTGATTAATCTACCACTAGCCAAATTGCAGACCCTTTAACCTTCTCTTGAAGCAAGATGTCAGTCAGTTGCCCCGCTGGTCTTCACTTCCTGGCCTTCTCCAGTCTTCAAGAGGCTGATAGCACAGGTTTGAGCCAGTGACAAGCTACGTTAACAGTATTTAAAAATGTATTTATCAAGGAATCGTGTGAGTGTTGGTTTTGGGCATCCAGTCTGTATATACTGGACAAGTGCTGTGCCGCTGAGCCTCCGCTGAAGCCCCAAGTTTAGCAGCTGTCTTTTGTTATTGTTCAGAGACAGGGTCTTGACAGGTAGTCTAGGCTGGCCTTAATTTCACCATCTACTTCTGCCTCCTAAGTGCTGATCACAGGCATACATCACCCTGTCTGGCTCAAGTTTAATTTTTAATTATGCAAATATATTCGATGATGCAAACTGTTGAGTAGTTGACTAATTTAATTAGGGATCTATAAAACATTTTTTCTTTTTTTTTTTGTTTCTTTGAGACAGGGTTTCTCTGTGTAGCCCTGGCTGTCCTGGAACTCACTCTGTAGACCAGGCTGGCCTTGAATTCAGAAATCCGCCTGCCTCTGCCTCCCAAGTGCTGGGATTAAAGGCGTGTGCCACCACTGCCCAGCTATAAAACATTTTCTGTGTTGGTCTTTCTTTCTTACGCCCAACAGAAGTTCATTAATTTTATGTGTATGGATAAACATGATACTTGCATGCGTGTTTGTGCATCATGTGAAGGCAGTTGTCACGGAGGTCAGAAGAGGGTATCAGCTCCCTTGGACCCGGAGTTATGAGCCACCATGTGGGTACCAAGAAGAGTAGCCAGAGCTTTTAACCCGAGTCAGTGGCTCTCAGCCTTCTCATGCTGAGACCCTTTAACACAGTTCCTCATGTTGTGGTGACCCCCAACCATAAATCATTTTCATTTCTCCTTCATAACTATAATTTTGTTACTTCTATGAATCATAATGTAAATATCTATGTTTTCTAATGTTTTTAGACAACCTGTGAAAGGTTTGTTTGACCCCAAAAGGGGTGGCAACCCACAGGTTGAGTGAATTACTGCCCTGAGCCATCTCTCCAGCACCCGTGTACTTATTTTTTAAAGAAGCTTAATAAGGGTTAGAGATGTAGCTGGATAGCAGAGCATTTGTCTAGCATGCTCAGGGATCTGGGTTCAATTCCCAGCACTGAAGGAATTAAGTAGGTTAATAAAGATCACTGGCTATAGCTTTTGCATCCCCGAGAGGAGTGCTTGACTGTTCCTTTGAACCTCTAGTTCTGTGTGTTGTATTGGGGTTTTGCAGTAGCTGCTAAGAACTCTCAAGGGGCAAAGAGCCACTTGGGAACCAGTTTTTCCCTCTTCCACACACACAGCAGTAGGCTGAGATGTGAACCTGTGGGTGCACACGACTTCCCCAGATGGCCTGCCTGGTTTCTGCTCTATCAGAGCATTGGCTCCTTGTTCATCCTATTGCTACTGTGTCATGTGACTTGTCATGTGACTTCTCATCTTCTCCTACCCTCACTTTCCTCACCTTCCTAATTAACAAGATATCCTCTTCTGCCTGTCTTTGGGACCCCTCCTAGTCAATGGAGGAATAGTTCTACTTTGCAAGGGGCATAACCCACCTGTGTGTCTGGGTTTTCTGTGCTTTTCCCCCATTTATCACGTGGGACCAAAGCTACAAGCATTGCATAGCATGGGCTCCAGCTCCTTTGGCATGAGAAGCCATATATGTGGCAACACACACCTTAAACCCCAAGACTGGGAAGGCAGAAGCAGGTGGGTTTCTGTGAGTTCAAGGTCAGCCAGGAATTTCTACATATGAAGTTCCAGACCCTGTCTCAAACACTAAATAAGAAATTAAATTGCTCATCAGTGGATTTTGAGATGAAAGAATTTTTATCTTTGATTATATGTCTGAATCTATGAGGGTCCTTGGAAGTAAAAATGAGAGAGACAGTATTAGAAAAATGTGGTATGAGAATAATTTAACTGGACATCAGTGTTTAAACGTGGAGGAAGGTACACAAACCAAGATGCCTTTAATACGAAAAGGCAAGAAAATGGACCAGCCCTTAGAACCTCAGAAAAAAACACAGATACCTTAATTTTAGTTTAATGACAATTTGAATCTGTAGTCCTGTGTGATAATACAGTTGTTGGCATTAAGTCCCACTTCCGGTACTTTATAAGAACAATAGAAAATTACTGGATTTTTTTCTTAAAAGACAGGAAAACTCATCACACTCTTGGAACAGAATCATGCTAACAATTTAAAACAAAACACCGGTTTATAAGCTCCAGTAGGGAAGTACTTTGTACAATACTTGAACTTGGGAACGTGGGTTGGCATGGAGGCAGTGAAGGTTTTCACTTACACTATCTTTGTAAGTTGACATTCTACGGCACAGAACGAGGAGTGGAGCCCCGAGTGAATGATAGATCTTGAATGGATCTACGTTGTGATAGATGTTGGTAACGTGGGCAGAAAATGTTCACAGTGGTTTTCTCTTCCTGAATATTTATGGTCTGAAGACTCCCTTATTTACTTCTCCCATCTCCGTGTGTGTGTGTGTGTGTGTGTGTGTGTGTGTGTGTGTGTGTGTTGTATGTAATAACTCTACTTCCCTGTTTAACTGTATATAACAAACATGCTGACTTCTGGAGTACTGTGGCCTCCTCACAGGGAAGCCCGGTGCACCTGGATTCCAGCTTCTGAGTGTCTATATCTTCTATCCATTTACTCACTGTGCAGATAGGTCAATCCCTGGAACCGTGTAAGGGTGCAGAGCAGGAGTTGCTTCTCTCCCCAGTTACTAATTCATTTGCTTACATCATTGTAAGCTCACAGGTATTCCTTTCCACAGTTTACAATCCATTCTCAGCATTAGCTTCTTAACTTGCCCATGTTGGCCAGAAGAAGCAGAGACCACTCCTCCATCCTTTGACATGCCCCCTCCCCCTCCCAGCATCTCTCAAACACTTCCTAATTTGTCCTTGACATCATAAGATATTCCAGGTGTATTTTTAAAATTTCTCTGCCAAATCCAAAAGTCACATATTGTTTGCTTTGTTTTATTTTTCGAGACAGGGTAGGCCTGGCTGTCCTGAAACTCTGTAGACCAGGCTGCCCTCAAATGCAGAGATCTACCTGCCTCTGCCTCCCAAGTGCTGGGAGGCAGCCATATATATTCTGTATTGAGTTCTCTTTGTGGGAGGATATTTAGAAATCAGCATCTGGACAGGTGTGCTACTGGGATCTGTTTCTGGGGCATCTTGGTGGACAAAGATAGGAAATACATAATTTGCTCACTCAGTTCTAGATAACAATATATAACACAATTGATGCATTTGAACAGTAACCTGCAAAGCCTTCTACCTTCTTCACACTGATACCATGGGCTCAATTCTGCCCCTGAACATTTGCCACTCTTCCTGAGAAATCACTCACTACCTAAAAATAATGCTGATCATCTCATGCGAAGAAAAGGCAGCTCTAGAATTGCCAGCTCACAAGCCCTTTGTAAAGTGTTGCTACTGTTCTCCGTAACCTTGCATGTTGGGTTTACGTCCCTAGCCTTTCCGTATGCTAATTAATGTTCTCTTGGAAAGTAGCTAGGTTCAAATGCTTTTCACTTTGCATTCCTGGTGTTAAAAGTTGGTTTTAGATATGTTTAGGGTATAAGAAACATGACCACACTTGGAGTCTCAATACAGAAAAATGTGAACTGAGATTAGTGCTATTTCCTCTCATCTCCTTTGCCCAGAACCCAACTCTGACTCTGCACTCCACAACCCATTCTGTAGGGAGCCAGCCTCCACTTTATTGAGCGTTTTGGCAGAGGAGTGGGTACACTTGTATTTCCTTGGATTGCCTCACAGTTAAGGATGGCTTCTCACTTAACACTACATGCCTGAAGTCACACTGGCTCCTAGAGACCAAGCGATCCAGCTGTGCGGGGCCCCACTGTGAGACTGCACCTTGCTCATTACATTATAGGTAGTTTCCATTACTTGCAGCTATTCCCAGTGCCTTGTGCATGTGAGCTTCTGTATTGCTAGTACCAATGAGGTGGGTCTCAGAAGAGATCTGGATTGCGAAGACAACAGCAATAGAAGGTAGCTTTATTACATTGCTGTGATTCTCTCCAGAATGTCAAAATTTGTTCAGTTCCACGGCAGAAACTGGCAACTTGACTTCCCTTGAAATTTTTAGGTTAAAAAAAAGGCTTAAAGTATATTATTTGTGTGTGCATACACAAATGTGAGGGGACAAGTTGTGGGAATGAATTTTCTTCTTCTACCATGTCCCCCCCGGGGACTGAACTTAAAGTGGCAGGCGTGGTGGTTGGTGCCTTTACAAGAGGAACCACTTTACTGGTTCTTCACCTGAATTTTAAAATAAAAACTCAATCATGTGTACGTACACAAGGTATCCAATGTTAGTAGGGTAAAAATGTTGGGGAAGAAAATCACCATATCCACCAACTCATATTATGCTTTAAAAACATTTTCTCTTTTGGGTCCCAGGGATGAAACTCAGGCCTCACATTTGGCAGCCATGTCTGTACAGTGGAGCTACATTCCTAGGCTCCATCTTTGGATTTAATTTTTAAAAAAAGATTTATGTGTATGAGTGTTTTGTTGACATGTATTTGCTTTAAAAGATTTATTAACGTACACAGTGCCTGCATGTATGCCTGCAGGCTAGAGGAGGGCATCAGATCTCATTACAGATGGTTGTAAGCCACTATGTGGTTGCTAGGAATTGGACTCAGGCAGGACCTCTGGAAGAGCAGCCAGTGCTCTTAACCTGAGTCATCTCCCCAGCCCTGTTGGCATGTATTTTTTTGTGCACCAACACGTGCTGACAGAGGTCAAAAGAGAGTATCAGATTCCCTGGAAATGAAGTTACAGTGGTAACTAGGGACCATATGGGTACTGGAAATTGAACCCAGGTCCTTTGCAGAGCGGTAAATGCTCTTAACTGGTAAGCCATCTCTCCCAACCTCTATGTTCACTTTTTAAAAATAAACTTAATTTCCTTTATGAATTATCTTTTCATTGCTCTTATTTTTCTATCAAATTCTTGGTCTTCTGCCCTTTAAGAGTAGTCCTGACTACACAACTAATGAATACTAAAATGTATGCCAGCATTTCAAATAGCGTCCTATCGTAACTTCAGTGAGTAAGCAATGTTATCTACTACCCAGCAGCGGCAGAACCACGCTGGGCTGGCTCTATTAGTAATCACATCTAAACTGTAGTCTGTTTGTCCATCCCACACGGTACCATTTACCCAACTCCCTGTTTTATTTTTTACAACTTTTGTGTGAGAGATGATGGTGAACACATGCAACCCACAGTCCGTGTGTAGAGAGCAGAGACAACTTTTGGGGGAGGGAGGGTTCTTCCCTCCACCTCGCTGAGGCAGTACCACTGTGTATCACATGCTAGACGGCCCATAAACTCCCAGGCAATTCTCTGGAACTGAACACATGGCAAGTGATTGTATCCAGAGTCATCTTGCCGACTCTACTTTTATGTCAACTGGTTATTTTAGGATATCCTTAAAGATAAACTGAAAACTCCAGTTGAGTGTGGTTACACACAGCTGTGATTCTAGCTGGCCAGGAGGCAGATTAAGAATTCACAGCCAGTCTGAGACGCATAGTGTGAGGTTTCAAACACACAATGGAAGCACCACAGATCCAGCTCAGTTCCCATGCACCACCTGGCTGTCTAAAGAGCACGTCGACTGCATGCTACTCCTTCATCCATTTGTCTTAAAGTTAGAAGACAAACGGCAACAAGGTCTTCACTGAAGGCTGCAATTTTCGAGAGCTACATGTTGACCACTGGAGTTGTATTTGTATCCATGACCGATTGTTATTAAAATGACCACATATGCTACAAAAATTGATCCAAGATCAATAAAAGTCAGCATAACAGTATGATTCAACAGGGTACTCTATTATCTGTAACAGGACAATAAATGAGCAGTGAGTGGAAAACATGGAGAGCTCTTCTGTTGAGCTACAAAGTGCTCCTGCCATCTATTCCTGGGCTCTGAGTTCTGTAGAGAAAACGGCAGTGAATGGCTCTGCTGCCATGGCAGAGCTGTCCTTAGGCTGTCCGTGGTGGGGATTAGAATACATGCCATAATGGTTCTTGTTTTAGTCATCACTTCTCTTGTACTTGATTCAGGAAAGAATCAGGGTTAGAGGAGAATGGATGCAAAAAAGTATTTCAAGTTGTGACAGTTACCAAAGTTGTTACACACTCAAGGTCCCACTGTCTCTGGGAATGGAGCAAACTCAGACTGTCTGGACTTTTGCTATGCAACAGCAATGGAAAGCAGCACTGTCAGTGACAGTGAGGGGGAAAGAACAAGTAAGAGATGCTCATAAACTACATGTCCTCCTTCCGTTCATTCTCTGAGCCACAAGCAGCCTTAGGACAGCACTGGTGATTCCCCGCTAGGGCAGTGACAGAGCTGTGGCAGGGTCATGGATCTCCAGGAGAAGGCAGCAGGCAGTGGGAGTGCAGGGTCTCACTCAGCTCACACTCTCCTGGCATACACGCTCCTTTGTGCAAGGTGAACAGCAAGGAAGATTCCACTAGTGAGTCCTTCCACACTTTCACCAGGGTGCATGGTGAGTATTCTGACTCTTTAGGACAGCCTGCTGGAACGCATGTAAGAGGTGTTAATGTACTTGCAAAATATATTTAAAATGTGCTCATCATGAACAGGACACTTTTATACATAGGATTTTATTTTGCACTGCTGTAACAATTTCATTCTAGACCAGGGGAGAAAAAGAAAGGATCAAACCACCAC
This sequence comes from Rhabdomys pumilio, assembly GCA_030674055.1. NCBI lineage: Eukaryota > Metazoa > Chordata > Mammalia > Rodentia > Muridae > Rhabdomys > Rhabdomys pumilio. The sequence continues at coordinate 124,759,659 of JANHMN010000004.1, forward strand.
AGTGAGTAAACAACTAAAACCTTTCTACTTTGGACAGGATTTTCCATCTGGTAGATTTATTTTCATATCCCCCTCAAAACAGACAGTAAGCTTACCATACTTTAAAGATTATAGATAGGTTGCCACTGAAAGAAAAAATTTTACACACTGTACATCAAGGTTGACAAACTGCCCTGCATGAAAATAGACTTAGAAACTGTGAATAAAAGGGAACATTATTGTGTCTAAGGGAAGATTAAGTGGCATGGCGTGCCCCCTCCGTGTGGTCCTCGCTCTTGGGAGTTGTGTAGTGTTGGAATTTCTGTTTCTGCCCTTCCACTCATTACATTGTGTTTTACCCAACAGCACTCATTAAGGCAAACAAATCCTTTTGTAAAGCGGTCTCAAGAAATTGTGGACAAATAGCAAACTTTTGGCATTAAAACAGGTTAACACATACACAGCCTTTAGTAATACACAGGAAGCGTATTTTTCTTGGACTAGTGACAAGAAAAGATGAACATGCTTGTTAACGATGTCAAAAAGTTTAAAAGTCAGTGTCCAAGCAATTCCTAACAATGCTTCTGTAGCTTCAAGCTCTGAACAGTGGTAGAATTTATGCAAATGCATTATAGTTAAAGCTTGGCAAATCACACCCAAGCAGGTTATTAAACTATATATACAGAAAGCAAATGATAAATACAGAATTTAAAGAGTTCTGTTTTTCCTTATATCCTTGAAAGTTGACAAACCTTTTGAGGACAGTCCTATAATATTAAACATTAGGTAACCACAGGTATTGGGAAACCTAACTACACAAACTGATTTAAAATACTCACCATGACTTTGTAGTGTTTAATACAATTCAGCTCGTAGTTAAGGGCACAAGACAACATTTAACAAAAATAATCACATCAATTGACCTAGAAATCAAATGCAAATAGGTATGAATACAATCTCCAAAATCTGTCTTTTTAAGTGAACATTAACCATTTATTCAAAGTTATACAAGAATCTGAAGGATTAAAGTCTCCTGTGACATAAAGCCATTTCAATAGTTTCATGTCTCAGCCGAGCATGAGGAAAGAGGGTGACAGAGTGCGTGGCTCCACTGGGCAGCTAGCCGGTAACAGACTCAACAGCAGCCTCCCCCTGCCTGCTGTCCGCCTTGGCTGCCTCCATGAGATGCATTGGTAGCAGCGTGTTGAGGGCCAATTTTAATGCCGTTTGCCTGAAGCAGAAGAGAACAGGACTGTAAATAAAAGCAGACCCAACCAGGCAGCAGACTAAGTAGATTATTATTATTTTTTTAAATGCACGTAATTCTTAGTGATTTAATTTTGCCAAACAACTCTAAAAAATATTTTAAGTAGATTTTTGAAACGAGGTGGTTTCTTCTTTTAAAAACAACACAGAGAAAATGTTTTGGGAAAACAGTTTGTTATGGAACTGGTCAGCAGAAATCAGATAATGCTGCTTGTCAGAGCTTCATAGTGAAGAGAGTACTTGTAACAATTAGTACATGGAATGATTATTAAAGAGTGAAACTATCCAAAGCCTTCACTGCTCTGACAGGACGGAAAATGCTTCTGTTAGACAGCATTTCTGTTCCATGTTGAATCAGCTGTGCAGGCTGAGGGGCAAGAGGGTTCTGTGTCATCAATAATTTCTGTGATCCCCAAAGACATGGCAGGTTGCCAAGAACCCACACACAGAGTGGTTCTTTCATTCGTCAAATTCACACTTGTGTCTTAACCCTCACTCCCTCAAGTGGATTTTACCTAAAAATACAACACTTTGAGCAAAGTAATACAGTAGCTCCAGAAATTAAGCTCTTAAGGAAACTTTGCGTCACAGTAAATGTCAGATTTATGGTGCTTGGCAGTTACTCTGCAACAGTAGTAGCCTTGGGGCTTCTGGCACTGGCTCACTATTGACAGTGGCTGATGTGGCTTCTTTTCGCTCTTTTGACTCCTCTTTAATAAAAAGCATGCCCTATGGCTCATTGGTTCTGCCCCCTCTGGGCTGGTAGCAACTTCTTGAGGAATCAAGGAGTCAGCCTTGGCATCAGGCCAAATAAATAGCATGGCCTGTTGGCTTCTGACAGCACGTTACAATCACAGCTGCAGAAGGCACAGTAAAGCAGTTAGCTACTATATGAAACCAGACAGAAACAGCACACGCGCCCTTTAAACAGAGGGCCAATTACTGTTCAATTTATAGGGTATTAGTCTCTGAATGGTGTCACCTTTAAATTAACTCAAGAAGTATTGCCATGTAAGTGTAAAGGTAAGATTTAAAGCCATGCTATTCCAAATTAAAAAAAAAAAAGTACTTTTTGGAAACCGAATGCAAACTGCTGAGAGCCTCATGCAAGTACTGGCCAAGAGCATCTCTTAGGTGTCGTCTTCAACACAGAGTAACAGAGATGCTTATGGGAAAGTAAAGAACATATTCCATGTACTTAAACATTTTGAAATAAGGAGAAACACAGAGGGGGATTTAGGTCAAAATGACAGCTAGTGGACATTCACAATCATCTAAAATGCCACACTTTGTCCCAGTCATGCTGACTAAACTGGGCTTAAAATAACACTAGAGAAAGCTATGCCAACTGTTAATTTTATATGTATGTATGTATGTATGTATGTATGTATGTATGTATGCTTCTGAAAATTTTGTTTTGTTCTAATGAGACTCATTTACAAATTGGGAATTGCCTTCCTTCCCTCATACCAGAAGAGACCATGCTGCAAGAGTCCACAGGTCATGCATTTATTTTGGGGATATTATTCCCCAAAGAATAAGTACATGTGGATAAATGCAGGTCTTCTTTGCAACTAAGAGAATTTACATTATTTTTCATTGTTTGCAATGAATAGACAGGGCCTTTTATTTTAACCCAATTCATAAAGTGATCCTTTACTAGAATAGGAGCACTTAACTGAAGTACCCCACACAGGCAACATAAGCTCCTACCTACTATACTCCACATGTCAGGCAACACTAAGCACCTACCTATTGTACTACATGTACCAGGCTTTCAGATAGATGATTGTTAACTAATGTGGCAATGGGTGATCAATTGAACCATTTTAGGAATAAAAAATAAATAAAAAAATCATGACTCCAAATTCTAAGTAGATATCAATTCAAAATTAGTGCTTAGTGAATAATATTTACATATACACACCTCATTATTAATGTCAAAGACCCCTTCTTGGATTTTTTCATAAATTTCTTTTGCTGTGTTAATAAATGCCTGAAACATAAAGTAGAGAAATTGGCTTATATTATTTCAAGATGACAACAGTAAAGGAACACACACAAGCTCTACAGAACTGAAGAGATGGCTCAACAGTTAAAGAGAGGTGACTGCTCCTCCAAAGGACTTGAGTTTGATTTCCAACACTCATACTGGCTGGTTCACAATGACCTGTAACTCCAGCTCTAGGGAATCTAATGCCTTCCTCTGGCCTCTGTGGGCACTCCCTCTAACCATGATCCTGATGAAGAACTCTTGAGAGTTAGGTAAGATGGCTCAGACCGAGGGTAAAAGTACTTGCCACAAAAGCTTGATGATCTGAGATTGATCCCCAAAAGGAAAACTGACTCCAGAAAGTACAAAGTACCAGTCAGGTTAGGAGATGGCTCAGCAGGTCAAAGTGTCTATCATAAAACCCTAAAGACTCAAATTCAATCCTGGGAACACATTCCAAAAACCAGATATAGTGGCCCAGGTCTAGCAATGGCAGTATTCCTACAGTGGGGCAGAAGGGAGAGGCATCAACTGGGACCTATGTGAGCAGCACAAGTGAAAGAAAGTGCGATGCATGTACACATAACCTGTGTGTTCTCTCTCACATACACTCTCTCAATCTTTAAAACAGAGAATGAGAATCAGGGTTCGGACGATAAAGGGACACCACTCACGTTTTGCCCTCTGCTACACAGTGCACTATTCCTCTGCAGAAAATTGGGATGAGTGTGAGAAAGTACTCTCAAATTAAGCCTTGTAAATTATTCACAAGGATCCCAAGTTTATGTGAACTACTGAAGGTATTTTATGTGAATATTATCAGTGCTACAGACAGTACACAAACTCTGATAGTATAAACTTTCAGATTTGAGAGAAACAGAGTACTAACTAGTATGATGAGGAAAGACATCTTCAAGTAGTATCTTATGAAAGTTCACAGATCTAATGTGTTCCCTAGCACAGATCTAATGGAAATTTTAAGAAGTAAAGGGCTCACGGAGAGGTAGGAATCCTACCTCTCCTCTTTTAGACACTGGAAACATTTGACTGCTGAAGTTGCTATCATAGCTTTTGCTTCCAATTAACAGGACTGTTACATTTTCACCTTTAAAGCCCTTACAGCTCCCCAGAGTAATCAATCTACGGCAGCTCAATTACTATACCAAGCACACCCCGGTCAGCAAAGGAGATCTGAACGACTGTAGCAGGGACACAGAGGTATGAATATGCATAAATTCTAAGTGGCCGATCGAATCATCACAAAGGGTCATAAGAATCTGCCGCAAAATAATGAGAAGAATTAATCACTGATGATTCACAAGGCACTTAGGACGCAAGCATGGTTTTCATGTGTGTGTTGGCATTAAAGGGAAGGGGAAATTGGTTTTTAGCCAACTAAGAACTAATTCACATTCTTCAAAACTGAGGTTATCCCCCCACCCCCGCCCTTTTTTTTTTTTTTTTTTGGTTTTTTGAGACAGGGTTTCTCTGTATAGCCCTGGCTGTCCTGGAACTCACTCTGTAGACCAGGCTGGTCTTGAACTCAGAAATTCGCCTGCCTCTGCCTCCCAAGTGCTGGGATTAAAGGCGTGTGCCACCATTGCTCGGCGAGGTTATCCTTATAAATAAGTAAAAATTTAACTTTATTACTAATAACAAGTCAATTACAATAATGGCTTCAGAAACCTAGCTAACTGAATTAAAAGACACGGACTTCATGAGGCTGCAACTCTTCCTATAAGACCAGCACATGTGTGCATGCTAACACAATCCAGAGAGACTACAAGGTCCATATATGGAGAGTACCTTGTGTGAGAGTGCTAACATTGCTGGACTTCACAGAACCAAACAGCTCTAACTCTAATCTAGTACAGAAAGACTCATCCAGTTAAACCTGGCTCAAAAAAGCTATGCTATGTAAAAATTTCTAAGCTACTATACTAATTTTATTCCCTAAACAGTATTTACTACTTTATTACACACTTTTAAAAGCACAGTTGTAACACATTTGAGATGTATTTTATATCTGGGAGGCATGAAATTAATCTTCTTTGAATTGAAATATATAAATGGTTATAAATTTTTCATTATAATTTTGTCTCTCAATGGAGTAGTTGTTGAATAATGCCACCTCCTAACTCTGTAATTCTCTGATTAAACACTGAAGACATTAAACTGCTTCTACCTGAGAACAATATAGAAAATACTATATAAATGTACTCTTTTAGAGACTTCAAAATTAACATTTACTCTATATTATTAGGTGACTAATGACTGATTTTAATGATTCCTTGGAATGTAAAATTCAGCATGTCAAATGCAGATACCAGCATACCTATTTTAAACTGTAGAAATATTGGCTAGAATGGCAGATTCTCTAAATACAATGAATACTGAACCAACATTATTAAGGCTCACTGGTGGTCAAACCTCTAAGTTAGTACTGGGATCACACACACATTCTTTCAAGATTTAAAAATTTCAGTAATGAGAAATATCTAAGGATATAATAATAAACTATCTGGGATTAAAAATAATTTAATGGACACGGCTTAAAGGTTAAGGGCACTTGGTACCCTTGCAGAGAACCCAAGTTTAATTCCCAGTACCCAAATGGCAGCTCATAACTGTCTCTAATTCCTGATTCCAGGGGATCCAATCTTTTCTTCTGACCTCCACAGGTATTAGAAGCACACACGGCGAACATCATACATAAATGTAGAACACTTATATACATAAAATAAGAATAAATAGATCTTTAAGGAATGCTAATTTCACTCTTCATTTCTTATCAATCTTTATAGATATCTTTTAAGTGCTGGTTTATATTGTCAATTTGAAAAAATTTAGGATTACCTAGGAGATGAGCCTCTGAGCATCCCAGTTAGGGATTGTCTAGATTAGGTTGACTGAGATGGGAAGGCCCATCATCAGCCGGGCAGCACTATTTTATGGACCATTGTTCTGAACTGACTAGGAGAAAAGGGCATTACGCACAGCCCAGGTCTGTGAGTATCAGCATTTATCTTTCTGCCTCCTCACTGTGAGCACAGTGTGCCAGGTGCCTCAAGCTTCTGTCATCTAACATCCTTACTATAATGCATTCTTAAACTGTGAGCCCAGATAAACCCTTCCTCTCTTAAGTTACTTTTGTTAGGTATTTGTTTCCTAGCAACATGTAAAGTAGCTAATGCAGTTTTTGGTTTTGTTTTGTGAAATAGAGTCTCACTATGCAAGCCCAGCTGGCCTCACACCCTTGCCTCAGCTCCCTGGGATTACAAGCGTATGCCATAGTACCTGGGATTACAAGCGTATGCCATAGTACCTGGCTGACATGTTGGCTTTAGTTTATGTACATCTCTTTGAGAGACTATTCTTTTATGACTTTACTAAGAGGAAGGGGGACAAGAAACAAGGCAAACAATAGATATTACCACAGGGAAAAATATTTTTGAGAAACTGATGTCAAATTAGTTCATCCTAAGTACTGTAAAACAATGTGCAGGCAGACACATGCTCTGCTCCTGTGTACTGCTGTCTTAGCACTGAAATCCTGCATTAGTCTTCACTTCGTCACCAGTCTTCCCCCTTTACCATCATTTGATTTGCTGCAATCAGTCATTTACATTCATTTTCCTCATTAGTCATTAATTTTCTTGCCTTCTACTTCAGGCACTAATTTTTCAACCCTAGGCAGCAGTTATCTGAATGGTACTGGTACATGTCAAAATTTCAAGAACCTGTATAGCCAGCCCAAGTTAACTATATATAACCACAAAACATTACAGATGCAGGCTGCGGGTGTAGCACAGTTAGGAGAGCATACCCAGCATATACATGGCCCTGGCTTTGATCCTCAGCACCATATAAAGCAGATATGCCTGTAATCCCGGCACATTGGTGGTGGAGGCAGCAGGATCAAAATTGAAGGCCATCTTTGGCCTCATAGTTGGTTTGAGGCCATCCTGGACTATATGAGACCCTGTCTACAAACAGACAAAACCAACCAACTAATTTACCACTACCACCAGACAAATGAGGTATACTTCAAGAACATGCTCAGGTACTTTATATCCTGATGCTATGACATGGATCACCGACAAGGGCACCTAGTACGTGCTGAGTTCAACAAGAGAGGGCATAGTTTTCACTGTTGCTGAACTAACACCAGTTTGATGGGAGAATCTAAGCATAAGAGTACACATTTTAGGCCAGGACAGAGAACAAGGCTTTCTGCATTAACTGATAGAAGGTGAGAGCTGAGTGGCACTGGGTCCTAACATACAACATGACACACTGAGTGTGCACTGGAGAGATGCAGAGCAGGGATGATGGAGCACACTTTTTATTATGGCTTTACAGCTTTTAAGTCAAAACACGGACAGCTTCAGCAGACTAGCAGCGTTATTTCCTTACGTAGCATACTGCCACCTGGTGGCAAGATAGACGTGACATCTGTTAAGTCAGACTTCAAAACAACTCTCCAAGTATCTTGAACAATTTTACTTAAAGATATTAAACACATGCTAGAGAACAAGATGTTGTGCAATACAAATGACTTTGTAGTGTTCTCTTTGAGCTGGAAAACATGACGTAGCCAAAAATCTTTAATTTTCTTCTCAAATGCTGAAAACTACATATATCAATTTGTGCTAAAATAACAAATAATTTATGAAGTGCTTATTACTGGCACTTCACTACACTAAGTATTTTATATAGCTTACATTATTTCTTGAAAGAAATTCAAATTATATTTCGAGAAATGGAAAATTTAAATTCCTTTCAAGAAAGTTTATAGGTATGGGGATGTTACTCCTCGGAAACTCTCACACCTGCTGCAGGGGAATGAGGTTCTTCTGGTTCCAATGCTAACACCATCTCTTACTAGTGTGTGACTGGAGATGCAATGCATCTCCACAGGAGAAAGGGCTCAGGTGTGTAAGTCAGCAAACCCTGCAGATACTGCAGAGTAATAAACATGGCCAATGCTCATCAGACAATTAAAATGTCTTGATTAAAAAAACATTAAAAAGAGAAGTAACTCCAAGTCACACACGACGTGAGCACTGAAGAGTGATATACTGAGACAAAACAAGTATACATTGATGGGAAGCTTATGGAAACACTAAGCAAATTTTAGTATTAGGGACCTTAAGTAAAGACCTTGTTCAAATTCTGTAACTTTATTTGGATCCTATGGACTTTAGTGCAAGAGGCCTGAGATCACAGTGGCTTTTCAAACCCTATCTCAGGACAGTGTTGCTGGTGGGGCTACTCTTTGGGATGAGGTAAAGGAAGGCTAGCCAATCTGCCTTGGCTTCTTCAGCTTCTTGCTTCACTAGGAGGGGCCTTGCTGCCTCTATTACTCTATCAATGGAGGGGCAGGATGAAATGTAAATTAAATGAAAGAAATCAGGTTGTGCGTGGAATGAAAGGTACCATGTGAAATTCTAAAGCTGTATAAAAGTCTGGGTAGTTGGTGTTTTATATATATGCATGCTTATAAATAAATGTCCACTTCAGGTGAATGTGATACACATGAATGCTACCTTGGTTAGCAAAGTGTATGTAACTTTGAAGAGTTAAAAGTAGGACCATCAGCCAGGAGATGGTGGCGCACGCCTTTAATCCCAGCATTTGGGAGGCAGAGGCAGAAGGATTTCTGAGTTCAAGGTCTATAGAGTGAGTTCCAGGACAGCCAAGGCTATACAGAGAAACCCTGTCTCAAAAAACCAAAAAAAAAAAAAGAAAGAAAGAAAGAAAAAGGACCATCTGGGCTGGAGAGATGGCTTAGCGGTTAAGAGCACTACTCTTTCAGAGGGCCTGAGTTCAACTCAATTCCCAGCAACCACATGGTGGCTCACAACCATCTGTAATGGGAACTGATGCCCTCTTCTGGTATATCTGAGGACAGCTACAGTGTACAGTGTACCCATATACAGAAAATAAATAATTCTTAAAAAAAAAAAAAAAAAAAAAAGGTAGGACCATTTTTGAAGTTTCCAAGACTGGTAGCCAAACCAAGAGGTAGTGAAGCTGAGTCAGCGTTGCCCTAATATGCTAGGGGAGTGGTAGATAGTAAGCTTTCCTCCAGGGATAGATGATCCAAGTCTGGCAAGATGCTCCAATTTTGCTTGTGAAGTCCTCTTCTAGGACTTTACACAGACGAAATGTAGAGGACAAGAAAGCCTCTAGCTCACAGTCACATTCCAGCTGTCTAAAGCACTTTTTTAGTACCTACAGCCATCATGAAGAAGCACAGCCTCTCTCACAATGTAAGCAAGGGGCTTGAAGTAGTCCTCTTCCTAGTTAGTACCATCTTCTCAAAACATGTGTTCTCCACGGTCACAGAAATCTGTCTGTATTGTTTTTGGTTGCTGGCAAGTGAACACCAACTGTCTCAGGGCTCCCTACTGTATTCTGTAGGGTCAAGCTATTTGCTTGGCTCTTTGGTGCCTTAGCAGCTAAGCTAAAAATTTTTAATCCTGATCTGTCAATAGGTTGAGGTATTTTAAGTAATTAATGTATTTTTTGTCACATAAATTTTTTGTTACACTGTATTTTAAAATATCTGCAATTTAAAACTTTTAAATTAATTTAAACGAATATATAAAACCATAAAAATTGCACGCACACAAGATGTAATACAGTGTAGTGTGGGTTAATCTCTGTTTCCTTTCTTGTTTGAGCTGGTTTTAAAGCCACTATATGATGATAGGCTCTATGAAATGAACAGTATGGCAATAAGCACGGGAGTCCAGCCATCACTCTGACGTGTTGATTTAACTGTCTTTGGATGTAGATCAGTAGTAGGATCAACTGCCGATGATATAGGAGTCTGCTAAGTTTCTTCAAGACCACCCCCAATACTGTTTGTTCTACAATGGCTACACTATCCTATACTCCATCCAACAGTGCGAGGATAGTCTTTTTCTCCACATACTTACTAGCATCTGCTGTAATTTGACTAGATCTATGCAATGAAGATCAAAAGAAATTATGGTAAGCTAGAGAGAGCATCCCTTCCCAGAGCTCTAAGGATTTTTGTGCGTTATAGTCCCCCACCCCCACCCCCTGGTTTCACACACATTTGTAATCTTCTAGGCACAATGAATAGAGGGAGAAAAAGAACTATCAAATAGTTCTAAGAAGAAAATTAGATGGTGGTGGCCTATGCCTTTAAATACCAACACTCAAATACTGGCAGAGACAGGTAGATTTCTGAGTTCCACACCAGCCTGGTTTACAGAGTGAGTTCCAGGATAGCTAGAGCTACACAGAAAAACCCCATCTCAAAAGAAGTTAAAAGTGCTCTTAATTATTCAGCCATCACCTGGCCTCCAAAGAATGCTCAAGTTCTATCAGAGAAACCTATGTTTATTGGCGCACTATTCACAATAGCCAGGGAATGGACCAGCCTTGATGTCTATCAACAAAAGAATAAATCTCTATCTCTCTCTCTCTCTCTCTCTCTCTCTCTCTCTCTCTCTCTCTCACATACACACGGAATTTTATTCATCTATTAAAAAAGTAAAATCACAATATCTGTAAAATATAAACTTTTAGATTCAGAAAGTCAAATTTTATGGGTTTTGTCATATCTAAATATTTATGTACTTATATATGTATGTATGTATGTATATGTGAATATACACGAGGTCAGAAAGAAGACAGAGAGTAGAAAAGTGGTCTAAAGTATGGTCAAATAGAATTCATGTGGCACAAAACCAATAGAAAACCTAAAACCAAATGCTGTGTGTAATGGCTGGTAGTATGGGGAGACACAGTAAGTACCACAGAGGGCATCCCCAAGGAAGCTAGACCTAACCATGTCCCTGAAGGGCATTTCAAATGCAGAGGACATTTCTGTGGAGGAGGGGATGTACTTCACAGATGATTAATTCCTACTTTAATACAGAGAATACATTGTGGGTTGCTGGCAACCAAAGGGCCTTGGCTGTCAAATTATGGAATCTGATGCTCAGACTGTGGGGGACCACTACATAGTTTTAAAGAAACTGAAGAGCAACTATCATTTTTCACATTTTGGAAGCTCTCAGACAACAGTGGAAGTCTGAAAAATGAAGACAGGAAGTCTTATTAGGAAGCAATTAGGGTCAACAAAGCAACAGGAAGGCAATACAGATTAATGGGATGAGTAGCTGAAGGGATAAGCAGACACAAAGGAGAACAGTGGAGGCCAGACTAGTGCAGCAAAGGACTCCAGCTCAGTGAGGAGAGGTTATGCCTATGGGTCTGAAGAACATTCACAAAGAGCTCTCTAGGGGAGTGGAACTTGGATTTAAGGGGCATCTCCACTCAAGTCTTGAGAGGTTTGGAGAGGCATAAAGAGGTGGTAACACCAAGCTAAGGAAGCTATTTGTAAGAATAGTTAAAGGTATTCAAGAGGCTGTTTATAGTAGGAATGGGAATCCATTTCTTAGCTAAAGATAGGATGAACTTACCAATGGGGAAAGCATTCAGATGAGAAACTCATTAAGAAAAAGGACTAGGGAAACTCTCATTGGAGACTGGAAAAGAACACATCCAGTACTGGAGAGCTGAGTTTTTATTTTAAGACAGCTGAACCTTGATTATATAATTACATGCTCTAGCCAGGAGTGAATAAAAGGAAGAGATGAAGATCCCGAGAGGGTTTGAAACCATGTGCTTTAGAAGGGTGGGAGTGCCCGCCCTGTCAGCCTTCCCTGTGTGGTAAGTGAAGTGCAACCTGCACTGCAGCACGAGTCTTGAGCAGTGTACACGGTCACTGGAGAAGCACTCATCTAAGACAACCCATTTTAAGAAAAGCATGTGAAACATATAGATCAGGAGAAATACTATTTGTGCTTCCTGCCACATGTCAAGTCAGAGAGAAAAAAAACCTTGAGATACTGGGCTATGCTAATGGATGAGTAATTTCCCCAAAATACATGGGAGGCATGCTTAGAAAATCAGAAGTTAAATAAAACAGCAATTTTCTCTGAGACAAGGTTTTTACTCTGTGCCTAGGCTAGCCCCAACATATAGCAAGCCTCTTGCCCTCAGCCTTCTGAGTGCTGATATCACAGGCATTAGCCACCATACCAGCTTTTTCAGATTTCTCTACAGTGGCTTCTCAAGCATCAATACACTACTGTAATTTCTGGTTCTTAAAGAGGAAGCACATCTAATTTCTCCTATACTTGTTTGCCCTTGGAATCCCAAGCAAAGAGATCATTACAGGCATTCCCAACTGTGCAGCAGTATAAAAGGAAGGACAAGAACCTGCAACGCCTTGCTCTGCGTCCTCTGTGAACAGTGAAGATTACACATGAAAGCACTTAAGAAAACATACTCTGAATCTACCTGCAGAATTAAGTGTAAGCATGTACAGTACTTGGACCTTATGTTTAAAAAGACTAGTGAGTGACATTTACCAAAAGCATCAAAGGTGACTTATTAGGGGAAACAGAACAAGAATATTCTAGTTGAAACTGGTTGTCTTATGTTTCTTCTGTTGTGATAAATGCCATGACCAAAAGCAACTTGGGAAAGACAAGGATTTATTTCTTCTTATACTTTCAGATATCAAGCAGTCCATCACTGTGAGGACGTCAGGCAGGGACTTGGAAGGAGGATCTGAAGCAGACTACAGGAGTGCTGCTTACTGACTTTCTCCCCGTGGACTGCTCAGCTTGCTATCTTCTACAACTCAAGTACACAAGCCCAGGGTAGAATAGTCCCCTGTGAGCCACTTGCATCCATCATTAATCAAGAAAATTGACAAGAAAATTTGCCTACATGCAATCTGAGAGATATTCTCAACTGAGGTTCATCTTTTCAGATAACCTTAACTTGTGTCAAGTTGACAGAAAACCAACCAGGACACTGGTCCATATATTACACTGCCATTTAGGGAATGAAGTGTGGTAGAGGAGTGCTTCTACCACACTTATGGGTGTATTTCTTCAGTATTTCTTCAGTATAGTACAACCTGGACAGAATCTATTTAATAAAGGCAATGCACTTTCATGATAATCTGCTATGTAAAAATTAAAATGTATCATTTGGAAATAAATACACAAAACTAATAGACTGCTAACAAAGACATGTTTATAATGGAAAAGGCTTTCCATGTTTGTGTAATTAATGTATATGTGTATAAATTTTGTGTTACTCTTAATATGTGATTCCTTTACTTTTTTTTTTCATATATTAGATATTTCTGAGAAAGTCTTAACCTTCATAAATAATACCTAATTTAGGTGCTGGGGTCTCACTTTGTTTTCATCTTCTTTATAAATTAACTTCAAGTATTTGTATTGTTTTGGTACTGTTTTAAATTTAAGATCCTAGTTTAAGAAAGATGGTCTCAATTCTGGCAAGAGCAAAACAGTTGGCTCATCGGAGGTTATTACTAAAAAAACACATAAGAGTAGAGAGGTGCTGAAGAATGATGCTGGTGGTTCCTGCACCAGAAAGGATGAGTGTAGTAGGGCTGGGAAAGACAAGCTGGAGTCATGGATCACCATCAAGTTAGAACACTGGGTTCCTCACTGTAGCATTCATGTCAGAAGCAGCCCACTGACCAGAAGCGATATTGTCTTTACTTCTTCTTTCAGGCAGTAAGTGAAATAAAGCATTTTTAATATAAAAATTATAGTACTAACCCATACCTGCTTTTTACTCAGAAGAGTTGCTGCTAATTCAGCTCTTGGAGTTTGTGTTCTATATTATTCTAACTCAGTAGTTGTCAACCAGGACTAATGACAGACACTATGGACCAGACAATGGTCCTCTGCTATTTTCCCCTAATTCTATTTTGTCCCTAAATACATCTTTTATGAATGAAATCATTAAGCTGACTAACAATAACTAGTAAATGTATAGACTATATAAGCTTATTCCTAGCTAATGCTGAAACAACAGTGATGTTATGTTTTAAATATTCTAATCCCTTCAAGGGAAATATAACTCACATCTCTTTCTACTTGTATTACAAAAACTACATCTTTGTTAAAATATGTAAAAGGAAACAACAGGCCCATTTCTAAAGACCAACAACATTCCACTGTGACTTAGCCAATGCATAATCATGTAGCCTTAATTTTCTAAAAGGAACTCATAATCAGATGGTCCATTAATCAGAAAACAGGCACATTTATGAATCACTTATCTTTTATCATAATTATCTTTAAATACACCATACATGTTAAGAGATGATTCATATGTGAGATATTTACTCATTTGGCTGTTTATACAGCTGGGACTTTGGGCACAGGCTCTCAAACAGATAGGACAATGTTCTCACCATGAGATATACCCTGACCCTGAATGGTTTTACTCTTCTTGCAGCACACAAGACTTAGACAACTGCAGTATGGATCTACCAAAATGAGCTAGTGCATAAATGCTTTGGCTTTAAAATGGCTTTTACTTAATGATACAATTAATTGTGCTTAAAAATATTACACATATAATACTGGAGCTAAGACAGATGGCTCAGCAGTTAAGACCACTTGTTCTTGTAGAGGACCTGGGTTTGGTTCCAAGCACTCAGGGCAGCTCAAACCATCTCCAGCACCAGGCACACATGTGGAAAACATACATATATGCAGGCAAAATATCACACATAAAATTGTAAAAATCTAAAAAAGAACCTGCCATGTAGACAATGAATAAACAGTTGTTTTACCTTCAAATCAGATCTGTCTTATTTCATACATACTAGTTGTCTTTTTGTTATTATGAATTTTGGTCTAACATCTTCAATTACTTTGGAGACCGTCCCTCCCTCCCTCCCTCCCCCCCATCCACCCACCCACCCACCTACCTACCTATCTACCTACCTACCTACCTACCTACCTACCTACCTACCTACGCAATTATATGAAGTAATACAGCCACCCAATATGGCTTTTCCTTAGTTTTCCCAATGGTGATTTCCTAGAAAACTACAGTACACTGTTACAAATAAAATACCAAAAATAAAGTAAAACAAAATAAAGATTATTATTGTAGCATGCTGTGCTGGTTGGAATGGCCCAATAGGCTCATATATTTGAATGCTCAGTCACCAGGGAGTGAAAATCTTTGGTAGGATTAGGAGATGTGGCCTTCCTGGAAGAAGTGTGTCACTGGGGATTTGAGGTTTCAAAAGCCCATACCAGGCTTAGAGCTGCTCTCTTCCTGTAGCTTGTGGATCAGACCTCTCAGGAAGTAGAACTCTCAGGTACTTCTCCAGCACCATGTCTGTCTACATGCCTGCCATGCTCCCCGCCATGATGATAATGGACCAAGTCTCTGAAACTGTAAGCAAACTTCCAATCAAATGCTTTCTTTTATGAGTTTCCTTGGTCATAGTATCTCTTCACAGCAACAGAACAGTGACTAAGATAGACTCTTAAGTGTCTTTTTATAGTCTTAACACTTCCTCCCATGTAACACCCTCTTGGGTCCTGGCAGTGATTCATCTGTTCTGTGGACTCTGTTTATCACCTCAAGAAAAGGAGGCAGAAGGAATCTCACAGTGAACAAGACTTGGTGTTTAATTTCAGTGAGCTCAGATACCCGAAACTTCATTCAGTATTTTCATATAACAGTTTTTCCCATTTTATTGTTTAGTAAGTTAGTTTCCTTAGACCTAAAAGGTGCTAGGTTATTTCTAGCTTGGAACTATTATGAATAAAGCTGTTATGAATATTGGTCTATAGGTTGCTGTGCAGAAATTCCTTTGTCTTAAGTGCCCATGGGTATAACTGTTATGTTGTCTGGTAGCTCCGTTTTAGTGTGGGTTGCTGAGGTGTTTTCTAGAGAGGCTGTGTTACTCAGTCCTACCATGCATGTGTGTGAGAGATCATGGGCGCACTCCCCACCAGCATGTGGTGTAGCTGTTCCCTTTTATCTGGGCTACTTTGATAGATAGGTATGTAGTGTTATCTCCTTGAGGTCTTATTTGAGACAAGGTCTCACTAGGAGCACTGGCAGGCCTGGAAATCTGATGTAGACCAGTCTCAAGTAGGGGTCTGACTGCCTCTGCCTTCTGAGTGCTAGGATTAAGGCAAGCACCAGCACCATATAGCTGAGTTTTTGGTTTTAAAGTCTAGATTTTTGTCTTTTATTGGATCTAGGCTTAAAGAGTGTTTTCTCTTGGCATGTAGAGCTCTCTCTCTCTCTCTCTCTCTCTCTCTCTCTCTCTCTCTCTCTCAATCTACATAAGAATGCTTCATAGAGCACAAGTTCTAAAAGGTCAATTTATTAATTTTTTCCTTTGGAGGCAAGTATGCCTATGCCCCAAGTGCCCTGCTTTTTTTTTATCTGCTAAGAGAAAAAACAGTTGAACATTTTCTACTTGCTTTCACAACCCATTAGAGTTTATTTTCTTGTATAACATGTGAGACTCCTGGGTTTGCCTTCCACTGCAGAAGCACTCTTTATTATTAGGTGGTCTCATCACTGGCGTGCCCTGTGCCTTTGTTAGGTTAGCTGCATCTCTGAAAAGGTTTCTAAGTTACTTATTACTCTGCTCTCTCCACATCTAGCCTTCATGAGCTTCCGTCTTAGTGGTCACAGCTATGTGAAACCTGAAACCAAGTAGTGAGACTCACCCTGTTTTTCCTTCCAGGTTGTTTTAGCTACTGTAGTACGTTTGCATCTCTGTATGCATTTTATATTATTACTTTCTACATTTTACTAAAAATGGAATTTGTTTTGATAGAAATACTATTAAACCTTTATGTCAATTTGTAAAGTAAGTGAATTGTTTTAGTCAGTGTTCTATTGCTGTGAAGAGAAACCAGGACCATGGCAAGTCTCTCTGTTTTTTTTATTTTGTTTTTTTGAGGCAAGATTTCTCTATGTAGCCTTGGTTGTTTTGGAACTCGCTCTGTAGACCAGGCTGGCCTCCAACTCAAGAGAGCTCCACTGGGCCTTGTGTAGGCTTCTGAAATCTCAAAGCCCATGCCCCAGTGACAAGCTCACACCTACTCCAACAAGACCGCACCTCCTAATAATACACTCCCTATGAACCTATGGGAGCCATTTTCATTCAAAACACCACAGTTACCATTAAGAAGCTGAACATTCCAAACAAGGAACACCCTATGTGTCTCCATCTACTTCGATCTTTTCCTTCTTTCATTAGTTTTAGTAGTTTTCACTGCATGTTTTACATACACACATTCAAATAATCACACATACTTAGTTTTGTGTGTTTGGTAATATACAGTATGGTTACACGTGAGTGTGGAAACCAGAGGTCAACACTGGCTGTCATCCTTAGTTGCTTTTCCACCTCAGTTTTAAAGTTTTTCAGAGACCTACGTAGTCGACCTGGTTGTCCTTACCCTTGCTATGTAGACCAGTCTGGCTTGAAACTGAGATCCTCCTGTCTCTGCCTCCCAAATACTGGGTAAAGGTGTCTGTCACCACGCCTAGCTCTACCTTATTTTTTTGAGACAGTATCTTTCAGTGAACTTGGTACTTACTGATTTGACTAGACTGGGTGGCTCCTGGGATCTGACAGGTTTTTTTTTTTTTTGCCTTTCTCAAGCCCCAACATTGGTATGCAGGCATGTGTGAGGTGTCTGGCTTTTTCTGTGGGTGTAGTACTTCCATCTCAGGTCGTTTTGTTTGCAAGTCAAGCACTTTACCCACTGAGCTATATCTCTAGCCCGCTATAAAGGTTTTTAGATTTACATCTAAGCATTTTATTTTTGTGGTTATAGATGATACTGAAATGTGTTCATGTTTCTACTGTTACAATTTAAAGAAATATAATGGATTTTTGTGTTTATCACGTGTCTACCAACCTTGCTGAATTACCCTTAATGATTCTAGACTTTTACCTTGTAAATTCCTGGAGATTTTCCTTCTAATATAACTATGCCACTCACAAAAACAGTTTTAATTTTTCTGTCCCAAGCTGTAAACCAACCTTCCTTCCTTCCTTCCTTCCTTCCTTCCTTCCTTCCTTCCTTCCTTCCTTCCTTCCTTCCTTCCTAGTGATATTGATGAGCATGCTACCTAGACCATCCATCAACATATTGGACAATAATTATGACCAGACAAGACATCTTTTCCTTGTTCCTGAAGGAACGGACAAGGCATTCAGCTTATCATCAATTTTAGTTGTGGTTTGTGTGAGTGTGCATCAATTGCGATGACCAGGCTATAGTGATTTAATTTTGGATACTGAGCAAGCACTGGTTATTTTGGAGAAATTCATTTGGTCATGATATCTCTCTCATATATATCTCATATATTTGGTCATATATATAATATCATATTATATATATATATACACACACATACATACATACACACATCATATCATATTTATACAAATATATATATGCATACTGAAATTTTTCATGCTAGGATTTTGTTACCCAGATTGATTGTGATCCTCCTGCTTCACTCAGCCCCCCAAGTAGCTGGGATTACAGGAATGAATCATCATGCCCAGTTTTACTGCTTTCTTGTAATTTAAATATTTTTAGACTTATGATTTACATATATTTCTTGTGCATCTCTGTAACATCTTTCAAGTGCAGCACAGGTATTGTATTATACATACATAAGTAACCACCATCTACTAGTGCACTTGTTTTTATCATACTGAGTGAAGTTTGGAGACTTTCCTTCCCATGATGTTCCTCTGTTGTCTTTGGCCCCTTTGCCTACACTGGTAACGACATTGTGAAAGGTCACTTCAACCATCAGACATACTTTGTAACACTCAACAGTGCACCATATTCATGTTTACTTTTATTTTTCTTTCATTTTTTTAATCATTTCATTTCCTATAGACATTCTTCTATGGTAGAGTTGCAGTTGACAAATTTATTTATCTGACAATGCCTTGATTTTTCCTTCATTCCTGAGAGACTTTGTTGTAGGTACAAGATTCTAGGTTAATAATTGTTTGCTTTCAGCTCTTGAAAAATGTGTCATTTTCTTCTGGTTCCCATGGTTTCTTGTGAAAATTTCTTATGTGAGTGTTTTCCCTGTATGTATGTATGTGCACCACATGTGTGCAATACTCATGGAGGCCAGATAAGGGCGTGGGGGAACCCCTGGAACTGGAGCTACAGATATTTGTGAGCTGCCACATAAATGCTGGAAACTGAACTTCAGTCCTCTGCAAGTGCCCTTAACACAGAGCCATCTCCAGCCTGTCTTATGATTTTTGATGAGAAAGCTGTAACCTGAATTGCTGTGTCCACACTCCAATCCAACTGGGGTATTACTTTCAGTTTTCTTTTTCTTTCATTTGCAGAAATTTGACCATACAGGGTTGTTTGTTTTTTTTTTTTTTTTTTTTTTTTTTATGGATTTATCTGGTATTATTCTGTTTGAGTTGGCTTGGCTTGAATCTGTACATACCTTCCCCTGATCCTCATAATCGGTCATTTTTTGTTTGTTTGCTTTAAATATTTAATAAACATATTCTTTCCCTTCTTCTTCTAGGACTAATAATATGTAACTCCCTTTGTTATGATCCCATAAGTCTATTTGGTACTATTCATTCTTCCTCCCAGGCCATTTTTTTCCCTGCAGTTCAGAATCTGCTTTAGAATTTACTTTTTTGGAATGCTAGGGATTAAACCCAGGGTTTAATGTATACTGTGAGAATGCTATACTACTAAGCCACATCCCTAGTCTATCACTGTAGTTTAAACTGCATAGTTTCTATTGGTTTTTTTTTTTTTGTTTGTTTGTTTGTTTACTGCCAGGTTGTTTTAAAAGTTAAGAAAAAAATTTTGCTGGGCAGTAGTGGCTCATGCCTTTAATCCCAGCACTTGGGAGGCAGAGGCAGGTGAATTTCTGAGTTCAAGGGCAGCCTGGTCTACAGAGTGAGTTCCAGGACAGCCAGGCTTACATAGAGAAACCCTGTCTGGAAAAACAAAACAAAACAAAACAAAAAAATTTCTTTTATGTTATGTATAGATGCTTTGCCTACTTATATGCATGTACATGTGCATACACTATCTACAAAGGCCAGAAGAAGGCAGCACATTCCCTGGAACTGTTAGCCATCTGCCATGTAGGTGCTGGGAACTGAATACAGGTCTTCTGGAGAAGCAGCCAGTACTTGTAAGCCCTAAGCCATCTCCCTAGCTCCAGCTTCTACTGTATTATCATTCCATTTGCTATTTCTTTTCTCAGTCACACATCAGATTTACCAATTTCAATTATTATAGTTTTAAGTTCTAAAATTTATTTTGATAACTTTTAGTAGTCATGTTTCAGGTTTATTCATATAAACAGCACAGGATTACAGGTATAGGCAACACACCCAGCCTCTCTTACTCATCCAGTGTGGCTCTTCCTGGTGTAGGTATGCCTGGAATCTTCCACCTGATGCTAGGAATTTTGAGGACTAAGCTGGAAGACTCTGGATTGCATTGAGGCCTCTGTTCTGTTGCTTCCTCTGTCGATACTCTAACTGGAAAATGGTGCTACCATTTCTCTACTGGTAATACTGAGAAACAGTCTAGTAGTGGATATAGTCCCTCTTTTTTCTGTAATGTCTGGGTACAGTGAATTTTTGCCCCCCAACCCACCCCCAAGATCTATTTATTTATGTATTTTATGTATATGGGTGTTTTGTCTGCATGTACATCTGTACACCAGAAGAGGCATCAGATCCCATGGGACTATAGTTATAGATGGTTGTGGGCTGCCTTGTGGGTGCTAAGAACTGAACTCAAAACCTCTGAAAGAGCAGCCAGTGTTTTGAACCACTGAGCCATCTCTCTAGCCCCTGCTTGTCTGTTTGTTTTTTGAAGTAGAGACTCACTGTGTCTCTACTTAGTGTACTAGTCTGTGTAGCCAGACTAGGCAGAATCTCACTAAGAGCTTCTGTCCCTCCCTCTCCCTCTCTTTCTTGGTGGTACTGGGGATCTAGCCCGGGTCTCGTGTAAATCAGACAAGTACTTTATCACACCCCAGCCTAGAAGAGTACCCTGAGAGTTCTCCAGGGGCTGCTGTATCTAGAGGACCCTTCCCAATACCTTGGGCTTTTTCTTAGTTGTATGTGGCAGCAGGAAAAGTTAATCTAGCCTATCTTCTCAGTAGCAGAAGTTAGCTACCAAGTTAGAATCAAACTTATCGCAATTCTACTTGAGTCTACTTGAGTCAGCCTCCTGAGTGCTGAGATTTTGGTTATTAATCTCTATGTCCCTCTTGATTCCACCTGTTTTTATGTTACAGTAATAGTCGTCCATCTTAAAATAGTTCATCATAATATATTTAGCTTTTGAGAGACAAATTAGTTTTTATCATTACGTAAAATGCTATTTTCTTTTCTTTCTTTCTTTCTTTTTTTTTTTTTTTTTTTGGTTTTTTCGAGACAGGGTTTTTATGTGTAGCCCTGGCTGTCCTGGAACTCACTCTGTAGACCAGGCTGGCCTCAACTCAGAAATCCACTTGCCTCTGCCTCCCAAGTGCTGGGATTAAAGGTGTGCGCCACCACCGCCCGGCAAAATGCTATTTTCTTATAAGGCAAATTCCAGCTCAGATGAAATTTAAACAATTAGTCTCTCTCTATATAGATGTATAGTATAGGGACACAGCATTCCTTCAAATAATCAAAAGGACAACAGCAATTTACTGCTTACAAATAAACACTGTATTTGTTAAGAAAAAAAGCACGCAAAGGCATTAGAAGCAGACTTAGAAGTCTAAAGTTTTTTTCCCTGAATTGAAGCCTTGTTATTT
This sequence comes from Rhabdomys pumilio, assembly GCA_030674055.1. NCBI lineage: Eukaryota > Metazoa > Chordata > Mammalia > Rodentia > Muridae > Rhabdomys > Rhabdomys pumilio. The sequence continues at coordinate 124,781,602 of JANHMN010000004.1, forward strand.
GACCTCACAGTGTGATTCTTCATTAATCAGCTACACCTTAGATGTCTTAAACCCATTCCTCACCAAAGACTGGCCTTATGATTTCAAGTACAACACCTCCAACATAGGAGAAGCTCTCTGAAACAGATAGTTTCATATATATGTGCGTGTGTGTGTGTGTGTGTGTGTGTGTGTGTGTGTGTGTGTGTACACATTTCTCCTTGAAGACAGACAAAAGTGTGGAAGAGATTTCTCACTTGGTGTTCTATGTGAAGAGAAATGTATGTCCAAGCTGTCATTACTTCTACTAACAAGCACTAGGTAGTGCTTGTATAAAATTCGTTTAGAATCATCACAGGGTTCCTCATCAAGTATAGGTAAGTCTATCTTACCAAGGAAGACTTCTTCTTTGAATAAACCAGTGTCACAAAATTACTACAGTTAAGTTTTACATTCAAGAGTTGTGATGGTTTGTATATGCTTAGCCCAGGGATTGGCACTATTAGGAGTTGTGGCCTTGCTGGAGTGGGTGTGGCCTGATAGGAGTAGGAATGGGCTTTAAGACCCTAGTCCTAGTCTTCTCCTATTTGCCTTGGGAATGAGATGCAGAACTCTCAGTTCCTCCCCCATGCTCCTGCCTTGATGATAATGGACTGAACCTCTGAACCTGTAAGCCAGCCCCAATTAAATGTTGTTCTTTATAAGAGTTGCCTTGGTCATGGTGTCTCTTTATAGCAGTAGAACTTTAACTAAGTACGGGTTAATTAGAAAACTTCCCCTTTCAGTCATTTTTATAAGCTATTCTTATCCATGAGGAAGAAATTCAGCATTACTTCAAGTAAATTGCTTTCTTGGCCTCATTTCCTATTTTGATAAGATACAAAATATAGGAATTCCAATCTTCTAGTGTAGTGTAGTGTAAATAATATAGCATAAAATGTATCCAGAAAACTAACAGTTCAGGGTGATTAGATGAACAAAAATGAGATAATATCATTTTCACCCACTAAGGACACATGCAGGCCACAGGGCTTCAGAAGACAATGCAAAAAGTCAGATAGCAACTGTTTTACTTTAATATTCAACAACTACTAGAAACTTAAGCTTACAAAATAAAGACCAGTAAATACAATGTTAAGGTCTATGGAATATACCTATACGTCAATGCACGAGGCCCTCATTAACTTACCTCCTCTACATTAGAAGCAGTCTTGGCAGAAGTTTCCATGAAGATAAGTCCATGCTCTCGTGCAAAAGCTTCACCTTCTTCCTTTTTCACTTCTCTCCTAGATTCTAAGTCACTGAGCACAGAAGAGAAAGAGTTGTGTTAGTAAATAACATAGTACAAACAGAGGAATCAGTCCGTAGAAAATGCATCATGGAACTCAACATTACACAGACCATTTTTCAACAGTTTCATACATAATAATTAGCTGCATTATTCAGAATGTTACAAAGGTCAACATGTTTGAAATACATCGCCTACTTTCAAGTGACTAGAATTCCAGCAGAAACATATTCCAACTCTGAGTTCCAGAATGGTAAGACGTTTATAGCAGTAGTGGGAAGGCAACTTGGTATGTATGGTACCCCATCTTCAAACAGAGTGGGTTACCAAAGCAGAAAGTTACTTGGCTAAAGATAACAGTTGAAAAGGAGGACTAACCCCATCACCTCATCCACTGTTCACAGTGCCTGAGTTTCTAAAAATGAGATAAAAATATCTGCCATCCAACTCCCCAAAGTTATAGGAAACTTTGTAAAATCCAAAGTGTTAAAGAAACGTGAATTAGATTATTTATCTTGGTTTAATCCTCAGTTTCTTCTTAAAGTAAAACCAGTAGGAGATGGGCAGGGACAAACAGAAGTCTGAGCCTGGATGGTCTCCTTGCAGTTTTTCTCATAAAGAATTGGATTAGTGCAGGAAAGAGTTTCTTTAAGCATGCTCTAGTATAAAAGTTCAAAACCTTTACCGTTAGTGTTTATGAAAATGTACTGACATAGTTGGCGAGTTGGTCTGTTTGTCTTTCATTCACTGTAATTATTCTGAATACATATCGATAGTTCGTTCATTCCTTTTTATTGCTGAGTTACATTCCTATTTTTGCTTCCTGGCCATCTCAAAGTGACTAGTTCTTTTGTCAAGAGCTTTTGCCACAGTGTCCTGCATTGTCATACATCCAAAGTGACAGTACCTAGCAACCTAATGAAATCTTTTCTAACATGATTTTCAGATAGGTATTTTTCTCATAACAGAAAACTGACCAAAGTACCACCGTGGTTGGAGAAGCCTTATAAAACCTTGCCGGGAAGAGTGGCATATACCTATAGTTTCAGCATGGGAGAATAGGCAGAGGCTCGCTGCAAGTTCAAGAACCGCATGTGGTCTACAGAGTAAGGTCAACTGTAGAGACTGTGCAAACACAAAACAAAAACAACCAACCAGAACCTGTCCTCCCCATTCAATAACAACACACAACGAATACTTCAAAATCCATATTAGTAAAAGCAGTAGATCTTCCAATTTTGTTCCTCTAAGTTGCTATGATTAGACTACAGTTTTTACATAAAAAATACATTTTAAAATCCATTATGACAAACCCCCTAAAAGATACAGTGAAAAACTATCTTAAAAGCACTTAGTTTTCATAAGCTAGATGTGGCGGCTCATGCTTATATTCCCAGCACTTGGGGGTAAGGGAGAAGGACAGGAGGCACCCTTGGCTACAGAGTGAATCTGAAGTTAGCCTGAGATACACGAAACAGTCTTAAGACTCATGAATCTGGCATACACTCTCTACTCAGTCTGTTCACAACATTCTCTTCTTTTAGTACCAGAGGGATCTGTAGTAATAGCACACGTTCTGATTCTAATGTGATCACAATCTATTCATTAATTTTCTCAAAGAATACTTTCTATTTCTACAGTCAGGCATGGTGGTACACACCTGTAATCTCAGCACTGAGAAGGTTAAGACAGGAGGACTGTCAGCTTCAGGCCACAGGCACACACAGACACACTGTTCTCAGTCTCCCAAAACAAACCCAGTAGCTTCTGATGTGACTGTTTTCCTTTCTCTTTGCTTATACTGGTGTTTGCTTTTAAAACAGGGTCTCACTGTGTAGCCCGAAGAGGCATGGGCCTGTAATCCCACCTGCTTCGGCCTTGTGTAGGCTGGGCTTTCATACTTACCCATCTTTTTAGTTTGATAAAAAGATGTAATTCCCCCTAATATATTCATTCAGTGTTATAATTTCCCACTACTGCTATCACATTTCATAATTTTTCAAAGAATGTAGAGACAGAAGTTTACTTGTGAAAATTGATAATAACATAATAATTTCTACTAGCAATGCAGGAGTTGTGAATTACAAATATCAGCCCATGAATACCCTTTAGTGTTCATCTGTTTGTAAATTCATTTGGCATTTCTTATATGAATGTGTGGTATTCTGCGTTCTCTTTTGGACTGGCCGAATATGTAACTGATTTCTTCACTAATTAATGAGATAAAAACTTGAACATGCTTGTTATTAAATTAATTATCATTTTACTTTTCTAAATATATTATCTGCCCACAGTATATATTTTATAACCCTGAAGAACAAATGAATTCTACTTCTACCACTTAAAAATACTATTTGGTGGCCATTCAAGGAAAGCAGGTAGGCTAAATACAGATTTTCCTCTTTCCCTCCTTCTCTCCAAATCCAGTCATCCAGTCTCATCCCCAGCTCTGCAGCAGAGCACATGCTGAGGTACCCCCATCACACAGATTTTCCCCTACTCTTGATTCTTCCAGCCCCCAGCTCCTGCAGGCACTTCCTGGGAACTCACAGGCCAGTCAACCAGGGAAGCAGAAGAGCTCAGTGCGCACCTTGAGCTCTCCCTCAGCTCCTGTGAATCTAACTCCCGAGTCACACCCAGTCCTCTGTAGCAGGCCACCTGCTTCAGTCTCTCCCCAATCTCTGTCCCTCTCCCCAGAGGATCACAAACATCTTCCCCTCCAAATTTCCCTATCCTCATTCATTGCTTTATGCCAGCCTCCGACTCCAGGAGACACTCCCTAGGAATCCAAAGTCCATTCCAACATGAGAAGCAGATAGGCTAACTGTAGATCTTCACCTCTCCCTCCATTCCTCAAAATCCAACCGCCAGCTCCTTAGCAGTCCACCTGACGTGGCATGTCCTCACTCTCTGTTCCCATTCCCAAGGAACTAAGCAAATCCTGGCAGAATGCTGTTTTCCTCCCTCCTGTAGACTCCCTCAGCCCTCTACTAGCCCATCCCCATTCCTAAGTGTCACTTCCCAATACCTAGAAACACATTCTACCTGGAATTTACAGTGGTCACGCCTAGAAAGATCTTAGAATTTCCTACCAAGCAACACACAGCCACCACTCTCCTAAGAACCAGAAGGCAACAAAAACCAAGGAACAAAACACCCAATAACAGTAAGATCTAAAGAAATACTCAGAATTTAAATAAAACTTTAAACTTAAGAAGCCAGTAACTTTCATGCAGACAGGAAAAGTAGTCACAAACAGTAACCACATCACTCACTATTAACGCAAGTTAAGCTCTAAGTTACTTCTTTTACCTTTTATTTCCAATAAGCATGATGACCATATTGGAATTGGAATGCTGACGGGCATCTTCTAACCAGGTTGTCAAGTGGTTGAACGTGTCTCTCCTAAACATAAATGGTATGTGATTTATGTGATTACAGTTTTCAATATTTCTCCTCATAGTACACAATAAATAAGTCGTCTACATTCTGCAAACATTAACCATGTTAGCCATAGCCACTCATACTATGAGAACCGCATTTAAAGCACAGTATTTGGGTTTAGTGCTCACTGATTATATTTCAGTTATATTTCAGATATATTTCAATAAATACAACTGTTAGCACAGTTTAGAAAATTTCAATGACTATATAATAACATCAAATTGATCAATCTGGAGTGCTTATTTAAATAAGAAAGAATTAAGCTGCAGATTTTAAGAAAACATTTAAATTTGATTCAAGACAGTTTTAAAAGTGGGTAGCTAAAGCATAAAGGCTTTATAGTGTTATTGCTAGTAATCACACTTATTTAGAAATAGTCTCCTTGAACTGCGATGAAAAACTAACATAGACTTACCTTGTAATATCATACACTAGTAAAGCCCCAGCTGCACCTCTGTAATATGACCTTGTGATAGAACGAAAAGACTCCTGCCCTGCCTGTGAAGAAACAAAAGGTTAAAAAGTTTCCTTTAAAGTGATATCCTTTTTACATTTCCATGTTACATGTTAATATATTACATATTAAACATAAAGGAAAGGCAGTCATAAACTGAGGAGAAAACTTCACTAGTCTTAGGGAAAAAATCATATAACAGCACTATTGCTCCAATCACAGGACGCACAGGCGGCAATCCCCACTCCCCTCCCACTCCCAAACAAGACCCCTAACCCTTTTTGGCAATCCCTGACAACCCAATTTACTGAATGGCTTCACAATACATGAATCATTATTAGAGCACAGAATGGACTCCTAGCAACTAAGCCCTGAAGACAAATTTGAAAGGAAGCAAATAACCCAGAGCCTCACATTTGAATTCAATAACCCACTCCCTGGGGCAGCTGTTGACACTAGAATAAATAAAGCCCATTGTAAATAAATGATGAATGACATCTTTACGCCCACCATCTGCTGGTGGAAAGGTTGTCAGTAGGCCAAGGATGCAGATTTTATCAGTTATACCATAAACTGCAGTGGGCTTTCAACAGACAACAAGATGGAATTCTTTGAGCAATCATTTTATTATGAAAAACAGAAAAAGGTTCTGAATTGAATTTATATAATTTTTCTTCACACAATCAATTTCCTCTGCATCTGATATATAATGCTTGTCAAAAGGCAACTGGATGTAAATGTCATCTTTACATCCTGTGAAACAGACACCAGAGATTAAGTCCAGTTCAATAATTTTTCTACTTCAAAGTATTAACATTCTGCTAAGCAAGGCTGAGGAAGGCTATAACTATAGAAATAATTTTTGTACTTAAAATATATGAACTTGAAAGATATTTAGGTTTTCATGCTCTGATTCTTGAATTTCTGATGCAAATATAAAGTCTATCTTGTTATGGTTTGTTCCAATATCTTCTCGTTGATCCTTCAAGAATATTCCCTGCCTTGAATGTCACTCTCTCTCAGTGCCTAGAACTGGGACTGGTACTCAGATGGCACTCAGAAAGCATGCTGAAGCAAACTGTATAATCAAGTGTCTTAGCGACATGCATAAAATGGTCACTATACCACTGCACACAAGGGGCCCATTCAACAATAACTCCCAGATCTAAATTAACAAGTCCTCTCCCAGGAGCCAGTTCTAATACTTAAAATGTCTTATGCTGAGTGAGAACACAAAAGCCATTGTATGGAAAAACAAACAAAACCCAACCAGTTACTTTCACATAGTTTGAAGTTAAACAAACAAACAAACAAACAAACAAACAAA
>JANHMN010000004.1:124794453-124851986 GCA_030674055.1 Rhabdomys pumilio
ACACACACACACACACACACACACACACACACACACACACACACACAAAGACTCATGTTTGCAATTCCAGAGATCATGTATATCAGACAGAAATAGAATTTTTTTCAATAACAGCTAAAATACGATACTCAAAATCAGTCATGGAGCAAAGAATAAAATACTGAAGAGTTCTTACTCCTAAATGGTCTCTTAATGTCACTAAATGCTGCAAACAGCTCAGAGGTCATCATGAAACTTATTACAGATAGTCTATAAGGGGAGACATTGTAGATACTTACATTGAACTTAGATTGTTACATTTATGAACTCAAAGTGGTTTTGAGAGCCACAAACAAGACCTACTCAAGCAGAAACCACACAATTGAGCTTATAAATACTGTTCTTCCTCGGGTTTATACTACTTTTTATGTTTTTTTCTGCTTTCTTTCATCCTTAGTATCAACCATGGCCTGGTGCTTAGCCACTCTTTATCCCTATCAAAATATTCTCTTTCTCTCATACAATCACTTTTTAATGTCATAGATAACTTGCCCATTTTTTTTCTGAATGAGATACAAACCAAGGTAATCAATGAGAATGAAAATAGAGAAAGTATTGCATAGTTAAGTATAAGAAAATATGGTACAGTTTTACAAACAAATGAAAATAAGGTACAACTATCAGGAAATACAGAAAGTTCCCTTGAGTTGGAATCTAAGAAATAAAAAATGAGACTTATTAGCATGTTTTTCTCCAGCCATGTCTAATGGGACACGTGTAAAAAAGAATATAGAAACAGAGGGAATAGGGAGGGAAGAAGGAGGGAACAGAAGTGCATGAACAAATGGTAATGATTATACTGAGCCTGGTAAATAGGAAGTGAGCAGATGCTAGTGGAACAGACTTAGAAGATGAGAGAAATGTATGAAACTGAAATTATTGAGTGGTTCTAAGTATGAGCAAGGTTCTGGCTGTGATTTGGATACTGGGCAGCTGATGTAGAATACCCAGGTCATGTGCAGCAGAGAAAAAGAAGGACCGAGAGCAGCAGACCTGACAAAGTCTGGAATCAGTATCTAACTCATGTTTAAATTTCTATATCACATCCATGACGATGGTCCAGGCTGGCCTTTAGATTTTTTAATGCAATTCAATTCATAAAACTATTTATAAACAGCTGTTTTGGTTTATCTTAACAACTCTTAGAAACAAAGAATGAACAACATATGGGACTATTCCCTAACTGTGAAGGCCATTTTGGTTGTCAATTTAACAACATCTGGAATCAACTAAAATCCCAAAATGGCTGGTCACACCTTGAGGAGGGAAGGAAACCTTGCTCTTTCCTTCTTGCTCTTGCCCTCAGTAACAAGTCCATTTCTTCACTGGCAGTAGAGCCTACTTCTTTTAGATTCCAGCACAGTCTTAAGACCAGCTAAGACATCCAGCCTTGTGAACTGAAAAACTATTGGACTCTTAGACCTCCCATCCAAAGCTACCCATTTGTTGGGTTAGCTGGACCACAGCCTGTAAGTCATTATATACATATATATATATATGGATAAGTTGTTACTCTAGAGAACCCTAACTAGTATAATACACTAACCTAATCTTTAATTTTTTTTTTTTTTTTTTGGTTTTTCAAGACAGGGTTTCTCTCTGTAGCCCTAGCTGTCCTGGAACTCACTCTGTAGACCAGGCTGGCCTCGAACTCAGAAGTCCACCTGCCTCTGCCTCCCAAGTGCTGGGATTAAAGGCATGCACAACCACTGCCCGGCTTAATCTTTAATATTTAATGAAAGATTTATTTGTGTGTGAATGTGCCTGAGAGTGTATTTAGAATATGTGCAGGTGTGCATGCCTGTGTGGGCATGGAAGTCCAAAGAGGGTGTCTGTGGGTACTGAGATAGAACTCTGGTCCTCGTGATTGTGCAGCATGCACTCTTAACTATGGAAACACCTCTCAAGCCCTCTGCTATTTAACACTCTCTTGGTCACTCTCTCAGTTAGTGTTTTATTGCTGTGAAGAGACAGCCTGACCAAAGCATCTCTTGTAAGAGAAAACATTTAACTTGGGGCTTGCTTAATTTAGAAGGTTAGTCTATTATCATCATGGTGGGAAGCAGGCAGGCAGGCATGGCACTGGACAGTAACTGAGAACATCCTGATCCACAGGCAATCAGCAGGGAGAGAAAGACTGGGCCTGCCATTAGCTTTTGAAACCTCAAAGTTCACCCCCAGACCCACTCTAATAAGGGTACACCCTCTAGTCCTTACAATCGTTCTCAAACAGTTGTACTCCCCAGTAACTAAGCATTCAAATATGTGAGCCTATGGGAGACATTCTCATTCAAACCACTATAGTCATGGCCCAAACTTACATAAGTCACTATCCATGGAGCAAACCCATCTATGCAACAGCATGAAGACACTTAGCAAATATTCCAACCCACTGAATGCAGTTTCCCTGAACAAAGCACGTAAAAGCTGATATGACCATATCTACCCTCCATAAGGTTTATGTTAGCTTTTTAGGAAAAACAATCATGACCATAAAGTTTTTTTTTTAATTATTTATTTATTTATTTATTTATTTATTTATTTTTTATTGAATATTTTATTTACATTTCAGATGCCATCCCCTTTCCCCATTTCCCCTCCCTAGAAAACCCCTATCCCACTCCCCCTTTTCCTTTTTGTTTTTATACAATTTTTTAAAAATGTTAATCAAAGGCTTTATATGTTTGGTAATGCTCAATAACAAGATGCCCATACAATCAGAAGTGTAACCCAATACTCAACCTAGATATATCAACTATCTTTGACTGGAAGAGACAAGTGAACATCCACCTCCATTCCCTCCCTCCCCCTTGTCACCTAGCTCCTCCTCTCCTCCTTACTCCTCCCACCTTAGCTCCTCCTACATATCACTCTTCCTGTTAAAATTTCACCATCTGGATCTCCTCAGTGCTACTTGCCTTGTCTCTGACTGGAGCCTGTCTTTTCTATTATCTTGGTTGTATCAGAACTGTGTGGGGTGGGTGTTACTGCTGGGGTTAGAACTGGGAACCAAGGTCTGTTCAGTGCTCAGGCGCAGACAGGAAGGAACCAGTGCTACAGGCCAGGAGTGACTTCCTGGGTCTTAGTGGGTCCCAGTTACTCCCTGTTTGGGGCCAGTGTTGCTTTCTCCTTACCTAAGATACTTCCCTGGGTAGAGCTCCTGGGAGGCCCACTTCCTCTGGGTTCTGTGCGACCATAAAGCTTTAAAGCATGACTTATTCACTACTTAAATTGGTTCTGGATATCACACAAAAACTCATTTATTTTGGCTGTTTTCCAGCATTTCTGTGTCTTTTTCAAATAAAAATACTTACAATAATAGATATCCAATTTCATTTACTATAACTGGGAGCTACAGTCTGGGATATGAACAGTTTAGAAATAAGCAGCAGTGGCAAGACAATTCCATACTGAGAAGAGAAGCTTTGAGGAATAAAAAGTACTGGGCAGCTGGGTGGTGGTGGCGCACGCCTTTAAATCCCAGAACTTGGGAGGCAGAGGCAGGCAGATTTCTGAGTTCGAGGCCAGCCTGGTCTACAGAGTGAGTTCCAGTACAGCCAGGGCTACACAGAGAAACCCTGTCTTGAAAAATCAAAAAAAAAAAAAAAAAAAAGTACTGGGCATTGAGTGGAGAGCAAACAGCTAAGCCTCAACAGGGCACACTGTCTCTCCATGGGTTAGAGAAAAACAAGAGAAAAAGTTGAGAAAGCAAACTGATAGAAACCATAAGCTCAGGAGAAGGAGTTTATAAAGAGTATAGAACTGACTGTAATAGAACTAAGTAAAAAAAAATATGATAGCTAGTGTGGTGGTTTGAATGTTCATAATTTGAATGTCTGGTTATAAGATGATGGAACTATTATGAGAGGATTAGATGTGGCTTTGTTGGAGGAGGTGTCACTAGAGATGGACTTTGAGGTTTTAAAAGCTACTCCAGGTCTAGTCTCTCTCTCCCCACAAGTTGAATATCAGGATGTAAATGCTTAGCTACTTATCCAATGAAGACATGTCTGCCACCATGTTCCCCATAATGATGGTTACTGATTCATCCTCTGACACTCTAAGCAAGTTCTCAATTAAATGCTTTCTCTTGTTGTTTTGTTTGTTTTTAAGGGTTTCACTATGTAGTTCTAGCTGGTCTTGAACTCACAGAGATCCACCTCCCTGTATTTCCCAGCTGCTGGGATTAAAGGTGTTTGCCACTAAATCCAGCTAAATATTTTATAAGTTGCTTTGGTCAAGGTGTCTCTTCACAGCAATAAAAAAATAATTAAGATAACCAGCTAACATTTAAGGGTTAGGGAATTATGATGGTAATTATGTAACTAAGCATCTAAATTCTACTGCCAGGACAGTTGGTATGAGCAAGCTGACCCTGGGCCTATAATCTGAGCTGACCACATCTGTAGCTCCCAGTTAATAAATGTACCACATTGAAGCAGTAAACTTTCTTTTCCAAAGAACTTGGATTTATATTTACAAAAGCCTTTAGTCTTCTGAATGATACAACTTTGGGGCTGATCATAGTAATTATTTCTTGTCATAAAGATAGGAAAAACAAAACAAAACTAAAAATCCAAAAACCAAAAATAACAGCAACAAAAAAACCCCACTACCACCAACCAAAAAAAAAAAAACAAAACAACAACAACAAAAAAAAAACATCCAACCAACCAAACCAAACTTCACTCGGAATAGGCAGGTAAAAATAAATAAAGCAGGCATACGGGGAATGTCCCATCTCCTTACAAGCGTATGCTCCTCTTCTGGCCAGATTCAGGCTCTCCTTTCCTCAGTTTTTATGGGACACAAAGAAATAGTTAAAACAAAGTCTTGATCTGTTTAATTTTGTTAGGTAGATTTTGTTACTTAAGAGGCAATATAAAAATATCCAGAGCCAACAACTCTACTTCCCCAAAAGTACATGACTTAAACCTGAAAATGGACCCCCAGACAGAGTTATTTATTTAACAGGCTGGCAAGCCAAGGACGGGTAAGATTCTGCACAGAGTCTTAACAACTTAAGGCAGAAGTGCATTGCTTTTGATAATGCATATTCCACGATGGGTAAGGAAGTCATTCTTGTCAGAACAACCTAAGACAGGCTCTATCTTGTTAATGAAATAAAAAAGGGGGAGAGGTGGAGAGCCTTTGGGGCTGCTTGGCAAGAATCTGACATAGGACAAGGACAAGGAAATGGGCTTCAGGCAGGAATCTGACATCAGGCTAGAACAAAGAAGTAATTTTAGGCAGGAATCTAAATATTAGGCTAGAACAAGAAAGTAGGCTTCAGACATGAAAATGACTTTGGGCTAGGACAGGGAAGTTAGTTAAGATATTTTGCTCATTCTGATAAGCCCTTAGAAACAGTGATCATTGGAGTGTTCACAGAATTTTGCTTATTGCCTAGCTTGTTCTTTGACTATTTGTGTTTACTGTCATGCTTGTTCCTTGACTATTTGCATCTATTATATCACTAGTCCCTCAATCTAGAACTGACCTTAATACCTGCATGTAATTAGAATGATATAAAAGCAAAAAGGAGTGGGGGTGGGGGTGGGATAGGGCATTCTAGGAAGGGGAAATGGGGAAAGAGGATGACATCTGAAATGTAAATAAATAAAATATCCAATTTAAAAAAAACCATGGAACTAGATTTAAACAGTATTACCAATTCCACCCATCATCATTTTATAGACTAGAAATTATACAAATATGTGGATTATGGATATTCCTGTTGATATAGTCTTTCTGTTGTGATGGTTTGAATGAGAACAGCCTTTACAGGCTCAAATCTGAATACTTGGTCCCTAGTTGGTGTACTGTTTAGAAAGGATCAGGAAGTATGTATGGCTTTAAGGTTTCAAAAGGCTTGTGTCACTCCTAGTGTACTCACTGCATCCTGCTTGGGATTCAAGAAATGAGCTTTCTGTTGTTCTTGCTATCATGCTTTTACTCCACCATCCATCCAACCAAATACTTTCTTTTATAAGTTTCCTTGGTCATGATATTTTATCACAGCAATTGAAAAAGCAACTAATTCATCTTTTAAAAAAGTATCTTTTCCTATATGTAAACTGCTAGCATTTCCTTGAGGCTCTGCCCAACAGTTAGCTAGCAACAACCAAGTATGTGCCTTTTATCGATATAAAAGGTCTGTTTGGCCTCCCTCCTCTCCCCCAATCTTTCCTCTCTCCATCTGTTCTCTTTCTTCCCTTGTATCCCCTGCTGGCCTTTTCTCCTCTTTCTCTCTTCTTCTCTTTGTCCTTCTCTGTCCCTTTCTTTTCTCTGCCTTTACTCCTTTTCTCCAGACCCCCTTTCCTGGTCCCAAATAAACTTCCTTTTATACTAGGCCTGTTGTATGGCTGTTACCTCAGGGGGATGCCTCAGCATGGGCCCACTAAGGCACCCTTAACATAAACAATGTATATTGATCATACACACCCCCAATTCTCTGTCCCACTGCCAAATGCATCCCCTTTCCAGATGCATGTCCTCTCTATTCTTTAACCTCTGAGACCAATTAGTTTAGTGCTGCCTATTGGAATACTGACGTCTTGTTTGCTACAACTTGTGTAAGTCACCAGAGCTGCAGTGAGTTCATGAGTAAAATGGTTATGTTGTGTCCAGGAGATATTGCTTCCAGCAATCTTCTCCATCTTCTAATTTTTACTTTTTTCCCTACTACCTCTTTTATGTAAACCAGGGGCTTGGGGATGGATGTTTGATATGGAGTGGTACTGTTATCTTCACTGTACACATAGAAAGGTGAATGGGAAGTGGTGAAACAGTTTGCCCACTTACTCATAGACTTGTTTTAATTTCCAGTAAGCACCCACCGTGGTACAGTTTTGTCTCTTAAAAATAAAACTCACAATTAAATAGAATTGAAATCTTATTGTCTTTCATATTCTAATCGTGTATGCAAAGTTAGTTAACATTTATTTTTACTATATACTTATTTCTAAAAGCAATAGAGACTAAATTCTGCACAACAAATAATCTAGTTTCAATGCTTGTTCAATGGACTGACTAGTATACTATACATAAGCTACTCAAAACATCTAATGTTTTTTCTTTCAGAAAACTTACCAATTGTGAGGTCATGCACCGGCTGAAACCTCTTGTCTGTAAACTGTAGCAATAAGCACGATTTACCAACACCTGGAAATTAAAGCATGAATAAACAATCAGAAAAAAAATCCACAGAAATTAAGACTGACCTTAGAAAAGTAGCTGCAAGAGCTTTTGCTGCTGTGAACAACCATCATTATTTGCACTTCTCAATTTCTTAAAATAACAGTTTGCCCTTCTTTACTCATTAGCTTTCCATGCAAAGGAGGCACGGCAGCTGAAGTTCTAGAACAGCAACTAGGTCTTAGCAGTCCTTACCACAGCATCCCCCAGGAAAGTTGGATAAGACATACGTTGTCCTCTGTGTCATTTACAAAATGCAGATAAGAATGCATGTTTATCAGAGTTTGGCGAATTAAAGCAGTTAACACATAACCCACTTAGAACACAGAGTAACTTTAGAATTCATTTATTATCTAATTTAACTAAAAAGTCTAAATCCAACAGATTTTTACCAAATGTTTCACATCTTTATGCCAAGCCTACTCTGCATTTGTGCTGCCTGAGTCCCTTCAATCCTGGAGCACTGTCCCGTTTCTTCACAGGTAAGGCCTAGCCTGTCCTGTAGGTCTTGAGAGCTAGCCAGTCCCTTCTATCTCTACGGTTATGCTTCTCTGTATTGAATCCTTTTCTTTAGTGGACAAATCTTCAAGAATCTCACAGTCAAAACACACCCACATCTCTCAAGAGAGGATAACTGAGTCTTGGTTCAGCAAAGTCACAGTTGCCACAGAGAGTAGTTAGTAAGCTAAACCTCAATGTTAGTTTTGAGATGACTTCAGAAAAAGGAGAAAGCCCAAAACAGTGGTATTTTGAGGGTGTGGAAACAACAGATGTGTTTACAAGGCAAAGACTCTGCTTTCCTCAGCAAACAGTTAACTACCACTACCTCCTACCCCTCCCTGAGCTCTGTGAGGCTGATCACCTCCATTCATGAAGGCCTTTCTTCCATTAGCTGGATGTGATCTTTAATGGACTTTTGGGGGAAAGACCTGAAATTTAGTCATCTTTTCTTCTTCCAAAACATCTGATATGGACAATACTATTCGTGTTGCCTATGTGTATGTATGTCAAAGTGTGTGCCATGATGCATGGGTGGTGGTCAAAGGACAACTTGTAGCAATTGTTTTCTGCTTCCACCACAAGGGCTCAGAGCTCAGAGCTCAAAGTCAGGTTAGCAGGCTTCCTGGCAGGTATTTCCCCACTGCTCCATCTTGCCAAGCTGAGACTACTACTCTTTAAGGGCTTGAGTTAGGTATCGTGACTTCTCTGTTTAGCACGAATGATACATGCGACAGTGTCACAAGCATCAAGTTGGCTTCTCTTTTTTTCCTGTCCCGGTTTATGTAGCATAGGCTGTCCTTGAACTCAAAGTGAAGCAATCCTCCTACCTGAGCCTTTTATTTTTTTATTTAACCTAGGGTCCAAGTCATTGATTGTTCCCTTTGTAGGACATAGTATTGTGAGAAGCGAGTACCTAAAGACCATGTCTGTAGCAAACACAAACATCAAGGCACATTAAAACTCAGATTTCCAAAGTCCCACCCTAGAGAATCTGTAGGTCGGTCTTAAGGCTTGAAGTTTTATCTACTTAGTCCTCAAGAGATTTTGGGCAAGGAGTCTTTTGTAAGAAACACGGATTCCTAAGAATCCAATGAATCATTTTAGGACTTCTAGTAATTTCAATAATCTTAAAAACTGGTGATGATCCTATTTTTCACAAGCCAAAAACAACTTACATTCAAAATATGAAGGGGGAAAAAAGTCAAGGGTATGGAATGTGCCAGCACCTCTGCTAACTAGCACAGAACAGCGTTATACAATGGTCCTACAGGAGAAGAGGAAGAAAGGAAGGGGTGGAGGTGGGAAACGAAACTCCAGTGAAAAGACAACCTGGGCTTACGCTTGTTTAATTTTGGTTTTCTAGGAGAGTGTCTTGCTATGTAGCTTAGGCTGTCCTTGAATTTACACCAATCTTTCAGCCTCAGTCTCCTGAGAATCTGAGATTTGAACTCTAAATGTTAAATTAATACAATTTACACAGATCCTATAGTAGAAATTAAGTCTAACTTAAACATTAGTTTATTGCTTTTTAGAAACAGTCTTACTATATATAACTTCATTATAATTAATATTCATTAGTCTTTTCTTTTAACTTAACTTTAATTAAAATCTTTTTTAGTTTTAACTCATAAATCCTGAACAAGAAAAGTTAGAAAAATTTAGCTCAATTTTCCTGTCTATAAAATGAGAAAAAAGATCTTATCAGGCTGTGATTTGTGTGGCATTCCC
Source organism: Rhabdomys pumilio (assembly GCA_030674055.1). Taxonomy (NCBI): domain Eukaryota; kingdom Metazoa; phylum Chordata; class Mammalia; order Rodentia; family Muridae; genus Rhabdomys; species Rhabdomys pumilio. The sequence goes on from JANHMN010000004.1 coordinate 124,803,919, forward strand.
TAACATGCACAAAGCCCTGGATAATACTAACATACGTGTGTACATGCATGAACACACACACTTATGCAAAAGTAAAAAGAAAACTAAACAGATGAAGAGAGAACAGTGTTCCTCCCTCAAAGGAATATCACAAGTTCAAATAACAAAATTTAAAAATATACAGAAAATTCAAAAACTTAATACAAGTATTACAGAGTCTTCAAAATGAACACAGAAGTATAGAAAACAGAAACATTTCTACCCAAATGTATCTGGCCCAGTCAAAAGTTTTAAAAGTATATTTTAAAAATATCTTTTAAAAAATGTTTATGTTGTGTCTCTAAAATCCAGCTTTTCATAACATTCAGCTTCTGGCTAAGGAAAGTGACTTCAGAACCGTTTGCATGCTGTTGGCAGGCTCCAATATTGTTCCCTTCCAGAAAAATTATCTTCATTTTATTTTATTTTATTTTATTTTATTTTATTTTATTTTATTTTTACTTATTCACTTTACATCCAGTTTACTGCACCCTTCCTGGTCACCTCCTCCCACAATCCTTCCCGAAACCCCCACACCCTGGCACTCCAAGTCTCTGTCTGGCTAGGCTCTTCCTCTCCCACTGAGATCAGACAAAGCAGCATAGCTAGAACATAGTCTACATACAGGCTACAGCTTTTGGGATGCCCCCTTCCGGTTGTATGGGAACCACACGAAGGTCAGGCTGCACATCTGCTACATATGTGTGGGGAGGCCTGGGTTCAGCCTGTGTATGTTCATTGGTTGGTGATTCAGACTCTGAGAGCCCCAATTGTTTTTTAAATTTAACTTTATTATTGGTTTTGTGTGTCTTTCCATTGTCCCAACTGCACACTACTTTGGTGGCTGACGACACCAAGCTGAGTAGATAAGGTCCCTGAAGACACATGACAAAGTTTCAACCCACAATCTCACTTGGAAAGAGGGCATTGCAGATGTGTATAAAATTTCAAGATAAACTAATCTGGAACTGAGATGTGGACTAAATCTAAAGGCAGGTGGCCTCATAATGGAAAATGTGGGATGTAGATACATAGTAGAGTATTAGTAAAGATTAAGGTTAGGGAGATGATGGAACTGGAAAGGATCATGTTAGACAAAATAAAGCAGACTCGGAAAGACAAGCTTTACTTTTATTCTGGTATGCCCTACCTATGGGGGGAAAGATAGATAGATAGATAGATAGATAGATAGATAGATAGATGGATGGATAGATTATTAGAGAAGAGGGAGAAAGAGGAGAAAAACAAGGTAATTAAGACTGAATATGATCAATGTATGCTCTATACACGCATGAAAATGCATCAAAATCTAATATTTTGTACATTTCTCTGTGTTAATAAAAAGGACAAGACATGGTGAAACACATCAGTAATACCAGCACTAGAGGTAAGAGGCAAAAGGATCATAATTTTAAGTTCATTCTTGGCTACAGAGTTTGAAGCCAGCCTAGGCTATAAGAGGCCTTGTCTTAACAAACAAATCCCCAAACTGTACAATACCACAAAGAACAAACAAGAATGAAACAAGGTTAAAGAAACAAAGACATAGGAAAGAAAGCCAGGAAGAGAGCCATGCTGCTATAAACAAAACAAAAAACCAACAACCAACCAATAACCTAAACACCCTGAAAATGCAATAACCTCTCAAAAAGAAAGATGAAAACTATTTACTTAATGTTCACCTGCTATGTTCTAGGTACTACTACTTGGTCACAGAAATAAAGAAATTAATGTTACCAAAAAAAAAAAATAGTTTGAAAAATATAAGACATTCCCTTGAAAAATGGAAAGCATTAAAAGCAAGTATACTGAGAAAGTTGAAAAACTGCTAAAGAAACAATAAAAAAAAAAAAAACTGTGCTGGTGTTGCCTGTAATCCAGCACATGGGAGGTTGAAGCAGGGGAATTGTGAGTTTTAGGTCAGCCTAGGTTACATATTACATAGTATTAGGCAAATCTGGGCTTCACAGACAAGAACCTATATCTCAAAAAAAAAAAAAAAATTGTTTTTTGGATGGTGGGGATATAAGATGTCATAAAGAACTCACCCCTGCCATGCATATCATCTATCTTCTGTTAGGGTGACAGAACATGAGATTACTTCTAAGATGCAATCAAGGAAGAGAAATCAGCAAAGCAGATAGCTTCAAATGCATGTCTATGTGCCCCTCTGCCAAACTACCTTTATGTAGTTTGCCTTTGTACATTAAAATTATTTTTACTTTGGAAATAGGATTTTACTGTATGGACCATGTTTAGCCCCAAATTGAGTCTTATGCCTCAGACTCTCATTACTGCAGTCTGTACACACACACACACACACACACACACACACACACACACACACACCCTGCTTGAACATCTTTACTTAGTGTTCTTCTACTATCCAGTGACCATGCCCCTCACCTTAACTTGTCCTTAAGACTTCAGTACCACATCTATGACAGTATCCATAAAATGGTAATGTAATGCTTTCTAATTTTTAAAATATGAACACTTTTTGGTTAAGTGTAACAAACAACTGATTTCATTGTCTAGCTTCTGGGGAGCACACAATATCCTTTACATTCAAGGCTGGAGGGGAACCCTGACAGGCTTTTTTTGTTGTCTTGCTCTTCCTGGGTGTGGCATGAACTCCAAGAAAACAAACCTGGACTCTGGCCAACAGATGAAGTCAGGCTTCATTGCAAAGCCTTTACGAACAGAGTCATCAAAGCCATAGACACACTATGCACCTAGCAGCTGTTGGCTAAGGGTCCACAATGAACACACACAAGAGAGCACTAGTAGTTTACTCCTGTTCTGTGCCCCCAGTGCTGGAGCATACCTGGGAGGCAAGCCCCTTTTTGCCTTTAGTTCTTCAAAATCCCCATTTTCCTTTTCTTACTCTTGGTCTTCAGGATACCACTCAGGCATCTTGAAGCACTTGTTAACATGTTTCCATGGGTTCCCAGGCCATGGTCGATAGAATTTTCACCTTTCCTTGCCTTCGATCAGACTGACTGTTTTGGGGATACTGCTCAGCTGCTCTGTAGTGCATTCCCTATTGGGATTTCATTTTTGTCATGACTAGGTTTGGGTCATGAGTATTTGAGAGGAAGTCCACAGAGAAGATTTTTATTTTTAACATATCAAAAAAAGTAACTGTTCATCTTGGTTGAAGCAATTTGTCAAGTTTCTCCATTGCAAAGAAACTCCCCCACTGGCTCCCCACTGTACTCAGTAAAGACTACCCTGTGGGTACATGCACTTCAGGCCCTCTATACCTCTTCTGTATGATGCCATTTTTCATCTCCATAGCCAATTTTCAGACCTCTTATACTTTTGTACTAGTGTGTGCGTGCATGCGTGTGTATAACTTATTTAAATATGAAGAGCCTGCATTTGAAGTGCCAATTCTTATTTTTTTTCACTTCCTGAAATACCTTTTTCATTCTTACTATATTAGCTTACACAAATAAGGTATTTTCTAACTCTTATCAGTAATATTCCATTTTTTTTTCAGTCTTTACTACATACAACTGTGCCAGGGATATGGGAGTAAAGAGGTAGAAGGGGAGGGTTATTTTAACATCTGATACTACTGCTCTGCCATCACAAGTCTATAGTCACTCACAAGCGGATGTTTCAGACGACAGTCTATATCCAGTTCCTCAATCAGAGACCTTATCATAGCTGGCTCTGTCGAGTCTTTCCCACCCCCATCCCCATGTTGAGTACTAAATCCAGGGCTTGGTGCTTGCTAGACAAGTAGTGTTTTGCACTACTAAGGTAAGTCCCAGTCTCCAGCTCTGTTGATTCTAACCCTGTAGAGCAGGGGTGTATCTAATTCTTCAAAGTAGTGTCTATTCTTATTTTTTAAGCATTTGTTGAACGTTCTGTATTTCAGTGTATACCACCAACCAGTAAATGTGAAAGATGACTAATATGTACTGGACTAATTTGAATCCTGTACAGCACTGACAAGAAAGACTGCTTTAGGTTTTCAAGCCCTGTTTGCTCATATTACAGTGATCACACTACTGACCGAATGACATCTACTGAGGCGCATGAAGAGGACAGAAAGTGGCAGCATACTGGTACTTTTCCCTTTCCTAGAACCTAAAGACAAGCCGGACAGTTTACCCATTCAGTCCAACTTTATCAACCAGTTAGCAAACCGTACCTTCACTATCTGAATGAAATCTAGCTTTCTTCCTCGGGTGCAGTAACCATCGACTCTTCGGTCATTTGAAAATTACTCCAGAGGTCAACAGGCTCAGAAAGCAGATGCTCAGTGAGCACTGAGTTAATGTGTCTGCATAAGAGAACGCAGAGACCACTCATTTCTCTATGACAGATCTAGTCTATACTTCCAAGAAAAATGACTACTTTTTCAACTTTTTTTTTAATGTATATGAGTACATTGTAGCTGTCTTCAGACATACCAGGAGAGCGCATCAGATTCTATTACAGATGGTTGTGAGCCACCATGTGGTTGCTGGGAATTGAACTCAGGACCTCTAGAAGAGAAGTCTGCTGAGCCATCTCTCCAGCCTCTCAACTTTTTCTTAAAAATGGGACATTTTTCAGTCAGGAAAGTATTTTAGGGAATAAACTGTTGACTGTGCTACATTAGAATCCCATGTCTGCCGTGATCTATCCTGAATTTACATGTGCTTTTCCTTTGAAAAGGTAAACTCGCAGGAGTACACTAGGATGCTAGTCAACTGCTTCCCTGCTAGTGAGATCAGGGCTGCAGCAGGGCACAGCCCAGCTTCTGGGCAGCAACAGCACTTGTGCCTCTCTATGGCCAACTGCCCCAGCATTGCCTCAGCTGCCTCTGGAGTTCCTGCAGGATCCAACCCATCTGAGCTCCTCAGTAACTGCTATGAGCTGACCTGAGCCTCACCCCCTCAAGGCAACTAGGTGTCAGAGCTTCCTTTATGCTCTGCCTAGCTGTAAAGGTAGAGGCTCTTTTCCCCCCAGTTTTATTTCTTTCTATATTTTCATTAAGGCTGAGTCCAATGTAGCCCAGGCTGGTCTCAAATTTGTTATGTAGATGAGGATGACCTTAAACATTTGATCTCCTGCCTCTATTTCCTACATGCTGAGATAGCAGATGTGCAGACATGTTAGTCAGTCTTTACGTGGTGCTGGGGACTAAACCCAAGGCTTTGTGCACACTAAGCAGATTTAATGGAGTCACACCCTCAGTCCTTTTATTGTGTTCCTTAATTTTTTTCTCTACTCCTTAGCCAGTCTTCCCCCATCTTGACTCTAATTTCATTACAGTTAAGAGTTGCTTATTTTGCTCCTGCTTTGTTCAAATTTTGGGTGATTCCTGACAGCCAGGTAAACTCTGACTGATATACCTGGCATAATTAAAAACATCCTCCATAAGCCAAATTTAATTGGTGAAGTTGGAAGATCTAGAATATAGGTTAAATATAGAAGAGCTTGGTTTAAGTGTAATACAATTACAAATACAAAGCTAGATATAATTTAATTCAAAAATCAGAAAATAGGACTAAAAAGGATGGCTCAGTGGTCAAGAGCATTTATTGCTCTTGCAGAGGACCCAGGTTTAGTTCCCAGCACACACACAGCAGCTCATTGCTGTAACTCTAATTCCAGAGGCTCCAATACCTGTTCTGACCTTCACAGTCCTCTAGCAATAAATGTGGTACAGATAATATACTTAGGCACACACATATACATCTATATAAAAACAAATGAATAAAAAATGGGAAACAAAAGCATTTAGTACTTTTCTTAGGGAGTAACTTATGCATTAATATAATAGCGAGTAATGCAAATAAACATTTTCAAAATAATACTATGCCTCTTCCTTTCTTCCTCTCAACTCATTCTACTTTCCCCACTGGTTTGCTTCAATCAAAGTACACCCTATTTCGCAACATATAATGTCTGTTGCTGGAACCAGAGAGTCATCCAGGATAACTGTGGTGGTTTAAATAGGACTAGCCCCAGAGACTCATGGGTTGGAATATGTTTGGTCCATAGGGAATGGCACTATCAGGAGGTGTGGCCTTGTTGGAGGAAGTGTGTCACTGTAGGAGCAGGCTCTGAGGTCTCATATGCTCAAGCTACACCTAGTGTGGCACACAGTCTCCTTCTGTTGCCTACAGATCAAGATATAGAACTCTCAGCTTCATTTCTAACACCATGGCTGCCAGAATAACTCTTCATGTTTCTTGTTCTGATGATAATGGACTAAACTTTGAAACTATAAGCAAGCCCCAATTAAATTTTAATTAAGCCCCAATTAAATTTCTTTATGAGTTGCTGTGGTCATAGTATCTCTTCACAGAAATAAAACCCTAAGATAATACCTTAAAAATTTTTTTTTATTATTTTAAATTATGTGTTTGCTGTGTATCTGTGTGTGCATGTGCTTAAAGATGTCAGAGGTATCAGATACTCCTGGGGCTGGAGTTACAGGAAGCTGTGAGCCACCTGACGTGGGTGCTGGAAATTACACTTGGGTCATCTGGAAGAGCAGCATGTGCTCTAACTAGTGAACTATCTCTCCAGCCCCAGGTCTTAAATTCTAAGTATAACTAGCTAGGTCATGAGCTCAACCTAGTAAGTCACAGCCAACACAAAATGAACTAGAACAAAACACAGAATGTTAAACCTGACTGTACAAGGTTAGGATGAGTACTGCTTGACCACATTTCTGAGCCTTAGGTTACTATGTAAAATGTAGCACACTCTGTGCTTTGTCTAAAAGACACCATGGAGGGGCTGGGGGGATGACTTGATGGGTAAAGTACTTAAAATGCAAGCAGGAAAATCTGAGTTCAATTCCCAACACACATGTAAAAAGGCCAAATACGGCGGTATGTGCTTGTAAACCCAGCACTGGAGAGGTAGACAAGAGGATCTCTGGAGGGGGCTCATTGGCCTGGCAGTCTAGTCTAATCAGTGAGTCCCAGGTTAGTGAGAGATCCTTTTTGAAAGGATTCAAAACAAGAGAAGCTCCTGAGGAAGGACACCCAAAATTATCCTCTGACCTCTATACACACATACCATCACAAACCACAGTGGAAATAATTGTGTAGTATCTAATCCAACTGACTTGTATTGAAAGATCTTATCCATACTACTTTTGCCATGGTTCATGATAAAAATGAATCTATCATGAGAAATCTAAAAACCTTTTTTTTTGTTGTTTACCTGAAACATAGCTAGGCAGCAAAGTGGCACATACTTGTAAGCCCAGTACCTTGGAGGACAAGGTGGCAAAATTGCCAGTTTGAAGTCTGCCAGGCTACACAGTAAACCCCGTCTCAAAAAATAAAATGGGAAAAAAGTGAGGTCAACTGTACTCTACTATAGACCTATTAAATAAAAGCTTCCAGAGCTGGGAAATAAAGCAAAAGAAACAACACAAAAATAGACACGGTGCGGTATTCTTTTAACTTTAGAGTACAAGGGACTTGGGTAGAAGGATCACTGAGAGCCTATGGTCAGCCTGGACTACACAGTAAGACACTATCTCAAAATTAAGTAGCTTAGAAAGAAGTCATTCTCTCATGATGCTATGGAAAGAAGGTAGATACATATATTATTACTATGGAATAAAATCCACTATACATGACCTATAAGAAGTATGTTAGGATATAAATGTTTTATCACAAAGTTAAAAGCTGTTAAGCAAACTATTTCATGTCATTTACAGATTAAGCTAAGAACCAAAGGAGTAACAGTAACAAAAACAAATTACTAAATTAGGAAAATATAGACTAGTTAATTGATCCATATAATTAATGATAAAGATAGCTTGTTAAATTTAAGACCATGAAATATACAGGAAGTTCAGATTAAACACCCTCAGACTTATGAAGGTCTTCTGGCAACATCTATAAAAATTCAAATGCAGATAGCAGCTGATCTAGAAATCCAGCTTTTGATACAAATGCACAAATTACCAATAACAACACTGAAGACAAAAGGTAAAGTGGCTAGGTGTGCTGACACACATCTGTAATCTCAGTGCTCTGGAGGCTGAGCATCTCTGATCTCCTTGGAAGCTAAGATGGAAAACTGACAGAGACTGAGCCAATCAGATACTGCGGCTCAGAACTTGGAATCTTGAGAGGGTGCTACAAGACCAAGGGTCATTGGGAGAACAGTCCACAGTTGCTACAACAGAGCCCAACAGAGTCACTGGTGTGAGCCTACTATCTTTTAAAGCAGGCTGTGTGGTACCATCTGGCTGTGTCCTATTTGCCTTGATCATGCCCATTTTGAAACTTCTCCAAATTCTGTGAACTAGCCAAGGTTTTTGCTAAAAATCTTGTTTAAGTAGAGCTAGTTTCTATTAGACAACACAGAAGTAGACTAAGAATCAGAAACAGATTTAATTATGATTTAACTATGCAGAAAAATTTAAAAACTAAGATTTATACATGAATTACAAAGGACACCCCAAAAAAGTACAATAGTAATTACTGCACAATTCCATTGATGAAATTAGGATACAAGGGTCAGACAATTATTTGTTTTAACTTATAACTGGTAAGTCATTCTGTTATTTTATTCTACCAACTGAAGTAAAGTTTTAAGCAGAAGTGATTAGGGCCATGCACACTTTTACTTCCCCCTTTGAGACTGAGGGAGTTTTACTTTATCCAAACAGATGTGATAGATTTACCAACAGGTTCATTTTTACAAAACAGGTATGTATAACTACAAACTTCCTTTTTTTCAAAAAGGGGTTCAAAAATGAGAAATCCTTCATGTGGTGTCTTACGGTTTCTATTGCTCTAATAAAGCCATAATCAAAAATAACTAGAGGAGGAAAAGGTTTATTTCATGTTCTCAATTGTAGTCATCCAATCTTACTTATCTTATCCAGGGAAGTAAAGGCCGGAACACAAGGTAGGAACCTGGAGACAGGAACCTATGTAGAGACCATGGAGGAGTGCTGCTTACTAAAAAGCTTTGCTCCCTCATGGCTTGCTCTGTTTGCTTTCTTATAGTACCCAGCACCACCAGCCTAGAAGTGGTACCACATAAAATGGGCTGGGCTCTCCCACATCAAACATTAAATAAGAAAATGCACTCTAAACTTCCTGATAAATCAATCTTATGGAGACTTTTTTTTCAGCTGAAAATCCTGCTTCCCAAATGATTTTAGCTTGTGTTAACTTGACATAAAACTAGCCAGCACATCATAAAAGCAAGCACAGAGAAAGTCCAGGTAGAGGGTGACTACTGCCCTACCATTGGTTTCCAAAGACTGGTAAAAACTGGAATGTCTTTCTCTGATAGATTTTCCAATCTTGGGTAGTTCAGGAAGATATTGGAGACAGAAAAGAACCTTTTCAAGTTTATTAAATATAAAGGACATCAAGATCAAAATAGCTACTATTTTGTGATCATCAGACTGAAATCAGCAAACTAGTCTTTTTAAATAGGCAAAACCTACCCCACTAATTTAAATTTAGGAAGTTCAACGAAGGGAACAATTAACTTTAATACTATTATTAGTAAGCCACTTTGTGGTTTATAAAGCACCTGTACATAGTTTTATATCAAGCTCAAAAAAACAAAAACAAAAGCCCAATGAAGTATGTAAGTCTGGCATTACATAAGATGCAGAGATCTGAGCTTAACCAAGGTCATACAGTGGAGACACTACACCAATCAAAATCTTCTAATTATAAATACTGACTCTTGGAAAGTGTCCAAGAGTGTGGTGTAGGCCAAAATAACCAGAGGGACTTCTGATACCATTTGACTTCTAGGTGTATAACAGTTATTGCTAAAAATGGACAAATGCTTGTCTTCAACCAAGTTTATTCAATAAATAGTAGTTAATTCATTTTGAGATAAGGCCTTGATATAGTCAGGCTTGCCTGGAACTTACTATACACCCTAAACTGGCTTCTAACTCAGAACCTTCCTAACTTCAGAGTCAGCGTCTTAGATGCTGGAATCACAGGCATATGTCAGCATACCAAGCATGAACATACTACTTACACTAGCATACCAGCAGTAAATAAGGAAGAGAGACACTTTACTGACACTTGAATTCAAGCACTGCTATGAAGTTAGAAGAAATGGGGCTTGAACAGACACTTGGCAGACATTATAACAATTTTAAAAACAGAAAACTCAGAAATTTATATTTTAATCCCACAGAACAATAGCCTTTATAATGGTCTATAACGTACAGGTGACATAACATATCTTGGGAAATGTGATATTTATATTATAGCTTCCTGTGTGAGATGTACTATAAAAGCCGTATGTTTATTATTATCTATATCCTGATCCTTGTCTACCTAACAGTGGTACCTAATAACAGAAATAAATTCAAATTCAATGATTATATATAAAACATATCATTTTTCAAATTATAGACTCAAAATAAATTTTAAAATGTTGTAATGGATTACATAAAAATTTATAGGGATCCATATCCATAACTTATCAAAATGTAGAGAACAACTGACCATGAAGTACTCAGTCCCAACAGATATATGTACAACATAATCCCTACACCTAAGGCTCAGGGAACATCAAGGAAGAAGAGAGTAGAAAGACTGGCAAGAGCCAGAGGACCAAGAACTTAATTCCCTGGTATGGTGATAATATGTGCAAGGTAGGGGTGAGGGGCAGATAGACAGCAGAGACAGAGATCCCTGGAACTTTCTGGCTAACCAGTCTAGTCAATCTGATGAGCTCCACCTTCACCAAGACACTCTGTGTCAAAAAGACAAAAACACTCTCTCCCAAGAAAAACCTATGTGGAGAGAATTGAAAACATCTAATGTTAACTTCTAACTTAGACATGCATATGCCCACGAATCTACACACATGTACCCATAAAAATAAATGCACACATACATTGAAAAAAAAATCACTAATGGAGCTGGAGATAGATGGATGGACTGATGGAGATTGGATGAATGAACAAAAAGATTGTTAATCATCTTAATATGAGGAAACATATAAACCATTTAGATTTAAAAAAAAAAAAAAAAAAAGGAAAAAAATGCTAAGTACAAGAAAACACAAGAGAGGCTAGGAACTCTAAAGACAAGCCATAGCAAACTACTTAAAAAGTACCACATAGTCACAAAGAAGGTAAGCAGAAATGTCCTGGGGGCTGGAGAAAGAAGTCAATAAATTATATTAGGACACATAGAGGACAAAAAATAAACTTGTTTGGTTTTTTAATCTGTATTATTTGGACACTAGGCAGCATGGTCAAATCTGGGTTGGTTTTTAAAACAAATGTGAGATAATTACAGAAACATTCAAGGAAGATAGAAATTCATAGTCGTACATTGTGGGTCTGAATGAGAATGGCACCCATAAGCTTGTCCGTTTGAATACTTGGCATCTAGTTGGTGGAACTGTTTGGGAAGATTTAGAAGGTATGGCCTTGTTCTTGTAGGAAGAAGTGCATCACAGGGGTGGGTGGGTGTGTGGCGGGTAGGCTCTGAGGTTACAAAAGAAACACATTCTCAGTGCTCTCTCCATCTCTGCTCATGATTGTGGATCAAAATGTAACTTCTCAGCTGCTCCTGCTTTTGCTCTGTCATCATGAACTCTTTAACACTAACTCTCTTAGAATGTAAGGCCAATTATACATTTTTTCTTTGTTTTTCTTAAAAACTGGTTTTTCAAGACAAGATTTCTCAGTGTAGCCCTGAAAGTCTGTAGACCAGGCTGGCCTTGACCTCACAGAGATTTGCCTGCCTTGGCCTCCTGAGTGCTAGAATTAGGGGCATGAGCCATCACTCCTGGTTTGTATGAGAGCGTGTACTATTTCTTTAAATAAAGGGACTAAAGCACTATGCAGCACCAAATGATAACTCAACAAACCAAGAGATTAACAAGTCCACAAAAGACAATTTAATAAGGAGCTTAGGAGAAGCAAAAGAATCTTTACAAGACAGGGGAAACTGCTGATTCTGGAGTCAGAAAGGCCAGAGTCTAAAATCCAACTTAGTTATGAGCAGTGTTGTATTGACAGCTTCTTAACTCCCAACTAAAATCAAAGTCTCTGAGTGGATACCAATGTTCAGATACAGTAAGTTACAAGAGCAGAGAGATTGCCCTATACAATGTTATAGCAGCTAGATGTGATAAATGACTATAAGTCTAGCACTTGAGAGACTGAAGTAGACGGAACTGCTGCAAGCTCAAGACCAGCAGTGACTACATAATGAGACCTAGAAAGTAACAACCAACCAACAAAGGCAAAAGCAAAACTCAAGACTCGGAGAAGGAAAGGTTAGTTTGGTTATCCAGGTGGACCCAATGTAATTGCATGCATCTTTAAAAGTGGAAATGCCTAGATTAACCAGAGATGGGAGACACAAGAAGATTTAGAAAGGCAGGACATGGCCCGGGCATGGTGGTGCATAGCTTTAATCCCAGCGATCAGGAGGTAGAGGCAGGTAGATCTCTGTGAGTTTGAGGCCAGCCTGGTTTATAAAGCCAAGTTCCAGGATAGCCAGAGCTGTTACATAGAGAAACTCTGTCTTAAAAACAAACCAACAAAAACTAAAAAAAAAAAAAAACAGCATTCCCCAGACCAAACCAACAAACAACAAAGAAAGACAGGACATACACACACAAAAAAAATGTGGACAACAGTCTGTTACTACCTTTGAAGATAGAGAAAAACAACCAGTGCATGCACTCTCTATCATATGTTTGGTTATGGGTATGGTTATGGATATGGAAAGTTGGGAAAAGCCCTCAAAATGACAGCCATCAAAGAAACAGGGATAGGAGCCCTGCAGCTACAGATATTGGACAACCTGTATGAGAAAGGATTTTCCAGAACAGAACCCAGCTTTGCTAAAGACTTGACTTTTGCCAAGACAGTTCAGATGCCAAGACAGTTCAGACACATCACCCATCTGAACTGTTGAATGCTAAGATAAATGTGTTGTTTGAGCTGCTAATTTTCTGGTAGCTTGTTACAGTAACAACAGAAAATTAATATATCCTATATTTCCCATTTACACAAAACTCACCAATCTCTGTGCCCTTTACAATTTCTAGAAATGAAGAATAATTTGGTAAATGCCATGCTGTGTGCCCAGCAAAACCGACATATCAAACGCTTATCACTAGTGACAGCACTGCCTGCGCCAGGCACCATCCTGCCTTCAAGGAGCTGGCTACAATAACATAGCCGTCAATATTAATCTTCCCTTTCCCAATGTGGTCACAAAGTCACTATCAGCTATGCCTGAAGATGAGAGTATTTAAGATAATTGGGAGAAACCTAACTTTATCATAGCTATAAAAAGCAAAATGGAGACGGCCTAGCATGGTGATGCACCCCTTTAATTCCAACACTTGGGAAGCAGAGGCAGGTAATCTCTATCAGTTTGAGGGTAGCTTGATCTATAACAGCAAGTCCCAGATTATCCAGGATGTATAGTGAGGTAAAGGTAAAACTGAGGTAGGTGGGGACAGATGCCAAATGGGACTGAAGCAGGCCACCAGTATTAGAACAGCCCAAGGTTTTTGTTTCACAATTACTAAAAATCTTTCTAAGCAATATAGTTTACCTTTCTTCATCTGTAAAATTGAAACCAAATGAATATATTGAAAGATTACAAGATAACAGACCCAATGGTACAAGCAAGTAATGCCAGCATTCAGGAGACAGAGGCAGGAAGATCTGATGTTGAAGCCAACCTATGTTACAAACCGGAGACCTTAACTAAAAACAAATAAAAATAAATAATTGGGCTATACAAACTGATACATGCCTTGTAATTCCAGTACTTGAAAGTCTAAGCAAGAAGATCATTTCAGTGTTATCCTTCCCCACACCAAGAAACTGAGGCCTGCCCATGCTATATAAAAATCTGTCTATAAAAACAAACAACAAAACCAAAAGAGGACAACACCCCCAAAACAAACAAACAAACAAACAAACAAACAAAAATAAGGACTAGATAAGTCTGTAATCCTAGCACTGAAGAACCTGGAGCAGAAGAATCATTTCAGAAATGAGATCCCATCTCAAGAAAGAAAGAAAGAAAGAAAGAAAGAAAGAAAGAAAGAAAGAAAGAGTGAATAAAAGAATCCCCCAAACTATGGGGTAGACAACAGGGCATTGATATCATGTAGAAACTATAAAAAGCCTTAAGAATTCTTTATGGCAATCTACCACCCAGACAGTGCTGAAAGCTGATGTAATAGAAAAGTCCATACAAACCAAGTCTTAGTATTCTTTAGGGAATACTTAGAAAAAGAAAAGTCTGCAAAGCAGAAAAGTACATGAGTAAGAAATGTGTCAATTTAGAAAAACTAGCATGAAGGACCACACTGACCAAGAGAGGCACGCTACAGTACTACTACTGCAAACTAAAGCTTTTAAGAATAAAAAAAATATCATTTCAAGAGATGAAAAAACTCAAGTGCTCTGAATAAAAAAAGGTAAAAGGTGACTGACTCCCTGGGTGTGGCAGCCCAGGGTATCCAGCATCTTTTACTTATAAGCAAACAACAGCTAAAATGTAGAGTATCTTAAAGCTCGTAAATAAGCAAAGTGGATGAAATCAAGTGGGAAGATTTATCAGAAGGCTGCTAAGTTAGAGATGAGACGAAGCGGATCTATGTGGCTCTGTCTTCCGCAGTACAGGACACACACAGCCTCTAAGCCTGAGGATGAGCAGTGAGGATGAGCAGTGAAGTGAAATGGCACAAGCTTTGCGGGTGGCAGTAGGTAGTAGCCCACGAGATTTACTCAAGGAGTGACTTCTGCTCATTGAAACCTTCCCCAAACACTCCCAAACATGAAATACTGTTGACAGCAACTATGGAAACCTGGCTGGGCCATGCACACCAGAAACAACACGGACACTAGTATTATCATATTAAAACTTAAGAAAGAAAAGGTATGTATAACTTACATTTCTGTAACTTGCTTTTTGTACCCATTTGCCTCCTAATCCAACATTCAAACCATACCATTCTGCTAACAGTTCAATTTCTAGTGAATTTAACACTAGAGACAACTCTGGAATCACGACACTTTACTGCTAGGTGGCTCTTCCTCTTTGCAGGAAGACCTTCTCAGTTTCCTTTCCTGTTCACTAAAGAAAAGTCACCACCTACTTCATCCCAGAAGGGCAACTCTGTCAGATCCCCAAGGTTTACATGTGAACCAGTGCACCAAAATAATTTTCACCAAATAAATAAGATCTTGCATTTTGGGGTGCATGACCTGTAATTTTGCTCTGCATTTGTCTGACCTATGGGATAGCCATCAAATCTTGATATCAAAGCAGGAGTGTGAAGACAAATAAGGAACTCTTGGAAGGAGTTTCTCAGAGTGAGAGCTTATTTATAAATGTATTAGTATTTTGAAACTCTTTTTCTTCCCTGTAAGGTTTCTTAATTTGGGACCTTGAGAGATGGCCCAGTGGTTAAGGGCACTTGCTGCCCTTTCAGAGATCAAAGGTTCAGTTCCCAACAGCCATACACCGTAGCTCACAACTCCAGTTCCAGGTTATCTGATATGACACCCTCTTCTGGCCTCTACAGATATCAGACATGTACATAGTATAAACACACACACACACACACACAGAGGCACATATATTATATAAATTTTAAAAATTTAAGACTTCACAATTTTAACAGTTCAAATAATGAAATCTTGGACAAAGAGAACTGCATTAGTGATTAGTTATCAAATCTCTAACCTAGGTCATCTAATCTGTGCTTATTATTTAATTTCAGCTCAAATGTCACCTCCTAGTAAGAACCTCCCCTCAAGGCACACAAACTTTTTCACACAATAGTGAGAAGAAAAGCCTTCCTAATAAAAAAGATCATTTAAAATGCTGGTAGAGTGGGGAAGAAGAGTGGAGGAACAAAGAATGGGGCAGGGGAGGACAAGACCACTGCAATCCAACAGGGAAGGAAGAGAGCTGGTCAGGAAAGGCAGTTTTACCACAATCTAGGCAAAAGGAAAAGGGGCATTTTAGCTGCGAGTAAACACAACTTGTGCATTTGTGTAACTAATGAGGGACCGGAGAACTGATGATAAGGTTAAAAACTCACAGAAATGTTAGGTTCCTGAAATATGCTTTTTCTGTTAATAATTATGTGCTTATATTACTAGGCTAGGCTTGCTCAAAGCAAAAACACTTTCCACTTTATAAACCACATTATACCTGCTAGTATACGCTCTATGATATAAAATGGTAGAAATTTTCAAGCAAAAGCACTAAGGAAAAAGGTAGCACAACTGGGGTTAAAAATTGAAATTATTAATGTATATAGTAGTAGAAATATAGTCCATTTGGCTCCTGATTAAATTAATTAACTATATGAGATATACCTTTGACTAGGTTCATCCAAAAGCACAGATCCATACAGAACACCTTTTCTTTTCTCAAGAAGTACAAAAGCAAATGCAGATGCCTACACAAATACCTATAAAATAAGTCTGGAATAAACATCAGGAAAATGATATAAATTGAGAAATATAAACCAGAAAATAAGCAGTCACTTCTAACCAAAGTACCAGGAGAATACTGGCATATATGTTGACTCTGCAGGCATTATGGAAGACCTGGGCAAGGCTTTAATTAAAAGACTAACAACATTTTTTAAGGAAAGATAATTGCAGAAGGCAGGCCAAAGGGAGGAGGAGGAGGAACCAAGGAAAGCCACAGAAACCAGACACTGGGCCTCATAGGCAACAAAGGTGACGCGGTAGCAAAGAATGCTAGAAGAACAGGAGGTTTGAGGACCAAACTAAAAAGGCAAACGCACATGTAAGAGGTTGCCTCTTGACAAAATAGTTCAGATTACACTCATGTTAAACTATACTAGTTAAACTGGAGTGCTACTCTACAGACCTGTGTCAAGCAGTTAAATGCCAGAACTAGGTCAGATCAGAATGCCAAGAAAGGAGTGTCTTCCCTTCAATCGCACTGGGACTGTTTTCTGATGGAGACAATTTCCTGAGAACAGAGGAATAATATTTGTCCTCCCTTTATTCCCTGTACATTACTTGGTTAAGTCACAAGTAGAGATCCCCAATAAAAACAAGATACCCTGAAAATTGTCAACCTAAATTTTGCTGCTGCTGAGACAACTACGTGGTCAGTTATTCCTGTTTCACAAACCCAGGCATACTGTAGTTAATCTGCCATCTCCAATTTTACTTTTTTGTAACTCAGTGCTTTTATTTTAGATACCACTTTTCCAGTTTACAAAATATGGCTTTACCCAGTTGCACAGAAAATCATCCAGTTTCCTTACATCCTTTCCTTACATACACACACCTTGCTGAAAAAACTGTATTTACAGCAGGAAGTTTTTATTGGGCAGCAATCATCATACTTGCAGAGTTACTTATAGAACCTGCTACATCATGGAGCAACCTCAAGGTGCTTCTACATTTACAAAGTTGTGTAAGGGGTCCAGGTTGTGCAACAGTCACCACTGAAATCAGACTCTGGTGTATTAATAGTTTTAACACCTAAACAAGCTTTACGTTTATTATTAGATTAGAAATGAGGCCCAAATCTCAGGTGTTCAAAGTACTTCATGAACAGCTTGCTTACTTGCTTGAGAAACTTATTAGGATGCTATTTTTTAAGTGGGAACTGATTTTTTTTTTCTTTCTGCTACAAATGTACACGAGGTCACCTGAAAATTAGCAGTTGTGATCCTGGACTTGACACAACTGAAAAAAAAGAAAAAAATCAGAAGTCAGTGAGCATCCCCACAGTATGCTCACACCCAGAGAGCACTGACCTGCCTTGCATTACTATCAAATCAAATAACCCCAGAATACACGTGGCAAAAGTCGCCAGAGCTCTACTGTGCTTTAATGACCCCGAAAAGAATTGCCCTGCCATCGAGTCATGTGATCTGACTTATTCGGACTTGGAGGTTGAGGCTGTTTCAAAACAAGGTATTTTTTTTTCCTTTAAAAAAAATTTTTTTTTTCTCCTCAACAGGCTGTCCCACTTCAGGGTGCGCCTTGCCATGGCCTAGACGGAAGCGTGCAGGTCGGGGAGGTGGGACCAGGGAGAAAAATCCGGACTGGGGCCTGTCACGCTCTAATTCGCTCGGCTTCCCTCTCCCTCCCGGGGCGGCGGAGACAGTCGAGGCGGGGGGCCCCAGGGGACGGCCGTCCTGCTGTCATACTCTCCGGGAGTGGTAAACGGCTGCCGCGGGCCCGGCTGCAGCGGGCCAGGGCGGAGCAGGGAAGGCCCAGCCAGGCCGCGGCCGCTCGCAGCGCCCACGTCACCAGTGCCAGCACTGCGGAAATGGAGCGGCGGCCAGGGGACCGAGGGAGGATGGGAGGAAGGGAGGCGCCGCGCCGCCCGACCCGCGCCTACCGGCGCTGCCGCCGTTTGCCCCGCCTGCCCGCCCTGGTCCCCCACAGTCTGCCGCCGGCCTAACCTGTGTCGCCGATGATGATGTACTTGAAGAGATAGGCGTACGCCATGGCCGCGGCCGCTCCGTGCCAGGCTCACGGCTCCTCCTCCCGCTGTGCGCCTCCTCCGCGCCCTCACCGGCGCCGCTCGGCCGCGAACCCGGGCCCCGCCCGCCGTCGGCCGCCGTCAGAGCCAGCAGCAAGGGCCGAGGGGCAGCGGGACGAACTGACAGCGCCGAGCGCGGATCACAGCGGCCCAGCCCTTCGGAACAATAACAGCCGCGGCGCCTCCGCCCCGCCTCCGCGCCGACCCGGAAGTGCTGCCGCCGTCGGCGCCGCCGGAGGAGAGGGGAGGAGCCGCGGCCGCGCCCTCCGGTCGGAGTCCCGCCTACTCCGGAGCCCCGCCCACCAGGCTGGGTGTCCCGGAGTCGCGAGGAGAGAGAGTCGGCTAGGTTCAGTCACCTTCCTTTGTGTGTGTGTGTGTGTGTGTGTGTGTGTGTGTGTGTGTGTGTGTGTGTGTGTGTGTCTGTGTGTGTCTGTGTGTGTCTGTGTGTGACTGTCTGTGTCTTGTGTGTCTCAGGCTCTAGTAATCGTGGTATGTCCCTATAATGGAATACTATGCTGTTATGCTGCTCCTAAAATATGTAAAACAAAAAAATCTGTATAAATATTGAAGTAGATATATATTTGCATGCCGTTTATCAGACCAGGATTCTAAGTGCTTAGTGTATATGGCTTAATCATGTTCTGTGTATGTATTTGTACAAAAAAACTGAAATAAATGAAGAAGCAACATGAAAAATACTGGTATTAAGTTACATGATGGAATTGGTAAAACATGTATGTGTGTGTGCAATTTTAAGGTACTTTTGCTTTTGAATATATTCTGTATATATTGCCAGTGGTACCAGCTAGAGGCAGACCTAGTTCTTTAAAATCCTAGGTCTTGAAGAAGGTGGAGGACAGAGTTAAACTATCTGAACAGTTTTCTAGAGAGATTATGTCTGAACCAGTTATAAGAAAGTGTGTATCAAAAGGACAAAAGTTACTACATGTCAGCCATGTGTTTATAATCTCACTACTTGGGAGATAGGTAGAGGGAGGAGGATCAGAGTTCTAGATCATTCTTTAAACACTGAGTAGTCAAGCATGAGACCCTGTCTCAAAAAAGTGTGTCCCAAAAATGAGCAGATAAAAGCTCTTGCCATGCAAGCCTGTCTTGAGTTCATTCTCTGGAAACCACAATAGAAGGAGAAAATCACACACACGCACACACACAGAGAGAGAGAGAGAGAGAGAGAGAGAGAGAGAGAGAGAGAGAGAGAGAGAGAGAGAGAGAGAGAGAGAATAAAGCAGAATGATGTTGATGTTCATGGATCTGTTCAGGGAATTTAAGAGTTGTGTAAAGGAAGCTAATTTAATGCTTCAAACCCTCTTCTGTTGGCAGTGGAAAGAAACGTTGGAGGAGGAATGAGTGGGCTTTCGTGGCCAGCCTCCTGCTGACTGTCGTTCCTTTCCTTTGGTAATCTGCCATCCTGTGATTATAGTTGATGGCATTATGCTAGGTTGACTGAAGTTGGTTGCTACTTCATTTGCTACTTCATTTGCATAACTGACAAGCGGGAGCTCACTAGGTTTTTCTTCCTGACTTGGGAGGTGGTTTGCTAAAGGCTCAGGAATTTGATGTAAAAAGTAACTGAAAAACTCAGGTCCACTGATCTTTAGGGCCTTCCCCAGGTGCTTCAGGTTTGAGGCTGTTTTGCCCTTTCTACCTAAGTGGCTTCATCCAGGTCATCTTTTCTGGGTGTCTGCTCAGAAACTCAGGTTTTTATTCTCAGAGTGTGGTCTTTATTATCTCAGTTCCCAAAGGACAACTCTCTAGAATGTCTGGAGGAGCCTAGCCTCCTTTGGAATCAAAGACATTCCCTAGACAGCTAGCCAGAGAAGTTGATTGTGTCAGGCCATGCAGGGTCTTGTGTGCCAAGAAACACACATATAGAACTTTATACAGGAGACACAAGGGAAGTTATAAAGGGGAATAATTAGGTATGTAGAAAAAACCCACAGAAATGGATACACAGCGCTAAAGGCAATGTGGTATAAAGACCTTAGTAAACCTGGCTTCTGGTCTTGACTCTGTCCTGATTGGATGCTTGTCACAAATTATTTTTGCCCCTCAGTGTATAGCTCTGTACAAGGCTGAAGTTGGTCATTTAAGAGGGCTACTTTACATTGGAATTTGCTTGGCTGTATGTCTGTCCGATCTCCAGATGTAAATGTACCAATAATCTTTTCCTCCATACAGAAACCAGGGCTACAGGTGTCCCAGGTACAATGTTCATGTACAGGGCTGTTCATTTTTAGTGCACAGAGATTGTAGAGGCCAGCTGCAGCATAGCAGTGAGAGTGGGGACTGGATTTTCTTTGTTTCTAAGATTTTTGCTAGATTATTGTGTACATCCAAGAGCATGGGCATGTATGTGCTATGGAACTCTACTAGGTGAGCATACAACTTCTGGGAATTGGATTCTCCTGAAACACATGGGTCACAGGCAGATCTTGCAGAACAAGGAGTGCAGCTGAATTAGTAAGTTCCAGATTCATGGAGAGATCCTGAGGTAAAGAGCTAATGAGAAAGATAGCCAGTGTTGATTTCTGGCTCCTGACTCAGGTACACATGCACTGGAACACACATGCACATGCGTACACACAAAACACAAACTGAAAAGTGAAAAAAAGATGTATAGAAGAAGAAAATTTAAATATTGTTAACATTATAAAAAAATAAAGCTTAATGTTATTGCTCAGTATTACAGTCCTTGCCGGGTATGATTAAAGCCCTGAGGTTCCATCCCAAGCACAGTAAGAATTTTAGATTTATGTTATGTTTATTTATATGTATGTATGTGTCTATGTGAATATATATCATGTGTTTGAGGGCGAGTAAGGAGCTGAAGTTTCAGATAGTTGTGAGCTTCCTGATTCGGGACATGAAAACCAAACTTGAGTCCTCTGGAAAACCGGTAAGATTTCCTAACTGCTGAGTCTCAAGTTTTTAAAAATAAAGATATAAAACTTTTAAGTGCTACATACTTTCTAAAAATTACTTTAGGGAAAAAATATCTTAGGGAACTAAAAGTCTAATCACTGCATGAGTTTATGTTTAAAGTCAATTCTGGAGCTGCTCATTATATACCCATCTGTAGTTCCAGCGCATAGAAGACTGAGGAGGAAACATGGATTGGAGGCCAGTCTGGGCTACACAGCAAGACCCCAGTCTCAAAAAGGGAGAGACATTCTTCCTTCAATGTTTTTCTTTTCTGCCACTTATAATATTTTGTTTTATTTTCTCCAATCATGTACATTGTTTTAAATTTTCTTGTAATGGGGATATAAATAAATGTCATTTAAGACATTTTATTTAGCCTATAAAACTCAATTGTATTTTTCAATAAAAATTCCCCAGACTAAGTATGAGCAGATTTTCTGGGATTTTCCATTGAATTTGATTTTCAGTACTTTTATTCTCTTAGGAATGAGTTCCAGTCACCCCATCTCTCAGTCTTACATCATGTCTGGTGGCTTGAAGGTGAAAACAGGGATTTAAATATTATTATGGCTATGTTTTTAAATAACTCCTTATTCAAGTTCTCTTTAATATTTAAGAGTATAATACTGTGTTAGAATTTTGTATTTAGTGTCCCAACTCAAAATTTCTGCTTCAATTTTTTCTGATTTTGAATACCCTCAGGATTCTGAGAAAGGAGGAAGGAATGCAGACTAGGAAAAAATATGAAAGATTGTATTTTTTTCTTCTTAACCAGTCTCCTGAAATGCTATAAAAATAATATACATATTTTTATTTCTACAATTGTATGGGAGGCATTCTTTCTGAGGACTATGACCCAGAAATAGTCAAGAGCCATGTGAAATGGCTTCTTTCAGCCATTTCTAAGTAACCTGTAGAAATGATTTTCTAGCAAATACTTAATTAAGCTCAGCACTAATTCTGGAGGAAAAATAAGCTTCAGAATAACTGTGTCTGTTGACAAGCTTGGGTATATGTTTTTAAAAACTACATCAGAGTTCCAACATGAAACTATATAAACTATTCAGAGAGGAACACATGCACAGCAACCAATATTCAACACTGAAGCCAGCCCCATGTCCCTACATTTCTTTTCACTTTTCTCCAAGAACTGTAGGTGTGAAATGAGCCCACCAAGGAGCCTTCCTTGGAGGTCATCAGGGTCTCACTGCACTGAGCATGAGTAGCAGTAGCTACTAAAGACTACAGGAGTGGGGCTATGTTATCTTAGAGGCCTGCACTATCTCCTGAGAAATGAGAGTGAGTTGTACAGATAGAGCATCTTCAGGCTGTTAGTTTCTACAATGACTGCCTTACCTAGTCCTCCAAGTGCATCAACCCCTTTGTTCTGCTTTGCTGTTTTGCTCATTTGCCTTTTCCAGGATAGTGGGGGCAATATTCTTAGTATTCTTTGATTCATTTCTTATCATAGTTACTGTTCTGCTGCTGTGAAGAGACACCATGACCAAAGCAACTTACTCAAGAAATAATTTACTAGGGTTTCCAAGGGTTTAGTTCATGACCATCATGGCAGAGAGCATGATAGCAGGCAGGCAGTTATGGGACTAGAGCGATAACTGAGAGCTTATATCTTGAGATAGTAATCACAAGGCAAAGGAAGAGAGCTCTCTGGACTTTTTATTTTGCCCTCAAAGCCTACTCCCAGTGACACATTTCCTCCAAGAAGGCCATACCTCCTAACCCTTCCTAAACCATTCTGTCCACTGGGTACCAAGTATTCAAACATAGCCTAAGAGGGCCATTTTTATCCAAACAACCACACTCCTCTTCTCATGACCCATTGAAACCACTTTTTTGTCTACTACTCCATTCTGCTCATCCTTCAAATATATATATACAAACATATATTTGGTTGGTTTGTTTTGTTTTGTCCTGCTGGGGTTTGAACTGAGGATTGAACCTGTAGCCACCTGCAGCCAACTAGGTTCACCTGAATTGGGGACTGGAAATAAAAAAAGGGATGGAGGGTGAGAGAAAGATGAAGCCAAGACAAAGTTCTCTGATATTGAAGTTTAATTGTTCAGCTCTTCAATTTAAAGGGAAAGCCCCACCCAACCCCTTGTTTCAGCAGGAGATGGGTGGGAGAACCCATCCTTAGTCACAGCTAAAGATGTCTCAAGGCAAGCTCAGCAGGCAGTCTATTCTTCTAAGTTCCTGTAGCAGTTTGTACTTTCAGCCAAGGTGGGTAACACCACCTGGGTCCTATTATTTGGTCTATTGTGGTAAACAAGGTCTTTCAGGCCTGCTCAAGGCTGGACGAGGGCACATGAACCCAAGGCTTTGCACATATAAGTGAGGGCTCTACCACTGAGCTACAACCCCAGGTTCCAAAATCAGAAACAGCAAATTTGTATCCTTAGTCAGTATGTACGAAACTTTCTTTCATGTGTAAGCTTGAAGTTCTAGGGAATGACCCAACTGCATAGGTCAGAGGAACAATTAATTACTGGAATAACAGTAATCTCATTTTCATAAGACAGCACTTCATAAATATTTGAAATAATAATTAGTAAAAACTTAAAAGCAAGTTAAAAACCAGAGCAGTATTAGCTCTTTCCCCCCCCACCCACTGCAACTCTGAAAGAAGCTGCCAGGAGGTGGTCCACTGTTGGATTCTGGGAGACATGAGATGAAGTCTGTTTTTCTCCCAATGACTAATTGACCTTGAAAAACTCCTCTTCAAATATTCCATCTGTTCAGCACAGAGAGTCTAGCTGCTCACATACTAGATAATACTGCAGATAGACAGCCTATAAAAAAGCGCATTGCTGCTAGGAGAAAACAAACATACACACTATATTTCACATGCATGATTCTCTATAGTGTACCTGATTATATTAAGAGACCCAGTTCTTCCAGGTATCTCAGCTGAGGTAGGAGACTCAGTTTTCAAGAGCTAATCTTTCATAGTCAAGAGCCTGTCTTTAAAACAACAGCAGCAACACTGACTGTTACGGAACCTTTATTTTTGATTGATTGATTGATTGATTGATTGATTGTGCATGTGTGTATGTGTGTGTTTGAGCAGTGAAAATAACAGGAGTTGGAACCCATCATATTCAAAGATGTGGTCATATCCTGGTATAGATGATACAGATGGAGATTTGGTCCTAGAACTCTCAGTCATACACAAATCATACAGGTGCTCAAGTCTTGTTTATAAAACAGCATAGAATTTGCATATAGCCTATATACATCTTTGAAGTGGGAAATTCTGGTTTCGTTGGAGACTCAGTTGTGTCATGTTATGTTTTTCTGGAAGCTATCTTACGAGAGAATGTTTTGCTAAGAACAGACACATGGTGTAGAGTGAAAAATTATAAAAATCATTTTATAAAATGTATATAGGCTTTTCTTTAGGCCTCACTTTAAAGGGCATGGAAAATTTTCTCTGAAGCAAGCTAAAAATGCAGACTGGCTGGTTTCAGGAACCGGCTAACCACAAAGGGAAGAGAGGAATGCAAGTCATCTAGGTGGTGCTGAGAAACTAGTGACCACGATGACAGGGTAGGGCTGTGTCTGGAGCAACTGAGAAATAGTTGAGCAAGTGACAGGGCAAGGCCACAATGACAGGGCAAGGCCATAGTGACATGACAAGACCACATTTTTGAGAAGAATGAGTATACAGAGTGTTTTCCACATGACCCTGGCTCACATAGGTTGGGTTCCTCTGGAATGTTTCGCTATTTTTATGTTGTGTATCCTTAGCAACCCCTCACCCCCTCCTCACTCTCCTGGTTTGTGGTTTTCCCCTTTAAAAAGCCCCCCAGCCAGCCAGTCTTTGTCAATTCAGCTCCTCCATGGGCAAACGAATTGACCATTAGCCGGCTAACTCTCCCGAATAAAACCTCTGTTGTTTGCATCCAGATTCGGTGTCTTTCAAGTTTTTGGGTGGCTGTGACTTCCCAAGATGAGTGAGGGTCTCCCCTGAGAGGGAATCTTCAATGGTATTTTTCTGGAACCTGCCTGGTGAAAGAGTCATGGTGCTAGAGAAGTACCTGAGAGCTTTACATCCTTCCATAGGCAGCAGTCAGAGTGAGAAAAACTGAGCTTGGTGAGAACCCTTGAACCTCAGAGTTCACTCCTAGTGACAAGTCTCCTCCAATAAGGCCACACTTCCTAATCCTCAAATAGTTCACCAACTGGGGAGGAAGCATGCAATTATATGAGCTTATGGGATGCACTCTCATCCAAAACATTACAACCTCCTTCTTCCCTCTCCTTTTTCTTTGCATGTAATCCATACTGGCATTGAAATCACACTTGTAGCCTAGATTAGCCCTGAGCTTTGGTCCTCACATTTCTACTTTGTAAATGCTGGGATGGCAAGCCTGCTCTAACCATGTTCAACTCATCTGTTTACTTTGACAATGGCATTTCCATGGTAGAAAGTCTAGTAAGCTTACTGCTTTGAACTGGTTTACTCGCTCTCTTGACTTATCCATCCCAGACACACCCCATTCTGTTTTGGCCTCTGAAAATACTTGTGCTTTTAGCTTAATGGTTTTACCCAATACTGCATAGTTGATGGGTGAAAAAGTCTCCTGAATTGAGTTCAGTAATTAATGCAAATTATTTATTATTTATTATTTATTTGCCATTCTAGGGCTGAAAGCCAGGGCTTCTTTGTTCATATAAATACCACACCATTGAGATATGCCCCAAGACTGTCCATATCAATTGCAAAAATTATCTGATAGCTCTATTTTTTTTTTTTTTTTTTTTTTTTGGTCTTGAGGGACAGAGAGGCTCTGAAGGATAGTCATTTCAGAAATCTTAGCAAATTTAAATTACCATCAAGTTCTGGCATGGACTCCAGTCTGGATCCTTAGTTTTACAGTCCATAAAGGATGCTGTTTCATTAATTACTGACTATATGACTTAGCCACACAATGTAGTCCATCTGTACCTCAGTTTCTTTTATTTATTTATATTTTGGTTGTTCTATTTTCAGTTTTTTTATTGGATATTTTATTTACTTACAGTACAGATGTCATCCCCTTTCCCCATTTCCCCTCCCTAGAACCCCCTATCCTATACCCCCTCTTCCTTTATGCTTTTATACCATTTTGATTACATGCATGTAGTAAGGTCAGTTCTAGGTTGAGGGTCTAGCAATACAATAGGTGCAAATAGTCAAGGAACAAGCAATACAATAAACACAAACAGTCAAAGAAAAAGCAAGGCATTAATCTCTGTTACGTGAACACTCCCGTGATCACTGTTTCTAAAGGCTTATCAGGATGACCAAAGTATCTGAGCCTACTTCCCTATCCTAGCCCAAAGTCATTTTCCATGTCTGAAGCCTACTTCCTTATTCTAGTCTAAAATTTAGAATCCTGTCTGAAATTATTTCTTTGTTCTAGCCTAATATTTAGATTCCTGCTGAGATTACTTCTTTATTGTAGCCTATGAAATTACTTCTTTGTTCTAGTCTAATGTCAAAGTCCTGCTTGAAGCCTACTTCCTTGTCCTTGGCCAATGTTATATTCCTGTCAAGCAGCCCCTTTCCTTGTCCTTGGCCCATGTCAGATTCTTGCCAAGCAGCCACAAAGGCTCTCCACCTCTCCCCTTTTTTATTTTGTTAACAAGACTGAGTCTGTCTTAAGTTGTTCTAACAAGAATGTCTTTTTTACTCATCATGGAATATGCATTATCAAAGGCAATGCACTTCTGTCTTAGGTTGGTAAGGGTCTGTACAGAATCTTACCCATCCTTGGCTTGCAAGCCTGTTAATTTAATAACTTTTTCTGGGGGCCCATTTTCAGGTTTAAGTTATATACTTTGGCTGCCAACATGTTGATGTTGTTAAAGATAAGCTTTAACACAATGACAGGAATAAAAGTATTCCCAGGACAAGAAGGGCTAGCCTGATTTTAGTAAGTTGTTTTCTGACTTCCACAATGCACTGTGGGACCTGTTGCAATTGAGTGCACACGAGCACATGCACATCCACACACACCTACACCAAACAAACAAATAAGTGAAATAAAATCCAAAAGCTATATTGTTAGTTACAGATTTCCTTGAAGCCCCAAATAGGAGAAGCAGTGGTTCAAAATTGGACTGTGGAGGTAGGTGTGGTGGTGCAAGCAGATAATGACATTGTACATCATGCTGAGGCAGGAGGATGGAGAGGTCGAGGGTAATAGCCTGCGGTATCTGGCAAGGTGTTTTTCAAGGCAGGTAACTAGATTGAGAAACAATATAAGGTACTTTCTCTTTAAAATTTAAAGAAAGATGTATTTATTTTGTATATGAGTATTTTATATGGATGTATGTATGTTTACCATGTGTACCTCAGGCCCAGGGAGATCAGAAAAAGGCACTGGATTCCCTGCAACTAGAGTTACTATAGATGATGTGAATCGTGATGTGGGAGTTAGGAAGTGACGCTGAGTCTTCTGAAAGAGCAACAAATGCCCTTAACTTCTAAGCCATCTCTTCAGCCAGACTTTCTTTAATTAGGCAGTGGGATTTGGTGTAGATTAGTGGTAGAATATATGCTAAGCATTCTCATGGCTCTGGGTTCAAATCGCCAGAAAGGAACATTAAGCAATATCTTATTTATTTACTTCATGGTCTCTTTTTTTCTTCTTTCCTTTCTTTCCCCTTTCTTTCTTCCTTCTCCCCCCTTTTCCCCTGTTATAGTGTGTTTTCTGTATGCTGTGCTTTTCCTCCTGGCCCCAAGTTCCTAGAATAATGACTCTGAGACTCAAATATATTTACAAGTACCTAGGCCATATAGCCAGGCATGTTCCTCAACTAGCTTGTAACTAATAACCCATTTATCTATTCTTTGTAAGCCACATGGCCAGATACCTCTGCTCAGGTTTTATGCATCTCATTCTTAGGGTCCTCCTGTGCTTGACTCTATCCCAGAATTTCTCTCTCTGTACCAGAACACCCACCTCTCTATTTCCTGCCTAAGCTAATAGGATAACAGAATTTTTATTAATAGGTGATGCTTCCAAACAGACAAAGAATTCTCTCTACATT
The DNA here is from genome assembly GCA_030674055.1 of Rhabdomys pumilio. Taxonomy (NCBI): domain Eukaryota; kingdom Metazoa; phylum Chordata; class Mammalia; order Rodentia; family Muridae; genus Rhabdomys; species Rhabdomys pumilio. Next base: position 124,832,442 of record JANHMN010000004.1, read on the forward strand.
CCCCGTTCCTCTCTTTCTCTCCCTCCCATCCTGTTACATGTAGTCTTAGGCTGGCCTTGAACTCCTCATCCTCTTGCTTCTATCATCTGAGTGCTAGGGTTATTTTTTTCCTTTGTAACAACAGACTCTTTAGCAACCTAGTAAAATGTCTGGTTGCCTTATTAGAGCAACTGATGTGCAAAATAAAACATTAGGAAGCCAGTGCAGATTATATTAAAATTACCAAAACATCCTGGATGCAACTTTTATCAGTGCAATGTATGTGTTGCTTCTTAGACTTCTTATCCTTCTCTCTTCTTGCCCTTCTAGGGATCCACCCCAGGGCCTTGCATACACTAGGCAAGTGCTGTAGCACTGAGCTATACCCACTCCCAAGGGAGGTTTTTAAAGATAAAAATGAGGAAGCATACACCAGATATTTTGAAACAATAATCTTTGATCATGTGATCAGTAACAAGGATGGTATTGATTGGAGGTTGAACAGTTGCTAGGCAGATGTGTTTTTTTCAGAATTCCTTTCCCTACAAGATTTCTGTGACCTTTATGCAAGGCTGTGGCTTTTGTTTGTTTGTTGATGTTGTTTTATAGTCTTTTGAGTCACTACAAACAACCTGGGTAAGCAGCTTTACTGCATAACCATTGGGCTTCACCCCTTTTGTTGTTTTGCTTTGTTTTTTTTGTTTTTTGTTTTTTGTTTTGTGTGTGTGTGTGTGTGTGTGTGTGTGTGTGTGTGTGTGTTTGTTTTTGAGGTGAGTTTTATGTTGTCCAAACTTGTCTGAACCTGAGTATCTGAGGCTGACCTTGAATTCCATCCACACAGCCTTCCTTTGGGATTATAGGTAAGTGCCACACATCTGGCTTTAATATTACATAAGTGACTCTGATGACTTCCAAACTAACTTCCAAACTTAACCTTTAGTTAGTGCTAAAGAAAGATTAAATTACGCCCATCCCCATCCCTGTGGTCCATACACTTTGATTAGGCAGAATCATTGGTAAAGGACAAAGTTCTAATGGGTCCTCTAAAAAATACCAATTGACTTTATTTTTTGATTCCAGAACTGGGTAACATGTTATTCCCAGCACTTGGGAGGTAATGGCAGGAAAGCCAGAGATCAAAGCCATCCTTAGCTACAAAACAGACAAGTGAAAACAGTAGCCTATTCCTGCCAGAGCCAGGTGCCCATTTTAGCTATTTCTTTACAGAGATTAAAAAAGTAAAAAGAAAAAGAAAAGCATCTGGCTACCATTTCAGGTTACTTTTTGTATCAGGATTACAGTAGTGAGAACTTCCTTATAACTATTGCAGACACTGGATTGTTTGGGAGACTTGGTTGCTCTTTCTCTAATCAGGATATCTCAGAAATTCAGATAAGCAACCTAGTTTCAAGTTGGTTTTGTACGTAATTAGGAGGAAGGACTCCATTTTGATTTTTAGCTTGTTCTGTTGAGAATCAAGGGTCACCTCTTATACTTTATATTTAGCCTCACACAAGACATGGTAGAATTTTTTTTTTTTAATGATGCATGTCAGTCTGGCATTTACTATGCAGCCCAGGCCATAGTGAGATGACAGAAAAGAGCAGTAGATCCCCTAGAACTGGAGTTTCAGACTTTGTGAGCTGCCACGTGGGTGCTGGGAATTGAACACAGGTCTTTAGGAAGAGAAACTTCGCTCTTAAAGGACTGAGCCATCTCTCCAGCCTTGAAAAAAAAAAAAAAACAGATTTTGGAAGAGGAGCTGGTTAATACATGTAGTATAGAGAAGACAGGGACACTGTGATGGTCAAAATTTAGACAGATTTTTTATTTAGAGATAACTGTTAAACACTGCTTTGCATTTCATTAGCAAGCTCAGGGGTGGGAATGATGTGATCCTGCTGAAGAATGGATTGGAAGGGCTGCAGACATGAAAATCGACAACTTCAAAGGTGTCACTCTGAAGGAAGTGAGCTGTAGAGACCGGAATGTCTTCGAGAAAGACATGTCAGTGTTAGCCTGAGGGGGAGTGGTCTATGCTGGCAAGAGGTTTGACTAAAAGGAGGGGCTGCCAGAGGCAGGACCAAGATGGCATATATGCGTAGGAGTCCACCTGGATTAGAAGGGAATGTCTTCTGTGGAGAAAGCAGAAGGCCCATAGACTCGTGTGTGTGTGTGTGTGTGTGTGTGTGTGTGTGTGTGTGTACCCCCCCTCCCCAGCAAATCAAAAAAGAAAAACCAATGTCTTAGTTCATTTTCTCTGAACAAAAGCTACCCAAGGGAGAAAAGGCTTGTTTTACTTCCCACCTCAGGCTGCAGTCCACCATTATCTAGAAGTCACAGTAGCAGGAATGTGAGCCTGCTGGTCACACCATATCTCCAGTTTAGAGGTGGAGTACAGAGGATGTCTTTCGTTCCATTTAGTCAAGGCCAGGCCTATAAAGTGGTGCTGCTCCCATTGAGGGCGGCCCTTCCCACCTCCTTAGCCCAATTAAAAAAGTCCCTCACAGGCATGCCTACAGGCCAACCTAATCTAGTCAGTCCTTCAATGAGGGACTTTTATCAGTTGATTCTAACAAGTTGATAGTAACTATCAAAGCAAACAAAGACACACATAAATCCTCAAAACAACTAAAACTAAAATTGTGAACAGAAAGTTCAGAAAGTTATGAGATTTTGAAAGTATAAACCATTTTATTTATTGATCCCAGGCTGGGGCACCCTGAGCTGGGAAGAGAGGGAGATTGGGGAAGGGTGGGTATAGCTAGGTGTTTGTAATCTCAGCACTCAGAAGTCAGGAAAACAGAGTTTGAGGCTAGCCTACTACCAAGACTCAAAACAAACAAACAAATAAACAAACTACCACCAACAAAAACTCACAAAATGAAGAAGGGGCTCGAGAGGCGGTGCGTTAGTTAAGAGCACTGGCTGCTCTTTCAGAGGACCTGGTTCGGTTCCCAGCATTCACATCAGGTCACTCTTAAACATCTGTAACACGGAGTTCCAAGGGATTTGACACTCTGCTCTGGACTCTGTAGGCACTGCATGCATACGGTACACATACAGGCAAACAAAGTACACACACACACACACACACACACACACACACACACACAAGTAATGATGAATTTAAAGAAGTTTTTAAGCAAAAGCAAGCAAAGCAGACACAAATCTCATGGAGTCACGCTGTGACGAGGGGTGGTTGCTATATCACTATGTCGTGTGTGTGTGTGTGTGTGTGTGTGTGTGTGTGTGTGTGTGTGGTGTGTTTTGTAGTGGCAGTTGGGTGGAGCACATGAGAAAAGCTTTAAACAGAAATCCCTGACTACTCTCTGCACTGCGACGCTGGTGACTAACATGAGCGTGATCTCTAGGCAGAAAGACTTTAGGGCTTGAGCCGTACACACCCCTTACTTTTTGAAGCAGTCTCATAGCACAGCATAGCATCCAATAGCTATGTGGCAAAGAATGACCTTGAACTGACCCTTGTTCCATGTGTCACGCCTGGTTTTAAGTGGTTTTGGGAACTGAGCCTAGGAATTCATGCATGCTAGGCAAGTGACTTATCAACTGAGCTACATCCCCAGGGCAGGCTTAAGGGACATAAAAGAGTAAGATTTTGCCTTGTTAAAAATTGAAGGGGAGGGGGAGAGGGGGGAAGATGAGGAGGAGGAGAAAGAAGAGGAGGAAGAGGAGGAGGAGGAGGGCAGTGAGGGGGAGTGTAAATCAAATAAGTAAAAAGTAAATAAATAGCTCAGTGGTTAAGAGCACCGGCTGCTCTTCCAGAGGTCCTGAGCTCAGTTCCCAGCAACCACATGGTGACTCACAACTATCTGTAATGGAATTTGATTCCCTCCCTCTTCTGGTGTGTTTGAAGACAGCAACAGTGTACTCACATAAAATAAATAAATCTTTTTAAAAAAAGTAAATAAGTTAAAAAAAAATGGAAAGTCAACTCTGGGAATCTACCATTTGTTTTCATTGCTTCAATAGTAATGGTAAATTGCTGGGTCTTCCGCCTAAAGATTTCCCGGGAATGGGTTAAGTGATAGCTGCATCTGAGCTGCCTTTCTGAGAGGCTCTCCTTGCTTCTAATATTTCATTTGCAGGTTTGTGATGACTTCTCAGAGGAATTGTGTTTCTCACCACATATAACCCCCCAGGGCTGAGAAGCTGTTTCTTTCAGGCATACTCTTCCAGAGAGCTCAGCTTCCTGCAGAGAATCCCCCAGCACACTTTCTCATACATCTCATTGGTCCAAACTTCTTGTTTACCCTGAACCTTTTTTTTTTTCTTTCTGATGGTTGGCTTACACCCTGGGATCCAGGCATCCTAAGGCAAAACACTGGTGTGCAGGAATGACTGGGTGCCTGGGGTTGGTGGAATGATTACAGCCAAGTTCGGAGATGCTAAATATATCAAGTCTGCAGAGGGAAGAACTGACCAGCCTCAAATATCAATTGAACCTGTTGCTAAGAAACACTCTGTAGATAAGACCCATTCTAGAAGTTAGCCTGCTGGCTGCATGGAAGAATCTGAACATAGAGGGAAGAACAGAAGAAGCCTTCAGGGAAGGCAGGCAGCAGTTACCAGAGATTTCAGATTATGGAAGGAGGGAAACTGGAGTTTAAATCTTGGTTCTGCTTTTTTTTTTTTTTTTTTTTTTAGCTGTGTGATCTTGGGGAAGTTAACAAAGCTTCAAAAGCCTGAAAGTCTTATTTCTTGTCTAATAATGGAGTAATATAGCCGATCATGAGATTGATTACCAAGACGATGACTGGATAAGGAACTGTAAAAGACCCAGGTCTGTAGAAGGGGCTGAGGGCCTGTTGTTTCATTTCTTTCTGCCCTTAAGGAGATTCATTTATGTTGAGAGACTTTATGCAATGTAGAGTGATTAGTATTTTGCCATTTACAACAAATGTTTTTTGAGATGTTAACATCTTCTAATGAGGGCATGAGCCATCATTTAAACCATTAGATCAGGAACATTACAGATGGTCTGAGCACAATGAGTTCATGGCACAGATGGCTCACAACAGCAAGTCTATCTTAGGAAGCAAAAATAGACACAGCAGTTTTAACTCTGGGCTTTCAATTCCTCCTTAAATATACTATTACTATAGGAAATAAATGCATATGTACATGTATTTCTATGTTTGCCTTTCTATATGTTTCATTTAGGCCATATGACTTTTCAATTCCCGCGGAAAGGCTTCTTACCTCTCCAGACAAGCAGTGTCTCTAATGTTCCTTAGGCTTCTGCTCCCAGAGTCTCCAGTCTGTGTTATTCATTGGTGCTTTATACCACTCAAAATATCGTTTCTTATGGTGCTCATGGTTGGTCATGTTGTTCTTGTCTTTTGGTGTTGGCTGCTGTGCTGAAATAGCTAGATTATAAGACTGGTAGACGGTGTTGGTTCCCTACTGGGAGCCCTCAGGGTTGTTGGCCATTGCTGTCAGGTTATTCTTCACAGGGACTGGTTGTTGGGCTTCCCCACAGCATGAAAGCTGATGCTAAAAATGGCATTCCAAAAGTCCAAATACACAAACTCTTCAAATTTCTGTTTACATTTGTTTGTAGTATATAATTGGTGAGAGTTGGCTATATGTCGAAATTCTCTGTTTGGATTGCCAAAAGGCAAAATGCTAAGAAGAGTGGTTCATCGGGGGCCATTAAAGCTGATCACAACTTTAAATCTTCCTTCCTTCCTTTGTCATTCTTTTCAGTCTCTCTCTCTTTTCTTTATTCCCCCTCCCTTCCTCACTTCCTCCTTCCCTTTCCCCCTTCCTCCCTTCTTTGTTCACTGTAGAATAGAATCTTATCCTGGCTAGTTTTAACAATTTGACAAGCTAGGAGTTATCTGAATGAAAGGAACCTCGTTTGAGAAAACACCTCCGTTAAGATCAATCTGTACGCAAGCTTGTAGGGCATTTTTAAAATTGGTGGTTGAGCCAACAGGGGGAAAGCCAAGCCTATTGTGAGTGGTTTAATTCCTGGGCTGGTGGTCCTGGGTCTAAAAAAACAAGGTTGAGCAAGCCATGGTGTAGCCACCTGCGGCCATGAATCAACTGATTTCACCTGAAAGTGGGGCTGGGAATGAAAGGGGACGGAGGATGAGAAGAGATGAAGTCAAGACAAAGTTCTCTGATCAAGGCTCAAAGCTTTAATGTTCAGCTCTCAATTTAAAGGGGAAGGCCCAACCCAAAGCCCCTCCTGGTTTCAACTGGAGATGGGTAGGATAATCCATAATTTGTTCTAGGTCACGGCCTGAGATATCTCAAGGCAAGCCCAGGGGCAGTTCTGCTTCTGTGTTCTGTGCAGCTAAGGTGGGTAACTCCACCTAGATCCTATCACTTGGTCTGTTGTGGTAAGCAAGGTCTCAGGCCTGCTCATGGCTGGGTGAAGGGTACACCATGGGGAACAAACCAGTAAACAGCACCCTCCATGGCCTCTGCATCAACTCCTGCCTCCAGGTTCTTGACCTGTTTGAGCTCCTGTCCTGACTTCCTTCGATGATGAACAGTATAGTGAAAGTGTAAGCCACCAATGAACATAAAATAAAAGTAAATTAGAAATATATATAATTTATTTTTATTTATACCTATATTTTAACACACACACACACACACACACACACACACACACACACACACAGGCTGAAAAAATGGCTCAGCAGTCAAAAGTACTGGCTGTTCTTCCAGAAGACCCTGGGTTCAATTCCCAGCATCCACATGACAGTTTAGGGCTGTCTATGATTTTAAGTCCAGGGCTTCTGACACCCTCACACAGGCAGACATGCAGGCACAATAATCAATAAGTGTAAAATACAAATAAATTATATATATATATACACACACATATATATGTGTGTGTGTATACATCATATACATATGAAAGTGCAAATCAAATAAGTCCTTTCCTCCTCATCTTGTTTTCATCATGATGTTTCATCTCAGTAATAGTAACCCTAACTAGAACAAACTTCAAATGCACCCTACAGACTTTGAAGGTGTCCACATGGCTGAGAAATCCATAAGAGGTGCCACTCTTCACTGTGTGTGACAGGGATTAATCCAAAACTACTCTGGCCGGAATTAGCTGACACCTACTTCTTCACTATTTTGGGTAAGTTGCAGGTGTGAGGACACTGGGGTGTTTCATTGTCACCCAGTGATGTCAATGTGCCCCTGGATTTTGGTGCACCTTCACTGCAGAGAGAGGAATCAGAGGTAGGAAGCAATCATGTGGTTATTGATGTTGTGAGGATAAAAAATTGAAAGCAGTTTGGAACACATAACAAAAATTAATGGTCAGTAAAGACCACCAATAACTTGTTAAATATAGCCATAATAAAAATATCAAGTTCCTCCAGGGGGCAGAGTGATCAGAAATGAAAAGACAAGTAAGGACAAGTTAAGCTCTCTCCCCCCTGTCTGGGAGGTCAGAGGTTTCATGGTCAAAAATAAGTAGTCATCCTGCCAGCACAAATGATTGCTTACGAAAATTGCTGATGTTTAAAATATCCAATCACATGTAACCACTCCAAATTTTCCCGCTCTCTCCAACCTCTACCTATAAATATCCTAAGCTTCCTGGGGTCTTCGTTGAATCCTCTATCCCTTGCGTGGGATACGTTTTGACCCGAGGGCCCGCCATTAAACTACCTTTTGCTATTGTATCAAGAAGGTCTCTCGTGTGTCCTTGGGTGCTCGCAGATCCGGACTTGAGTGAGGGTCTCCCTTGGGGGTCTTTCAATGTAACCAGTCATCAGTTTCATAATGAAACCACAGTAATGTGCTGAAAGGGTACTGTTCCATGTTCTCTGGATTTCAGTTGCTCTAAGCATGTTTGTTTTGTTTTCTTTTAAAAATTGTATTAAGTATATGTACATGTATGTGTGCACACATGCCTTGGTGGTACAAGTGTGGAGGTCAGAGGACAACTTGTAGGAGTTGGTTCTTTCCTTCCACCATGTGATTTCTGAGATCAAACTCCAGTCAGGCTTGGCAACAAGTGTCTTTATTTACTGCGCCATCTCATTGGTTTTACAGAGTGGAGGAGGGGAGAGGGGAGAGCTAGAGAGAGTAAGAGCAAGAGTGAGAGTGTGGCTGAGTAACACAAGTTGACCTTGAATCTGTCTTCCTCAATCTTCCTGTGGGTTTATAATTAAACATCTTATGTAGCTATACACATTTCTTATAATAAAGTGCCACTGCAAATACCATGCTCTAGCAAATGATCAGATTTGAGGACGGTATGGAGCCTCCGTACTTACTAAGTCAGTAAGAAGTGAGGATGTCCTGGGGAATCTTGACTATTTAAAGTGAGGGTTGTCTTGCAGAGGACTTGGTCCTTAACCTTTAAGGTCTCTCTGCCTGCTCTGCACAGTTAGTGTCAGAAATGAATTATACACCCAGCTGATGTACTTTAATTGGAGTAGAAATGAAATGGAGTATAATTCACCATCCAAATATGACTGTTTAAAATAGTTTGAAAATAAGTTTCTCAGCTGAGTGTGGTTGTTTGAGCTGCCTAGTTGGGTCCCTCAAACTATGACCTCATGTGTGGATTAGAGAAGAGCTCTTCTGTGTGAGAACTGCTTGCTGGGTTGGTTCATTGTTGTTTGTTGTGTGCTGAGTGAAGAGCTTGCTCTTTGCCTGCCTCTTCTGCACTGTGGGGACTCAGGAACAAGACACTCACTAGGTGCAAATGTTTGCTGTTGGAGTGTTGAGAAATACATTTCTGTTCTTTCCCATTTGCCTGTTTCGTGCCATGCGCTTATAGCCACACAAAATGAGCTAAGACAGGTGGGCTCTTCCTTTCCCTGCTACGACTATGCCTCCTGCATTTGCCTTTCCTTACTCATTCCCATGGCGTCAGTCACCACTATAAAGCTGGCAATCCCCTAACTCTGTAAGGTTGTTCTACCCTTCTGACTCACAAAGCCAAGGACCCTTCACAACGCCTGTGGGAGGTGGACAGACAGGCTTTGTGCTTCTTTCAGGCTCCCTCTCACCTTGCTCAGAGCTGTAAATTCTGTAGTAAAGTTGATCAGTTCTTCTTTATGTTGATGTCCTGGGAGGCTTCTGTTTCTCTCTAACTGGCATTAACATGTCACAGATCGCAAAAGGATCCAAAATTATAGAAAAGCAGATTGGCTACAGGAACAAGCTGCACACAGACACTTAAACATTTACCGTGACTTTTGCTGTTAGTGATTTCTAGATCATTCAGATATCATGTTCTTTATCATAATGATCAATTTTGATCTGATCAGATCCTCTCACACAGAGTACTCACAGGACATTTGAGAATAAAATCAAGCTAATAGTTGCCGATGTAGACTGAAAAACATACATTGGTTACAAAGACCTGCTGACACAAAAAACAAAAAAGAAATACAGTATGAAGACTGTTTAAATAAATCTACCTCTGTTTTATTTAAACTGGAGTTAGGTGGTGTTGGTAGGAGGATTTGTGTATTAGGAAGAATGAATGTGCTTTCTTTTCTGTAATTGGTTTGTATCGAGGGCTAATCTAGGAATGACCCACTGTATAGTGTCTAAGTTCATGAATATACCTTGATATGGCTCTCTCAGTCTGATGCCAAGGTCAGGTAGGTTCTGTAGTCAGTGCTCCCAAGATGTGAAGAACCCTAAGGAGCTAGTTAGCCCTGGAGAGAGTTGGGGCAGTGTAAAGAGTGTGTCAAAGTGATCCTGACAGGCTGGTGGAACACTGGGAGGTGAGGGAGGGGTTGGAGAACATTCCAGAGGGCCAGGAAGGAGCAGAGGTTTGGAGCAGGGGTGTCCAGGAAGTGGTTGCGATGAGTAAGCCCTGAATGCATGGGCGAGTGCCAAGGAAAAAGTGAGCAAAAACATGGAGTGGGATCACCAGGCTTTGAGAGCATCAACTTGGATGAAAAGGGGCCCTGTTTATCCAACCCAGTGCAGCCTTAGCGTTGTTCTGAAGGAATGCTGGGTCAGCATGTGCACACTGGGCCATGGGCCTCACTTTTTCTTAAAGGAAAAGGCTCTAAAACCACAAACAAACCCTGCCCTGTCCTTGATTTATCCTCCTTCTAGTACAGTTTAAAGTAGCTGAGCCCCAAAGAACACATTCAGAGCCGGTCTTCCTATCACAGTTAACCTGACCTCGAAACTCCTTCATAGACATGCTCAGAGTCTTGTATCTTAGCCCTGATCCTATGAGGATGACAATCCACCTATCATATATTCTACCTCATGCATGCTTTTATACTCTTAAGTGTTGGCTTTTTCTCTTGTTATTTTCTTTCTGTTGTAGTTGTTGTTTTATAGTGTAAAGAACAAATTCCAGGCCTTGTGGATGCTAGAGCCTGAGCTACATCCTCAGTTGTGGGATATATACTTTAAATATCCTGCCCTTGGGCTGGAGTATAAATATCAACCATCACAAATTATACTGGATACACTATAAATGTTTGCTTTTCCTTCTACTTCTTGTATTCTGTTTTTATCTCTGTGCATTCTCTCTCTCTCTCTCTCTCTCTCTCTCTCTCTCTCTGTCTCTCTCTCTCTTTTAAGGTGTGTGTGTGTCTCTGTGTGTGTAGTGCTGTGACTCAAACTCAGGGCTTCTTGTACACTAGGATCTGGGCTGTATTCTGAGTGGTTGACAAAGTTCTTTAAAAACCCTCAGTTTGGGGCTAAAGCATAACTCAGAAGTTGAGGATGTGCTCACCACACATAAAGCCCTGTATTTAATCTCTAGCATCCAAACAAAAAGAAACACAAAACAAAGAACTTTCAACTCTGTCACTATCAATCAAAATCCATTTTAAACTATTATAAGATAGATACTTATTAAAACAAATGTATTTGGGTGTGGTGGCGCATACTTACAATTTTAGCACTTGAGAAGTACTCAGAGAAATATGAAACATTTACATGATGACTTCAATGTTGGCCTGACATATCAGAGATCCTGTCTTAAAATGAACAAAACAAACAAAATGTAAAAAGAATTAGAAAATACAAATGATTAAAAGTATAATGTTAGAATTTACTGTCTTGTTTACTTTTCTATTACTAAGGAAAGATATGAAGCAACTTAATAAAAGAAAGCATATAATTGGGGGCATCAGGCAGGCATGGAGCAGTAGCTAAGAGTTTACACACTGATCTACAGTTAGAGGCAGAGAGAGATTGGGCCAGGAATGGCTTTTTAAATCTCAAGGCCCATAACAAGTGACACACCTCCTCCAAAAAGGCCACACCTTCTAATCCTTCCCAAAACAGTTCCACCACCCAGGAACTAAGAATGCAAACACGTGAGCCTCTTGGGGACCATTTTCATTCAAACCATCATGCTCACCTATCACCTAACACTTCAAAAATTATTCAGCTGACATTTTCATTCCTGTGTTAATTTCATTCCTGTGTCAATTCCTGTGTTAATTTCCTATCTCTTTGCATAAAAGGCTTGGTCTGTGTGCTGGCTAGTTTTACATCGAGTTGATACCAACTAAAGTCATCTGAGAGGAGGGAACCTCAACTGAGAAAATGCTTTCATAGGATCAGGCTGCAGGCAAGTCTGTAGAACATTTTCTTAATTAGTGATTAGTGTGGGAGAGCAAAGTCATTGTTGGTGGAGCTACCTCTGATTTGGTAGAACTGGGTTCTGAAAGAAAGCAGGCTGAGCAGGCCAATAAACAGTGCTCCTCCATGGCCTCCATATCAGCTCCTGTCTCCAGGTTCCTGCTCTGACTCACTGCAAAGCAAACAGTGCTATGGAAGTGTAAGCCAGATAAATTCTTTCCTCCCCAATGTCTCTTAAAGCAGGGAAGTACACTTCTGCACTTGTCTGTCAGGGTGTTTCTGGGTTGCTGACATATGAGAGACAGCATCTGTAGGTTAAGGACCTGCCCTGTTCAGGGGCAGTGCCACCCGCTGATAAACTGCAGGCCCAGGTGGAACGAATAGCAGCAGTGGGAAGCCAGATGTGCTCTCTGAGTGAGCACATCTGGAACTGTCATGACTGCCTGTGGGCAGTGCATGCTTTGGATGCCTTTCAACACATCACATACCACTCCCTCAGGAGAGAACTTCCTCGATTTCCTCAATGGCTTGAAATTTAATCACCAGTCCTCTAGTTCTGAGGCTTTCTGCCTTTTGGACAGTGGGGCTACCAGGATTTCTGGCTCTCTATTTATCACAAGGTCAAAGGTCAAATGGTGAGTCAGTGAGATAAATGTTCATATATGTGTGTACATGTACCTATATACACTCATATATGTACCTCATATTGATTGGCATTGTTCCTGTAGAGAGAGCTGGATAGTATAGCCACTGTTTCATGCCATTCAATATTTTTCTACAGCTTCAATTTCATTCATTGAGATGAAGGCTCACATTGTAGCCCAGGCTGGCCTGGAACTACTGAGGCCAGGCTAGCCTCAAAGTCCTGGCACCTCTGTTATATCTCAGCCTCTTGTCATATGTAGTATGTGTGTCCAATAAGCAATGTTGTTGGGTGTATTGATACCTCAGTTTTACTTATCACAGTGTAGTATTCCTTTGTGTGGGCATGCCATACATTATTTATTCATTAACGTAACAGTTGAGTTGTTTCCAGTGTGAGGAGATTATAAATAAAACGACTATAAATATTTATGCACAGGCTTTTGTACCAACCTACTTTTCATAAGGAGTTGTTAGGTGGCAGCCATCTGACGAACACAAAGGGAAAGAGAAGAGGCACTCGGTATATGTTCTCTAGGCCTTTTAGGAAACAAGGAGTTGTTTCTTTGGCCACATACATGCAAATCTACAAGAAGGGTGATATTGTAGGCATCAAGGGAATGGGCACTGTTCAAAAAGGAATGCTCCATAAGTGTTACCACGGCAAAACCGGCAGAGTCTACAATGTCACCCAGCATGCTGTGGGCATCACTGTAAACAAGCAAGTTAAGGCGAGATTCTGGCCAGGAGCATCAATGTGCGGATTGAGCACATTAAGCATTCGAAGAGCAGAGATAGCTTCCTGAAGCGGGGGAAGGAGAACGATCAGAAGAAAAAGGAAGCCAAAGAGAAGGGCACCTGGCTTCAGCTGAAGCACCAGCCTGCACCATCCAGAGAAGCACATTTTCCGTACCAATTCATGACCTAGTGTTCAAAAGAGAAATAAAGGACCCGACTGCAGAGTTTTTTTTTTTAAGTTGTTAACTGTTTTTTTTCCAAAGCATGCTAACATTTTGCATCAATGTAACAATAATATAGAACAGCTTAATTTGCTCTACATTTCCATCAGTTTTAAAAAAAGATTAAAAATGTTTACTAGCCAAGAATACTTGCCTTTAGTCCTGACATTTGGAAGAAGAGGCAGGTTGATGTCTATGAGTTCAAGGCCAGCCTTGTCTACACAACGAGTTCCAGGACAACCAAGGCTACACAGAGAAACTTTGTTTCACAGCAAACAAACAAAAAAAAAAAAAAAAAAGAAAGAAAAGAAAAGAAAATATTCACCTGGTTAGGGAAATCCTCGAGGTCCCAAGAAATACAGGTCACTGCTGTTGGTTGTCCACCAGAATTAGATGCTAATACCCTATTGGTAGAGATACCACCTGCCTTAGGTGTAGAATACAGAACCAAGCTGGGACTGAGCTGGAAGCTTCCTTTCTGCTGGTTATCTTTGACAGTGCTAGAAGACTGTGCAGGCTTCTGGGGAAGAACTGTCATCAACAATCTGACTCAGCTGTTGCTTCTGCATGCCAGACTACCCACCTTCCAGGAAAAATGTGCCCACTGGTACAATAGTTACATGACTGTTATTTATGGGAATAACCAACTGCTTTTGCATTGAATTTGAGGCCCACTCCACAGGCATGAACTCACATCTGGTACTATAAACCCAGTGAAAGGCCAGTGGTTGAATGCTATAGACATTAATTGGGATGCTACTGCTGTTATTTGAACATAATATGCCATGAAATTGCCTTCTAAATATTTATGTTTGCATATACAGGACAGCGCTGTCAGCAGTGGTTGGAGAAGCTTTTGGTAGTGAGTGGCAGTTACTGCACAGAGACTTGCTGGTCAGTGCCCAGAATAAATGGCTGTGGGGTGCTCAACTCTAGATGGGATGGCTGGGGGAGCACCCTGGCAGAGGGAGGAGTGTTGGGGAATGCTACTTTTTGGTTGTGATGTAGCCATTACACTCTTGAATTCTCAGAAGCTATGATTACCTAAGACCTGCACAAGACTGGGCCCATCACTCTTCCGTTATAGACTCACAATGGCTAGTCCCTTCCTGAAGACTTATAGACAGTTAAAGGTTGCTAGCAAGAAGGACCTATAGGCAGTTGATGGCTACTGGAGAAGGAAGGGTTGTAGCCACTGATAAGTTGTACACATTCCTGTATATAACCTTAATTAAACTTACTTGGTCACCAAAACATTACATTAAATTAAAAAGAGACATGAAAATTCTTGCCATGCAAGCATGAAGACCTGGGTTTGATCTTTGACATGCATGCCAAAAGCTAGGCATTCAGTTTTCAGCACTGTTGTAAAAAGCAAGGGGTGGGAATATGTATGCACTTGTAACAGCAGAGCCAGGGCCAGGGCCAGGGAGAGAGAGAGAGAGAGAGAGAGAGAGAGAGAGAGAGAGAGAGAGAGAGAGAGAGAGAGAGACTGAGATAGAGAGTGAGAGAGTGAGAGAGCGAGAGAGGAAGATACCTGGGGCTTGCTGGCCTGCCTACTTAGTGAGTCCCAGGTCTTAGTAGGAGACCTTCTCTCTCTCTAAAAACTAATGTAGATTAGGAGACCTTCTCTCCAAAAACTAATGTGGACAGCTCATGAAGAACAATACCAACGGCTGACCTCTGGCTTGCACACATACTGTCATGTATGTGTACCCCCATACACGCAGACATGCACAATAACACATACTTGCACACATAAACATAGATGTAAAACTACATCATATACATGTATAACATATCAATATAAAACAAATTATTACATACATTTAATATATATTAATCAAAGCACAAAAGGTTAGCCTCTGGTAAGTGGATGTGGCATCTCATAGCTTTTACTTGTGTCTCCCTATGCCAGCTGTGTCTTTTCTGTCATGAGACGCTTGATTTTTTTTGTTTTTTTTTTTGGCAGACTGTGGTAGTGGCATTTGCCATGTTTATTTTTTATTTATTCTTAGTTCAAATTATTAATCTATTTGAGAATTTCATACATGTATACAATGCATTTCGACTATACTAACCTTATCTTTCCCCTGCAATCTCTCAAAGACACTCCCACATCTCCCTCTATCTTACTTTGGGTTTCTATTGCTGTGAAGAGACTCCAAGACCACGGCAACTCCTAATAAGAAAAATGTTTAATTATGCTAGTTTACAGTTCAGAGATTTAGTCCATTATCACCATGGTGGGAAGCATGGCAGCACACAGGCAGACACGGTGATGGCAGAAGTAGCTGAGAGTTCTCTATCGTATCTACAGGCAGCAGGAAGGGACATTGATCATGGCTTGGGCATCTGAGACCTTAAAGCCCACCCACACAGAGACACACTTTCTCCAACAAGGCCACACCTCCTAATAGTCTCATTCCCTGTGGGCTTTTGGGGCCGTTTTTCTTCAAACCACTGCAGCCTCTCAACTTTATATCCTCTCCCCCTACCCTCTCATACTCATTGACCCAGCTAGTGCTGCCTGTATGCACATGGGTATAGAAGCAGCCGCGAGAGCATGAGTACCTATGAGAAGTCACACTCCTGAAGAAAACTGCCTCTTCCTTCTCCAGCAGCTATGCCAATAGCTATCAGTTAGGGGTGAGGCCTTGTGGGCATCCTTCCATCCATGTTGAGTACCTGTCTTAATACAATTTATTTATTTGTTTGTTTGTTTGTTGTAACCCGCACAATCTTCTCGCCGGCAAGAACGCATGCAGGCACACAGGATCCTTCCGCAGCACGTGTTTTATTCCCAAGCATGGAGGAAGAGAGAGGGAATTGAACATGGTGCCGCCTATATATACCCTTTGGGGTGGACATATATGATTGGCTGCTTGCTCAAATTCCCATGTTCCCCTGCCACTGTACATGCGCAGTTTTACTAGTCCAATGGCGGATGTGACGTCCCAAGCTGGGTGGTGACTAGGCGTTCCTTTGCCACTGCGCATGTGTGGTTTTGTTATCTCATGCACGTCAGGTGTCAGCATGATTAGCTTCCCACAGTTTTAATTTTTTTTTGGTTTTTAGAGACAGGGTTTCTCTGTGTAGCCCTGGCTGTCCTGGAACTCACTTGGTAGACCAGGCTGGCCTCGAACTCAGAAATCCACCTGCCTCTGCCTCCCAAGTGCTGGGATTAAAGGCGTGTGCCACCACCGCCCAGCCTATTTGTTTGTTTTTTAAGACAGGGTTTCTCTGTGTAACTACGCTGGCTTTCCTGAAGCTCACTTAGACCAGGCTGGTTTTGAACACATAGAGTTACTCCTGCCTTTGCCTCCTGAGTACTGAGATTAAGGGCATGTGCCACCACTATCCGATAATATTGAATAAATTAAAGTATAAACACATAGACTTTGATCATACCATTTGATCAAAATATGATACATAGACTTTGGGGAAAAGGGTTGGAGTTTGTGCAGTTATCATGATATATACTCTTTTGGGGGAATTCTCTTTAAGAACAGACTATAAAATTATTTACATGACCTGGAAGGGCCCCTCCCAGTATATTGAAAGAATCCATGTAAATGAGAAACCTGAAGCTTAGCTTTTCTCAGCTCGATGGAAAATTTCCCAGGATAGAACATAATTGGTAACCTATGATTGTACATTTGTTTCACTTTTAATTTTTTTGAGATGGAGTCAAGCTGACCTAAAACTCACTATCACCCAGTCTAGTCCCACTCTTAGAGTCATCTTCCTGCTTCAGCCTTGCAAGTGCTGGCATCAGAGCCGTGAGCCACCACACACTGAATAAGACAGGGTCTTGCCATCTATGGCACAAACTTCTATTTCTCCTGCCTCAGCCTCTCATAGTTTACGTTTCCTAGGATGTGCCACTTCATTTAAGTTGTTTCTTTTTCTTGTTTATTTTAAATCTTGTTTTGTTTTATCCACTAAAACACATATTCAGGTGAACAGCTTATAACTAAATCTTGTCATATGTATGTATGTATGAATATATGTATGTACATATGTATGTATATTATGCATGCATGTATGCATGTATGTGCATATGCATGTTCTCATTTTCTTGGGATAACCTTCTAGAAGTCGGCTTAGTTGGTCAAGTAGTATGACCATGTTAAAAACATTTATCACCATATTGCTTATGCTTCTGGCAGGACATAGGCATTCTTTCCTCCAGTCTGTCACTTTGCTTTTGCTTTATGATTTTTTTTTCATTTGACTTCCATCAAGTCAGAGCTTGAGGTTCCCCTATCCAACCCCCACTTACTCTCCCCCTAAACTGTCTGGCACATTACTAAGGACCTGCTCCTGTATACTGAGTGTATTCTTTATCATCCTCTCCCTAAATATTCATCACTCACTTGTCCTTTCAAAAGACATTAATTTTATTTTATGTGAGGAGTGTCTGTCTGCTTGTGTGTATGTGCACCATGTGTGTGCCTAGTGCGTGTGGAGGCCAGAAGAAGACTTTACAACCCTGGTAACACAAATAGATGTCTGTGAGCTGCAATGTACCAACTCTGGAATCTCTTAACTGCTGAGCCATCCATCTAGTCCCTTGCTTGCCTTTAAAGTCACCTCTGGTACCGAGCCTTTTCTGAAATTCCCAGAGAGAACCAATGTTTTCCCATATGCTTTGACCCCAGCATCTGAAACACCATATTGTGCTTTATTTAGGTTGAAATAAAGAGCACAATTCTTTACAAGATTGGAAATAATTTTTCCAGAGCATAGAGTCTGTTACAGAATGTAGATGTACATTTGTGCAGGTTCAATAAGTAAATGAGTTAATTACAGTGCAAAGATAATTGTTTAGAAATTCAGTTACCTATGGTTTGCTCTCTCTCGGTCTCTCACTTATTAACTTAACTCCAGTGAGTCACCTGTACTCTTGCAGTACAGGTGGCCTTGGGACTCACTGGAGACAGTGTCAAAAGTTCCAGCAACTAGTGACAGAATTGGCAGGCAGGGTGTGCTGTGGCTGTCCTCAGTCCTGTCAAAGATTTCTTGTTGTCAGTATTAAATTTAGGACATTAGTCCATGCTGTGTTGATATTAAAAGCTTTGCATATCCATGAGAGGCTGAAAGTGCTCATGCTGTGTCAGCTGTACAGACTCCACCCCCAAATCTAGGAGTATGGAAGAGAAACCAGTGTAGAGAGAAGTCAGGGAGTGTCCAGCAAGGGCTAGACCTGACCTTAGCTTCTGGTGACTGGTACAGGTCCAAGAAACTTTGATTTCCTTATACCTGGGAAGGTGGGATGTTTTCTTTTGTGTACACCCCCCCCCCAGTCCCTCACCCATACCCCTCCTACAGGAGTCCTGCTTATGAGGGTGATGCCTGGGATTGATAGATAACAAGAAATCCTGGTGGTTCCTGGGTTTCTGAATCTATGCTAGGCTTACTTAGGGCAGACCTTTCATTTAACGCAAAATTCCTGACTCAGTTTCCTTTAACTCTTCTTCCTCTCTCCCCCTCTCCTCCTCTCCCATTTCCCTTCCTCTTCCCTTCTGTCATGGCTATTCTTGGTTATCAACTTGACTTTATCTGGATTAACCAAAACTCAAGTGACTGGGTACATCTGTGAAAGACTTTTTCTTAATTAAATCATTTGAAATGGGAAGACTCATTTTTAATCTGGATCTTTTGAGCTGGGAAGACTGTCTCCATTAGGATTTTATTGTTGTAAAGAGACACTATGACCAAGGCAACTCTTATAAAGACAAACAGTTAATTGGGGCTGGCTTACTTCCTCCTACAAGGCCACAACTCCTAATAATGCCACTTCTTGTGTGCCAAGCATATTTAAGCCACCACAAAGACCAAACTCTAATCTTCTACTGACACCCAATGTAGAGGAGATGGAAGAAGGAAACTTGCTCTCTGCCTGCTTACTCCCTCACTAGCAAGTTCATTCCTTCACTGGCATTAGAGCCTACTTTTTTTTTTTTTTTTTTGGCTTCTGGCATATACTGAAGACCAGCTGAGACATTCAGCTCTCTTGCACTGAGCAACTACTAGATTCTTGGATTTTCCATTGGTAGACAGCCATTGTTGTACATGCTGAACCACAGCCTGTAAGACATTCTAACAAATCGTATGTATGTATGTATGTATGTATGTATGTATGTATGTGTATATATGTATGTATATGTATATGTATATGTATATGTATATGTATATGATGTATATGTATACGTATATGTATGTATGTGTATATCTCTATCTGTCTATAGATATGTAATCTATATCTACCCATCATCTATCTATGTATCTATCTATGTATCTATCTATGTATCTATGTATGTATGTATGTATGTATGTATCTATCTATCTATCTATCTATCTATCTATCTATCTATCTATCTAT
>JANHMN010000004.1:124851996-124868969 GCA_030674055.1 Rhabdomys pumilio
TATCTATCTATCTATCTATCTATCTATCTATCTATCTATCTATCTATCTATCTATCTATCTATCTATCCATCCACTTATCTATCTATATCACTGACAAAACCCTTTCCCTTCCCCTCCTGTTCCCTTCCCCTTCTTCCTCCTTCCCCTTTCCTCCCACTAAGCCTAGCTGCTGGGAGTCTGGAGAAAGGAAGAACCCCCAGGATTTCTTAATAGTAATTGGCAAGCTCAGTGAGAGAGATAGAGTGTGACTGAAGAAGATACCCAACCTTGAACCTCTTGCCTTCATAAGCACATGTGCACACATATACTCACCTACCAGCACACACAAACATGTGTGCTCTCACACACAAAAATGAAGTAAAATGTAAAGCCCGGGAGGACTGTATATTTGTAGCAGAACACGCACACAGCACAAACCAGGCTCTAGATTCAATCCCTGGCCTGCCATCCAAGAGCCCTTGGCAATCAGTAAATCAAACCTATGTAGTTTGAAAAGCAATAGTACATTCTAGACATTGGTGGAGCTGCAGGTTCTCAAGCCTGTGACTCACCTATCACCTCTGATGTTCAGTCTGTGCCCTAACATTGTCCCATCCACAGGTTAATGCCTGGGCCCCCGTCTTTGGAATTATTCACTATGGACCTTCAGGGCTCATCTCCGACCAAGCACAGCTCCAAATATATTCAGTTTGTGTTGTTGTCCTTCATTCTGTCCTATGGTTTATTTCCTTTGAGGTCTGCTTACTTTTGCTATTTTCTTATGCTCAGTGATCTTTCCTTGCAAGCCTGTGGAAATCATGAGTCATGACCAGCCTGGAAAGTGAGAGCAAACATTTTCAGTTTTATCCTGGTCTGTCTGTTCCAATATTGAGCAAGGGGAAGCACTGTCTCACCTTCACCCTGTTCTGCCAAGGTGCCTGACTTTCCTATTAAAACCAGAAGGTGAGTTATGGATACCAGGCCAGTGTGGAAAAGATTAAGCTCCTCCTCTGTCGAAACATCCTATTAATCAGCAGAGACAAGCTGCCAGCATGACAAGGCTCTACCCATAATCCCTTAGGGCCTGCTATTACTTCAGCCTCAGGAATCATAAATACCTCCAAATTGTAGACACTCTCAGCTTGTTTTTAATCTCCTTGAAATCTGCCCTGGGTCCTGACAAATGCCATCCATGACTGACTCAGAATCTCCACAGGAGACAGCTGCAGAGCTTGCTTTCAGGTAGAGCCCCAGCTGGCAGTTTGGGCTCTGGTGGGAAAAGGTCCTTAGTCATCATTGTGATTTATCTGGGAGTTGGTGGCTCGTGCCTATCACCTCTGCAATGGGGATGCTGAGGCAGGATAGTGAGTTCTAGGCCAGCTTGGACTACATAGTGAGTTCCAGGCCAGCTTGGGCTATATAGTGCGTTTCAGGACAGTGTGAACTAGATAGTGAATTCTAAGCCAGCTTGGGCTACATAGAGAGTTCCAGACCATTGGGATACAATGTGAGAAGGTGTCTCAAAACAAAATCATCCCTCCCTCCCCCAAACTCTTCTAATTTCAATGAATCATTTAACTGCATGAGGAAAATATTATGCATTTATTGTTTAAAGGGCTGTACCCTCTACATTTGGGAAGCCTGGGAGAAAGCCTTGTTTCCCCAATGTTACCTATGTTCTCCAATGCTAGTCTCTGATGTGTGGTCCAAGTCTTCATAAGTAATGAGAGATGTATACTCCAACCCCACTGTGGATACTGTCAGTCTGTTTAGACTTGTTTCAGTGAAGGACACTCATCTTTCCTGAGATCACACTCCCATCTCAGAGTGGTTCTCCAGAGCTCTGCCATGACAGTGGTAGGTGTCAGCTGGGACACCGAAGACAGCAGAGCACCTTGAATTCTCTAGTTTCATCCTGATTCCTTCTCACTATGTAGCATAACACCCTTCTCACAGAGATAAGGACCCAGATGACCTAACCCATTATCAGCCTCAGCACCAAGCTGTACACTCCACACATGAGGAAGCACCACTGGGTACAGACAAGTAAATCCTTGATTTCAGGATATTTCTCAAGAAAAAGGTACCAAATATGTTTGTAAGCTTTCTATTGCTGTGACAAAATACTTGGGCAAATCAGCTTACAGAAGGAAAGATATATCTTGGATCAAGACTTTCATCCATAGTCATCAGTCTGGGTTTTTTGTTTGTTTGTTTGTTTGTTTTGTTTTTTTAAGCCCTGACACGGAGCACTGTGGGGCAAAGATACAGAAGTATAAAGTTGAGTACATGGTGACAGCCAGATGCAGAAAAGGGGAGGAGAGATAATGGAAGTGGGGGGCAAAGTATGTTCTTCAAGGGCACGAGTACAAGCTCCAACTTTCTTTAATTAGGTCTCACATCCTAAAGTTTCCACCACCTCCCAGTAGCCCTGTAAGCGATGAATCCAGGGTCAGAGCTCCAAGACCCCAATATTTTTCACAAGCTCCACCTGTGAAGACTGTTACATGAGACAAAACCTTCAACATACAAGCTCTTGGGGGACATTTAAGAACCAAGTTATGGGTCTGGTGAAAGGGCTCAATCAAGAGCATGTTCTGTTCCTGAAGAGGACCCAAGTTCAGTTCTCAGCACTTAAATCAGCCTGGAACTCCAGCTCAAAGGTATTCAATACCTTTTTCTGGATTCCATAGGCATTTGTATTCTCATATACACATCTTACCCCTTGACACATAAACAAAATTTAAAATAAAATCTTAGAAAAAAAGAACCATGGTATCATAGACAATGATAGGTTGACATGTGTGGTTTTATCTTTATCTAGAATCCATTCCCTTCTGGTGACAGAATCCATGTGTTCTTCACCTAAACTGCCCTTATTGTGCATGTGTCTGGGTATATATATTCATTCCAGAATCTTATGATAGGCTTATAGCTAGCTAACCAAAACATTATATTCATTTTCTCTGGCTATCTTAGTTACTGTTCTTTGACAGTGAAGAGTGAACATGACCAAGGCAACTCTTATAAAAGAAAACATTTAACTGAGAGATTGCTTACAGTTAAGAGCAGTGGTCCTCTACCTTTCTTTAATACAGTTCCTCATGTGACAGTGACTCCCAATTATAAAATTATTTTCATTGCTACTTCATAACTGTAATTTTCTACTGTTAAGAATTATAATATAGATATATTGTCTTCTGATCATCTTAGGCAACCCCTGTGAAAAGGTTGTTTGACCCCCAAAGGGTTGTAATCCACAGGTTGAGAACTGCTGGTTTAGAGCTTGGTCCATGATTATCATGGTGGTAAGCAGATAGGCATGGTGCTTGAGCCATAGCCGAGAGTTTTACATCCTGGTTCGCACTAGCAGGCAGAGATGGAGGGGGATGGACAGAGACTGGGCCTGGCGTGGGTTTTAAAACCTCAAAGCTCATGCTAGTGACACATATGCTCCCTCAAAGCCACACCTACTCCAGAAATGACACACCTTTAAATCCTTTCCAAGCAGTTTCACTAACAGGGCCCCAAGCATTCAAAGGTTCGAGCCTTTGGGGGCCAGTCTCATTCACACCACCACACTGATCACAATGATGGACTTAGGGGATGGGGATGTAAGCCAAGTAGGCCTGATGTGACTCTTACCCAAGATTTTGCTTTGAGCTGTGAGGAAAACCATGAACATTCTCACTTTGTTATAGAAAGTGAGCTTGCAGCTGCTGAGCCAGTGGAGAAAAGCCTGCTTGAGACTGAAGAGCTAAGCTAAGGAGAAGGGAGACACCCAGTGTCACTGGCATGGTTACAGCCCCGGAAGCTAGCTGGGCTGGTAGTTTCTCACATGTATGAAACTGTTATCATTTCCTTAAGCCAATGTTGAGTTTGCTAACACTTGTTTTTAAATGAATATTTATTTATTTATTTAAAGATTATTTATTTTATGGATTCAAGTGCTCCATCTTTATGGTCACTATAAGAGGGCATCAGATTCCATTACAGATAGTTGTGAGCTACCATGTGTTTGCTGTGAATTGAACTCAGGACCTCTGAAAGAGCATCCAGTGCTCCTACCCAGACCCATGAAATTTTATTTTTGATACAGACTCTTGTCATATATCTCAAGCTTGTCTAGAATACCTAATCCTCCTATCTCAGCCTCTTGAGTGATGGAATTGTAGGGATGTGCTGACACCTTCAGGTTAATCAATGGATGGTTAGTTACCATTTATTGAGTAGTTACTATGTGCTGAGCATTGTTCTTGGTGCTCTGGGTACATTCATTCATTTAATCTTGTGAAAGAGGAGCCATATAACCTTTACTTTTCAATCATAAAAATCTTTGTTTTTCTTAAGAGATTTATTTATTTAATGTATATGAGTGCTTTGACTACATATCTGTCTGCATAAAGAAAAGGGCATCCAGTCCTGTTATATTGTGAGCTGTCATGTGTGTGCTGGGAATTAGACTCAGAACCGTTAGAAGAATACCTAGTACTCTTAATCACTGAACCATCTCTCCACCCTATCAGTCACAGAATCTTAAGGCTATGTAAGTATCCTGGGGGTGTGGGATTAGTTAATACTAATTCTGAAATTCAAATCCAAACCACTGTATTTTAGGAGTGAACACTTAAACAATAAACCTTTAAAATCTTTTAAAATAACCTGGCAAAATTCTAAAGTGTTCAATTTTATTTCTTAGGCTGTTAGAGCTTGAGGGAGTTAGCAAAGTGACATTCACCATCATCCTAGCTCATGGGAGGTAAAAGCAGGAGGATCAGAGACATTCAAAGTCAGCCTTGGGCACCCGAGACTCTGTCTCAGACAAACAAGCAAAATCAGGGGAGAGAAAAAAAACAAAACAGAAAACAAAGACTTTGTGAACACATAATAAAACAAAATAACCACAAAACACAAATCACAGTTTGTAGCCTTCTCAGAACAGTGGGTGGGAATCACATGTCACATACTGAAACTCTATGCAGTAATCACTCTTCCCTGTGGTATTAGGGATCAAAACCAGAGCCTTGCACGTGCATGAGTGTTGCCCTTCCCATACCCTTAGTTAACCATCCTACTTTACAGTCCTGCATGGCTGAGCAAGGGACAGAGTGACATAGTTCCCACCGCTGGAACAGAGTAAGCAGAAAATGAGCCTCCACAAGAGTTGACAGTCGTGGTTGTAAGGCTTGTTTGTATGATAATGTACCTATTTACATGTTCCTCCTTTAAGGAATGTCCTCTCTGTCAAGGTTAATGACTCCATGACACACAGAGTCCGGGAGATCTCTGGAGAGTTAGCACAACTCTTTTAGAATTTTTTTCTAACAGGATTTCTGATTTTGGTTGGAAAAATCCATGGGGAGTGAACACAATCTCTTTTAGATTTTTTTTTCTAGAAAATCCAAGAATTTTTTTTCTAGCAGCTTTTCTGACTTTGAATAGAAACCCCATGAAGTACCCAGAGAGCTTTAAGAATTTTTTCCAGCATGAGAGAATTGTCTCTAGCAGAGAGCTGTCTGGAGCAAGGAAGGAGCTGTCTCAAGCAGAGAGCTGTCTCGGGCGACTACAGAGCCAAGCGCTATCTGGAGAGAGCAGCGATCTCTGGCGCAATCTCAAGCAGACTACAGACTGTCAGCTTGTACCCACGATTTAACTTTGAGTTGTTCTTTTGGCTGCTCCCAAACACCCCTTCCTCAGAACCCCTCTCCAAGCAGAGGTTGGTCCTCAGCAGATGGTGACTTAGTCTCTTTGTCCCTCTGAGATGTGCCCGTGTCAGTTGTCTCATGTTCTTACCCCATCCCTTTGTCTGTGGTGAGTCTTGCTTCAGAAGACTATTGCCAGAGTTTAGATACTATAAATTAATTATAACCGTGTTCCATTTTTGCTTTGTAATGCTCTAACTAAACACTGATAAAAATTAACTGGAGAAGGAAAAAGTTAATTTGGCAGGTCCCAACTTACCATCAAGTGAAGTCAGGGTGGAACTCAAGGCAGGAACCTAGCTGCGGGAAGTACAGCATAAATTGTGAAAGAATATGGCTCTTTGGCTTTCTCCCCAATGGCTTGCTCAGCCTGCTTGTTTGCTTGCTTGCTTCTTTTTTCTTCTTCTTTTCTTTTCTAAAGTGAGTAATTTATTTGAAATTTAAAAAATGAACAAAAGAAAATGAGAATGCCATAAACACTAAAATCCTACACTATTTAAACATTTTTCTTTATTTAAAATAGATTTTTCATATGCTATATCCTGATATATTTATATTATATCATTATATCTCACATAATATAACCCCCCTGTGCTACCCACCCACCTCTACACCTCTCAGTTTCTTCCTACATTAACTCCCACCCAGATTCACCCTTTTTCTACTTCTTGTTTGAAAACACTCAGATTGCTTTCTTACACATTCCTGGACCACCTGCCCAGGGATGGTACTGCCCACCGTGGGCTGGGCTCTGCCTCATCATTAATCAAGAAAATGCCCCATGGGTTTACTTACAGGCCAATCTGATAGAGGAGTTTCCTCATTTGAGGTTTCCTGTTCCAAGATGACTCTACCTGTGTCAAGTTGAGACACAAACCTCATCAGTATAAATTGTATTTCTATTTTCCCAAGAAGTACACTTCAGCCTCTCTGCTGTGTAACAAGACAGAAGAGTGCACATGTAGCTTTCAGCATGACACTGTGAACATCTTTCCAGATGTTGGAAGACGCTGCATAAAATCAATCTCTTTAGTTACCTGTGCTTAACTATGATTGGAGTAGACGGCAGAAACCACTTCATGGAAGGAAGACTGGATTGTCTCACAGTTTCAAGGGCTCTTAGTCCATCATAGCAGGAAACTGTGGCAGAGCCCCTTTGTTGTGGCATCTGGAACACAAGATAAGAGTTCTTCAAGGCACAGTAAACAAGGAAGCAGAGAGCTAACTGGAACCAGGGAGGACCCTATAACCTTTAACCCCTTCCTTGGCTGTTATAGTGACCTATTTCTTTCAGCTAGGCCCCAACTAAAGGTTCCACAATCTTCTGAAATAGCAGTGCTAGCCATCTGGAGAATAAGTATTCAAAATATGAGTGAGGTGGGGTAGAGGTATTATTTTTCTCATTAATTTATTAGATCTCTAAAATCTAGCCTTATGGCTTCAATGAGACCCTCTGTATTCCTGTTACCCAATCCATTGGCAACTTGGGGATTATGATGCTTTGATTTTGTGTTGACTAGCCCAGTCTCCATCGCTCACTAGGAGAATGACCTACACTCAGACACTGAAACCCAGAAGGATGATTGGAAATGCTGACATTGCAAAAGAGAGACTGATGCCTGGCAGGCCTCAAACAGCAATGCTCG
This sequence comes from Rhabdomys pumilio, assembly GCA_030674055.1. NCBI lineage: Eukaryota > Metazoa > Chordata > Mammalia > Rodentia > Muridae > Rhabdomys > Rhabdomys pumilio. The sequence goes on from JANHMN010000004.1 coordinate 124,859,325, forward strand.
ATACAGTCCTCAGAGCAAAAGTTAGCAGTCCAACCATGTCTTCTTCCAAATTTGTTGATATTTCATGTAGTTCAAAATATAATGGCTGCTTAATTTGTTTGCAAAGGGGGTAAGAATAAAAACATAGGGAAAAAGTTAAGCATAAATTTATACTCAGAAATCCAAAAGAGCTGAGTGGAGAACTTCCTTCTGATACTCATGGGGACTGAGGAAAAGAAAAGAAAGACACCTTCTGCTGACAGAGTCCCTGAGGGGACGTCATTCAGTTGGTTGAGAGCCTGAATCCCAGGGCTTGATTTCCAGCATGTAGTGACATATATTCCTTCAATCCTGGCTCTTGGGAGGTAGATCAAAAAGTTCAAGGTTATCCTCACATTCATAGAGAGTTTGGGGTCAGCTTGAGCTGGAGGAGAAGTGTAGGGAAGGAGGGAGTGAGTGGGAGAGAAAGAGAGCAAGTACATATGTGTGTGTGTGTGTGTGAGAGAAACAGAGAGAGACAGAGAAAGAAAGATAGAGAGCCAGAGAGAGTTAATTAGGTACAAATGGTGGAGTTGCTTGGAGAATATATTCTAGCACTGAAACTTGGGAGAAAAAACCCCACTCCCTCATTTCAGCCTACAATAATGCTGAACAATGAGTGCCTTGGGTTGGGGTTCTTAAAATTGGAGTCATTGATTTCCTGCACAGATGACTCAGTGAGGGTGAGCTTTTAGAAGAAGGCCTTAAGGAATGGAGAGAAGTGAGTCAGGCTAGAGGAAGAATCCTAGCAAAGATGTTCTCTCCTCAGTGTGGTCCTGTAGGTTCTAGAGTTGGAGAAATAATGACTGTCCTGCCTTGATGTGAGAGGGGAGGAGTCTGACCTTCAGTATCTTTATCAGCATGAGGCATAGCACATTTTCTAGGTATCTACAGATGATAAAAAGCTGGCCAGTCCAGAGCAATTTTCTTACTGCACGGCTTGAGCAATTGTCCACTGACAGGCTCAGCAGACATAGACATATGGGCAGAAAGATGGGTTCAGTAGCCTGAAGAGCTGTGGAGAGGATCTCAACAACATCTTTTAAGGAGGGAAACATCTGTGATCCAGGAAATAGTTCCAGAACACTCATTAACAGAGCCTGATGTGCCTCATTCGAGAGCCCCCAAAGCCCACCAAGGAGGTGACTCTCACGTGATCACACTAGGGTCTCTTCATTCAAGCTCAAGCTTGGGCCACACCACCATCTTTGATGTAGCAGGACAGGAGGGTGAAGCCTTGAGCTTTTAGCTGGACAAGGTTTTATAGGAAATGGCAAGCAAGCAAGGGGGTTTCTAGCCTGGCACACAGGACCAAGCCAGCTCAGTCTGTCAACAGACTGTCTCAAGGGAGGGAGTGAGAATTGATAGGAAAAAAGACAATTAGACAACACTATAAGATAACTCCAGCCATGGCTGAGGCTGAAGCAGGCTTATTTTTTTCCCCAGTCTTCATTTATACGAGTACATGCAAAGAATATGGTCAGTCCTAAGGCATAAACAAAGTAGTTAAGGAACAAACAAACAAGGCATAAACAAAGGTCCTATGATTACTGTATTCAGAGTCCTTAACAAGACCCATCAAGATTCAAAGATCTCGATGATCTCAGCAGTCGTTTCCCACGAGTACCCTTACCTTGTTTTCTGAGATAAGGTCTCTTGATGTCCTGGAACTTGGCAACTAGTCTAGGCTGTCTGGCTACGAAGACCAGGATTCTGCCTGTTTTTGCCTCCTCAGTCCTGAGGTTACAAGTGTGTGCAAAGACTGCAAAGATCACCAAAATACATTCCTCAGTTCTATTCATCTTGAGCCTACTTCCCAATGTCAAATTCCTGCCACATTTCTAGAAGTGGTCCCAAGAGTTCTCCACATACACATCTGACTGGGGGGTTATTATGGAATTTTGCTGCCCTTTAAACTAATTGGTTGGTGCTGGGAGTCAAATCATAAACTTAACTTATGCTTTCTTTCTGATTAGTGGTTGTTAGGAAGTGAAGTGCCAGGGGCAGCCTTGTTAGAGAGAGTTAGAGAGGCTTGTTTGGGAGTAACCTGGAAACTGGTGCTAGATGCTTGTTGGGGAGTAATCACTAAATCACCAACCAAAGAATATTGAGGGACTCATGGCTCCAATTGCATATGTAGCAGAGGATGGCCTTTTCTGGCATCAGTGAGATGGGAGGCCCTTGGTACTGTGAAGGCTTGATGCCCCAGTGTAGGGGAATGCTAGGGGAGTGGGTGGGTGGGTGGGTGGAGCACCCTCATAGAAGCAGGGAGGAGGAGGGGTGGAATATGGGGTTTTCAAAGGGGAAACTGGGAAGGGGGATAACATTTGAAATGTAAATAAATAAAACAACCAATAAAAAACTAAGAGATAAAGAATATTTACATTTGGGCTAATACAAAGCTCTAGGTAAACTCAAGGCAGAGGAATTTGTGTCATTCTTTTTATCTTGGTCATCCCGGTAAACCCCTAGAAACAGTGATCACGGGACTTTGTTTATTGCCTTGTTTTGTATCTTGACTATTTGTGTTTATTGCCTTGTTTGTTCCTTGACCTAAAACTGACCTTGTTATTTGCATGTACTTAAAATGGTATAAAAGTAAACTGGGAAATAATAAACTGGCTTCAGCCTCAGCACTGGCTGGAGTCATATTCTAGTGTTGTCTAATTGTCTTTTTCTTTTTAATCCCTGCTCCTTCCTTGGAGAACCCGTTGACTGACTGAACTGGCTTGGTCACCCATAGAGTCAAGTGTTGGGCTGAGAGATGCTGAACCATTCTAGAGAGATGTGAATTGGTCTGTGAGAGTGAACAGACAGACGAATGGAAGTATGGTAACTCAAGGGTGCTGCATTAAGCATTTGGACCATGCTGAGGTAAAGTCTGTGGGACAATTGAGAGTACCTGGCTGTTGGTCCCTTGACATTTGTACTGAATAGTTAAGAAGAGGTTGGTGGGACTGCCATTATTTTTCTCTGTAGTGCTGTTAGGCTCTTGGTTATGGGGGTCTCTGTGAGGCTGTTGAGCTGTTTGTGCCCATAAGTTCTCATGACCTAGTCTCTCTGGTATGGTTTTAAGGTGACCTTGAGTTCGTGTATTCCCAATCTACTTCATAGGTTCACAGGTTGCGCCTTTTTACTTGCACGATGAGCACATTGTTTTCCAGGGTGTGTTTCATGATTCCTGTTGGACAGGTATCTACATGCACAAGGAAGATGTAAAGTCATCATGTCTTTATATTTGCTTTCAAAATGAAGCCAACTGCTGCTTATAAAATGGACTTACCCAGGCCAGGGCACAGCTAGAAAGCTACTGTTTGCACTATCTAGAGAGACTTAGAGCAGGACATAGCTTGATCTTCAAAGTAGCCAAGACTGGTCTTGAACATACAGTGATCCTCCTACAATACACCACCGCCCCACACAGTGCCAAGATTACAGGCATGTGGTGCAACCAACCCCTTGTATTGTACAGTTGAATTAGAATAGAAAGAATATTTATGGAGACATGGGAAGGGAGAAACCCCTTCACCTTGATATCTAGGTTGCATTTCCTGTTGGCCAAGAGTCAAGAATCTCTATGTTGGTCTAATTTTGCTATGCTGTGTGCACCTAGGAAATCATCCATTTAAGAATATTTTCCAATTTTATGGAATATAGGTTTTTAAAGTATGTACTTATGATTTTCTGAGTTTCTGGTTACTGTTACAAAGTCTCTGAGTTAACTGGTTTAAGTGTTTGTCTGTCTTGTTTCTTTTCTTTTCTTTCTTTCTTTCTTTCTTTTTTTTTTTTTTTTTTTTCCGAGACAGGGTTTCTCTGTGTAGCCCTGGCTGTCCTGGAACTCACTCTGTAGACCAGGCTGGCCTCGAACTCAGAAATCCACCTGCCTCTGCCTCCCAAGTGCTGGGATTAAAGGTGTGCACCACCACTGCCCAGCGACTGTCTTGTTTCTTTTCAAAGAGCCAGTTCTGGTTTTAGCGCTCCAGCTGTGACCTTGGACTTTGTATTGAATGACATCATTCCTACATTTAGAGCAAATACTTTTCAGTTTTTCTCCATTTAATACTATGTTGGATATAAGTACATCCTTATTGGGGTGAGATATGTTCCTCCTCGCTCTGATTTCCTCAGGGCTTGTATCATCAGGTGATTGTGTCATCTAGTTTTGGTACCAGAGCATATTGGCTTCATAAAGTGAATTTGGTCGTGTGCTTTCTTTTTTACTCTGAGGGTTAGTTAGAGGAGGAGGACTGGCATTACCTTTTCCTGAAGGCTCTGACAGAGTCTTGCAGCAAATCTGCTCAGTTCTAGGATTTGTTGGGGGAGGGGTTGGGAGAGATTTTATTATTATTTTCATCTCATTTCTGGTTCCATGTCCTTGAATTAATTTCAGAAGTTCCTATAGTCAAGGAACTCACCCATTGCTGCCTTCTTTCCTGTTGTTTCAGAATGTGTTTTCAAAGGTATTTCCTAAAAATCCTTTGGGTTTCACTAAAATCTGTTGCCACTTTCATTTTTTTAATCTCAAATTTGCAAATTTGATAACTTTCTCACTTTCTTTTGTTAGTCTAGGGATTTGTTTATTTTTTTCAAAGACTCAAGTCTTTGCTTTATTGATTCTTTGTATTGCTCTGCAGTCTCCATTTTATACATTCAACCCTAATTTTATCTTTATTTTTTTCTTGCTGTTCCCTGGTTTGGGACTTGATGCATTCTTGTTGTTTTTGTTTGTTTGTTTGTTTTTTAGGACTTTGAGGTTCATCATTAGGTTATTTATTTAAATGTGGATTTTAAGCATATGTACTTATACCCATGAACTTGCCTCTTAGAAGGTCCTTATGTATACCCTAAAGTTCTCGTAGATTTCTATTATAATTCGATTCTAAGAATTTTTTTTCCTGGTTTCTTCAATAATCCACTGGGTCATTCCAAAGTGTACTTTCAGCCTCTAATTATTTGTGCAGTTTCTATACTTTCTCTTGCTATCAACCTCTGTTTTATTCCACTATGATCTGATAAGAAAATACATTATTTTGACTCTTTCATATTTGTTAATACTTGCTTTGTAGTCCAGCATGTCATTTATTTTAGAGGCAGTTTCATGTCCCTATCAAAGAACGTGTCTTCCGTATCAGTTGAATGAATATCCTGTGGTTGTCTGTTAAAATTCATTTGACATCTGCTATAGTTTTTAACTTGGAAGTTTCATGTTTTTTAGTTTGGATGTCATATCTAAACATGAGAATTGAATATTGAAGTCATCCGTTGTTATTGTGTCATGACCTATCTGATTTTTTCTGTAGCCATTAGTGTTTATTTTATCAGATCGGGAGCCCCACCGTTTTGTACATAAATACTTACAAGTGTTGTATTTCTTTTGCCCCCCCCCCCTTGGGTATAATCATGTGTGTATGTGCATGTGTGCCTATAGTATATGTACATATGTGGACAGATGCATGTACTTGTTGTACATATGTAATCCATAGTGGATATCGGGTGTCTTTTATTACTCTCTCCTTCATTCCCTTGAGACATGGTCTTTCATGGGAGCTGAGCCGGTGGACGACAAACTCAGCAATCCCTTGTCTATTCCCTCACAGCAATGGTAAAAGAAACATACACAGTCATGCTAGGCTTTATATATGCGTACTAGAGATCCAAACTCAGGTCCTCATGCCTGTCCTGCAAGTTTCCCTGCTAAATCATCTTCTCTGCCCCACAGTTGTTATACCATCCTGATGAGTCAGTCCCTGTGCATTTCTTCTTTGTTTCTCTTAACTAAGTTTTGTTTGAAATCTACTTTATCAAATATCAGAATGACCATAGCAGCTTGTTTTCAGCTTCCAATGGCTTGGTAGATTTTCTCTCTTGACGCTATGTTTGTGAATGTCTTTGTTAGTGAAGTGTGTTTTTCACAGACAACAAATAGTTAAATTGACTTTTAGCCTACTAGGCTAGTCTGAATCTATTTACAGATGGGTAGAGGCCATGTCCATTTAAGGTTTTTTTTGTTGTCATTTTTACTTTTGAGACAAGATTTTGCTATGTAGCCTTGGTTGGCCTGGAACTCACTACATAGACCAGGCTGACTGAGAACTCGCAGGGATCCAGCTGCCTCTGTCTCCCAGGCATTGGGATTAAAGGCTGTGCCACAGTGCTCAGCACATTAAGGAGATTGTTAAGGGAGGTTTAGTTATTCCTGTAGTTCTGTTGGTTTATTCCAAGTTGTTGAATCATTATTTGTTTTTTTCTTTCTTTCATATTCATGTTTGAGTTTTCTGATTGTTCTGGGCACAATGAATTCTTTGCTAGCTCTCCTTTGTTAATTTAGACCTCTCACAAAGTTTGTTCTTTCCTTGGGCCTCAAGGCTGAGATTATCGTCTTCCTTCTTTGTGTATGTTACTCCCTTAAGCATCATCTGTAGCTGTCTCAGTTAGGGTTTCCATTGCTGCGATGAAACACCACGATCAAAGAGCAAGTTGGGGAGGAAAGGGGTTTATTTGGTTTATACTTGTACAGCAGTGTTCATCATAGAAGGAAGTCAGGACAGAAACTCAAATAGGGCAGGAACCTGGAGGCAAGAGCTGAAGAGGGCATGAAGGGGTGCTGCTTACAGGTTTGCTCCTCATGGCTTGCTCAGCTTGCTTTCTTATAGAACCCAGGACCACCAGCCTAGGGACAACACTACCCACATCAGTCTGGGCCCTTCCTTATCAATCACTAATTAAGAGAATGCCCTGCAGCTCTATCTTAGGGAGGCATTTTACTAATTGAGGCATCCTCCACTCACATGACTTTAGCTTGTGTCCTGTTGACAATAAAACTAGCCAGCCCAGTGCTATGGCTGGCAGTGGTGGCCTTGAATAAAATATCCTTATTTCCCTTCAGTAAGATGGGTTTATTGCAATCTTATTAGGAAGTTATTCATTTTCAGAGCTTGAAAAAAATTATTCTGTCTTTTCCTGGCCTTGAGGACTGTTGGTGAAAGGTAGTCTAGTTTTATTCTGATGTGCTTTTCTTTATATGTTTTACTATTGTTCCTTTCAAACTATATTTTTGATATATTGATTCTAGTATTTTATGTTAGTTATGTGTTTGGGTGTTTTTCCTACATGTATGTCTGTGTATCACATACAAACCTAGTTCCTGCAGAAGCCAGAAGAGAGCATCAGATCCCATGGAGCTGGAGTTGCAGATGGGTTGTGAGCCAGGATGTGAGTACTGGGAATTGAACCTAGGTTCTGGAAGAGCATAGTGTTAGAATGTCCCATATATGTTATCAGAGGAGAAAAGTAACATGCACACTGATACATGGGTTGTTATAGGAGTGACCAAACACATTTTTGGGCTTCAAGGTCCATTACAATAGTCCGGTACCTGACACGTTCGGCTGGGTCAAGAACCTGAGACTAGAGTACTAGAGAAAAATCGAGTACTATTCTGCTAAACAGTCACAGCAGTAAAATGATTCTTAGGGACACAGCGCTACAGTTACAGATCTTCTCACCACTCACCACTCATCAGGGCAGCTACTTCTTGGAGTAGGTGGCAAAGGGGAAAGAGACACTATTTGACGACATACAGAGAATAAGAGATTTTGGGGTACTCAGTCCTAAATGGGATGTCTGTGTCATACCTCTTTCCTCAAGAGTCAGGATCTATGCAGAAGAGGAGGAGGAAAGATTGTAAAGGCCGGAGATGGTGGCTGATTTCAGGAAAGACAGATGCACACAGGAACTCACAGCATTTGTACAAGACAGCATGTCTCTCAAGCCAGAGGAAGTCCCACCTCTACCTGAGGAATTATTGATATTTGATTGTTCCTGGGTGAAGGAAAGTCAGTTTTTTTCCAATAGTCTGATACCTACTATGTTGGTCGTACTGCAGGGCAGGTCTCATACACGGGGGTACTCAGCCAGCACAAACTGGACTCTATGAGCTAGAGAGAGAGAAAGAGAGAGAGAGGAAGAGAGAGAGAGAGAGAGGGCATGAGAGAAGGAGAGATGCAGGAAGGATCTGGGACAAGTTGGGTAAGGGGAATGAATTTGATAAAAAAATACAGTGTATGAGATTCTCAAAGAATTAATAAAAGCATAAAATAATAAAAGTCTAAACTAAGATAAAAATGATAAATTATTTCTCTGCCACTGAGTGAAATGAGCCTATTCAAGCCAGATTGGATCATATTAAATACAGGTTTTTGGGTAACCTGCTCTCTGGCAAGTTCATCGGCCCCAGGGAAGGAAGCCAGGGAAGGTACCATGGGAAGGGAGGGAGAGGAGAGGGGGAAGAGAAAGAGAGAAAGAGTATATACAGAAAGAAAGAGGCAGAGTGAGGAGGAGGGGAGAGAAAGAGGGAGACAGGGAGAGGGAGAGGGAGAGGGAGAGGGAGAGGGGGAAGAAGAGGGAAAGGGGGAGGGTGAGGGAGAGGGAGAGGGAGAGGGAGAGGGAGAGGGAGAGGGAGATCAAAATGTCTGGATTACATAGAGAAGAGGCTCTGGGAGAAGAGCCCAGGTCCTGAGTTGGAAAGTTCACAGTGGGGGCAGGGTGTGCCAGGCAGGGACTGAGGGATGCTGGGAGAATCTGGAGGCCAGGTCTGCTTTGGTGTGTAAGATATGCATCTCAGTCTTTTGTCCAGGGGTCTGAAACCAAACAAAAAATGCACAAACAAAATTAGCTAAACATGTAGAAGAATAAAAACTTATAATTAAAAAGATAACAACACAAAAAACATAATAAAGGAAGAGAGAAGAGATTAAAAAAAAAGTATCCATGTGCTTTCTTTCTGGGCCCTCAAAACTTGGGGACAGCTAATTCTATGCAGAGGAGTGGGTGTGAGCTGGACTTCATCCTGCTTGACTGTGCATTGGACAACTGTCCTTTGTACACTACAGCTATCTCCACTGTAGAGCCAGGGGCCTGGGCTGGCCTCACTTAGCTTTGCAGTTTGTGAGTGGGCGGGTTCTGGGTCTCCTCAGATCATACTTCATGCAGTGCCTACGGTACTATTGGCAGCTGTGTTGAGAATGTGGGAAGTAATTACAGCACTAAGATCTATACAGGAGAATTGCCTTAAAGATGTCGTAATCATTAATCACTTTGCTACAAGGAGACACTTCAGAGTTCTCAGACTCTTCAGTGAATGGCAGGTAGGTGGCGCCTTGCCAGATGTTGATCCACTGGCTGACCTCAGTCTCAGGGCTAGGCAACTTCTGAGTTTCTCTCAGTTGATCAGGTAGACTCCTGGTCACCAGTGCCAGGAATATGGCTGAGCAGAGCTTCTTGTGGCCTGCACTTCTCAGTCTAGAGGATCGATCCCTCTAGCTCCCCACATCTGACTTCTAGTACTGTCTCTCACTGTGTGGCTGTGGCAGTTTAAGTTTAGGCTTCCTGTCTTGTTATTTCCTGTTTTCAGGCCCCAGAGTAACTCACTTTAAAACAACGTGATTCTTTTAAAGAGGATGTCTGCCTGCTGCCCTCAGAGTCACACAAAGAGTGACAATTCAGAGTCCTCTACACTTTTGACCTTTCTAGCAAGGACCCACAAAATCCACATCCGTAGCTGAGGCTCGTGAACGCTGTGGGCTCCCCGAAGGCAGGACTGTTCTCACCAGGGCCACTTGGCTTTCT
>JANHMN010000004.1:124868979-124871479 GCA_030674055.1 Rhabdomys pumilio
GTGTGTGTGTGTGTGTGTGTGTGTGTGTGTGTGTGTGTGTGTATTTGACCTGCACATGCATTGTGTGCACCACATGCTTGATTGGTGTCCAGTGAGGTCAGAAGAAGGTGTCAAATCCCCTGGAACTGGAATTGCAGACAATTCTTAGCTGCCATGTGGGTGCTGGAAATTGAAGCCAGGTCTGCTAGAAGAGCTGCTGGTACTCTTAACGACTGAGCCATGTCTCCAGTCCCTTTCTTTGGGTTTATGTGTATATAGTGCTGAGGATCAAACCCAGGGCATTGTTCACACAAACCAAACACCCTGCTACCTTCCCAGCCTTGAGTCTATTCTTTCTTACCTCAACTGTCCATCTTAACCAGGTCTTTAATCTTAGCACTTGGAGGCAAAGGCAGGCTTATCTCTGTGAGTCTGAAGCCAGCCTGGTCCACACAGGAAGTTTTCAGGCAAGGCTACTGTCTTAGTCAGTTTCTATTGCTGTGAAGAGACACCATGACTGAAGAAACCATTATAAAGGGGCTGGCATAGAGTTTCAGAGGTTTATACATTTTCATCATGGCAGGGAACATGGCAACACACAGGCAGACACGGTGCTGGAGAAGGAGTTGAGAGTTCTACATCTGGATCCACAGGCAGCAGAAAGAGAGAGATCTAGAATGGGTTTTGGAAGCCTCAGACTCAACCTCAATAACATACTTCTTCCAAGGAGGTCACACCTCCTAATTCTTTCAGATATCGCTCCCTGGTGACCAATCATTCAAACATTAGCCTACAGAGACTATTCAGGCCATCACCACTACCTAGTGAAACTGAGTCTCAAAAACAAAACAAAACAAATCCAAAGAACCCCAAATAGGGGAATTTCAAAGTTTTTGGGTTCTCATTTGTATAGCTGCTCTTCAGCTTGGCTGTATCTTTAGAACTGAGATAAAGAGACATGGTAAGTCCATGCAGCAAGTTTCCAGGGATACTTAGGAAACATTAGTAAGCCAAGGCACAGGAAGCCCAATGCCAAATAAATGGCAACCTTGGACAGGTAAGGTCTAGGCCAGAATGGGGACCCCCATGAGTATCCCAGGATTTCCTTTTAAAGGGAACGAGAACAGGTTGTTTGCCAGCTTCCTTATGGGAGAACACCCAAGTATATTGAATATTCCAAATTTTTCTTTTTTCTCCTTCTATTCTTTTCTTTTAGGCAGTACAAGCACAGAAATCTCTGTATAAATTAAAAATCATATCAAATCAAAACAAAAACCCAGTTTGTCCTAAATATCTAAGAGTACAGCTGGATTTAATATAATCACATTTTGTGTTCTTTTAGTTTTTTGTTTGCCCGTATTTATGATAATTATTGATTTCATGTGATTGTCTGTCTATATGTTAGTCTGTGTAATTTGATAGTTTTGTTTCACATATGTACTTGTATGTGAGACGGTAATACAGAGGTGTTTGTCTCTCTGTAACTATATGGATTTCTTTCCTTTTTTCCTCCCTAGGAAAACTGATTATTTAATTTAATTGTATTTATTTGATTTAATTGATTATCTAAATTTGCTATCTCATTCAAGATCTAACTAAATTGCAGACATATGGGAGTTAATTATAAAACTTTCCTGGGACCAAGAAAAATAAATTCCCTCAAAGAGATATCTTAAGGTACAACTGATTGACTTAAGAGTAAACACATGATATTAATTTGTTTTATTCTGTCATACATGATTTTTGATAGATTTATTTTGCTCTATTAATTTGCTTTATGAATAACATTTCAATTTAAAGGTTATATTATCTTAGCTTGTGAATATACACTTCTGTATGTCCCATATGTTTGGATATGTAGTCTGTGATATGCCTATATGGTGAAGTTATTTCCTCAAAGAGATTCTATTCAAATTGTCTTATGAATAAGTGAGTACTCAAGGGGGAGGGAGCGATGGCTTTGTCTTTAAGATCACTGGCTGTTATTCCAGATGACCCAAGTCTGATTTCTAGCACCCACATGTTGGCTCACAGCTGTCTGCAACTCTAATTTCAGGGCATCTGATTGCTGTTCTGGCATCCTCAGGCACTGTATTCGTGGTACACAGATATGCATGCAGGCAAAACACCCATACACATAAAATAATAAAAAAATGTGAGCACTCCAATAAAAGTAGTCTAAAATCCCTTTTCATTTATGACGACACCCGTTCTGGGTTCTCATCAAAAGAGGATCCCTGATGTTCAGACACTCTCACATCCCCTCTTGATAAGACAGGCTGAGATGGTCCCTAACAGTTTCTCCATCCCTGAGCAGTCTAAAGGAGGTTCAGAAAACAGATGCTTGACCATTAGCAACCCTTAAGATTAAAGGGTCAAGAGTCACAAGGGGTGAAACTGAGGCAGCCTAGAAAGATAGGGGGACTTGGGTGGACACCGTGGGATGCAGCTTGTCTTTCCTGTTGCCTGAGAGTCAAGAGTCTTCAACTGATAAAGCAGAAGTTGCTTGCAAAGACAATGC
>JANHMN010000004.1:124876479-124880200 GCA_030674055.1 Rhabdomys pumilio
GTCAGCCTAGGCCTCTGAGTAACCAGAGCTGCACACTTCAGCCTAGGCCTCTGTGTAACCACAGCTGCACATGTCAGCCTAGGCCTCTGAGTAACCACAGCTGCACACTTCAGCCTAGGCCTCTGTGTAACCACAGCTGCACATGTCAGCCTAGGCCTCTGAGTAACCAGAGCTGCACACTTCAGCCTAGGCCTCTGTGTAACCACAGCTGCACATGTCAGCCTAGGCCTCTGTGTAACCACAGCTGCACACATCAGTTTAGACTGCTGTGTAACCACAGCTGCACACATCAGTTTAGACTGCTGTGTAACCAGAGCTGCACACGTCAGCCTAGGCCCCTGAGTAACCAGAGCTGCACACATCAGTTTAGACTGCTGTGTAACCACAGCTGCACACATCAGTTTAGACTGCTGTGTAACCACAGCTGCACACATCAGGTTAGGCTACACTTGCTCAAGAGCCTTGACACTCCCTAGTGGGGAAGGATGAGTCAGATTTTGACTCAGACCATGGTACCACATTTTAATTATGTGTTTTTGCTACTTGTGTTTTCTATATATATATATTTTTTTTCAAGTTGCTTTCAAATATTTCATTCATATCTAAAACGCAGGCTTATAATCCCAGAATTCAGGAGGCTGAGGTAGGAGAATTAGAAGTTTGAGGTTAGCCTTAGGTATATAATGATACTAGCTCAAACAATTTGTTTTTATTCACTCACGTAATCAGTGAATGAGCTCATGCTGCATCCCTGATAACCTGCCACTCGCTTCAGAAAGTGGGGTGGGTGTCTGGAGTGAAATGACACCAGAGTGGACTCTCTTCCTAATCTCACTGTATATGCCTGATTCCATAGTAACATTTTTCTTTTAAATTAAACCTTGTGCTTTCCTTATAATCCCTCGTTTCACTTTAATGTGCTGTCTTCGTAGCCTGACTGGGAGCAAGTTAGATGCAGAGGTTTATGAAATGGACGCTCCTGCACTCTGCAGACCAGACCTAAAACCAAAATCAGTCAGCCCAGTTGAAGCGCCAAGTCACTAAACTGAAACGAAGCTGTGTCATCAGACTGACCTTCTGAGAGGTCAGGAGAGAGGTCATGCTAAATGCCCATGAGCCTCTGCTTTTATCTTCATCCACAAAAAGCTGTTGGAGTGGGGGAGGGGCTAGATGCTAACCAGAGCCATTGTCAGTCTCCACATTCCCACCTTACAAGGAAAGGAAGTTGAAGTGCCAAATTCTCTTTTGTTATGTTTCTGCTTTCCTCAGCTTGTGTCTGTCTCTGAAACCCGCCTCCTCCTCCTCCTCTCAGTTCATTAGAACATTTATTTTATGGGACAAAGTATTGCCTGCTTCTAGAATGCCAAATAACACCAATTAAGATCTGTGTGGTAAATTGCTCCGATTTTGTCTTTTGACAGTAGCTATCCTATAATTTTCATCTGTGTAATCAGAGCCTAGAATGATTCATTAGTTTTGGACAGCTAAGAAATGTTTGTTGATATTATTCAATGTCTGTTGTTATGATATGGGAGAGTCATGTATGTTAGCAAACCTGACATCTACAACAGTACACCATATCTTATGTATACCTATGGCACTCATGTACTTGTGTGGTAGGAGGTATCTTGTTGTGCAAGCCACTTCATGTGGCACCAGCACTGCAGTGAAATGCCACTGGATCATAGTTTACTGACGACGATTCAGTTTACCATGCACTGACTGTGTATGAAGAAGCATTCAGCTAGAGCCACAGTGTTGGGCACATGGCAACCTTTCTGCCCACTGCCAATCGTAGCAGCCGCTTGCTTTCCATGATTGTTCAGTGCGTTTAATTTTTGATCTTTTTGTTACACTAAATACACCATTTTCTATAACCATACCAACTTTGTTAAGTATAATAAACTTTGCCTTTTTCAAGCTTCCTGTTTATTTATTTATTTATTTATTTATTTTTGGTTTTTCGAGACAGGATTTCTCTGTGTAGTCCTGGCTGTCCTGGAATTCACTCTGTAGACCAGGCTGGCCTCGAACTCAGAAATCTTCCTGCCTCTGCCTCCCAAGTGCTGGGATTAAAGGCGTGCACCACCACCGTCCAGCCCTGTTTATTTTCTTAACCCATGCTTCAGCAACATAATACTTTGGATGTAGTGGACATATCCAAGAAATGCCTGACCTTTGCCTACCTCTACTTGAATAAAATCCATGGGCTCTCTGAATATTCTGGATGATGAGCTGGGAAATTTGCCTTTGGGTCTAACATTCACAGTGAGGGCTTCTGTCCCTGGCATAGCACCTTTGTCCCTAGAGGCAAAAGGTAGCCTGAGCCTGAGTGGTCAGCCACGTGGGGAGAATGAGTCCCTATACATACTAGCACCAGCGGCTCTGATGAGCCTCCCTGGAGGTAAATATGCTGTATGTTGTCACACACTGTGGCCAGGAGGAGATAATGGTTCTTGATGAGAGGACAGTTGAAGGTCAGTACTTGAACTCTTCTGGGCACTGTCCCATGGGTCTCTTGCCTCGGCTTTTATTCCTCACCCTCCACTTGTGATTAACTCCAGCCAATAATATCCCAGATTTAATGGACTGAGTGAATGTGTTCATATACCTTTAAGAAAAGAAGAGAGTGGGAAGGGGACACTTGGGATGAAGAGTTGGGAGGCTGTCAAATTTGAGACAAGCCTGATCTACACATATAGAGACCATATCTCAGAAAGTGAGAGAGAGACAAAGGAAATACTACCCTAGCATAAACACAGGAGTACTTTGTAAAAATTATTGTTCTTCTCTGAAGACAGCTATATACCTGCTTTCTTTATTTCCTCCCTTCTTGTGTTAGCTAATTGTGAGTAGCAGCCTTGGTGGCCCCGTTCCATTGCACATACTTTGTATGCAAGGATCACAAACGCTTTCTATTTTGTAACTCACCCATTGTGTTACTGAGCATATGTTTATTTAGTACCATTGGAAGTCAGGCATACTTTGGAGTCCTAGGTAGTCAGTGATAACCAAAAGGTGCAATGCCTGAATTCCTGGCACTTAACAGTCCAGAGGGGAGGTCAGACAGGCACACAGCATGGTATAGAAATCCAGGGAGTCATGGCCAACTTACAGGGACCTCAATCATCACAGTGATGGCTGCCACTGTGCAGTCTGGTCTTTCCTTTCTCTGGTGACTTCTCTTTTTCTGATTTGTTATCTCTTCTTTACTATCTACTCTTGTTCTTCTATATAGGGTCTCAGTGTCACTTACTGTAGCAATGGACTCATGACAATTGCCTTGACTTCCCATAGGTGTGGTTCCAGACACCAACATGGCATCTAGTTCCTCTCATTTTCCTTGCCCACTTCTAGACCCTTCTGTTTCTCTGGCACCCAGGATCAGCCTTTCTTTCCCTCTCACTATGCCCTCCCTGATAAATCTTTGCTCTTGCACCTACAGTTCTGCGCTGATGTTCTCACATCTGTGTCTTCCACAGAGGCGATTTTCCTGAACTGCAAGCATGAATCACCAGTTCCCTTCTGGGTGTATTTAATATGACTCAAGGGAACAGCATGGCTCTTCCTCCAAAGCAGCTCTGCCCTCTGGGTTTCTTACCTTGATGAATAAATAATGTCGCCATCCACTTAGACTCACAAGCTGGACACCTGCTGTCAGACGACATGGCTCCCAGTTTATTATATCTCCCCATCCCCAGCGTGTTTTGTCTTTGTGATA
>JANHMN010000004.1:124880210-124894719 GCA_030674055.1 Rhabdomys pumilio
ACACACACACACACACACACACACACACACACACACACACACACTCCCTGTTTAAAAATTTCTAGTAGGTTTCTGACACATGAAATGTTAAACTTAGTATCTATTGTGGCCCATCAGCTCCTGCACAGTCAACTCCTTGCTGAGTGTCCCCACTCCTTACCCTATATCACTCTGCCCTTGCTCACCAGGCTCTTGTGCCCATGGTTCTGCAGTTTGCCAACCACACTTCTGACCCAGACTCTGTATGCTGCCCCTTCCCACCAGCTTCCCCACGGTGTCTCTCTTATCAGAACATTATTCGAATGTTTACTCCGTGGGGCAGTTTTCAGCGGCATGTTAAATAGTCACAGCCTAGGTCATTCTCTGAGTCTTCCTTCAAGTACTTCCTTCAAGTACTTCCTACTGTCTGATATTTCATTACTGAATAGTTATATTGTGGCTTCTTTTTCTATTCTTAAAATAGCATTTAAGCTCCACATGGCCAAGGGAGGCACCAGCGGCACCCCTAGGTCATCTGGCTGAGAGACCTATGTAAGAGCTTTCTAATCTCCCTTGAAAGGAAGATACCCTGCAGCCCCTGAGAACCAGGGCTTAGAGGAAGCCATGTAGAAGCACAGGAGGATGTAGCTATGTGCTTCTATTTTTGCCTGTTCAATTTTTTGTCATCAGATGTGGAAGGCCTATGTATTGATCAGGAGAACACAATATACATGTGTGTGTGTGTGTGTGTGTGTGTGTGTGTGTGTGTGTGTGTTTGTGTGTACACCTATGTAAAGCATGTGTGTATGTTAAGTTAGGAAGTTCCCAGAGAGCCGCTGGTCCTCAGTCAACAATGAGAGCCGTAAAACACTGGCTCTGCTATCAGGGAGGAAGCCAGGAGCAGCAGCAACAGAGCACATCAACTCAGCAACAAGAGGGAAGGCTGGGTAGCCAAAGGTTGTGGGGCAAATCTGACCGAGAAGAATGGGCCTGGAACAAACGTGAGGTGAGACATGTTCAACCTCAAATATCTCACTTTGGGCCCCAAATCTCACCTTGATGCTCCCTCACTATTTTCTGCTGGCATGTCCCTGAAGCAGGTAACCCCACAACCCTTACCTCCATCTTACTTGCAGAAGTCACTGTAGCTGAATTACAGGTTTAAACACCTAGGACCCTTCTTTATGCAAATAAAGCATCCTCACAGCCCCAGCCAATAACGTACACTCTCCCTGAAAATGTCTACCTGCCCCCCAAGGTTTATATGGAGTTTATCTGCCCCAGAATAAAGAGAGCTGCTGTTTTATGACATATCACTGAAAAAAAAAAAAAACCCTCTTGGAGAAGGCCTCTCCCCCCCAGCACTCACCAGTGAGCTCACAAGTCTGGACAAGCTTTGTTCCTTTCATTCTGGCCCAATTGGCAATGGTGCCTGGAAACCCCAAAGGAGGAAGCAGAGTCAGGCCCACAAAGGGTAAGTAACTTTCTTTCTGCATTGCTTCTTTTTATCTGGACTGTTACCAGCTTTGGCTGGGAACAATGGGGATGGGTCTTCCAGAATCAGGACATTTTCTCGCCTGGAGACTTGCTACTCAACAAGTTTTAATTGTGGCAAGTTGACATTAAAACCAACCTCAGCCTCTCTGAGAAGAGGCCATGGTTTGTCTGAGGGTTTGATCCCATTTAGAGAATATATATGTTCATTTACTACCTCCTGTAAGACTGCTAAGCCTTCACCGATTAGAACCTCGTTCACCTCTGACCATCATACGTCCTTAGCAGGTGCAGTAACACATAGGAACTTTCAGTTTATAGTCACCTGTGTACCTGAGGCCAGCCTTGAGTTCAAGTGACACCGGCCATTCAGGATCTGTTTATCTCTGCCACCCCTTCATTTAATAGGAGGAGAAAAATCAATGTCACGTTCTTCATCTGCAGCTCACTGTGGGATAATTAAGTGGCCCTTGTCACCTAGTCTTTGCCGTTTTCTCATTACTAATAAAGCCCAGTGCTCACTCCTAAGTTGTGATTTTTAATGTAAAGGTTTTCCAGGTAGTGAAAGGGCTGGTCAGCGATGTCACTATTCAGTGGAGGTGACAGACAGACCTGTGGCCCTCCACTTGCTCCACACGGAGTGAGAGGACTTTTGATTTACAGCAATCACCCAGCTGTCAGCACCTGCTGTCATTTGCAACCAATTCTGCTGCTTTGTCTAGGGAGACCTTATGTAACCCACTCCTTTCCTGCCCGCCCTAATTAGTGACATCCTTGGCCCTGGAACTCCTTACCATGAGGCTCCCTTTGTGCTTGGTGTCTTTCTGACTTTGGCACATCTTATTTGCCACCTGTGACCTTTGTCAGTCAATGGTTCTCAGTTTGTGTCACCCAGAAGGCAATTCCATCCCGCCCATCTTTCATTTGCTTTTGAGACAGAGGTTTTGCTATGTGGCCTGGGCTAGCCTTGACCTTGGGATTCTCTTTGCTCCACCTTCCCAATGGCTCAGTATAAACATGCACCACCTGAGGGCTTTCCTGCCCATTCTTTCTGCCCATCTTACCTGGGCACAGAGAGACAGGCAAGACTCTCACCCTTTCTGTGCCTGGTTAAGATAGGCACGGGACTGCGGTCTCTTTTTCTTTTCATTGACTTACACACTACCTATTGCTGTGTGACAGGGGTGGGAAAATATAAGTTCTTATCTATTAGGCCAGAAACAGGATTGCTGTCTTTCCACAGCAGCAATTTAAACTTGGAGGATTCTAGAACTCACTGAATGGTCCAAACGTGCTAAAAATATAACACAAAATAAAACCAGGTATAAAAGTAGAAGCAATAGTGCTCACTGGTGAAATGCTTTCAGTGCTGTGCACATGAACGTATGTGTGCAACCATTTGGTGAGCAATCTGAAATCTGTTTACCACTGAGTCTTGGAGTCTGATAGAGAGTCACTCTCAGCTTTCAGCATGATTATAATTTGACTGACTGGATTTGAAAGATGCTCTATTAACAAATCACTGGGCAGAAGGGTGTGTATGTTTTCAAACTTCTTCACTGATGATAATGAAGCTCTCTCTGTTCTCTCTCCATAGCACACAGACCCCTGCTGGTGAGGACAGCCACGTTGCAGCTCCCAGGTCATCTACTATTGAAATTGTGTCTGAACTGAGAGGATCTCATCAGATCCTTACCGCTGCCAAAACCAACTGGGAAGCTGAGAAGGGATCCTTTGTGTCTTCTTTCATTCTGTTCTGCATACATCTGT
This sequence comes from Rhabdomys pumilio, assembly GCA_030674055.1. Lineage (NCBI taxonomy): Eukaryota > Metazoa > Chordata > Mammalia > Rodentia > Muridae > Rhabdomys > Rhabdomys pumilio. The sequence continues at coordinate 124,883,454 of JANHMN010000004.1, forward strand.
CACTTGGTGAATGCAGCTTGGTGTGCTGATAATGACTCATGAAAAAAAAAAAAAAAAAACGCATGAGAGTCCAAGTGAGAAAAAGAAAGACTCAGGTGTAGTGAAAAGCCAGCCACACACCCAGACTGGCCTTCTCCATAACAGAACAGAGCTCTTTTCCCCTCAGTGCAGTTGAACAAACCAATCCGAGCTGGGAAACCTTAGGGAAGGAGTGGCTGTCACCTCCCTAAGCAGCGCGGCCTATCTCCTCTTAACCTCTGTGACCCTCAAAACCCAGTAAATTCCTTCTTTTATCTATCTCAAATCCTTTCTATTACTCTCTAAGCCAATTTTCTCTTGTACTGTATTCAATGGGAATTGAAAACAGCTGGTCACCATCTGCTGTAGATTAATTCTTCATGTACTCGAAGCCTATAATTAGGTCATTGCTCAGCCTTCTCTTCTCCTGGCGAAACAGCTCCTTTCCTTTAACCCTTCCCTGAAGGTTTTGTTTTCCAATTATTTAATTGTTCTTTGCAGTGTTGCCCAAAAGTCTGCACTCTCCACACACCTCCTGTCAAGGCATGGGTCATCGGGAAGGGTCAGGAGTGTTGAAAGTCACCATTGCCACTTTCCATGAGTCTTTTTCTGAGTTTATTTTCAGAGGGCCATTTATTTTTGAATTTATCATAACTTAATTTGTTTTGCTCTTAATTAAAATATAGTACACCATTTCCCCTTACCTCTTCTCTCAGGTTCTTCCCTCCCCCACCTAAAATTTATGGCCCTCTTTTTCTTTGATTATTATTATGAATGCATATATGCGTATATATGTACATGAATAAATAAATACATGAATGCTGAGTCCCTTTACTGTTGCTTGTAAATATACATTTTTAGGGTTGAGTACTTGGTATTGAATAGCCAGTTAGGGGGCTTGCCCTCAGGGAAGACTACAATTGTCTGAAGATCTCTATCTAGGTGTGGCACCCTGTGAAATTTCCCTCATTCATAGTCGTATGCCTATTGATTTTTATCACTGTTCAGGTCTTAGTTAGGCAGCCGTATTGTTGAGATTTCACAAGTGCAGCTTCCTTATCACAGAGCTAAGTTTGTCAAAGTAAACGTCCTTGTCTTTTGGTTCTTGCAATCTTTTTGCACACTGCTCCCCTTCTCCGATGTTTCTGATGTTTAGATAGGAGACAGCGGCCTTCAACTTAGCAGGCCTCCACTGTCTTGAAATTGGAGCAAAGTGGTCAGACTCTCCCATTTTTCTCTTCTCCTTACACGGGAGGAGTTGGAGCGCAGCATGGACGTTGCTTCGTGTTGTCTGTCAGCTGTTCAGTGCAGACCGCTGAGGCATAATTCTCTCAATTATGGATGTAACACTGAAATAACACTTGAAAAGTAGGAAGATTTTTCTTTTGAAAAATTTTCACAAACATTAATTATACACTATGATGGATTTTTTTTTTTGTTTGTTTTTTTCGAGACAGGGTTTCTCTGTGTAGCCCTGGCTGTCCTGGAGCTTACTCTGTAGACCAGGCTGGCCTCGAACTCAGAAATCCGCCTGCCTCTGCCTCCCAAGTGCTGTGATTAAAGGCATGTGCCACCACCGCCTGGCACTATGATGGATTTCATCATGACATTTTCACACATGTATGTAATTATTTTGATCATATTTTTACCAATTATTACCCTCTCTTGCTCACCTCTCATTCTCAATGGTCCTCTTATTCTTCCAAACCTGTGTCCAGTAGAGAGGTGCTTAACTTGACTGATCTCAGTAAACAAGTCTGGCTGAGAGAAGTGTTATTCCCACCAAAACTGTTTTGTTCGACTATTTATTTGCACATATGTGTCTGAGTGTGTGCAAGCACATGCTACAGTGCACACAGAGAGCTCCAAGGATGACTCAAGGGGGTTGATTCTCTCCTTCCATCATGTGGGTTTTGGGGATTTAACTCAGGTAATTAGGCCTGGTGACAAGCGCCTTTACCCACGGATCCATGTATCTTTCCCTACCAATTTCATCTTAATTCATTTTTTAAGACAAGGTTTTTCTTTGAATTTCATGTTGGCCATGGATTTAACATGTTCTTCCTGCGTCTGCCTCTTGAGTGCTAGAATTACAGGTATGTGTGGCCATGCTTGACTCCTTCTTCCTTTTAAGTCCTGAAAATATATACGCTGGTATTTTTATGGGACCAGTACTTTTTGATGCTTTCTGCTAGACTTGTAGGCTAGCATGCTAGAACGGATGGTGATGGTCCATATCTCTTGCTTTCTACATGTGGGAATAAGCTATTGGCTAAGGACAGAGTGCAAAGATGCCACCTAGAAATGCACACTACCTCAGGATGCAGATGAGGCAGGTATCTCCTGAAGAATATATCCTTAACTGAAGGATGAACAGGAAGAATCTGAAAACCAATTACATTAGCTTTGCATTTGATATTGGATGTTTAGTGAAGGAATAACCACTCTTCGTGATGTCATAGTAGGTAGTGTTGTCCTGGCAACATGGCAGGGGACTTACAGTCAAGAGAAACAAGAACAGATGGGCAGGGTGTCATTCCATTGATAACATAGGGGACATTAAAATGTTTCCTGAAAGGAGCAACAAAAAACACATCTATGTGACATACTGAGCAGCTCAGTGACAGACGTTGAAATCTTGCAGACCTGGTTCTCTGAATATATTTCAAATCTACAAAACACATTTTAGCTATAGCAATGGCAGGAGGCTCACAGATGTCTGAGAGATCTGAATTCTATAGACCTCATTTGTAAGCAGTTCTCTAGCAAATCACACATTGCACCAAATGCTCGTGGTGAGTGGGGAAAGTAGCATGGTGTAAGGATTTAGCCAGTCGAAGCCTACCAACAGGACCCAAGGGACCCTGGACCTCAACAGAACTGACCAGATTCAGCAGCATCGTTGACATTTGTCAGAGGAAGAAGATAAATATGATTTTGAAGGTTCATACATACCTGTAGTTGAATGTCAAAATTATATATTATATATAATTATATTATACTTATAGGCAATGTATATATGATTGTTTACATGCATTTATTTTTGAGATGGGGTTTTACTGTTTAGGCCTAGCAAGCCCGAAACTTGCTCTGTAGACCAGGCTGGTCTCAAATGCACAGAGATCCACCTACCTCTGCCTCCCAAGTGCTGGGATTGAACGCATGCACCACAAACCCCAGCTAGGCAATGTTTTTAAACAGCTCAAATTTAATTTTGTAGTGTAATTTTTTTTTCTTTTTGGTTTTTCGCGACAGCGTTTCTCTATATAGCCTTGGCTGTCCTGGAACTCACTTGGTAGACCAGGCTGGCCTCGAACTCAGAAATCCGCCTGCCTCTGCCTCCCAAGTGCTGGGATTAAAGGCGTGCGCCACCACTGCCGGGCCCTTGTCGTGTAATTTTAAAAGCAATTATTCATTTCATTTTGACTTTTTCTTTTCTAGTCAGAGAAAAGGTAATGGAACAGACTCAAGACCTTGAGCTTACCAGACAAACACTCTACCTCTAAGCTGCAGGCCGGTCTCAGATCACGCATGCGCTCTACCTCTACACCCCCGAACCCGGCCTCAGACCACACATGCGCTCTACCTCTACACCCCTGTCTCAGAACATTGGGCTCAGGAAAGGCCAGTCATTAATACTATAGTGTCTATATGTTATCATTCCTCAATTTCATGACAACCTATTCAAACCCCTCTCCACCCCTCTTTAGAAGGAATGGGCTTCTTAGGAATTTATCTCAAGGAAAGGACTGTCGTGAGAGGACTTCATTCAAATGCACACCCAGTGGGGAAACTGACCAAAGCAGGAGTAAGTGAGTGAGGAATTCCTGGTCACTGTCCAGATAAGCTCAGCATTGGTTTGCTGCCAAGTGTGGCAGAAAACTTGTGTGATCTCTATAAGCAAAGTTATAAACGCTTTGTGTATAAATCTGTGTTTCCTGCTAAATTATTCTTTTTGCTCCTCAGGGTGGCAGAAATCTTGCATGATCTCTATAACTGAAGGTATCAACATTGTGTGTAAAATGTTTCCCGCTAACTTTTAATGTTGGAATCATGCATTTAAAGATCTCATGCCCTTCAATTGTTGGTGTACAGATTCGTTTTGATTAGATGATCTCCCCGTTCAAATGTTGTCTTTTGCTTCACAGCCTCAAACTATTGACTAGCTTCCAGTGCAAGAAATGAGGGCTTCTGTCCGCCCTGCATGGTTTTGGAGGCATCTGCTGTTTTTTTCTCCTCGTGTAGCTGGTTGAGGCTGTGAATCTCTGTGAATCATACTGTCACATATTTATCTCACCAATGAACACTCTGGATGGATGGCTTCCTCTAGGCTCGACCTCCAGAGGAACAGCCGGTATACTGAACTCTAGGTCTGAAGCCAGTAGTCACTTGGAGGTCACTTAAGAGTCAGATTAAGTCCTGTGCTATACGGGAGCAAAGATGTCCATTCTGACCACCAAGCCCCACCCATTTCCTCCACTGTCTGTCCGTAATTATACATATATTTTATTTTCTTTGAGAAAGCCTCCCCTTCTCCCTAGCTTTTTACCCTATTCCTACCCTCTGTGATTATTCTGATAGTACGCTTACCAAAGGCCTAAAAGCTAACGTCCACATAGAAGAAAATACATACCATATTTGACTTTTTGGGGTCTGCATTATTTCACTCAGGATGATTTTTTTCTAGATCTATCCATTTCCTGTTAATTTCATTATTGTTTTTTAAACAGCTGTGTGACATTCTATTGTATAAATGTACCACATTTTCATTATCCATTCATCTGTTGATAGACATCTAGGCTGTTTCTGATTTCTGGCTATTATGAGTAGCAAAGAACATAGGTGAGCAAGTGCCAACTGTGGTAGGATGTAGAGTCCTTTGGATTTATCCACGAGAGCGATATAACTTGATCCTGAGGTGGAACCTATTCCCAGCTTCATGAAGAACTACCACACTGATTTCCATAGTAGCTGTACAAGCTTCCACTCCCCCTAGCGCTGGGTGAGTGTTCCCTTACCATCCCTGGCCATCCATGGCCGTCATTTATCTTATTGATCTTGACCATGCTGACTAGTGTAAGATGAAATATCAAAGTAATTTTGATTTACATTGATGTCCAGTTTTTTATTATATATTTTTTAGATATATTGGGTGTGTAATTAGTAAAAATCTGTATCTGACATTTTGTTCCAGTGATGATTCCCTCTGTTGTACAGAAATGTTTCAGTTTCATGAGGTCCTGTTTGTTTATTAATTGTTGTTCTTAGTGCCTGTGTTATTGGTGTCCTGTTCAGAAATTTCTTTCCTATGCCATTCTCTTCTTTCTCTTATATCAGGTTCAGGATACCTGGCCCTTTGTAGAGGTCCATTTGGAGTTGTTTTTTGTGCAGGGTGATAAATATTGACGTATTTAGATTCTTCTACATGCAGCTATCCAGTTTGATCAACACCATTTCTTAAAGGTGCTCCCCCAACCCCAGTGTTTATTTCTGTTTTTTTTTTTTTTTTTTTTTTGTCAAAAAAGCAGGTGTGCATAGATGTGTGGAGTTATGTCTTGGGCTTAAATTTAATTTCATTGATTAATACGCCTGTTTTTATGCCAATACCATGTTGTTTTTATTACTGTAGCTCTATAGTATAATTTGAGATTAAGGATGGTCATACTTCCAGCAGTTATTATTATTTAGGATTGTTTTAGCTATCCTGGGCCTTTTGCATTTTCTATATGAAACAAGAATTATTCTTTCAATTTCTGTGAAGCACTGTATTAGGATTTTGGTGGGCCTTGCATTGAGTCTGTAGATTGCTTTGGGTAGGTTGGCTGTTTTCACCGTATTCATCCTACTGACCCATGAGCATGGAAGATGTTCCTGTCTTCTGGTATCTTCTTCAATTTCCCTTTTCAATGTCTTGTACTTTTTATTATACCAATCTTTCACTTGTTGGTTAGAGTTATTCCTACATACCTTTTTTGTTTGTTTTGAGATGATTGTAAAGGTATTGTTTGCTTGATTCTTTCACAGTCTGTTTGCTCTTTGTGTATAGGAAGGCTACTGATTTTTGTACCCACCTACTTTGCTGAAAGTGCTTATCAGCTATAGAAGTTTCTTGGTGGAGACTTTAGGGTCATTTATATATACATTATATTGTCTGCAAATTAAGATACTATGACTTCTTCCATTCCACTTTTTGTCCCCTTGATTTCCTTCAGGTGTCTTATCACTTTAGCTAAGACTTTGGGTAGTATGTTGAAAAGCTGAAGAGAGACTGGAAAGCCTTGTCTTATTCCTGATTTTTAATGAAAGTGTTTTGAGTTTCTCTTCATTTAGGTTGATGTTGGTTATGGTTTGCTGTAAACTGCCTTTGTTTTATTAAACTATGTCCTTTATGTCCCTAATTTCTCTAGAACTTTTATCATGAAGGGATGTTGGATTTTGCCAAAGGTCCTTTCTGCATCTGATAAGATGATCATGTGTTTTCTGTCCTTCACTTGGTTTATACAGTGAATTACATTTGCTGAGTTTTGTATACTGAGCCACCCCTGCATTTCTGGATGAAGCCTACTTGATCATGGTGGATGATCTTTTTGATGTGCTCTTGGATTTCTTTGTAAGCATTTTATTGAGAATTTTTGTACTTGTTCATAGGGATATTGGTCTGGAATTCTGTTTTTTTTTTTTTTTCATTGAGTCTTTGTGTGGTTTAGTTATCATGGTAATTGTGGCCTTGTAAAAAGAATTAGGCAATATTCCTCCCATTTCTGTTTTGCAGAATAATAATAATATAATAATATATTAATATATAATAATAATAATAATAATAATATAATAGGTATTGGCGTTAATTCTTTGAAATTCTGGTAGAATTCTTTTCTGAATCTATCTTACCCTGGGCTATTTTGGTTGGGGAGGGTGGCTTTTAATTGCTGCTTTCAATTTAACTGATCTTAATTTAGCTTTGAAAGGTGATATGTATCAAGGACTTCATCCTTTTCTTTTGTGTTTTCCAGTTTAATGGAGTAAATACAGGGTTTTATAATATGTTCTTGCTGTTATTTTAATTTTCTCAGTGTGTTGTGATGATCCTGTTTCATCTCTAATTTCATTATTCTGTATCTTCACTCTCCATCTTTTAGTTTATTTGGCTAAGGGTTTATCAATCTTACTAATTTTCTCAAAGAACCATCTCTTTGTTTCATTGATTCTTCGTAGTTTTTTTGGTTTGTTTGTTTTGTTCTTTGTTTCTATTTTATTGATTTCAGCTCTTAGTTTGATTAGCTCTTGCTGTCGACTATTCTTGGGTATTATTTCTTTAATAAAATATTTCTTATTTAATAAAATAGGGCTTACAGATTTGTCAATGGGTTCTAATGTGAGATCGCTCTGTTTTTTAAATATAGACCCTTAGTGTTATGAACTTGCCTCTTAGAACCACCTTTATTGTGTCCTATAAGTTTGGGTATGCTGTATATTAATTTTCATTCAGTTCTAAAATAATTTTAGTTTCATTCTTAACTTCTGTCCTGACATGACTTGTTCAGTTTCCTTGAGTTTGCCTACTTTCTCTTGTTGATATCCAGCTTTAATCCATGGTAGTCAGATAGTATGTAGGTGTTATTTCAATCTCCTTGTATCTGTTGACAATTGCCTTGTGTCCAAGTATGTGGTAAATTTTGGAGAAAGTTGAACTGCTGAGGAAATTGTTTGCTCTTTTGTGTGTGGGTGAAATGTTCTGCAAATACCTCTTAGGTCCATTTGGTTCATAATGTCAGTTAGCTCCAGCATTTCTCTTTTGCCTGGATGACCTGTCTATTGGTGAGAGTGGGGTACTGAACTCTCGCACTATTAGTGTTTGAGGGTAAATTTGTGATTTAAGCTATAGTAGTATTTTTTTTTTTTATGATTTAAGCCATAGTAGTATTTCTTTTATGAACTTGGTTGTCTTTTTATTTGATGAATAGACATTAAGAATTGCAATGTCCTTCTTGGAGAATTTTTTTCCTTTGGTGAGTATGTATTGTCCTTCCTTATCTTTTCTGTTTACATTTGGTTTGAAGTCTGTTTTGTCAGATATTAAAGTGGCTACACTGGGGTTCTCCTTAGGTCAATTTTCTTGGGATCTCTTTTCCCATTCTTTTATCCTGAGGTGATGTCTATCCTTGATGTAAGGTGTATTTCTAAAATACGTGAGAAGGATGGATCCTGCTTTCGATTCCAATCCATTAATCTGTGTCTTTTTGGTGGCGGGAATTGAGACCATTACTGTTAAGAGTGCTCTTGGAACAATGTTCATTGATTTCTGTTATTTTGTGTTACAGTGTGAATTTTTCCCCCTCTATGGATTTGCTTGTGTAGTTAACCTCTTTAGACTGAAATTTTAATTCTAGTGTCTTGTGTAGTGCTTAATTAGTATAGATAAATACTGATTAATTTTAGTTTTATTGGGAAATGTTTTTCTTTTTCCATCTACTATGATTGATAGTTTTGTTGGGTATAGTAGTCTAGGCTGGCATCTATGGTTTCTCAGAGTTTATAGAACATCTGTCCAAGTCCTTCTGGCTTTCTGAGTTTCCATTGAGAAGTGAGGTATTATTTCAATGGGTCTGGTTCTGCCTTTATATGTCACTTGTCTCCAACCCCCGAAGATTACTTTTTCCTCTATTCCTATTTTTCATAGATTTGATCTTTTCATAATGTCCCGGGTTTCCTGGATGTTTTGTACCAGGGTCATTTTTAACATTTTCTTTGACTGAGCTATACATATCGTCTATCTTGCCTTCAACACCTGAGATCTCCTCTTTCATCTCTTGTATTCTGTTGGTGAGGCTTGCCTGTTGGTGGGGTTCCTGTTTGAGTTTGTAAATTTTTCATTTCCAGTTTTCTTTCAGCTTGGGTTTTCTTTAGTGGTTTTATTATACCTTCATGTCCTGAACTGCTTCTGGTACCTAATTCCATTGTTTGTTTCTCACAGACTTTATTAAGGTATTTACTCATATCCTCTTTAAGAGCTTTGAACATATTCATAATTGCTCTTTTGAAGTTCTTGCCTCATGCTGTAGCTATGATGCATTTCTCAGGACCCACTGTAGGAGGGTTTCTGAGTTAAGATGGGAGCATATCATCTTGCCTATTAATGATTGTGGTTTTGTGCTGGTGTCTAGGCATCTAAAGTTATGATGATTGAGGTGATTTTAAGTGTTGGTATCTGGACAAGTTGTCGGGTGTATTCTGTTCCTTGGATCTTTTGACCTTTCTGTATTTTAGGAAAGTGGAGCAGCTGTGGGTTGCCTGGTAGAGAGTGTTTCTGCAGGTCTGTCAGTGGCACAGCTATGTGATTCTCTCTGCTATGACTATCTTGTAAGCTCTATCAAGGCAGGTTACTTGCTGCTTGCTACACAAAGGTGCATAATTTGTGTTCCCTGAACTCAGATGTTCTTGAGATATGCTGTTTATTTAAACAAATTATGTCTTGGCAAAAATGTAGAAACATCAAGGATAGGATTTTTAAATATTTTTTAAATTTGGACTAAGGTTCTGCTACAATAGTAATAATCTAATGACTGTCGTAACACAGATGCTTCTTTATTTATAGTGGATTACATTCAGATAAACCATCATCAGTTATGACTATTATAAGCCAAGAGAGCATTTTTTTTATATTCAGCCTACCAAACACTACAACTTAGTAGCACTGATCACTGTAGTGTCAGTGATTCCCCTCTGCCTGGGCTGTGTGTAGAATGATCACCATTTAAAAGTGTGTGTGTGTGTGTGTGTGTGTGTGTGTGTGTATGTTTGCAGATACAGGTGTACAGGTCAGAGGTCAACCTCAAATATCATTCTTCAGGTGCTGTTCACCTTGCTTTTGGAGACAGGCTTGTTCCCTGATCCTTGCCAGTCAGAGATCTTTGGGATTGTACCAGTGCCTACATTCTAAGCGAACATCACCACATCTGGCTTTTCCCATGGGTGCCAGGGATCAGAATCAGGTCCTTGTGCTTGCACAGAAAACACTCATTGAGCCATCTCCCTAGCTCAGGAATATGTCCCTCTTCTTTCTGTTTTTAATGAGTTAATTATTTTTATTTTATGTGCATTGCTGTTTTGCCTTCATGTATGTCTAGGTGAGGGTGTTAGATTACTTGGATCTGCATTGCAGATAGTTGTCAGCTGCCATGTGGGTGCTGGGAATTGAATTCAGGTCCTCTGCAAGAGCAGCCAGTCCTCTTCACTGCCGAGATAGCTCTCCAGTTCCGTCCCTGAATACTTTCTAATGAAGTGTTTTGCTGCTACTTTATGTCCATGTGTTCTTCAAGTATCTCTCCAGTTGTAATTACATTCTAACTTTGAAAGTTATTTCAGAAGAACCAGAGTCTTTCATACAGTTTGGCCCTTCATTTTTAATGTGTTCTATTTCTTGATTCTTCAAATGTCATCATCTGCTGTTGGGTCTTTGATAATGACCAGAATGCCGTCTGAATTTTGGTGCACAGAGTTTTAAGTTGTTAAGAAATGGTGACATTTCAGAAGTATTGCAGAGGGACCCAGAAGAGACACTTTGTTGCTAGAGCTGCATAGAAAACTGAATGTGTTGCAAGGCTCCCATGCCTGAGCTTTGCCAGAGCAGCGCAGTCTGCTGCCCAATGTACTGACTGTATTTGTAGCAGTTCAAACACCCTAAATCCTTTCCTGTAGCACAGAACTGGCCCAAGACAACCATTTGTTCCAGCTTTCTAGGTTGCACGCTGTTTTACAATGCGGGACATTTGAAGTGAGTTGGCACATGACACTCAATACTGTTATTTGCTTAAGAGATAGCACGTGGCCACAGTGAAGTCTTACCAAGGAAGCTGGCTCTGCCAATGCTCGAATGGCACAGAGGATGACATTTACTCTTAGGAGAATCTCCATTGTCCCAGATCAGGCACTCTGGCTTGAGGTTTTGAACATGTCAAACACTTGAGTATACTTAGTGCAAATCCACTTCTTTGGAGCAGACTCCCATCAGCCAAGGCATTGAGATTGATGTAGAAACCAAAGTAACTTACTTTGTGATAAAATCCTAATAATTCTTTTGGCTGTAATTCTGGTTATTAAAGCACAGAATTTCTCCCAGCAGCTTTCTCAAGGAATTGAACATTGTCATCCAGAATTTCCCCAGTGACTCTGACTCAGAGAAATGGAGTGAGTGGTCTAATAGAGATAGTCTCAGCATGTGTCCGTACTGGGTCTATAGGCTCCCCCTCTC
>JANHMN010000004.1:124894729-124926514 GCA_030674055.1 Rhabdomys pumilio
AAACCATCCAGGACATAAAAATGGAAGTAGAAACAATCAAGAAATCACAAAGGGAGACTACCCTGGAGATAGAAAACCTAGGAAAGAAATCAGGAGTCATAGATGCAAGCATCACCAACAGAATACAAGAGATAGAAGAGAGAATCTCAGGTGGAGAAGATACCATAGAAAATATTGACACAACTGTCAAAGAAAACACAAAATGCAAAAAGTTCTTAACACAAAATATCCAGAAAATCCAGGACACAATGAGGAGACCAAACCTAAGGATAATAGGTATAGATGAGAGTGAAGATTCCCAACTTAAAGGGCCAATAAATAAAATTATAGAAGAAAACTTGCCTAATGTAAAGAACGAGATGCCCACAAACATACAAGAAGCCTATAGAACACCAAATTGACTAGAGCAGAAAAGAAATACCTCCCATCACATAATAATCAAAACACCAAGTGCACAAAACAAAGAAAGAATATTAAATGCAGTAAGAGAAAAAGGTCAAGTAACATATAAAGGCAGACCTATCAGAATTACACCAGACTTCTCACCAGATACTATAAAAGCTAGAAGATGCTGGACAGATGTCATACAGACCCTAAGAGAACACAAATGCCAGCCCAGGCTACTATACCCAGCAAAACTCTCAATTACCATAGATGGAGAAACCAAGATATTCCATGACAAAACCAAATTTACATAATATCTTTCCACAAACCCAGCATTACAAAGGATAATAGCAGGAAAGTGTCAATACAAGGAGGGAAACTATACCCTAGAAAGGGCAAAAAAGTAATCCTCTTCCAACAAATCCAAAAGAAGATAGCCACACAAAGATAATTTCACCTCTAATAACAAAAATAACAAGAAGCAACAATCACTGTTCCCTAACATCTCTTAACATCAATGGACTCAATTTCCCAATTAAAAGACATAGGCTAATGGACTGGATACATAAACAGGACCCAGCATTTTGCTGCATACAGGAAACCTGCCTCAGTGACAAAGACAGACTCTACCTTAGAATAAAAGGCTGGAAAACAATTTTTCAAGCAAATGGTCCTAAGAAACAAGCTGGAGTAGCCATTCTACAATCTCTAGCCTGAGAACACAAAGGGAGGGACTCATGGCTCCACCTGTATAGGTAGTTGAGAGTGGCCTTGCCAGGCATCAGTGGAAGTGGACCGCCTTGGTGCCTGAAAGTTTGGATTCTCTAGTGTTGGGGAATTTTAAGAGCAGGAGGCAGGAATGGGCAGATGGTGGGAGTATACCCTCATAGTAATTGGAGGAGCGGGTATGGGGTAAGGTGTTAGGTATCAGTGGAAGTGGAGGGCCTTGGTGCCTGAAAGTTTGGATTTCCTAGTGTTGGGGAATTTGAGAGCAGGGAGGTGAAAATGGGAGGATGGTGGGAGTACACCCTCATAGAAACTCCCAGAATTATATGGATTAGACATGACAGAGGCAGGCCACCAGAAGACTAGATTCCAGAATTCAAACAAAAAATTATCTTGATACTAAAATTTGTTTTGAGAATTGTATATTGCAGAATAGACAGCCTCAGTGTATCTACTCATCAAGTGAGCTGAGAAGACCTGCTTAAACCTCTGATGTCCTGGAATTGCAGCTGGATGCAGTGAAGACACAGATATCAGAGGCTTGTCAATTTACTCTTCCCCCTGCCCCTCTTCTAATATCTCAACACCCATAATCAGCTTGAAGAAGTTAATGAAAAGTCGGCACCCTTATTCCCTGGGCTTGAGGACTGAGGTGGTTAATATTGGACTGTCTTTCTAGGGAAAAGTAGTGGTTTTGTTGGAACAGGGAGGATTAGCTAGGATTTATTGCATAGCCATAACCTACTGGTAGAAATATGTATAATTGTTATTAAGATGAAGTTATAATTTCTTAAATGGTACAAAATTTACTTTAATTTCTAATTTAAGTTTTCATTGGTATGAGCTTCTTATTGATAGAAAGTGAGATTAATAATGTTATTCTCATAGGCATTGTGCCTATGTAACACATTTAGGAATACAAGGCTTAGACCCAGTCCTTCTTTAACTTTTTAAACTGATTTGAGATGGTTAGCCTGTTAGTTAAGGGCCTATAGCAAATTCATGGCTCTGAGTTTATTGTTAGGGTGTTTTCTATATTTTATTTAGCTGAGAGGAGTTAACAAACTCCAGATTGCCTTACACGGATAATTGGTTTTCAAAATGTCAGAAGTCCACAGAATTGACGTTACAAACATTTCTGTATTAATGTTCATTTTGATTAGAGACCTGTCTGCTCCTGACAGCTTCCTGTCTTGGATTCTAAGAAAAAATTGAGCATCCTTGGAGTTACTCCAGTTGTGGTGAGACAGCTACTAGGCAAGAATTGCCTCTTTTCATCTACAGACAAATCACTGTCCAGAAAAGGACACACTTGCGGAATAGTTGACTGATTATATCTGCCAAGACAGAGTAATCAGTCCTTAATAATTCTGCATGACTTGGTCTGTCAGATGATCCTGGGCTAGAAGTCTGAAGATTGGATGCTCCAATGTTTTGTAGTATAGGGACCACAGCTCAGTGGTCTCTATAAATTGGCTAAGTTTTAGAAGCTATGCTTGGTGCTTCTCATAATTTCAGTTAACTCAGTCATTCTGGATTTCTGACTGGGTTGAAGACTTATAGTCTCATAGCCAATCCTGGCTATTTACTTTGAGAGAAAAGGTTTGAGAGGATGATTTTCAGCTGACATTCATTCTAAAGCCAAGAAAAAAAAGCCAGGTTCAGAATTAAGTCTTTTAGTTAGGAGAAATGACAGAGGTTCTGTTTAGTCAACAAAATGATGGACTGGGTATTAGGTCTATCTTGTACCTTACTGACACACATTGGTATAGTTATGCTCTAATTGTATTCTAAGAGTAAAGTTTTATTTTAACAGAAATGGTGATATGTAAGAGGAGCTAAGGTGGGAGGAGTAAGAAGACGAAGATAAGGAGTAAGGAGAGGAGGAGAAGGAGAGGAGGAGCTAGGTGACAAGGGGAGTGGGGATATGGAGGTGGATATTTGCGTGTCCCCGTCAGTCAAAGATAGTTGATATATCTAGGTTGGGTATTGGGTTACACTTCTGATTGATACTGAGCAATACCAAACATATAAAGCCTTTGATTAACATTAAAAAAATAGTATAAAATGAAAAGGGGAAATGGGGGTGGGATAGGGGTTTTCTAGGGAAGGGAATGGGGAAAGAGGATGGCATCTGAAATGTAAATAAAATATCCAATAAAGATTTTCACATAAAAAAAAATCTTAGGAAAAAAAAAAAAAGGATTTACAGCCCAGTCTCATTTCCTGTTTGTCTTTTGGTGTCAGAGAACCTTATGATGCAACATGACAAGCCCAGCTGTTGTCTCTGTTGGCATTCCCTTTTGACCATCCTGGAAAGTATGTCCTTGGATCTATAAGCCCTAACCCCTTTCCTGTTTTAAACTTCTTTTTTTGTTGGGTGTTTGGCTACAGCAATGAGAAAAGCAACTAATTAGATGGGTATGGGTCTCTCTGAGAACCTCCCAAAGCTTTTGATTCCCATCTGATCCAGACTTGGCCTGCATCTTTTTTTTTTTGTTTTTTTCTCTGCCAGTGTTGTTTTGCAAACCTGAGGTGCACTTCTTCCTTTGAGAGAGTTCCACATGAGGCCTCCTGAGCGGAAGCAAAGGGCTGGGACCCATCTGCATGCTCTGCCAGCTCCTGCTGCTCCAGCTCAGCAGAGTCTCTGTACTGTTCCAGATGCAGTGCTTCTGCCTCGGGCCACCCTGGTTGTCCCCTTGCCTGGGCCTGGCGCTGGCCCCATGCCCGGCTCATCAGCTCTGTCAGCTGCTGTATGATTGATGACACTCCAGAGCACATTAGCAGTTTGGTCATGTCCAGGACACTCCTGATTAAATCATAAATGCCTGAGGATACAATGTAGCTATTAGAGGGAAAAGTTAAATACTTCAAAATACTTTTCTTTTTTTGAAAGAAACCCTTTCAGTCTATGTCATGATGCTTATCATGATTATTTAGAATAATAAACAAAATAAACAAATAGGAAAAGTAAAAATTGTAGATGTAGCTTTTCAGCACAATGATAACAAATTTAGCTAATTGTGCATAAATTTTACCTTCAAACAATGTCATTTTTTTTTTTTTTGGTCATTAGAACTTGGTTATGTCCGGGCAATCTCAGCACTTGGGAGGCAGAGGCAGGCGGATTTCTGAGTTCGAGGCCAGCCTGGTCTACAGAGTGAGTTCCAGGACAGCCAGGGCTACATAGAGAAACCCTGTCTCGAAGAAACCAAAAAAACCAAAAAAAAACAAAACAAAAAAAAAAGAACTTGGTTATGATATCAAGAACTTGTGACACTTATCAAATATTACAGCTGGAAAAAATTATCCTTTTACACAAGAAATTAACGGATAATGATGCACATAAGGTGCAGAATGAAATTGTGAAATAACGGACTGTTAATAATATATATTATTGCCTATGTGTACATGTTATATTATGAAGGCAGTAGTTTAATCACTCTCATGGATAGGGATAGAAAAACAGAGAGAAAGCTTATGAAAACACATAAGCTTATTTTAGGAAAACATTGTCATTGTAGTAGCTAAATGGTTCTCACACATGCTGGCTGGAGCATCCGTTTAGTAGCACTGAGCTCAGAAGCTTAGCAACATTTACTCAGATTTGGCTCCATCTGAATTCCTGAAGAACAAATGATGAGATTGAAAAGTTAGGTAGAAAAAAAAAAGGTGGGCAAAGAGTTTGTTGTATAAGACGGGAACCTGAGTTCAGAGCCCCAGCACCACGTAGACGCCTGGACAAGTGTGTTCCTGTAAACCCAGCACTTACCATGTGTGTGGGAGGCATGTGGATCTTAGGTAGTTTCCCGTCATACAGTCTAGTTGTGCTGATTTGCATATGCTTGGCCCAGGGAGTGTCACTATTAGAAGGTGTAGCCTTGTTGGAGTAGATGTGTCACTGTGGATGTGGGCTTTAAGACCCTCATCCTAGCTGCCTGGAAGTCAGTATTCTGCTAGCAGCCTTCAGATGAAGACATAGAACTCACAGCTCTGCCTGTACCATACCTGCTTGGACACTGCCATGCTCCCACCTTATTGATACTAGACTGAACCTCTGAACCTGTAAGCCAGCCCCAATTAAATGTTTGCTGTCTTTATAAAAGTTGCCTTGGTCATGGTGTCTGTTCACAGCAGTAAAACCCAAACTAAGACAGAAGTTGGTACTGAGAGTGAGGTATTGCTGTGATAGGCCTGACCATGCTTTTGTTTGGAAGAATGTGGATTTGGGGACTTCGGATTTGGAAAGCAGTGGAATGCTTTAAATAGGGCTAAATGGGCTATCCTAGTATGAATATGGAAGACGTTGTTACTGAGAGTGATATGAACTGTGCACACCTGGCCCAAGAGGTTTCAGTTGAGAATTTCAATATGTGGCTTAAAGACTATTTTTGTGATATTTTGGTGAAGAATGTGGCTACTTTTTGTCTGAAGAGTCTGCCTGAGGCTAAGGTGAAGAGCCTCACATTAATTGCATTGACAAAAGAAGTCTTAGAAACAAACACCCATCATAGACTTTGTTCTCTGGTTAAGTCTTATGAAGAGTGTTTTAAACAGGCCTATGGGGGCTAGGGAGTGAAATGTGATGGTTTGCATATGCTCAGCCAAGGGAGTGGCACTAATAGGAGGTGTGGCCCTGTTAGAACAAAACCCAAACTAAGACACTAGCCAAAATGGCAACTCCAGGTTCAGTGAGAGTGAGACTCTCTTGCACAGTTTTTGTGCACAAATCTTTTTGTGTACTGTGAAAAGGTTGTCTTTGCATTATTCAAATGTTGATTTCTCTACCAGCAGAGAGCTGAGTACTGTTTGGACTTTGGTACTGTTATTTTTATGGATCATCACCTGCCTTAGTATTTTGTAAACATACACCTCTTTTACTTTCTGATTGGTTTAATAAATGTCTGAGGGCCAATAGCTGAGGCAAAAGAGGAAGGGCAGGTCTTCCAGGCAGAGATAGGCTCTGCGGGAAGAAATCAGGCAAGGGAAGATTTGCCAGCAAGACTTGGAGGTGGAAGGAACAGGTGCCCAGACTGAGTGAGAGGTAATGGGCCACATGACAGACTTGAACTAAAATAAATTAATTTAAGTTAGATGAGCAAGTTGGGACGTACCCAACTATAGTGCTTATGCTTTCATATGTAATAAATCTCTTGTCATTGTTCAGGAGGTGGTGGGTCTGGCTACCCTCTCTGAGAAAACAAGGTGGAGAGAGATAGAGGGACACACTTAACACCAACCTGTGTCCTGAACAGACACTTGCATTGGAGACACACTGGCAAACATGTGTTCACACCACATACACACACGTACACAGGGTAGTTATACTTAATGTACATGATTGTATTCATTTGCTTTCTAGTGCTGTGGTAAAACACTAACCAAAAGCCAGTTGAGGAGGAAAAGGTTTATCTCATCTCACAGTCCCTTATGAAGGGAAGTCAGAGCAGAAACTCAAGGCAGGAACCTGTAGGCAGAAGCTTAGGCAGAGACCATGGAGGAGTGCTTACTGGCTTGCTCTTCATGGCTTGCCCACCTTGCTTTCTTATACAATCCAGGACCACCTGGCCATGGTTAGCACTGCCCTCAGTGGGCTGGGCGCTTCTTTATAAATCAATAATTGAAAACTTGCCTATAGGTAATCTGATGGAGGCATTTAATCAATCAAGGTTCTCTCTTCCTGGATGACCCTAGTTTGTGTCAGTGTGACAAACAAAACAAACAAAACAAACAAAACAAAACAAAACGAAACAAAATGAAACAAAACAACCTAACCAGCACAGTGGTAGTGAGTCAGTCAGTTACCTTTGTGAAAGTGTCCTATTTGATCAAACAAACACACCCAGCACATGGAAGTACACAGAGGACCTTCAGGTCTCTGCTCTCCCTGCACCATAGTTTCTTGTGAAATAATCTATTACTCATCATCTCAGATTGTTCTGTGTGGTGGCCACTCCCCGGAGAAATGCTGTCTCTTTGTAATACACATGGCTTTAATAAATGAAGCCAGCTCCCCTTTCTTGTAAAGAATGCACTGGGGCTGCTATAGTTTGCTAACAATTACAATGAGAGGCACAGACAAACTACTTCCTCTGTGCTTGAGAGTGCAAGAGAGAGGGAGAGAGAGAGAGAGAGAGAGAGAGAGAGAGAGAGAGAGAGAGAGAGAGAATGTGTGTATGTGTTAGGTATCTGCTCAGTCCCAGCATCTGCTTTGTCCCTGGGCACTATACTTCTGCATCTTCTGACTTCTCCCTCCTGTGGGCAAGAAGAATTCCTGGCAGGAACTGGAGAGCGGAGTAAAGGAAAGAAAGGGCCTTTGTCTTTCACACTTGTCTCCTGTGGCATCTCCACAGGCAGAAGCAGCTAATTCTTCAGTGCAGTATTAATTACCCTACCCCATAAGGTCTCTAACTTTGACTAGTGACATTGGATTTGGGGTTCTTTAAGGCCACCACCTTCCTTTGTTTTTGCAGCGACTAATATCTGTGAGATTTGCCGACTCAGAGCTTCTGTCCTCCATGGAACTAATCCCTTGCCTTTGATTCTGCCTTTTGCAAAGCCCTAGGGTGGTTGGATCATTTCTGTTTGATGGCGCTCTCAGTGTGTGTGATATTGTCTTTATAACCACTCTTGGCAGAAGGGAATATCACCTGCACTTTTGTGTGACCATTTTGGGGAGGATCAAGGATGTGTCCAAGCCCACTCAGTTCATAGCCAGAGGTTCTGGGACTCAAATCTCAGTCTTATATCTTTCCCACCTACAGGTGGCAGGCAGCATGGCGCCGCCGAGTCAGTGAATTACACTAGGTCCCAGGGTCTGAGCATGTCTCCATACAGAGCGGTACTCACATCTTCTCAGGGCCAGCCAAGCAAACAGAGTTCAGAGGCATCAATTTGTCAAAGGGCAGATCTGGGATTCAAACTCAGCCCTGAGCCTCTCTTCCTCCGGGGGCTAGTTCTTCTGTGAAGTTAGCATATTTGGAGCCATGATGTATGGTGCTGTTTTAATACATGTTCCTATGTATTAAAATTCTAGAGGTTCCTGCCTCTAGAAATGCCCACGTGATTCATTTAGAACAGGGCCAGGGAATATGGCACTTGCCCGGTTGTCCTTGATGCTGAGGAATCCTCATAGCTCCCCTGTTCTGCCTGCAGCGCCCCATGTGGCAGGCGCACGTTGGCCTCTCAGTCCCATCTCTCCGTTTTCATCTATGCCATGAGGGACTGGACTAGGTAATCTGCAAGGTCATTCCATGTCCTTGTACACACTTATCCTGTGACTACAGGATACGAGGTGTCTTGCTGATGTCCCGAATCTGGGACACCGAGCTGCCACGAAACCCTGCCTGTTCTCCAGGAATTCCCATGGAGTGTGGGGCTCCACAGGGGCCCTCTGGCTTGAGGGTGAAGGAAAGCCCTGTTTGTTGGTTTGAAGTAGTTGGCAAATTGGCATTTTAAAAAGGAAATAGACTGTGGGTTAGAGGGTTTAATTCAGGGAAATATTTGGAGGGCTCAGTGTTTGCTCTGAGAGGTCATCAAACAGGTTTTGTTCCCACACTCTCTGGAAAGATGATGCTTCATTAAAATGGCAACATGAGGTGTAGTGGAAACGGCAGAATTGGGAACTCTGAAAAGACACATTCACCAGATTCCACTTAAAATGTAAAAAGGAGTGTAGAGAAAACAAATGGACATTTTCTTGAGGCAGCTGAGCGATACAAAACACAGGCATCTTTGTCTCCTCCTTGAAGACTTCCACAATGCCTTCTCCTTTCTTCCTTTTGACTAATCTCTACTTCTGAGAGGTGTTGAGTTTCGGCCAAACTTTCCGCTTCGTTCGCATCAAAGGCTGCCCTCTTGTGAATAGCCAGCTCTCACCTACCCCTCGCCTTACTCACTCCTGACCAGCGGACGCAGGTCAGTCCCCATAATAATTAGCTCACAGGCACAGATTCCAGGCGGCTCCAGAAGCATCAATCACAGGGATGAATGCAAGGCGGTGTGTGGGAACCGCCGGGGCATCCAGGAGCTGAACACTGCTGCCCCAGCCTCAGTCCCAAGCCACACTTCTTTGCTCCATCCACCAGACAGCTGGGCAGAACAAACCACACTGGTACCAGATAAACTAGGAGGCTGCCTGTCTCACAGAGAGTGAGGCTACCTAAGTTCTTTCTTCTGGATTCCAGTTATGACTCGGTTTGAGGCTACAAAGAGGATTTGCCAATCTGTCCCATTTCCTTCTCATCTAATCAGGAAGTTTTGGAAGTTCTAACATTGAAAGGTGCAAAACAGTGTAAGCTCACATTCTTTTGTGCTTCCTAAGATTTATCTGCCTTTTGCTGTCTCCCGATGACTTCCTGGCCCCAAGTTTTGCAGTCATGTCTGTTTCTCTGCCTTCTGCCCCCCCCCCCCAAAAAAAACCCCCCCGGACTTTGGGAACTCGAATTCAGCACCTATACAGATCTGATCGCGAATGGTACTATTTCTCTCTACACTGTTATCTGGGGTGACTCTCCACACCAATAGAAACTCAGATAGGATTTAACCAGAAACTAGAAAGACGGTGAGCAATAATTTGCTACCAAGGGGTAGGGACTTTTGAGTACTTTGACATTTTGGTATGTCTTTAGTAGTCTTTGGACCTGTATAAGATCCAGTGCAGGACCAGGTCTATGCTGCCCCCTGGTGCTCATGTGTTTTGCTACATCTAATTTATCCTACGATTACAATCTTAAATGCTGGCCAGATTTCTAAAGCTACAAGAATCAGGAGGGAAAGATCCAGTGCAATAAAATCATAAATCTCTTGGGACCTAAGACAAATGTTTTTTGCCATGAGGCACATCCTATTTTATCCGGAAAGCAGCATAAATATGTGGGATGAGAATAGAAATAACAGATCCAATGGCTTTAAGTTGTTTTTGAAAATAAATAATTAAAAGTTTTTCTGTTCAATATGTTTTGACTTTTAATCAAGATTTATTTTATCTTTCAGTAAACTTTACTTTTTATACAGATCAGAGGGGGAAAGAATGCAACATTTACAGGCATATGTATACACATGCAGATGTACATATGTGTTTAGGGCTTTTTATGTGGTTTCAAGGAGATCCAGACTGAAGCCTTCATGCATGTGAACTCTTGTCTACTAAGCCACCACCTTAGTCCTGATTTATTTTAAATTTGTGTTTCCTTGTATGAAAACCAAAACAAAAGTCTGAAGTCTCTTCAAGTCAATTTAAGCTTTAGGTCAGAAGCCTCTGGCTTCCAAGTGAAACATGAGCAGGGTGGTCTGGGAGAGGCCACAGAGCTTTATGTGTGAGTTACGGCTCCACCCAACCCTTTTTCAGTACACAGGAATATTTTGTCTGCTGGGTACACTATGTCAGACATTTTTTAGTATGTTCTTGGAATGCTGTTCTCTATGAGGCCTGAAGGCAAGAGTCCATGTTTGGAGTAAACAAAATATGAGAATCATATCAGCTGTTAAGAAGATGGATCTTTCCAAGTTGCTCAGACACATTGGCTGGTATTAAACGCAGCAACAATGCCAGCACATTATGCATACACATCTTGTAAGGCTGAGTCTGAGAGTTACAGGGAAGGTGGTCATGCTGGGTCTGTCTTGAAGATGGTTATGCTGAGTGCTAAAGTGACATAAGGATATCACTGAGCTGACTGGGTGGAGATGCCGTAGCTGGTCAGCCAAGTCCAAGAAGTTTATTGAAACTTTGTCCAGATGGTAATATCAGTGGACTAGTTCCCAAGAAGGCTGATGGAGAGGGGCCGGCTGCACTGCGAGTTAGTCATCAGATGCCTGTGAGCAGCAGGTTTCCAAGGAATGTTCACTCCTAGAATCAAAGACACATTTGTATGGCTTCTTCATTTTCTCTCTCCATTTCTGTTTATGGGCTGAACTATCCATCCTCCATCCCCAGTTCATAGGTTGTAGTTCTAACCCTGAATTGCCTGAATTTGTGGCTTTATTTAGAGAGAAGGTCTTTAAGCTGGTAATTAAATGAAAATGAGGCTGTTACAATAGGCCCTAAAACAGTGTGACAGATGTCCTCATAAGGAGAAGAAACTAGGACGCAGAAACAGGAGAGAGATGGGTAAAGACAGAGGATGTGTGTACCTGTATACCAAGGAGAGAGGCTTACAAAACCTAACGCTGCAGACAACTGGACTTCAGACTTTCAGCCTCCAGGATTCGGAATAAAATCCCCATATTCTGTTGCTTAAGTCATCAGTCTGTGGCACTTATACCTAGAAAATGAACCCAGTCTCCCCTGGAATTTAGTGGGGATTGGGGAGTGGGCCAAGATGATTCTCACTCAGAATTAACTCTGAGCATATTCACACCATGAAAGGCCACACTCTGCAAGTAGCTAAACATCTTAGAAGCTGCAAAAGTGACTTGTTTGAACGGCATCTAGTATCTTTAACTAGACAAGAGATGTGAGAATGATTTCTGGAAAGAAGGCCAAGTACATGCCTCAGATGCATATACCTGGACTGGACACACATCTTTCCCTTACAATCTGTGGTGTCCTGTGGAAGGAACCCAAATAGTCTGAAAAATTGTTCACAATCAAAATGGGTCTTTATTTTGTGACTGTGCTGGGGATTAAGCCCAGGGCCTTATGCATGCAAGGCCAGTAATGAACTAGGGGTACATACAAGGTCTCTAACTCAGCAGTATTCAATTTGTGGCAACCTGTGGATTGTGACCCCTTTGTGGGGTTGAACGGCCCTTTCACAAGGATCCCCTAAGACCATTGGAAAACACAGATATTTGCAATTCATAACACTGGCAAAATTGCAGTTATGAAATAACAATAAAAATTATTTTATGGTTGGGCATCACCACAACATGAGGAACTTAAGGGGTCACAGCATTAGGAAGACTGAGATTCACTTCCAACTGAATCTTGTAGCCAAGGGTACGTAGGACTTTATCAATTGTTACATTAAAAAAAATTCGCTGTTACTCTGCTTTTTCTCTTCCAAAACACCCAATGCTTAGCTATAAAATACATGATTTGACACAATTCTGCAAAGGATTTAGTGAAAAAGAAACCTTAGCCCTGAGGACTGAGGATACGGTTCCACTATGTGTCTGCAGGGACCATTCTTGGCAGAGGGTGAAGTAATTAAGCCAAACTTGACTGAGTACCCCATGACATGGACACTAATTGGATATGACTATAGGTTTGACACATCTCACTTATCACAGAAACAATGGAAGAGGACACTGGAATAAAACGACGGTTTGGTTTTTTAATCCCATTCAGCTGTGTGAGCTTGGGCACTTTGGGCTTCTCATGTGTGAACACTGTTGGGCATGTGCACAGAGCTTTCGAGGCACTTTGTGCACCAAAGTGACAGTACATACGGGCTGGCAGGATCTTGGTGTCCTCAGATGAAGGGTAGTCAAGATGTGCAGCTATTGCTTGATGCTCCATGTACTACAGTGGAGAGCAGGTCCTAGCAGTACTTCAGGTGCTATGTTGTTTGGCTTCTGAGTGTCTCCATTTTTGCAGACTGTCTTTGCAGCGTGTTTGCAGCTTTAGTCCTGCTGAAGCTTGCATGATTCTGGCTGTAACAAGTACGACACTTTTTGTACCCCAGATATCTCAAAGATATATATATGTACACACACACACAGACACACAGACACACACACACACAGACACACACACACACACAGACACAGACACACAGACTCCAAACCTTGGTAATTTTAAAATATTTTAATTTTATTTTATGTACCAACAGTATGTATGTGTACTATGTGCATGCAGTACCTGTTGAGGCCAGAAGGGGCATCAGCCTTTCTGGAGCTGGAGTTACAGATGATTGTGAACCATCAGGTGGGTGCTAGGAATTGAACCCAGGTCCTCTGGAAGAGTAATCAATGTTCTTAATTTCTGAGCTGTCTTTTCAGCACCTTTGACAATTTCATACATGTATGTACAGTGTGCTTGTATCATATCTAGCCCAAATCCCCCTTCAATGTGGGATTTTTAAGACCAAAGATACTTGATCTCAGAGTCACTACAAAACTGAAAAAGCAATTAATACAATACTGATATTGTATATCGAATCATAGCTGTTATTCACTTTTTATCAATTGTTTTTGTTTTAATCTATTTCCCTTAAAGGAAAAGAAGATAACTCATGTCCAAGTTACAATCCAGTGTCCCACAATTCATTTAGTTGTCATCTATCCGTAGTTCCCTTTCCTTTCTTTCCTCTCTCCCTCCTTTCTTTTTCTCTCCTTCCTCCTCCTCCTGTCTGTCTGTCTGTCAGTCTGTCTGTCTGTCTGTCTGTCTGTCTGTCTGTCTGTCTCTTTCTCTCTCTCTCTCATTTTCCCAGAGTCTTACTATACTCACTATAGCCCAGGCTGTTATGGAATGCTCTACTTATCTTGCTGCCCAGTTTCATGTGTGTCTGGACTCTGGGAATCTGCCACCTGATATTTAATCTTGAACAAGTCCTTTAGTTTAACTTTCCATTCATGATCTGTTAACTTTCAGAGTCTAGACTATGTACTTTGTGGACTATGCCTCAAGTTTGAAAATAGAATTGTTCTTAATTTGTACTTTCTAAAATGCTACCTCAAGGGATTTTTTTTTTTTTAAATTGAGACCATAACAAACACCACATGGAAATATCTGGGGTAAGTTGATTTGAGTAACATTTAAATCCAGCTATATTGGTGGACATCGTGGCTGACATTTCTGTGACGTGTCTAGCCAAGTGAGATGCCTCAAATCATATTTTTGAGTTCTGTGGCCACCGCTGTTTTGTGTCAGCTTTGGGGCTCTTCTGACACATATGCCTAATGCATTGTCAGTGACATTATCGATACACTTTTCTTGATCAAACTTCCCCACACTGCCTTTCCATGTGAAGGAGCATCTTTGTTCATCTTACATCTCTACTTGCTTAGTTCTCTATCCCTCCTACCGTGTACACTTTTTACTCTGTCTCTGTGTTTTATGTGAACTTGCACCACATATATGTGGAATGCATTGCATCCTAGTGGTGTGATTCCAAACTCGTCCTCCACTGAGAATGTGGTCAGCTGCTATGGAGCAGGTCTGGATAGATGTCTCATTGACTGAATGCAGTGTATCTTTCCCAGAATCCCTACAGTCGAATTGTCTGCTGAGGACCAGTGTGGGTGAGTGGCTGACCTTCATGCCTTTGCTCTCTGGGTAGCAATCTTCTGGAACATTTGATAATTTTTCCCTTTGATTGATTCTGAGCAGCTCTGTACACATCTCTGTCTCTCCCAGGCAGCTCAGTGTTCTGAGACATCCATATTGCTTATATAGGTTTGGGAAGGGAGGAAGCTGTTTCAAGGATTTTCTGAAGCCACTGAGTTGTTTGTTTAAGGAGATTCTCTGCGGGATGGAATGTTCCACTTCCATTTAGAACTTCCTGAGTCTTCACTAGCTTCCCTTCAAGATGGAATGCTTCCAATCTGAGAAAATCACTATATAACACCAGGAATTCCAGACCTTCACACCCAGAGACTTGGTGTGGCCCCTTGGTAACCTGCTTGACAGGACAGAATGTCTATGTGTGTTTCCTCTTCCAGGAGTACCTGCCTGAAAAAAAGGATGTCAGAACTTCGCATCTATTTTTGGAAATAGCATCTTTGCACTTTCCAGAGGACCTGCACTCTTTGTCCTATGCACTGCTCTCCAGATCCAAGGACAGCAACTGAACAAGGCCTGTCAAGGTAGTGTCATACTGTGAGACTTTCCCCCTCCTCTCTTTTCCTCTCTCACCTTTTTCCTTTCTTCTTTGCCCATCTCTGTTCTTCCTACTCCCCCTTTTGTCTTCCCTCTGTCCTTTGCTTCCCTCCTTCCCTCCTTCTCTCTTCCCCTTTTTTTCCTTCTTCTTCTTCTTCTTCCTCCCCTTCTCCTCTCCTCCCCCTCCTCCTCTTCCTCTCTCCTCTTCTTCTCCCCCAACCCTCTTTCCTTTTTAGAGATGGGGTTGACCTATGGAGCCCCAGCCTCTCCAGTCATGAAATGACACATATTTGTCATGACACACATCTTCAGGAGACATTTTGATGTGTTATCACATCTCCTCTCATGTTGGCTACTACTTATGTTACATTACCTTGTCAACTACTATGGCCAGCCCTTGTTATCATAGTAGAGATGGGGGATAGTGCGCCCATGGCTTCTGAGTGCTGGTATTGCCAAACTTCGTGACCAAACACTGGTTAGAGAAGTTTATTTGTGTTGTCAGCATTTTATCAAGTAGTTCACTATCCATTTGTGTACATTTCAGTGCCTATGATCAAATTTAAAATAGTGGATTACTAGAAGTTATATTGTAATGTAATGAACACAGAGATCTTTTTTTTCCTTTAGCCCAATCCCTGACTGACCAGCATTGCTTCCACCAAGGCTCTGCCAAAGACAGAGCCCCGAGCCCAGAGCCCAGACAGGGACAAGGGTCACCTATGTGTGGGAAACCTCAGTGGGTGTGGGAATGGCTTTCCTGGATTTCCTGACTTTTGTGTATTGGTGATCTCACACACAGACTTGCAGTAACCCAGTCTCATGGACTGAATGAAACCATTGGCAACTTTCTGGCTTGCTGCTTTTTTTTTTCTCCCCCAAGCCAGAGCTAAAACTGGTAAAGAAGCCAGGAATTCCCAAACTTTCCCAGGCAAGCGTTGAGAAACACTGGGACGCCTTCTTCTCCGTCTCTGTCCATCTGCAGGCCAAGTGTGCAGCAGTTACAGGCAGAGTCTGAATCGAGCTTTGTGCAAGTCTCTGGAAAGAGACCCAGGTTTTTGTGATGGGCGAAAAGTGACAGGGCAGTGGCAGGGACATCTGCAGAGCTAGGTCAGTCCCTATCTACAGCAGAGTGTGTGTGGGTATCCTTTATGTGGACGATCCACCCAGGATAGAATGGGGCTTTGACATTCACTGGGACTCAGCGTGCCTTACAATAAGAGGTTTGTTGGCTGAGGGAGGACTGTGTAATAAACTGTTCTGAGGCCAGCACTGACTATCCACACAGAGACCCAAGAACAGCTCCTTACTGGAACCAGCTACACAGAGGTCACTGCTTTCAGAGAAAGCAACTGTGATCAGAAATGCTCGCTAGAAAGCTGTGCGCTTTCGTGTGTTGGAATTTGTACGCACTTGATGAAAAGTGTAACTTGGAGGTTAGACGGCACCATTTTATTAGTCCATAAACCTGAAAAAGTATCTGTCTTTACTCCAAGGTCAGTGATGATAATGTTTGTTTCCTTCCATGGGACATCAATGTTCTCTCAAGGATATGGAAGCACTCTGGGAAAACAGAATCCATTAAAGTCCTTAATAATCGAGTTGGGAAGGCAGGTGCTCTTGATTGGCACCACTTGGCAAAGGGACCCTGTGGGTCTTAGAGAGGACAATGACTCTGTGAGCAAGGTTGAGCTGCAGATGGGAGGTGGAACAGATAGTTAACGGTGTCCTCTAGCCCCCAGGATCAGGAAAGGACAAACCAGGCTTGTTTGACTTTTTCTGGCAGGCTTGTGATTCCCAGCCAGAATACAGGTGGCACAGTTGTGACTCCTGGCAAGGTCTTCAGTGCTTCAGTGATATCTCCACCGGTGCCAGGCGCCAGCTGAGTGTCACCGTGCACTTCCCAGGCTTAAGTGAAGCAAGCAGAGGCTTCCAGAGCAGCGTCTCATTTATTACTTATGCTGGAAAGAAATTGCTCATAGCTACCTGGCTACTGGATTTTAACAGCTGTGCTCTGTAAGAGATTTTGGAGGGAGTTTGTTTTCAAAGTGTCTTTAAGAAGGTGTCACCTTCAAAGGGAGTTTCCAGGAGGATAACCAGCACTCAGAAATCCAATCATGCAAGAAAAAAATTAGTTTGTGTTTGGATACACATGGCCTGTTTTTGGCAAATGTGACTTCACATCACCTCCGTTTTCACTTTTATTGGCAATGACCCTAATGGAAGCTTTCTGTCCAACACTGAGTATCTTGGAAGAAGTCCTGGGCCCAGCACAGTTACCTCTACTTGGCTGGATGCTAGAGAGTCGTATTTGGCTGGGAGACCCGAGAGTCCCTTCTAGTTAAAGATGTTTTGACTGCAGAGTTAATCAGTCTCAACTTATGAAGTGAAATGACAAGGACTCCTGTGTATGGGGCGCTTTCTGTGTTCCATGCTTGTACTGTGATCTGAGCGGCATTTTTCCAAATACTAATTACATCCCCACCAGTACATTATTCCTCTTTACAAATGAACAAGTTGGGGTTTAGAGAAATTGGAAACTTGTCCCATGGCACAGATTTCAAATTTAGCCGATGGTTTCCCGGAGATTGACTTTTAGATCATTTTAAGCCTGAGTTAGAAACCCACATTTGAACCAGAATGACATTTAGACACCTTGTGGTCACTTCTCCTTTTATCAAATTAGTCTGTGATTTCTAGTCTTCCAGGTGGTGAGCCCTATTCTTCTGTCAACAAAGCATCTAGCTAACAACGGAGACATTTGTCATGGATATCTGCTCTCTGCTTACAAATAGACCAGGGGCTAGTGGCATCTTGCCAGCTAGATATCTTAAGCAATACAGATGCCTTTGAAGAGATAATGCATGAATTGTCACCCTCTAGTTTGACTGTGTGAATTAGTGTGGTTGGCAAATGCCAAGAAATAATAGAGCCCGGTTTCTAGGGTCCTGGTTTCCTTGAGGGTAGGAAGGTGGGCCTGTATTGTGAACCTCTGAGAAATGAGAAAGCCACTCTCTCTCTCTCTCCTTCCATCCTTCCTTCCAAGATTTATTCATTTATCATGTATATAATAGTCTCCCTGCACTTACACCCACACACCAGAAGAGGGCACCAAATCTCACTACAGATAGCTGTGAGCCACCATGTGGTTGCTGGGAGTTGAACTCAGAACCTCTGGAAGAGCAGTCCGTGCTCTTAACCTCTCAGCTATCTCTCCACCTACTAAGGAAACCTTTCTTAATGCCTTGATAAACCCCCTGTTCAGCAACTGTTAACTCACTGACCCAATGTCTTTCTAGTGCATCAAAGCATTATGTTAATTAAAATACTTAAGCTTCTATTGAGAACACTTATAATGGCAACAATAATAATCTATTTTTACAATGTGATCTGACAAGCAAAGTTTAATGTAAATATGTGATAGGTAAGTAATACATATTTACTCCCAAGAAAGTAAATGTAAATATATATATTTCCTTTGTGTGTGTGTGTGTGTGTGTGTGTGTGTGTGTGTGTGTCTATTCACACAGTTTGATCTCAAGGGGGTATTATTCCTCATTCAGGCTGTGCTTGCATGTGTTATAAAGGCATACGTGGTTGGCTTCCCTTGGCTGGCTGAGGCTGCATGCTCTTTTGACTAATTCTAGCTGTAAGTACTTTGAGACCTCAGAAGTCACTCTTCTTTTCAGATATGCCTTAGTTTATTTAAATAAAGTAAAACGGGCTTGTCAGAAAGGAGACCTTAGCAATGACCAAAGAAATAAAGCTATGTGAAGTATGCACAAATCACCTGACACTCACGCTGAAAACCACAATAAAAGAAATTCAGGTATTTCAGTTTGTTTTAAGTTCAGAATTAAAATGAGCTCTAATGTTGAGAGAGTAGAAACTGGCTTTATTATATTAGAGTGTTGAGACATACCATTGTAGGGAAGTATGTTTTATTTAACCACTTGATATCCATAACAAAAATAAATAATAATAAGTGCAGATTTCATCCACAAAGCTAAGATTTGTGTGTTCATTCATTCATTTATTCATTCATTCATTCATTCCATTTGAGGACTTAAAGCTTTATTGTGTTAAAAATATGCTGGAGTTTATTTGGAAGCTTCCTGGTGACACTGCCCCCTGCTGTTCATCACTGACACAAGGTTATGTGAGCTCAGCTAAGGACTGTCATCTATTTTGCCTCTTGGAATACCAGCACAAGCCTTCTCCACGAGTGAGTGCTACAACCACGTGTTAATAACCTGAGCCCTTTGATTTCTGCAAGGATATCACCAAGACTTTATGAGTCATGCGAATATAAACAGTACATGCCAAATCTAGTGTGTGTCTCTCCTACCGACCCTCTATTGTTTGTAAGATGTCATAAAGACTTCAGATAGATGTGCAAAAAGGTACAATTTATTTTACCTCCAGGACCTATGAATTATGGTGATTAAATTTTTTCAACAGGCAAGTGAAGTATTTCTAACATGCTATGAGTTACTGTGAACACACCCTTGGGAGTGGGAGTGTTTTAAATACGGTGCAGAAAGATATGGAGGAAATGAAGGTGATCCAAAGCTGGAAGTGGACAGCATCATCTCCCACGTGCCCCTTCTGCATCTGTGGATCTAACCAATAACAGACCAAAGTATTCTAAAGAATCATACCCGTGATAACGTTGTAGTGGCTTTCTTGTCATTTTTCCTTAAGTGATAGAGTGTGACAGCTATTATATGTAACACTTAGACTTACATTGTTTTAATAGTAGGTTTTGAGTCATCTAGAGGCAATTTGAAGTGCACAGGCGTGGGATGTAAAACCATGCCAGGAAGTTTGGTAAGGGAAAGCAGGTGAAGACCCGGAGACTTGGTGGGCACGCACCGGAGGCTTAGGTGACTCCCAGCTCCCTGCCAGACTCCTGATTTGGAACATGTGCCATGCTTCTCACATAAAAGAAACATGTCCCATGGTTACATAGGCTCAAAACAGAGTTCTCCATGCTAATGAGATGCCTAAAGGCCCAGAGGGCTTAGTCAATAAGCTATCCTTTACTGATATTCCTCCCTGTAAAAGGTATTTAATTTCAGGCCCATCCTGAGAAGTGGGATATGGTTTTACGCATCCATCTTCTGCCATAGCAATAAACTGTTTAGAACCATGGACTGTCTCTTTTCATCAAGATCCACCATGGGGAGACATGAAGAAGGCCTTTGCCTCCAGAGCTGCAGCCTAATTCTCCCATAGAAAGCCTCTCTGTGCTCCCAGCCACAACTGCCACCAAGCCTGCCTCCACCAACTTAAGGACAATCACCCAGTTAGGACAAGCCAGAACTCCCACACCCCTAACCCCAGGGTTAGATACTGTCCCCAGCCTGCAGGCCTCTGACTTCCAGCAGCAAGAGTCAGAGAACCTCATAGCCCTGGCCTTATCTCAGGCCCTGGGGATCCCCGAATCAGCTATGGCTTTCTCACAGGTGTCTCAGTGCTTCTGAGCAGCCTAGCACCTGCATGGGGTAAGTACAATCAAGCACCCTGTGTTCAGTCTCCCCAAGAGGCTGTGACCCGTGGTAGAGAGAGCAGACGTGACCCGACACACAGGAGGGTCTGTTTGAGTTATATGCAAATATTGTCACATTTATACAGGGGACTTACTTATCTGAAGATTTTCTTAGCCTTGTGAACACATTCTTTCTTCTCCTCCTTACCCCTAACTGCCTCTGGATGGGGACATTGAAATTAGGGCCTTGTGCATGCTAGGTACCAGGTCTTCTGTGATTTCTTATTTATGACATAAGTTGCCCATGTTGGCTTTGGATTCAATGTGTAGCTCAGGTAGCTCTTCAAGTTGCAATGCAGAGCCTGAAAAGGTGATGCAGGTTATTATAGGCCTGCACCACCAGGCCTTGGTTTCTCTTCTACATATATTGTTGTTGAGTTTAGGGTCCGACTCGGAAATCAAAGGTGTTAATTGGCTTTCTGTAGCTATGATGAATATCAGAGACAATCAACTTATGAAAAGAAAAGGGCTGTTTGGTTTATCTGTGACTGGATGACCCTGAAGATATCAGGTATCATAGAGGGGGTGCGTGCAAGAGCAGAACCTTATGACCACAAAGTGACAAATAAGGAAAAGAAGAGAACTATGATGTCATTTCAAGGTCTTCCCCAATAAACTAAAGACCTCCCATGAGGTCTTATAAAAGGTTCCACTTTCCCCAACAGCACCTGCTGAGGACCACTCAAGATGCAGACTACAATAGCCAACATTTCAACGTTGACAGCTTCAATCTTTTTCAGGGGTAAAATAAAGATATATATTTTTGGGACCACCATTCAACCTTCCACCAGGAGAACAAGAAGAGTCCTTTTTGTCTTCCTCAATTTGGACTTAGAAGTTCAAAAGGGTGGCAGACCTATAAGAGGTGAGGGTGGCATCTCTAGGCTTCTGAGTGTCCCAGGAAGCTGGAAAGGCCATTGCGATGGGCTTGCTGCATTTCTTAGGAACAGAGTTCAGGTTGGGGTGGCATTGTCAATCCAGGAAGTGACAGATTTCTACTATAAACCTGTAAGAAACCACTACTCCACTTGACTTTCTCTTAGCAACAGCCAACCAGAGTATAAAAGACAGATTAGGCAATGGCAGAGACAAGGGAACCTTTGCAGACAAGGGTGGGTATGGATGGTGGGTATAGATGGACTGCAGTGGCTGTCACAGCAGTGACAAGAAATGGTTATGAACATGTCTTAAAGATTTGGCCTGGAGGATTTGCTTACAGATCAGAGGAGGGTGGGAGGGAAAGACTCTACATTTTAGTTTGAGCAATGAGGAATATTAGAGTTGTCCTGTACGGACGTTGGGCAGCTGCAGCTCAGCTGTGGCCAAGTTAGCTGCGTGGCATCGGTAGGTCATTTACATTTAGGCACTGAACGGGCAGTCGGATATGTAAATCTAGAGGACTGGAACACATGGGCCAGGCATGTAAATCTGCGACTTACTAGCACAGAGAGGATGCTAAAAGTCACATGACTCAGTGACGTCATCAGGGGAGAACTGGGGTTTGTGCCATCGCAGTATTTGATGCTCCAGTTGGTGGGGATGTGAGCAGCGGAGAGGCAGGAAGCAAGATGGATCGGCTGCGCGAGGAAGATGCTGTGGGCGTTTGTTTCGGGATCTGTACCCAAGGCCACTCCCTGAGTTGTTATTTTCTCCTATCAAGATTTTCCTATCAGTTTCCCGTTTTTTTCCTTCTCCCAAATTCCTTCCTTCCTTCCTTCCTTCCTTCCTTCCTTCCTTCCTTCCTTCCTTCCTTTCTTTTTCTTCTTTTTGTTTGTTTGTTTGTTTGTTTGTTTTTCGAGACAGGGTTTCTCTGTGTAGCCCTGGCTGTCCTGGAACACACTCTGTAGACCAGGCTGGCCTCGAACTCAGAAATCCACCTGCCTCTGCCTCCCAAGTGCTGGAATTAAAGGAGTGCACCACCACTGCCTGGCTTCTCCCGAATTTCATTAACTCTAATTGGAGTCAGTATAAGACTCATTTGTGGTGCTAAGAGTTGGATCTCAATGGTGGAGCCATTCATTCACTGCAAGAGCATTGGTCTCTCTGCTTGCTCACACTGGGGGCCTTGCTTCCTCTGGGAGGACTTCTTGTGAACAGAGAGCAGAAGAGGGATGCTTAACTTAGTTTATGGACGAGCTAGCCTGGAATAAAATGCAAGCATGATTGTTGCTATACTCCAGCCCCTCAACAGGTCAGGGAACTCTAGCAACGAAGCTGGATGATGGATATATCTGCTTGTGCACTTGGCCTGTGAGGTGGGTGGTATGTACATTCACAAGCAGGAGCAGATGGCTTGGCTGGATGCAGCCCAGCCAGGAGAAAGCTGGGCCCACCAGGGACAAGCAGAAACAGTGGAATGCTACTGACCATGAAGGTCTTTGCTCATCATATTAGAAACTGGAAGCATCTGCCATTCGTGATGAATGAAACACATGGAAAAGAAATTCTGGCTCATCCAGAGGAGCCAGCCAGCCTCATTGCTGATCACTCCAGAGCTGGATGCTACTTCTACCGATGAAGCAGCCATGCGTGCCATTGAAGGTATATAATGGGACACTCACCTAGGAGAATGTGCTATACTCAAGACCAGTGCTGACACAGTTTCATGGCTTCAGGAGGCTATCTGAAGTAGGTGGGTCATACTGAAACCATGCCATTGTTCAATACATTTTACTGGATGCTCCATACTCTCCCTTATAGGTGCCCTTTCCGGAACCACTAACCTCCTGTGTACACACATGTTTTTCAGCTTACTTGGAAAACCTGACCCAAGACAGGCAAAAAGAGGCATGATGAGGAGGAAAATTAGAAAAGAGCCATCCGATGTGATATCACTTAAACACAAACCTCCTCCCAGTGCTCACTCCAGCTGTCTCACCACACCTGCTTTCCCATTTTAATTGTAGTAATGCTTCAGAATATCCACCAGGTGGCGAACTTGTCTCAAGTTTGCTGTGCAATTTGTGACTCCCATTTAGACAAGGGAGCTGGTTTATTTATTTATTTAGCCATTACTGAAATGAAAGGATGACTTTGAGCCAACAATGAAATGCATTTATGGTACTTCTTAGTGGCCTGAGCTTTCCTCACGCCACAGACCTAAGAACGTTCTACAGAATTGCATTCTTCTGAGGCTGTTACTGAGGAACGGTTTAAGGGAGAAGAGAAAAAACGTGGAGACAACAGTAACATTCCCACATGATTGTGTCTGCCCAACACTGCCTCTTGACCAGTTTACTGTGATTGTCGGCTCTCTTAGACATTAAAGATTGTGTGTGTGTGTGTGTGTGTCTGGAATTATTGATTGCAATGTAACTACAGACTAAGGAAATAATTTTATCGATTAAACGCTTTATTCACTGGTGTCTTTATTCCTTCACACATTCATTTTTAAACACCAGGTAAAGGGTTTCTTTTTATATGCATAACTATCTTGCTGATTATTGAGAGGGCTTTATATAGGTCATAGAATGTAGGTTAATAGAATTTACTATATGGAGTGTTCCTGGTTGCGACACCGAACAGCAGGAATATGGCCCCAATTCAGCAGCCAGCCAGACCTGCTTCTGAAATTGTGCACCAGGAGTACCTGCTGTCTTGTGGGTCCCCAGTCTCTGTCCTCATTTCTCGCCCTGGTGTCCAGAGCGTGGGCATCCTGTTGTGAAGAGCCCGATGCTCAGTTCAAATGGGAGCTCTTTAAAATAGTCCAGACTTAGTCTCCAGAGTTGGAGAGCAGAGGTTGTCAATTACAGCTGTGGGGTGGAGTCCTGTTTGCAGCTGCTAAGGCTCCCAGGCTAAGAAGTTCTTCTAAACACACACCCGCTGTCCATCCATCATGGGAAATACTAATTTTGGATCATAATAAAATGAAATTATTTACCCCTTCCCCAAAATTTTCAATAGTAGATCTATCTCCTCCTCCCAAATCATACTAAATTATTAGTAATTTTTTTGTTTTTATTTTTGCCAGTTAGAATTTGTGGTAACTAATTTTTGGTTTATTATGTAAACACCCACACAGTATAGTTTATTTGACCCCTTGGCCCACAAAGATTAAAATATTGCCATCTGGCCTTCATAGAAAGGTTGATGGCTCAGCTGTAGGGGAATATTAGATTTTTGCACTTTCCTGAAACCTCATGTCAAATAGTTTATGAAATGTGGGACGATTTGCTTTGATTTGAGAGTTGATGGTCTAAGGCCCTGCCACCTTGAACAATTCTGATCGCACTTGAAAGGTGACAGTGACCACAAAATGTTGAAAACCACATGGATAAGGGTCTGTGCCTTGTGGTGAATGTAGGCTCTTAGTAGCATCTGAAGGAATTGGGGGTCAGCATTCCATCAATGATGAGAGCACCATCCACGATCCTGCCAGGAGCCAATAGCAGGACTGAAGTAAGAGTCTGAGGAAAGGTCTTGAGTTATTGTCATGAAGTGTGTGCTGTGGCACAAATACAGGGAATACAGGCAGATGTTTTCTACTTTACGCCACAATGTCAAAGCAAGAAGGTCCTTCTGCAAGCTCAGTCCTTAGCACTGAATTGGCTCCTAAAAAGTCTGTGCTGGTGACGTACTGATTCTTGTGAACTCAGCTTGGTGAACACTTCATTAGAACCTAGTAAATAAGTGACTTTTTTTTTTTTAAAGTAAATTTGTTGCTATCTTGCTGAGGATGGACAAAAGAGGAGAGAGGTGGCAGTTGGCATCTTTGTAGGGCCTACTTCGTTCTGCAGGAAAGATCACAAGACAGGCTTAATGAGTCTAGGGAAGTAGACTTCAGTGAGCAAGCAGAAAGTCTTCCGAGGAGCAACAGAGTGTGACCCTTTAAAAGGCCTAGTTAACACTTCAGCTCAATTCAGTTATAGGTGTTTTTTTTTTTTTGTTGCTATTGTTTTTGTTTGTTTGTTTGGTTTTTTGGTGTGTGTGCTTCTTAAACCACACCCGTGTGACAATTCCAAAAAGCTGAGTGACCGTCATTGGCTCCCAGAACATCCTTCACTTCTGGAGCTGGCTCAGGCACATCTTTTGTAAGAGCCAGTAAAAACATTTGTCCTCCTCCCACCCACTGGGAAGAACCAGGGCAGAAATGGGGCCATCCACTGAAATCCAAGCCAATGACTTGGATTTTATATGAAGAAGCAGGTGTGAATTCTGGGTAATGTTTTGTAGGTCTTAGTTGAGCGGTTTGGATAGTGCAACACCAATGTGATCATTTTAATTGAAGACATTCTCCTGAGATTGCACAGAAACAAAGCATGTGCAGAGAGGCACAGCCCCATAGCACTCCAAAACTCTAATCTGAGTTCTGCTCTGCAGAGCCCCTTCTAATCCTCTTGTACCCTGCTGCGAGTAGCAGCTTAGAGAAGGGCAGCGGGAGCAGACACGGCAGGTGACAGATTTAATTCAATCTAGCAAGCACTAATCAAGGCCCTCTGGTGTGCTGGACACTGGGCAGGATCTGGGGATACAGATAGGGTTCTAGTGATCAAGGACGTCACTACTACAGGCAGCAGAAGCATGTCACATAATGAAACAGAAAAGGGCGGGGACAGGAGACTGAAGGATGACTTAAGTTACTAGAACTAACAGAGAGAGAAGGTCACGTGGATATCCCAGGCAGAGGAAAGGATACTAGCAAGAAGGCATACAAGTACTGGAAGTTGAGAGGACATTGTCTTGGGGGAAAAATGGGAGAAAAAGGGTACAGCTACTGATTCATTCAACAAATATTAAATTCTGGAGATAGAATAGTAACAACAAATAAGTGAATTCCTACCCAAGTAGAACTCTCAGGGCAGGAGATTGAGTTAACATAGAGCCCCCAGCCCCCCAAACACAACCGAAACCAAGACTCAGACCAAGCAATAGATACAGAATGTGCTTTGTTTTGCCGAGACTGCCATGATAAAGTATCACAACTAGGTGGATTAGATAACACAATTTATTGTCCTATGTTTCTGGAGGCTGGAAGTCAAAGGTCAGGGCTTGGAAGGGTTGGCTCTTTACAAAGGCAGTGAGGGTGGGCCTTACTCTGTGCCTTTCTCCCAACTTCTGGCACTTTGTTAGTAATTTTTGGGTTCCTTTCCTCATAGAAGTATCTCCTTGAGTTTTGCCTTTATTGTCATATGATACACACACATACAGTCACACACATACACACACGTTGTGTGTCTGTCTGTCTGTCTGTCTGTCTGTCTGTCTGTCACCCTTTTGGTCATATTGGATTAAACCTTACTTCTAAGGACCTAATGGGTCCTATAAGGGTCTCATATGTTTATCATATTAAAGACACTCTTTCTAAATAAATACCCATTCATAGGTACTAAACATTAAAGCTCCTACATCTTTCTTTCTTCTTCTTCTTTTTTTTTTTTGCAGGAACACATAGTTTTACACACATGTTGAATTATAATCTGTATGTTAGAGTATAATAATATTCTAGAGAGAAAAAAATTCAGTCCATTTACGATGAAGGTGACATCTATATGTGAGGCAAAGGAAGACAAAGATTTGCAGTCTGCATAGTGGTCCAGGGTATTCATCTCTGTAAAGGTGATATTTGAAGAAACCTAGATGATGAGGCCCAGAAGTGTCTGGGTGTAGCTAGAGGTATGAGCCAAATGCTAAGGTTAGGAGTGAGCATTTACCTAGGAGATACAGGAATACATAGGAGGCAAGTGAGGCAGGAGAGGAATCAAGAGAGGCTGTTACAGGAATTATGTTCAGTGATCGTGGCTTCTGAAGAATGCAGAGTCATACTGCCTTCAGAAAGTCTTCGTGGAGCCATGGAAAAGAAGCGTGAGATGATACAACTTAGATTTAAAAGCTTTTGATTTGTTGCTATGACAGCAGCTTAGGAGTGAATGAGGGGAGACCAGTAGAAGATGGCCATGAGAGTCCAGGTGAGAGGTAGGGATGTTTCAACAGGAGGGATGGATAAAGGTAGTGAGAAATTTGAGCTACACGTGGCACATGCTTATGGAGATGGTATGGGACCTGAGGCTCTTAGGCTAGGCCTAAGCTCATGCTAACCTCAAACATTCCATCATCTGCACAGAGAAAACACTCTCCTGGATGAGTTTGTGGGTGTCCATATCTAACAGGATATGCTAAAAGTAACTTTCTGTGGAACTTCTGTGCTTGACAATGGCTTTCTTTTGTCCTAGCTGGAAGACATAGTCTTTCAGTGATAGAGGGTCAAACTGCAGACTTCTAATCTCCTCATAAAAATGGAGATGAGATCCGCAAATAAATGAGGCAGTATGATCCAGATAGTATTTACCTTGCAGGAGTACCGTAAGGCAGAGGACATTTTTTTTTTTTTTTTTTTGTTTTTTCGAGACAGGGTTTTTCTGTGTAGCCCGGGCTGTCCTGGCACTCACTTTGTAGACCAGGCTGGCCTCGAACTCAGTAATCTGCCAAGAGGACATGTTAAAAGGACAGTTCAACACTAGATTTTCAAGAGGCACCCAATAGGTGTCAATTATTGTTACTAAATATCACTTTGGAGCTCCAGGAAGAAATTGTGTGGACTAAGACTTCTGAAAGACATGATCTCTGTGTGATCGTGGGCAATCTAGTTTCCTGTGTATATGCTCTTCAGGCGATGGTTTAGAACAGGACACGCACAACGAATTGATGTTAGTGTTGAATGTAAACTAACACATAGTCACATTTTACCAAGTTAAAGACAACTAAATAAGACCATATGAAACCAAAGACAAAAACTGGGTTGCTATTTACTATTGTACTATTTATGGTAAAGCTATTAGAAAAACCTACGATCCAGAGCTCCCTGTGTAGATGTTTAGCCCAGTTAAGGGAGTAAACTTTGAAGGTATGTTAGAGCCAATGAGCAGAATCACTTTATGTAGGAACCACCCATTACTTGACATGATTTAGAAATGTAAAGTTAAATTATGGAATGAGAAAAGATACTGAGACATGTCTCTGTTCTTTTAAAGGTCAGAGAGCAGAAGAACTGAACGGCCATTGGTCCCATACACGTCTGTTCAGAACACATAACCAGACTGACGTGGGAACCAGGCCACGCGCTGACTCCCAGCAGTCTTCCTTGGCTGTATGTTAACTTTTCCAGCGAAGGTTTTCAGTGTGCTGGAGATGTAGCTCAGTGGTAGAGCACCTGTGTTGTGTATGGATCCCTGGAGTTAGTCTTCACCATTAGAAAATACATGTTAAAAATGTGTTTCCCCACCCCCACTCCCAGTGGCCACCCATAGACAGCCATTAGTGTTTCTGTAAATTCTTGCTGACAGCTGAGAAAGGGTTCTTTACAGATTATACAACTCCAACTTCCTACGGCTTTGTGCTGCTGTTCTCAGAATCAGTTTGGAATGGACTACAGAGGTCTGGCTGGCAGGCTTACTTGGGCAGAGATGTAAAAGAGAGAGCGGCACACTGAGAAAGATCTTGTTGGCAGCACCACATAGGACAAATGTTCTTTATTTAAAAAAAAAAGGCCTATAAATACACAATTTAGCTCTCTGGTCCTCAGTTAGAGCCAGTGTGGGTTTAGGGTTTGTGGTTCACATCAGAGTGTCTGAATCCTGGAGTCTGGCTTGCTCAGGAACTTAGTTCCAGTTAAGGTCAAAGGGACTTGGAAAATTCAGCTTCTTTTGTCTTCTGAAAGAATCCTGGGATGTGCTTTTGGAGATCGCGTCTCTGCAGTCTTTCTCAATTGGCCAAAATCTGAGCTGGACATTTTCATTTTCCTGGCCATGTTCTTAGAGAAGGCAGTAACTGAGCAAACAGCTGTGAAGGGCAACTGGCTTGCACTAATTGTTGTTGGCACAAAACCTTTTTTTTTTTCTTTTTCTTTTTTAAAAAAAGAAATGTATAATACCTCCCTCCTCCAAATGCTTTTATTTGACCAAGGGTGAATTTGTAAGAAAGTAAATATAGTTCAATTTGTTTTCTAAACATCAGTACAGTTTGATATAAGACTTTGTACCCAATGTCCCACTGCTCCAGGCTGCCAGGACAAAATAAATAAATAAATTAATTGCTTGGACAAAAATAACAGAAGAAAACCAGCTGTGACTAATGGCAAAAACAAGCCAATACATGGAACCCTGGGTATTATTCCACTGTGGAAGATTACCAGTGAGTCTGGAATTACATATATTCAGAAACCCATACAAACAGACACAACTCAACTTCTTACCCCAGGAAACCACACAAGACACAACTAAAGACTACCCTCTTCTCCCCATCTGAAGGTGACTCGCCTTTAAATATCCAAGACAGAGGTATACACAAGTTTATTTTTTCTTCTCCCTCACTTTGCCTTTTTGGATTTAGCAGTAATAGTTGGAAGAATGTCGTTAAGTCTTGAATACATGTTTTTGGTCAGGAGGATAAAAGACACACAAAAGGTGTTTATATTTTGACAAGACCACCAAAACTTTGGTATCTAAATGTGGTGGTCAGGCAGTTCCAGACATCCTTTGGCCAACTTCCTCTGGAGGTTTGGTCTTGCTGTTTCAACTCTGACCTTTCTGGTCTAGTTAGCTCTGATTCATGTTGCAGAACACAGTTCAAAGGTTACTCTCTAGTGACCCTTAGGAAGGGTCAGTCTCCTGCTGTATGTTGTTTCTGCCTGCTATATTTCTGTACTTTTCTGTCACAACCTGCGCTCATGTATTGATATGATGTCTGGTGATTTGGTCAATATCCGCCTCTTTCTCTGGATTGAGGGACACATAAAGGCACTGTCCAAGGTTGCTTTGCTTACCACAGCCCATCCAGAGACCAGCACAGAGTTGCCTTTTACTAAATATAGTGAATAAACAAGCAGGCCTCCTCAAAGAATATACTAATGGCTATGTGTCAGGTACTGTAGCCAATACCTTTATATTTTAATTAACCACTGCGTCTCTCTACAGAGTTTCAGTTCCAAACATGCAATGCTATTGTATTAGCTAGGACTTCTATTACTGTGATAAAACAACATGAACAAAAGCAACTCTGAAAGAAAGGATTCATTTGTCTTATACTTCACATCATAGTTCATCACTGAAGGAAGTCAAGGCAGGAGTTCAAGGCAGGAACCTAGAGGCAGAAACTCAAGCAGATGTCATAGAGGAGTCTTTGGTCCTTATAACTTGCTCAACCTTTCTGAGACAATCACATGCTCAGGGGTGGTCCCAGGCCCTCCACATCAATCATTAATCAAGAAAATGATCCACTGACATGACCACAGCCAATCTTATGAAGGCAGGTTTTCAATCAAGATTCCTTCCTGTTTTTCAGATCTATTTAGGTTCGTATCAAATTGAAAAAATCCAACTGGACAATTGATGCCTTGTTATTTTGATACACAAACACATCACCACAAACCACAACCTTTCCTTTCTCATTTCTCTCCAAGACATGATGTTAATTTTAATATCACAATGTAGAACATTCTAATTTTAAGAGTCCCACACTATTTAAAAACTAATCATTTTAAAAGTTTAGTCTCTTTAAAATATTCATAGTCTCTCTAAAACGCCAAAGTTTCTTTAAAAGTTCAATTGTGGGATCTAGTCAGAAAGAAAGAAAGAAAGAAAGAAAAAAAGAAAGAAAAGAAAGAAAGTAAGTAAGGAAGAAAACCACATACCTTCTTACTCCAAGAAAGAAAAGCCATTAGCTGGGCATGATGGCATACACATTTGATTCAGCAACCAGAAAGTAGAGGCAGGCAGATCTCTGTGAGTTCAAAGCCAGCTTGGTCTATATAATGAGTTCCAGGATGGGACAGGGGGCATGGGCATGGGGAGGCGGAAGGGAGAGAAAAGGGGGAGGAGAAGAGAGAGATCAGTGTGTAGTGTAAAAATCTCAGTGTCCGACACCTGTAAGTAACTCACAATTCCCTGGGACCCA
This sequence comes from Rhabdomys pumilio, assembly GCA_030674055.1. Taxonomy (NCBI): domain Eukaryota; kingdom Metazoa; phylum Chordata; class Mammalia; order Rodentia; family Muridae; genus Rhabdomys; species Rhabdomys pumilio. The sequence goes on from JANHMN010000004.1 coordinate 124,926,043, forward strand.
AAGGGTTTTTATGATTCCACCTCTCTGGCTTGCTATCTCTGTTACACATAGCTCATCTAATAGGCTCAGGCCAGCTCCACTCCACAGCTATTGCTGTCTTTGGTGGTCATCTCATGGTACACTGATTCTGCTAGATGGTGCCAAGTCTCAACTTCTTCCCATGACCTCTTCAGTCCTTGGGCTTCAACTGCAATTGAGGTTTCAACAATGGCCTTTCCCAGTCTTTCCCAGTGCCAAGCCTCAGTGGCTGTATGTTATCTCTTCATGCCTTCAAAACCAATACCACTTGGGAAACTCCTAAATATTACCTTGTTCAGTGACATGCATCAGATGTAGCCTTGGTCCCCTCTGGGCTATGACCCATGTATGTGACTTGAACATGAGGAAATGAAGAAACAGTTTCCAGAAGATTTTGCCTTAATGATTCTTCTCTTCTCTTCTCTTCTCTTCTCTTCTCTTCTCTTCTCTTCTC
>JANHMN010000004.1:124926524-124938613 GCA_030674055.1 Rhabdomys pumilio
CTTCTCTTCTCTTCTCTTCTCTTCTCTTCTCTTCTCTTCTCTTCTCTCCTCTCCTCTCCTCTCCTCTCCTCTCCTCTCCTCTTCTCTTCCTTTCTTTCTTTTCTCTTCTCCTTGCCTCCCTCCCTCCTTTCTTCCCTCTCTTCCTCCCTCTCTCCTTCCTTCTTTCCTTTCTTTTCTGCTCTCTTGCTAATCACATTTAATTTTTCAGCTCTGTTTGACCAGAAACATCAATTCTTAGTTCAAAATAACAGCAAAACAGCCCTGTGAAAGTTCACAGACCAGGCCTTCATTGGTATCTCTCAACACTTCTATATTCAACTCTCACAGACTAAGCTACTGAGCTCTCTTTTCCAGCTCAAATTTCAAATGCCACTATAACCCTCCCCCAAACATATGGTCATTCCTATCACAGCAATATGCTATTAATTTCTGTATTAGCTAAGGGTTCTATTTAAAACTGTGACTAAAACTCTGTGATTAAAGGCAACTATAGAAGAAAGAGTTGAATTATCTTATACTTCCACATCATAGTCTATCACTGAGGGAAATCAGGTCAGGAGCTCAAGGCAGGAGCCTGGAGGCAGGAACTGAAGCAAAAGTTAAAAAGGAGAACTACTTACTGGCTTGCCCTTCATAGCTTGTTCAGCTTTCTTTCTTATACCACAACCTGGTCTGGGTTAGGACTGCCAACCTTGGGCCCAGCCCTTTCACCTCAACCAATCAAAACAATACCCCAAAGATTGATTTGCATACAGGCCAATCTTATGGAGGCGTTTTTTTTTCCCCTCTGTTAAAAGTCCCTCTTTTTCCAGGTAGTGGTGGCACACGCCTTTAATCCCAGAACTTGGGAGACAGAGGCAGGTGGATCTCTGAATTTGAGGCCAGCCTGGTCTACAAAGTTTAAGGACAATCAGGGATACACAGAGAAACCTTGTCTAGGAAAACAGACAAACCAACCAACCAAACTTTTGTGTCAAGCTGACAAAACCACCCAAGGCAACTATATTCTCTTGTCAGTGAGAGGCCAACAGCTTTTTGTTTTTTTGTTTTTGAATACAGCTTTTTATTGCAATTGCAAAATTGTCTTTAGTCTTTTTTGGCATAAATCACACCCACAGTCCCTTATTTATGATTTCCAAAATACATAGGACATAAGGGCACTTGCAGAACAAGTGATTCTTTGGACCAAACCCAGGCTGCCATAGATTCTAGGTGGGTGTTACCGCTGAGCTGCACCCCAACCTAGTCTTTTGCTTTGGCAAAAACTGGAAAACATCTTCATCTTCAGCTGCCATTAGAGAGATTCCAACAGTATGGTGCTTGTACAGCTAATTTAGAAGGCAGCAGGATTCAGAGACTGCAGAAAGTGCTACTTGCTTCCTACCTATCTGGAAGAGGGAGTGGGAATGCATGAGTGCACCCCTCCCTGCTATTAGTTATTGTGTCCATGTTTGTCAGGTGATAGCTCAAATGTCAGCTTTCCACAAAAGCAGTTCTGGACCCCACCATTCAGAAGTCTTTCCTGATTCCACTTTTTTTTTTAAATATAATTTATAATTACAACATTTCTCTTATTCCCTTTCCTCTCCACCATCGCTCCTTGCTCTTTTCAGATTAATGGCTTCCTTTTGATAATATTAGCAACAATGAACTGAAGATTACTGTTGTGAAACTCACTTTGGTAACCTTCATTCTAAACCAACTTTCTGAGGTGAGAATTTGGAGAATGGAGAACTCTCATGTACTATTGGTGAGGATATAAATCACTGTAGCTATTATGGAAAATAGGAATAGAAGTTATCTAGAAAAAGAACTACCGTACAACCACTGGGGAGGTAGCCAAAGACTTAAATCTTAAGGTAAACCGAAGAGTCATCTGCAGTCCCACATTTATTGCAGCAGTGTTCATAGTAACCAAGATATGGAGTCAATCTATGTGTCCATGAACAGATGAGCAGATAAAGAAAATGTGTGTACACAATGGAATATTGCTTCGCAGTAAAAACAAAGTTCTGTGGTTTGTAACAACACGCGTAGAATGGAAGGGTGTCATGTGGAGTGAAAGTGAGTCACATAAAGATTAAGAAGATCCTATGTTCTCATCTGTTTGTAGAAGCTAAAAAGCAGATCTCAAAGACCTGGGGAGTAGAGCCCGGGGATACAGCTCAGTGGCAGAGTACTTGCCTAGCATGCACAGGCTTTGAATTCAATCCTGAAAAACAAGCAAAACCTAAACAAAAACAGAGAGCATGATTATGGTTACTAAAATCTAGAAACGAGGTAGGGAGAGAGAGAGGCTAGAGAAAGGAGAACAAACAGGCAGAGAGATGCATTTGGACAGCAAGATGAGTTTTGAATTTTATAACACTCATAAATATGATTTATGACAATTAATTGAATATTTCAAAATGGTAAGTTGTAGGCTTAACTTTTTCTCAATCCTGCTTTTAATAACGGTTCTTAAATGCTTTTACCTCCCTTCTAGTCCAGTATCCATCAAAGGTAGTAAAAAAGAAAGGTTATTAAAACATGGGGGCAGTGGATCTGTTTAGAAATTGTTCTTTAGAGAAAATCTCATCTGCTTTGTCAAGAAATTAGCAATTCAGCTCACACCATCGGCAGCTCAATCCACTCAAAATCACTTCACAACTATACCAACAATCTAGTTCGGTAGTGCCAGGATAACCAACAGGATTCAGTAGTACCAGGATAGCAAACAGGATTCAGCAGTGGTGGCATGACCTAGCAGAGACAGCCAGGCCTCACCTGAATGGGCATGAGTCAGCAGGAGGGACCAGGGCCACCAGGGGTGCCAGGAGAAGTTCTTTCCTTGCTGTCTCAACAAAGCGAAGATCAGCAAAGACATGAGACCAAGAAGGTTGTTATGCAAGCCAGCTAAGACCTGCCCCCTCACTGTCTGTTGGGTTCTATTTAAACCCCCTTCACAAATCATGTGTTCTCCATGGGTCTTGTCTCACCCATGGGTCTTGCCCCAGACAGCGAATCTGTCTTGGAAAAACTCCACATGAGTCTGTATCAGCTGACAGCACTCTGCTAATAGTTCTGAGTCCACAAAAGTGGCAAGAAGACACCAGAAGGTTTTTGGTGAGTTTCTCTCTATGGAGTCCTGACAAATGGAGCTCAACTATACAATGTAAGGTGGACCAATACCTTGTTGTTGACAAAGAATTCTTCATTACAACACATCCTTTTACGTGCTTGCTTTAGCAAGGGATCCTTTCACCTGTGTCTGCTTCAGAAAAACATTCCTTCATGTGTTTGCCTCAGCAAAACACCATCCAACACAACTGACTTTCCAAAGAACGCTTAAGTTTCCACTTCAGTAGTGGAGAGGATCCCACCCCAGTTAAATGATAAATGTCTGAGGCGCTAGATAACACCAATTTCCTTGGAAACTCTCCTGGCTAATTTGATGCCTATTTGACACAAGCTAGAGTTATGAGTAAGGAGGGAGCCTCAAATGAAAAAAAAATGCCTGCATAAGACCTGCCTGTAGGTATTCTCTTAATTTGTGATTGATGGAGGAGGGTGCAGCCCATTGTGGGTGGGGTCACCCCGGGGCTGGTAGTCCCTGGTTCTGTAAGAAAGCAGGTTGTGCAAGCCATGGGGATGATGGTAAGCAACACCCCTCTACAGCATCTGTATTAGTTCCTTCTTCCAGGTCCCTGTTCTATTTGAGTTCCTGTCCTGACTTCTTCAGTGATGAACAGTGATATGGAACTATAAGCCAAATAAACCCCTTTCTCCCTAAGTTGTCATGGTGTTTCATGCAGCAATAGAAACCTTAACTAAGGTAGAATCCAATGGGAAAGAGTCTCTACTGAGTATGGAAATCCATGACAAAGAATTAGAACAGATCATCCTACTTGCAAGCAGCTCAGGGATAGCACAGACAGGACTCCTGTTAATCTCGTGGAGAGAATAAAGGTGGGTCTGCGTTTGCCTTGCTTCTGGGCACGGCTGCTGGGGAGGCAGGGAGCGTGACTATGCTTATCCCAATTCACGTCAGATAAGTGCTGGGTTTCAGGGAAACGCTGAGACATCGCTCAGGGGGTGGGAAAATGCCTTCCGAGAAGTGGAAAGTTAAAGCTGGTGGTACTCCCTGACTTGTGGGCCTCCAGTCGCTACTGGAGAACCACACAGAGAAGTGAGGAATGAAATGTTGGGGGTCTACTGGCCATGAGGAGGCTGAGACTTCTGGGAACCCATGGACTGAGGAGGGATTCTAGCTTGGGCCAGGGATGGGAGCTCCGGCTTAGCTCATCTGTCAAGGTAGCGGGATTGTCTGGAAGTGCAAAGGGGCCTTCTTCTGGAGACGTAGGTGGTGCGGCTCTGTAGTAGAAGGGCTTCTCCATGCTCTCCATGGCAATGGTAGAGGAAGGAGACAGTCCTTAGTTCCAAACTTTATTGATTGTTCGTCATTGAAAATGGATGTATACCAACTTCTCAGGGTGGACTAGAGATTAAATACCTCCTGCAAGGAGGAATGCCCAGAAGGAGGAGCTTATTAGCTAAGTCCTCAGAGCATCCAGGTACCTCATTAGCATGGAGAACTCCGTTCTGGCTCTACATGATCACAGGTCACGTTTCCCTAAGTGGGAAGTGTAGCACGTTCAGGGTCAGGAATCTGGCAAAGAGTAGGGAGCCACCTACCTTCTCTGGTGTGTACCTGAGTTTCAGACATGTTCTGCCTCATCACGTTTCCTGGCAAGGTCCACTGTTCGACGAATAAAGCCACAGTAGGTTAAAAATAGTGACCAGGAAGGAGTAACAGAATTGTTGGAGGGAAAATGATAAAGTTGGGAAGCTGAAGAAAAAGGAGAGGAGCTTAAAGTGTCAGAATTGTGCCTGGTGATTAATTACTGTTACCTTTGTACCGTCGCTTATAGAAGTCTACAACGTTGGGGAGAGAGCATGGGCTTGGGGCCAGTTAGTAGGATCTGGCTTAAATCGTCACTAGCTTCAGGTGGCTTTTTATTCTTAGATTTTAAGATTCAGCTTATTATTAGTAAAACTACTAGAAAGAGGCAGAAAATTAAATAATTTTGACTAAGCAAAAATATTTGGAAGAGAGCTGAGTACCCAGAGGTACTTCTTATATACTGGATAAGTAAACACCGGGGCCAGCGTGGTGTTCAGAGAAGGTGGAACTTGCAAGCCTGAGCGTGATGTTTTCTGTTTTCCTGTCCTGATAGAACTGGAAAGCAGCGGATGGCTTCCTATCCCCAGGAACAGGGACAATTCATTTGTAGCACAAGCTCATACCCTGTTGGAGCTTGATTCTTGGTATTTGGATGCTCCCTCTTTAGAGAACCAGATGTGGACGAGCAATTAGTGAACCTTCAGTTGTTTTATGTTACAAGAAGGCATCAGGGTTCTGTGTAAAGCATTCCTCGGTTGGTTATCGGATTTTAAGTGGATTTACCCTTCACTGTTCTTTTAGTTTCCTTGATTCTCCTTGGCTCCTCACATGTCTTCTATTCCTAAGCTGCCCTTCTTCACCCCAGTCGTTGGATCCTGTGTGATAGTAGTTGGTAACATGCTGGCCCAAAAGGCTCAAGCACAAATTTATATTCTTCCGAAAAAATGCTACACAGTATTTTGCTTTCACTGTCCTGTTTTATTTACAGGAATCATGTTAAGTCTATTTTTGTGTTACATTTCTGGGACATCCTGATTTAGCTGCCTATATTCCCTGACCCTTGTTCCTCAGAGACAGAATTGTGTTGAGTATGAGAAGCAGGTGACACATTCTTGTCATTGTCACTGAGCACAATTAGTGCTTGTCTTCAAAGCAGCTCACAGGGCATCCAGGGCTGTGGCTTAACATTGAATCTTGCCCTGGTTCAATGGCACAGACAGGTTGGGAGAACAACTATTTCTTGCTAATTCCTAGGTATCATGCTAGCTGTGAGCGAACCCAACAGATTTTACCTGCAAAGTTATGTTCTCAACGCTTATATGTGTTCAGGACGCAGAACAACTGTAAGGTCCTTGTGGGGGATGGGAGTACAGCTTCATAGTAGAGCACAAGCTGCTTTGCATTCATGAGACCCCGGCTTCAAACTCAGCATAGCAAATAAAACAAAACAAAAGAAACATCTAATGCCCAGTTACATAAAATCAAATTTGCTGTTTCTCTTTAGGTACACAGTACTCCAAAATGGACATTCCCCACCTCCAACATTCTTTAACATTTAAAAAACAAGACTTAAGAGCTTGTTTAAAGGAATTTGAACAATTAACTTTTAAAAATGATGTTTGGAGTTTCTGATCGTGATGACATTATCTCTATATTAACTCTGCTTGAAGACTGTCTTTGCACAATGACTAAAACTAAGGCTGTCATGGAAACATTAGGCCCCTGCAATCAGGACTTTACCTTCCTGATTTTTTGATGTTCCTTCCCATTTACCAAGTGGGGGCATGCTGATGATCCAAACAAAGGATTTTCCAACAGTGAGTTTTTTTTTTCTGTTTTTTTTTTTTTTTTGGTTGCTTCATACTTACTAGAAATAACCATACCCTTGCAGACTCCTGTTTGACATTCCAGCCACGTTCTCTATACATCCCCAAATGTCAGCTGTTCTCTTGCTACAGCTTGCAATGGAATTTTTCTGACACACTGTAGATTCGATCTTTTTGCATTTTTCTGTGATCTCTATCAGCAAAATGAGGTTTGGGATTTGATGGGGGTCATGTCTGAATCACATTCCCCTAATTCTCATTCTAACAGAGTTCAGTCGAGTTGAAAGGTCTCTGCTTCCCCTGACAGTTATCCCTTCCACATGGGGTATGCCGGGGGAGGAGTCTCTGGAAGCCTAGGGATTGCACACCAGCCTGGGCTGCAGTGAGTGTTAACATGGGCCTCTCTCTTTTTGGCTTGGACTCTTAGCTACAATGTGTGTATTGGAAGTTGTAACTCTCCAGTGTCTTTAATTACAAATGACTCCATAAGTATCAAGTGTTGGACTATATTACTGGAGTCAGCCCAACCTTTAGCTTGTCAGCTTGTCAGAAACATAGACAAATCAAGGAAGAGGAAATCTCAGTAGATGAAATGCCTCCCTAGAATGGCCAGTGGCATGGAGATGGGGGACATTTTTTTCCTTTAGTTAATCATTTTCTTTTAACTTCTTCACTTTACATACCACTCACAGCCCCCTCCCTTTTAACTCCTTCCACAATCCCTTCCCTTCTTTTCTGAGCAGGGTTGGAAAACAGTTTTTTAATTGATGTAGGAGGGCCCAGCTGACTGAACTCTGTTAGAATGAGAATTAGGGGAATGTGATTCAGACATGACCCCCATCAAATCCCAAACCTCATTTTGCTGATAGAGATCACAGAAAAATGCAAAAAGATCGAATCTACAGTGTGTCAGAAAAATTCCATTGCAAGCTGTAGCTCAATGTGGGCAATACTATCCTTGGTCAGATGGGCCTGGACTATGTAAGAAAGGGAGCTGAGCAAGCAAGCCAGCGGGAGCAAGCGAGTAAGCAGCATTCTTCCATAGTCTCTGCTTCAAGCTACCATTTTGGTGTCTGTCAATAACTCAATGATGGACTACAAAGCATATATTGAAGACAACTCCTTTTATGTTTTATTTTTAATCAATGTTTTATCCCAGCAACAGCAAGCAAGGTATGACAAAGATTAAGATCATATCTACAATTTTTGGATTAAGTGATACAACTTCCCTTTCCTAAGCCATAAGCCATAGATGATGTTGAAGTCATCTGTTCTAAGAGCATAGTTTCATAATCCTGACTGGCTGCCTCATTAATTTTATCATAAATGTCACCGACATAACTGTGGGCCTATTTGAGGTAAGTAGGAATTTGGCTCCAGGACAGATACAAGAATGAGTCTACGAGTATGAAGCACAGTTGGATCACCCTGTCTTTTCTAGGTGTGTCTTCTGAGGTACAGAGCTAAAGACCTTAAACATAAACAAACCTCCTGTAGAGTGGAAAGTGACAGACAAATGGTGAAATGAGGCTAGGTGGTAGAAAGCTGACAGGATTTGTCTGCAGATAATTTGGCAGATGAACAGATTGAAGGCTGAAAGCCCTGCCTGCCTCTGTGGAATCCTCATCAAGTCTCTCTGGTTCACCCATTTGATGAAACTGGGGAAGGGGTGGGCTAACTGCTTCTGCCTCTTTTTCACTCTATGTATGTATGTATGTATGTATGTATGTATGTATCTATGTCTTTTTTAAACTAAAGAAACTTTTACAAAGAAGTGTCTAGCACTCCTCTCCCATGGAAGATGACAAATATCCTGCACATTCTCGATTATCCTGTAAGAGAAGAGGAATAAAATAACTAAAGACAGATTCCCTTATAGCCCATGCAAAGGAAAAGTGCTTGTCAGGTTTCCTATATGAGGTGGAGATGAGTTTTATCTATAATTCCCTGTTGAAATGGCTGCTGGTCATTTAGGCCACCTCAGCAACTGCACACAGCCTCTCAGCCTGTGTTCTCTGCTCCGTTTTCGTCTTCCCTTCCAGTTTTATTTTTTAAGCATTATCCTTCAACAAAGTCAGTTTCTTCTTGTTTCAATTTTTACATTTAAAACAACATAAATTCTTTTGGATGTAGGTAAGTTAAATAAATGGCACAGAATTAGTTGCATTAGAAATTGTGTGTGTGTGTGTGTGTGTGTGTGTGTGTGTGTGTGTGTGTCTCAGAGAGAATATGAAGCCCAGTATGGGCTGTAAGATGCCTAGGTTATGGTGTTTTAACATAGCAACAGTAACTTAAAAAATGCATGTAGTTAGTATTGTTTCTGTTTCTCATTTAAAAACATCGATATGTCAAATTCATTTCCAATGTACTATTTGAGCTGCAAATGATTAAAGCTGTGTCAGTAAGTCATATGGGTGTTCTGTATGGAATGTCATAAGTCTAGGTTTTTAGAAAAGGAAATTGTTTATTTGTAATCTTTTGTAAGGTTATATGAGGAACTTTGGCCCATTATCCCCATTTTAAACAGTCAACAGAGGTAAATGCATCTGCTAGATAGTACTTTTGTCTCCAACAAGATAAAAATTCTTCCCAAATTATCATCTCATTTGCTTCCTAATGGTCTTATGTAGTTTTCCTTTGCAAAGGAAGTAATTAAGTAGACATTAGCATTTAGTGCTTGGCTTAGGTTGTTTGGGTTTTTTATATAATAAGATACCATAAATTAGGGAACTTATAAATGTAGAAATTTATCCTTAACAATTAAGGAAAGTGGAGAATTCAAAGTGGTGATGATTTGGTGTTGGACTTAGTTTCTGGTGCATAGACAGTGCCTTCTAAGTGTGTCCTTAGTGGTGAAAGGGATGGAGAAACTGTATTCTTCCTATTTTTTCAAGTCAGGGTTTGACTGTGTAGCCCTGACTAACTTAGAACTCAATCTGTAGACTACACTGGCCTCCAACTCACAGAGATCCACCTGCCTCTGCCTCCCCAAGTGCTGGGATTAAATGCATGGGTCTTTAATGACCACTACCTGGTCATTTGTCCTACTTTTTAAGAGCTCTAGTCCACATGGACTAAGCCTCACGACTTAATTTTGTCCCCAGAGTTTCCACAATCCCTTTGGAAGCTAGGAGTTTAACATATGAACATTAGGTACAGATGTAAATATTTAGACCTCAGCAATTATGTTAGTATGTTGTTTGCTAATGGAACAAATGTCCTGAGAGAAACAACTTAAGAGAAGATATATTTTAGTTTAAAACTCGAATCTATAACTGGCTGTCTGCATTGTCTTTTATCATGATGAGGTAGAACATGATAGCGGAAGGGTGTCGGGGAGCACATCTTCCTGGCAGCCAGGAAACAGAGAGACATGGAGAGAAAGGGATATAGCTTTCAAAAGACAACTCCAGTGATTTATTTCCTCCAACTCAGCCAGATTCTAATGTTTCTAATTAGCCCTCAACAATTTGATCAAATTGAACCCATCCATCACAAGTACATTCACAAGTGATTCTGACCGGAAATTCAGAGCCCTTCTGATTGGACTGATTACTCTGAACCAAATCTGAACACTTCAACATTGCTGCCTTGGGGATCAAGCGTTCAATACATGAACCTTTTGGGGTTCATAGCAGTGATGCTTATGGTTTTATTTTTGTGCTTTTGATCATTTCTGGTGAGTTTGGCCCATGACATCAATCATTCCTATAAGAAGGAGTCCAGAGCAGTCAGAGGCTAGGGTGTTCCTCTTCCGTATTTGAAGATGGTTGCTGTCAACATTGCTGGAAGCTGCAGGAAGCCAGGCTTCTTTCATAAGAGCCCACTAGATAACTTATGCAATCAATAAGAGTGCTAGCTGCTCTGCAGGACACTAGGGGAAAATCCTGGAATCTTATTATCAGCATATTCTGAGAAAGAATCTGGTTACTGTTTGGGCCATTCAAGTATCATCCTGCCTGTAGGGCACTCTTCTGCCTTCTGGGTTATGACAGTGAAGTATGCATGGTCCGTCATTATTATATAGGTAATGAAAAGCTTCGACTTTTATTTGAAGACAAAGTCCATCAGTGGGAAGTTAATTGGTAACATACTGTCTTTGAAATTCATTTCTTATCTACACAGTCAGCAAACATTTTATAGTCACAGTTTGCTAGGAATCCTCTTCTGGCATCTGTCATAAAGTTATGAATACAAATACATTTAATGTTTAATAAAGTACAAATTCATTATAGTTATAGTAATTATTATGTGAGTATTTAAAAGTATTCACATTCGAACTGGTAAAATGATTTAGCAGTAAGGGCTCCTGCTGCCAAACTGATGAATATGAAAGTTAGAACTGAATCTCTTAAATTGTCATGGTTTCAATATGAATGGCCCCCATAGGCTCATATATTTGAATGTGTTGTCACCAGTGAGCGGCATAATTTGAAAAAATTAAAAAATTAAAAGAATTAGGAGGTCTTGTTGGAGGAAGTGTGTCATTGAGGATGGGCTTTGAGGTTTCCAAAAAGCCAATGCCAAGACCAGGGCTTTTCTCTTTCAACCTATGGATCATTTAACTCTGAGCTACTGCTCCAGCACTTGTTTGCAGGCCACAGTGCTACCTACCACAACGATAATGGACTAAACCCTTGAAACTCTAAGCAAGGTCTCAATTTAATGCTTTCTTTTATGAGAGCTGCCTTGGTCATGGTGTCTTTTCACAGCAAGAGAACAGTGACTAAGTCATTTCTCCTTTGACCTCCATTTACATAGTGTGGAATGAGTAGACAGAGACACACACACAGATACACACACACACACACACACACACACACACACACACACACACCCCTGGTTGATTTTTTCCTTTTTTCTTTTCTTGTCGACTTGACACAAGTTAGGGTCATTTTAGGAGAACGTCAGTTGGAGAAATGTCTCCAACAGATTGGCTTGTAGGCAAGCCTGTGGTGCATTTCATTGTTTGGTAAATTGATGTGAAAGGGTCTGGCCATCCCTGGGCAGGTGGTCCTTGGTTGTATAAGAAAACAGACTGAGCAAGCCATGAAGAAGAGAATTTATACAGAAGAGTCACTGTGGTTGTCTAATGTCCTCAGTGTGACTACAGTCATTTTGGGACTTGGTAGACTGCTGGGATAACAAAGAAGGCTGGGTAAAAGTAACAGGTGTTGCGTGGGCTTTGTAGGCCTGGTTTAGGGGTGGGAAAAATGAGGACTGGGGCTAAGGTATGTGGTAGGGACCAGAAAAAGGCCTTTCACAGATGGTCCAGCACATGGTTGTGAGAGATGAGAGATCGGCATGGGTTCTATAATAAATTCAAGGTGCCAAATAGAAGACACAGTTTTAAATTAAAATTTGTCTGTTCAAGGACAGAATTACAATTGTTGAAAGATTATAAGTGGTTTTATTTTGTGGTTCTAGAATTGGAAAACTCCTCACGTCTCAAGATACAGCATGTTTCAGTATAAACGAGGAGAGGTTTTATAGAAAGAGAAATTTTGAAGGAGGAGGAGGAGGAGGAGGAGGAGGAGGAGGAGGAGGAGGAGGAGAAGAAGAAGAAGAAGAAGAAGAAGAAGAAGAAGAAGAAGAAGAAG
>JANHMN010000004.1:124965941-124984696 GCA_030674055.1 Rhabdomys pumilio
GGCAGAGAGGCAGAGAGGCAGAGAGGCAGAGAGGCAGAGAGGCAGAGGCAGTGAGGCAGAGGCAGAGAGGCAGAGGGAGTGATCTCTTAGGAGCCTGAGACCAGCCTTACCTACACGATGAGTTCTAGGCCAGACAGGACTACAAGGTGAGAACCTGTACTCAAATAAAAACTATCAAAAATTGTCTCTGTAATCTCTCCTGTTGTCTACATCAGCTGTTTAAGTTCTGACCATTTCTTTTTCTCACATCGTAAATGTCTCCTTTCCTAGGTGCTACTGCAGCATGCACGGGGACTGGGGTTGACATCTGGCTTTCTCAGATGCTGCATCATCACTATCCCCTGCCTACTGGGCAGCAGTGCCCACAGCACCCGGCATGGACTGATTGACACTTTCTCTGCCTTTGTTGGTTCTTATTCCCAGGAATTCTTAGTACAGTGTCTCCAAAATACTTGGTGTTGTGGCCTACATTTTATCCTTTGAACAAAAACTCATCACTCAGCTCCTAGTTTCAACCCCCTAGCAACTCAACTACAGCTTTCTGAAAAACCTTTCCTGCTCTCAATCACTTAGCAAAGGGAAACATAATCCCTAGTAACACAGCAGGGTTAGTTAACTGCATACAGTTCTGCTAAATACAAAGCTGATACCCAAGTATCTTAATTTGCATGCTTTTATTCCCCTGGAGCACGGAACTTTCAGTAAATGATTTATTCCAACTTATTCCAATTTATTTCATGGTTTAGAAGTGTCTTCACATGAATACAAAATGAACACATATTAGTTATAGATTACTGAGAAGTGTAAAAACAAAGAAAAAAGGAGTCTCAAAGGTGTTTGACTGTTTTGTTTCTCACATGCAGTGCCTCTCAACCCAGAGGTGTGTGTGTGTGTGTGTGTGTGTGTGTGTGTGTGTGTGTGTGTGTATTTACAAGGGTTTCACTGTGTAGCCCAGGTAAGCCTCAAATCTATGAATCTCCTATCACCTCAATTTATGAAATCAGAGGTGTTTACCATCATGCATCCTGGATAAGTGTAAAAATAAAAACAAAAAAACAACCCCCTCAATGTGGTATTACAAAGACTATCTACTTGTGGATATAATTAATACTATTATTTATTATGTTTTGAGAAAAGGCCTCACTGGGTACCCCAAGCTAGTTTTGAACTTGTGATCCTTCTATGCCTGCCTCTTGAGTGTTGGGTATGTTAGACAGGGTCCATCACTCTCAAGTATTTAATGCTATTTAATTGACAGTAAAATATTGTCACTGTAGTTTCACCATAAATTATGCAAGAATCTTATACAGATTTGTTTCTCGGTAGTTTATTTTTTGGGGTCAGACCCCAGTTCCACAGCAGCAGTCTTTCTAGCAAACCCCTTCGACACATCTCTGATTGTTTTCTTTGAAAAATGATGCAAATTTGGAATTGATAGATCAAAAATATCAATTTATTACATAACATTATTTTGAGACCCTTGCAAGTGTCCCACACAACTGCACTGTAAGCACTGATTAGCATTCACTCTGTACTTCTGAACTGAATTTTCTGTATGCAAGTAAGTTTACTCGTGGTATGCGAGGCCAGGATGCTAAGGCCCAGAGAAATATACTTCCTGGACAGCCTCTAGGAGAGAATCCTTCTCTTAAAAGTGTTGCTGATAGACGAGGAAGTCTCTGTGTTTACATAGGTATCAGGAAGAATGCTTTACTCACAGCAAGCTTCAGACCAGCCTGATGCAATGCATTACTCAAACTTGTCTGGAGACTACATGGAACAGCTGTTTTGATGGGATAATGATTCTGAACACTGTATGCCAATTTTCTATTCAGATTTTACTGTTTCTCCTTAAATGTGTCAAATTCCCCAAACAATACTCACTCTAGACTTCAGGATTCTATTCAAAATAAGCAATAGTGCCAAGAGTGGTTGCTACAGGATAGAACTCTGCTGGGTCCATGTCCGAATGGAGGAATAGAACAATTTAATGCATGTTTTGCCTGCATCTCTAAGTATCCCTTGGAAAGAAAGACACTGTCATCAGTGGCCAGTGTCATTGATTAACTTGTGACTACTATGCCTGGGGAAAATCAGAAGCCGCCTGCACATCACACTTACTGCTTAAGGAATAATGAGGAGTCAAGCCACAGGATACACGCTGCTTGCACGTCTAAGTGAAGATGCAGCCTGGCCCATGAAATTGTCCCTTACACTATGTCAGTGTAAAATGAATGTGATTGGACAAAGCATTGCCCATGTCTTATATATCTGATCCAGAGTCCTACCTGAGGTCTGTGCAAATCAGAAGGAAGCATGCATTGTACATGTTTTCAGTTGGTGAATGCCCCATTGTTACCAAGATAAGAGTTTTGTCCATTTTTGGTTTTCTGGGCATGGCAGTGGAAATGGCCGGGCTTTACTCTGGGACCCGTGCTTGTGCTGTGGTTCAGTGTGTGAACTGACTGGTGATTCAGGTTCTCACTGTTGGGGCTAGCAGAATTGGTCAGCAGGTCATTCGTGTTTGAGACCAACACTTCCTCTTCTTGTACACTTGTCATTGTCTGATATTCCCACTTCCTCCTTACCAACTTTGTCATAGACAAGAAGGTCCTGGTAAACAAGTTTCTCACAAGATGATAACATATTTTGTCACTATTAGGAATATTTTATTTTTTGTCTTTTTGAAAGATATCTTTTATTTATTTTTATTTATCCATTCTTAAACATTTCATTCCTGTATACATTGTATATTGATTATATCTTTCCTCCACTTCCCCTAAAGTAGGACCAGAAGAAAGAAAATATTAAAAAAAAAAGATGTGTTTTTTATTTTATTTGTAGGAATGTTTGTCTGCCTGTATACATGTGAACCACATGACTGATGTCCTCGGAGACCAGAAGAGGATGTGGAATTCCTTAGAACTGAACTTACAAACATGGTTGTGAGTGGCCTTGTGGGTGCTGAAAATTGAACCTGGGTCTTCTGGATCGCAGCAAGTGCTCTTAACCACTGAGCTATCTCTCCAGCACAAAAGAACACTCCTAACAACCTCAAAAACAAATTATCTTCCAGTGTGAGTTTCAGTGCCATTGTGATTCGAATGTCTAAAAGAGGACTATTTATTTGGTGTTTAAGAGGCATATGGGAAATATTAGAACCAAGATTAGAAAAGTAACTGTATTTCTGGAACTCAGGTACTTGAATTGACCAAAGGGATGTTAATTAATCTGGCTGTTGTCATGGGAAGAGCGAGGTTGCTGGTGAAGATTCATTTATTCTCATTTATAGTTCCTTATAGTCCATTCACTTCCCTGCCAGTACAAGAATAGAATTTAGAAATGGCAGAGATTTGAGTACTATTAAAATCACTAGTGAGTTTCTTCTTTTGTTAAGATTTTTCATGGTTCATTTTAGCAAATTTATGCTGGTTTATGTTAGAAATGTTTTTGCATCTCACCTTTTTAAAGTAAGAAAAACGTGCTTAAATTTAACTTATTCTCATTTACAGGCAGAAGTGAAGCAAGTTTTTTTTTTGTTTTTTTTTTTTAAATAATAACCAAGATAATTGGATCGAATCTTTCTTGTACCTTCAAGCAGTTATCATTTGGAATTCAGATCTCTTTCTAGGTAAGAAGCATCTGCCCTAAAAGGCAGGAGAAGTTGAGAAGTTTAGGGAGCACATGGTTTGATATACCTGTTTGTAACCATCAGCAACTACCCCAGTATGCCAGGATCCAGGCCATGGGGTTTGTCTTTAATTTTGCTTAGAGGTGTAAACTCTAAAAACTATTTTCTTTGACTTTTAAGGGGAGTTGCAGGTATCTGCAGTGCTCATTATAAAGAAAAGGCCCCATATGTGCACATCTCCATTCAGGTTGTTCTTCCTAACTTTACTGTATATTAATGCAGCAGGGCTTCTCTTTTGGAGGTTGGAGCTAGCCGGGGTCTTTATCCACAGAAGGAAACAACTCAGGATCACAGTGGACCTTCTAGGCTTTGTTGAGCTTACCTTGTACAACACAGCAGTTAAAATTCAGGCAAGATAATAAATCCTGTACAGTAAGTCCATGCACACTAGAGCTCTGATGTATGAAGATCCTAGTTTTTTCTTTTCTTTTTTATTCTTTCCCTTTTCTTCTTAAAGTATCATTGAGTCATGTTGTTATCTGCTCCATCCCCTATGCCTCTATTTCTTGTAGACAGGATAAATTTTAGGTTGAAAGTTTTGTAGGTAGGTTGATATCTCTATGGTTCCACTGGGGTTCCTGCTTGGCTACAGGAAGTGGCCTCTTCAGGTTCTACGTCCCCAGTGTAATGAGTCACAGCTAAGGTCACCCTCACTGAGTCTGGGTGTTTCCCTTGTCTCAGATCTCTGTCTCATCCTGGAGATGCTTCCCACCTCCTCACCCTTGTCAGCTGCAGATTTCAATTCATTTTCATGGCCATTTGGCCATCTCTCCTGTCATTCCCTACACCTGATCCTGAACCCCCATTCTCTCTCCACCCCCCTTCAATACCAGCCATCTCTCCTCACATCCTCTCCCTCAAGCCCATTTCCCATTCATCTTTCGACCTGATTTTCCTTTCTTATCTGTCACCTCTCACCCCATGCTCTATTCTACTCATTAAATTGACTCTATTTTCCCATTTCCCAGGGAAATCCATGCACCCCTATGCTCCAGTTCCCTCCTCTATGCCTATCTTCACTGGATCTATGGATTGTAGCTTGATTACCATTTATTTAATGGCTAATATCCACATATAAGCAAATACATACCATATGTATCCTTTTGGGTCTGGGGTACCTCACTCAGGGTAATTTTTTTCTAGTTCCACTCATTTGCTTGCAAATCTCTTGGTGTCATTAAAAAAAAAAAGAAAGCTGAGTAATACTCCATTGTGTAACGGTATCATATTTTATCTGTCCATTCTTCTGTTGGGGAACAGGCTGTTTCCAATTTCTCTCTATTAAGAATAGAACAGCAATGAAAAGAGTTGAGTACATGTTCCTGTGGTAGGTAAATAAATGTTCAAGAGTGGTATAGCTGGATCTTGAGCTAATCAATTTTTACTTTCTAGAAGAATTGCTATAGTGGCCATATAAGTTTGTATTCCCATCAGCAATGGGGGAGTATTTCCCTTGCTCTGTTCTCACCAGCATGAGCTGTTGCTTATATTATTGATCTTAGCCATTTGGATAGATGGAAGATGAAATCTCAAAGTAGTTTTGATTTGCATTTCCCTGACAGCTAAGGGTGTTGAAAAAATTTCTTTAAGTGTTTCTCAGTCATTTGAGTTCTCTCCCTTGAGAATTCTCTGTTTAGGTCTGTACCCCATTTGTTTTTTTTTTTTCTTGATTGTTTTTTTTTCTAAGACACATTTTTAGGCAAATTTGCAACTTTATTGAAATTGAGAGCTTGTTCTAAGTATGAAGTGTGAATTAAATTATTGTAAATTAGATTAACATTTTTTGAGATCTAATGTCAGGTTTTCTTCTCTCTTTCTCTCTTTTTTCCATTTTTTATTGGATATTGTATTTATTCACAAGACAGATGTCATCCCCTCTCTCCATTTCCCCCCCAGAACCCCCTATTCTATACCCCATCTTCCTTTATGCTTTTATACCATTTTGATTACATGCATGTATTAAGGTCAGTTCTAGGTTGAGGGTCTAGCAATACAATAGATGCAAATAGTCGAGGAACAAGCAATACAATAAACACAAATAAAGAAAAAGCAAGGCATTAAACCCAGTTACACTGGTGAACACTCCCCTGATCACTGTTTTTATGGGCTTATCAGGATAACCAAAGTATCTGAGCCTACTTCCCTATCCTAGCCCAAGGTCATTTTCATGTCTGAAGCCCACTTCCTTGTTCTAGTCTAAAATTTAGATTCCTGTCTGAGATTACTTCTTTGTTGTAGCCTACGATTTAGACTTTTGCTTGAAGCCTACGTCCTTGTCCTTGGCCAGTGTCATATTCCTGCCATGCAGCCCCTTTCCTTGTCATTGGTCCATGTCAGCTTCTTGCCAAGTAGCCCCAAAGGCTGTCCACTTCTCCCCCTTTTTTATTTTGTTAACAAGATTGAGCCTGTCTAAGGTCTTTCTGACAAGAATGCCTTTCTTATCCATCATGGAATATGCAGTATCAAAGGCAATGCATTTCTGTCTTAGGTTGGTAGGGCTCTGTGCAGAATCTTACCTGTCCTTGGCTTGCCAGCCTGTTAATTTAATAACTCTGTCTGGGGGTCCATTTTCAGATTTAAGCCATGTGCTATGGCTGCCAACATTTTGATATTGTTAAAGATAAGCTTTAACACAATGGCAGGAATAAAAGTATTCCCAGGACAAGAAGGGCTAGCTTGATTAAGCTATATATGCCATTCCTGAGGTTTGTGCAAAATGGAAATACTGAGCCCAGGCCATGAATTTTATCAGCATTATCTGCAGCATCAAAGGTCAACAGAGCAGCATTCTTTAAATTCATTGTCTCATTATGCAATGTTAACACACCCAGAGAGATGTTAGGATTATGCCATATATTCTACAGGTGTCTTTAAACTTTTTTCTAATTATAATGCCAATCATTGTGAATTTCAAAAGTAGCACTACTCAATGATATTTGTCATGACACTTGAGATGGCTCCTAGCTCTTGAACTGTAAATCTGGTTCAGATAATTTGAATGGGTTATAGAGCATCATTTGTTCTTCCAGACACCTATATAAATTCTTTTGTATACTCAATACATTGGTAACATTTTTTTTTTTTTTGCTAGATGGTTAACAAAAATAGTTGTCTTAACTCCTTATGTCAATGCTATTGCAGCAGCAGTGGTGCTAGCAATTAATGAAATTAAAGCTGTTATACCAGCAATAATCAAGCCTGCTACCCTCTTGCTTCTGCTTAAAGCCTAACTCACTTCTTTCAGCACTTTTAAGCTTTTTTTCAGAGAATCAAGTTTTTGTAATACTCAGGGCAGTGAGACGAAAGCTGGTTAATAGACCCCCATAATAGACATGCCAGGTTTCAACACATTAACATAGTTGGAAATTATACAGTCAATACAACTTACAATAAATGCTGTAGAAGAGAAAAACCAATTTTAGCTTGACAATTGGAAGAGCCTTAAAATATGCACTAACCCTTGTTTGAAATCCAGATCTTGTCCCAACATTATCTCTTGCTATCCTAACATCATAGCGAGCTACAGCTAGCTTTCAAATATGTCTCTGACAAAGTCCAGATCCAGTCTTCCAAAAGTAGACCGTTATTTCCCATATTGGATTTATTTCTAGACCAGTACATGATTGAGTCTTAATAGCTGGGCACCTTTAAGAAGAATACAAGAAACATAATTTCTCTTTTCGATTCTCTATCCTACAAGGTCTAAAAACTTGAGGCAAGGCAGCTTGTCCCATCTGGGATATAGTCAAGCAAAGGTGGGTCAGGAACATATGTCTAATACAGCTCCTCAGTCACCCTTGTCAGGGCACTCAGCAAGCTCACAGGTTGGCATCATTCTTTGTCTCAGCAACAGTATGTCTCACCAATCTTTTTAAAGTTCCATGGGTCTCTTCCACAATACCTTGTCCTTGAGGATTATACGAAATCCCCGTAATAAATTGTTGACAAAAAGTCTCAACTGCTCAACTACAATTGTCAGACCCATTATCTGTTTTTTTAATAGAATATTTTATTTACTTACCTTTCAATGTTATCTCATCCCCCCAAACCCCCTTATTCCATGCCCTCTCCTCCTATTTCTATGAGGGTGTATTCCCATCATCCTCCAATTCCCTCCTCCCTGCTCTCGAATTCTCCAGCACTAGGGAATCCAAACTTTCAGGCACCAAGGCCCTCTATTTACATTGATGCCTATCAAGGTCACCCTCAGGTGGCCTATACATGGCTCTACCTATACAGGTGAAGCCATGAGTCCCTCCCTTTGTGTTCTCAGGCTGGAGGTTTTTGTTTGGCTACTCCAGCTTGTTTCTTAGGACCATGTGCTTGAAAAATTGTTTTCCAGTCTTTTACTTTAAGGTAGTGTCTATCTTTGTCACTGAGGTGGGTCTCCTGTATGCAGCAAAATACTGGGTCCTGTTTATGTATCCAGTTCGTTAGCCTATGTCTTTTTATTGGGGAATTGAGTCCATTGATGTTAAGAGATATTAAGGTACTTAATATTTCCTGATTTCTTTCCTATGTTTTCTATATCCAGGGTAGTCTTCCTTTGTAATTTCTTTATTGTTTCTACTTCTATTTTTATGTCCTGGATGGTTTTGTTCAATTCCTTCACCTGTTAAGTTGTGTTCTCTTGTAATTCTTTAAGGGATTTTTGTGTTTTCTATTTAAGGGCTTCTACCTGTGTATCTGTGTTCTCCTAAATTTCTTTGAGAGTGTTATTTATGTCCTTCTTAAAGTCCTCTATCATCATCAGTAGAAGTGATTTTAAATCTGAGTCTTGCTTTCCTGGTGATATTGAAATTCAGGACTTTCTTGTGTGGGAGAACTAAGTTCTGATGATGCCAAGTACCCTGTTGCTTCCTGTTGTTTTTGTTATTAGCAGTGACATTGTTTGTATGGCTATCTTATTTTGGATTTGTTGGAAGAAGATTACTTTCTTGCTCTTTTAGGGTATAATTTCCCTCCTTGTATTGGAGCTTTCTCGTTATTATCCTTTGTAGTGCTGGGTTTGTGGAAAGATATTGTGTAAATTTGGTTTTGTTGTCTAACATCTTGGTTTCTCCATCTATGGTAATTGAGAGTCTTGCTGGGTATAGTAGCCTGGGCTGGCATTTGTGTTCTCTTAGGGTCTGTATGACATCTGTCCAGGATCTTTTCACTTTTATAGTATCTAGTGAGAAGTCTGGTGTAATTCTGATAGGTCTGCTTTTATATGTTCCTTGGCCTTTTTCCCTTACTGCATTTAATATTCTTTGTTTTGTGCATTTGGTGTTTTGATTATTATGTGATGGTAGGAATTTCTTTTCTGGTCTAGTCTGTTAGGCTTCTTTTATGTTTATGGGCATATCTTTCTTTAGGTTAGGGAACTTTTCTTCTATAATTTTGTTGAAGATATTTATTGGCCCTTTAAGTTGGAAATCTTCACTCTCATCTATACCTATTATCCTTAGGTTTGGTCTTCTCATTGTGTCTTGGATTTCCTGGATGTTTTGTGTTAAGAACTATTTGCATTTTGCATTTTATTTGACACGTGTGTCAATATTTTCTATGGTATGTTCTGCACCTGAGATTCTCTCTTCTATCTCTTGTATTCTGTTGCTGATGCTTGTGTCTATACTCCTGATTTCTTTCCTATGTTTTCTATATCCAGGGTAGTCTCCCTTTGTAATTTCTTTATTGTTTCTACTTCCATTTTTATGCCCTGGATGGTTTTGTTCAATTCCTTTACCTGTTAGGTTGTGTTCTCTTGTAATTCTTTAAGGGATTTTTGTGTTTTCTCTTTATAGGCTTCTACCTGTTTACCTGTGTTCTCGTAAATTTCGTTGAGAGTGTTATTTATGTCCTTCTTAAAGTCCTCTATCATCATCAGTAGAAGTGATTTTAAATCTGAGTCTTGCCTTCCTAGTGATATGGGGAATTCAGGACTTTCTTGTGTGTGTGGGAACTAGGTTCTAATGATGCCAAGTACCCTAGGTTGCTGATGCTTATGTTCTTGTGCTTGCCTTTCGCCATCTGGATCTCCTTAGTGCTACCTGCCCTGTCTCTGAAAGCCTGTCTTTCCTATTATCTTGGTTGTTTCAGAAGTATGTGGGGTGGGTGTTATTACTGGGGTTAGAGCTGAGGCTCAAGATCTGCTCAGTACTCAGGCCCAGATTGGAAGGCCCATTTGTTTTTTTTCTATCAAGTTTCTTGAGTTCTTTATGTATTTTGGATAAGGCAGTGTGGCACACTCCTTTCTGGGGTGAGAAGTGTATCAGTTTGGGAAGAAGAACTTATTTCTCTTAGACCAGATTTGTCCTTAGCATCACTTCCATTTCACATGTCTCTTGCTCACAATACCTGCTGGTACTTCTGCTGGAAAGATTAGCACTTCCCAGTCCTGCTGTGTGTTTCAGGGTAATGTTCTAACCAGTCTGTGGCGTACTCTCCTAGCCTGAGATTTTTCTATTCTTCTTTCTCCACCTTCCTTCCCTAACAGGTGAGACCAGAGAATTTGTCCACTTGGTATCATGGCTGTTCCTAACACAGTTTCTTTCTTCAACTGGTGAGGATACAGTGCCTGATCATCCAGGGTTGCTGGTGTCTCTGGGGAATTCCAAACCTACAAAATCCAAGATTCAGGACTAGAAGGCTCCATAGTATATCACATGTTTATCTCTGGGTCATTCAGCCTTCATAGTGGGTGTTCTGCAACAATCTGCAGACTTGCAGAGACCATCTCACCATGGGGTCCATCCTTCCAGACTGCAGGGGTATGCTTATTTCCAGTTACACCATGGTCGAACCTGTGTTTGGGTACTTGACTGAAAGGTTCAATTGGGAGTATCTAATGTAGAAAGCCTTGCCTTCTGATCATTCCTAGAAACTCCATGGTCTTCCTTTATCTCTAAAGTTGGGTTCTGGATTTTCCTCTTGGAGGTTGGAAAGGCCAGTTACTCTATTATTGTGCCACCCTGATTGAAACTTTTTCCTGGCTGATGGGGCAGAGTTGGTTGTTCAGCATGTCTGCCTTGCCACTCCTATGCAGGATTGGTTACATTGCAGGCTCCAAAGTGGAGGATATGGCTGGGAACAGACACTAAGCCTTACAGGTAACACCAGGAGTGTGTGTGTGTGTGTGTGTGTGTGTGTGTGTGTGTGTGTGTGCATGTCTAGCTGTTCTACAGTTATTCCTGATGGTATGAGAGCCCATAAGAGGATTTGTGAGGGCACCACTCAGGTATACACCCACACCCACACCCCCAGCACCAACACACACACCCACACCCCCAGCACCCACACTCACATACCTGACCCCTTCAAGCCTCGATTCATGGTGGGCAGGTGCTAGGGACTAGCATAATCTGAGTTTTGTTCTGTTAGCATCACTGCTCTATATTTGTCTCTCTGCTGCATTTCCATGTGGTCCTTGTAGAGATCCCACCCTGCCTTCCTGGAACTCATGTTCTTCCTCTGATAGTCTCATCTTTGGGCTTAACCTCTCCCTGACTTGATCTGGGCATGGAGATCAGCCTACTTTGGTACTTAATGTCCTGGCTGACCTACTTGCCTCCTAGGCTCATGTATTTCTTCTTTCTGTCCATGGCCTATGTCTGAGGCATTATTGTGACCATTTATATTTTTAATCGTTACTCCATGGAGTAGGCCATGGTGGCTGAGAGTTTACTATGTATAGTGATCCCCACTGGATACTAGTGGGGCTGTGGACCATACCAGGAAACTTGGTAAGGTTGAGTGGGTTGGAAGCCCACACCAGAGGATGGTAGGAGCTTCAACTTCTTCCGATCAGGCCCTTGGCAGATGATCACACACCTACATAGGAACATGACCTGTGGTCATGTGTAGATCAGAACAGAGTTCTCCATGCTAAGGAGGTATCTAGACGACCTGAAGGTTTAGCCAATAAGCTTCCCTTCTCAGACATTCCTTCCTGCAAAAGATATTTAATCTGTAGTATACTCTGAGGAGGTGGTATGTATCCATTTTCCACATTGAACAAACAATGAACAGTTTGGACCCAAAGACTGTCTCTTCCATCAAGAACCACAATGGGGAGCATGAAGAAAGCCCTCTTCTATAGAGTCATACCACCTAAGTCTCCTTCAGAAGGGCCCTCAGTGCTCCCAGACAATCTCTACTAAGCTAATGACAATTGCTGTTGAGCTAAGTCAGGATTCCCATTCCCTGGCCCTGGGCTTGTCCTCAGCCCATGGGCCCTCTCTGTTCCCAACTCCTCCATGACTTCTAGTGATGTCTGGGTTCTAAAAGTTTGGGAATCCCTGGCCTGGTCTCTTCCTCAAAAGCCTGTGGGCCCCCCTCTGTTCCTGACTGTAAGCAGTTTTCAGCAGTGACTGGATGCTGGAGAGTGAGGGAACCCTGGTTTGGCCTCAGCCTATGTTATTTCTCACTCTGGCTAAGGCCCCCAGCCCTTGAGCAGTACATTGGTGCTTCCCACAAGCCCAGGACCTGATGATGGCATAGGGTAAATGCAATCTAATATCTCTCATTTCTCCTCCCTAAATGGAGTTCCCACAAGCCAACAGTGAGTTGCAACATAGGACCACAGACACTCAGTGCTGAGGCCTTCCAGATGGTGGTGTTCTACTTGATAGGTAATGCTGGGCACCTCAAAGGTCTATTTTTTGACTGCCTGTATCAGAGCTGGCTCTGCCTCTTCTTGTCCAAGTTTTGGGCCCTGAACTTCTTGTTCATACTTTAAACTTGTGCTTCTTTGGGAGTATGCAGTGAGGCAGCCTTCCTAGGCACCACCATGTTCATTGAGGGTGACTGCTGGTGGGCTCAACTTAACTTGCACAGCCTGCTGACAGGAATGGGGTGCCATATTGGGGCTAACCCACTAGGGTCACCATGCTTAGCAGCCTTATCAGAGATGTGACTGGCCTACTTATAGGTACTCCATAGAGGCCATAGGTCTACATCATAAGGTGATTGAATGGAAATCTTCAATGACCCAGCTCTAGAAGAAATCCCTTTGGGAGTCTAGAGGAGAAGGTCTTTTCCCACTTGAGCACCCTAAGTGGTTGAGTGCCATTTTTAATGGAATAAATATTGTAATTTTTTTTTTAAATTTAGCTCACGGTTTGTGGGCCAGCATTTTTGTAGCTTTTGGTGAGGGCTATTTGCCACTTCAGGAATAACGGATGGGCAGAAGAATAAACTAGGATGAGCAGCGTGTCTACACGGTAAGAAAGAAGCCAAGGAAGTTGAATTCAGTTTATAACAATTTACTCTTGAGATAAGGAACTCATTCTCGTGGGAGCTATATTAATTTCTTAATGAAGGTGGGGCCCTTGTGACCTATTTGCCTCTAAAAGATCCATCACCTCTTACTGTTACACAGATTCGTGACTTTTGGAGACAAAATTATATAAACCATAATATCACTTGGGGGTTGGGGAGCATGAGAAGCCCTTAAGTCCAGAGGCCACTGTGGGTATATAGGTCTGGGACCAGTTCCTTAGGCTTTTACTGACCGAGGCCCACCTCACTGTTGCTACAGTCTAAACTACTGAAAGGAGTACTAGTACTGAAAGGAGAGCCTCCACCATCTCCATGATGTGTCTCTGTAACCTGACACACTTATATTCCCCATCTTTGACATGCTATTCCTGACCTGTGGTTGGCTTCAGTCTATACTATAGGGGCCTGAATTGCAAATTTGTGAAATTTTTAAAATTGCTAATATCTCACCACTTTTTTTCCCATATCAAGACATTAGCAAATCCACACAGACAAACAGACGCATCAGTGTGATAAGATGGGCCCGGACCACAATTCCTTTTCTTGCTTTCCCTTCTTTGTGTGACCAGGTGACATTCTGATGCATTAGCAATATTCCCCCATGCTCTTTGCATGTCCTCTATCCAGGATGCCAAGAAATGCATTTGTCCACGTTCCTCGCTGTAGTGGCTCTACCTGTTTGGTGAGCTGCTTTCTTGCCTTCTTTCCACAATGCCCTTCATGGTGTGCTGTGTCTCTCTCTACAGATGTATGAATATAATACATCCTTTAACTTCATATGTTTTGCAAGTGTAAGTTAGAAAAGTTGAATTGGAGTGATTTGTAGCAACCTCACAAGGGGGGGGGGGGTGTTCCCTCCTCTGCTTAGAGCATGGGGCCTCAGTTTACTCCAGTGAAGCATTTTACAAAACAAAAGATTATCCACCTTGAAGGTATTTTGATGACAGTACTTTGAGGTTTTTCTTCTATTTCAGGACTAGAGATAGAATCTAGGGTCTTGAGAATTGTAGGTAAGACTTAACCAGTGATCTAGATCCCTAGCTAACACTTCGAATTCTTAAGAAAAAAGTGGTTCATGGTGAAAATGAGAAAACTGGGTGTGAAGCCTCTAGTTAGAAAGAGGAGAGTGAGATAAATACAGAAAAAAAGTGAGCAAAACAATAGTTGAGTGTATCTGACAAAATCATTAGGAATCATATATTATTAGCTATTTACCTAAAGACACCTATAATGCAACACAAGTCAGTGCATAAATATGCAAATATATTTAAAATGAATTTTTCAATCTGGACTGACAATGCACCCTTTAAGAGACAAAGGCTATCTAACAAAACTCAAAACTCCAACACTAGGCATGACAAGTCCCTTCTAAGTTGTTGTCTAAGAAACTCTCAAACATACAGCCTATTGTTATCGCCCTTGGTTAGACCCCCCGAAAGTAAAAGGTAAGTTGCTGTTTCTGAAGATACTATGGACTTCAAACTCAAGGCTCAGAGATCCAGAAGTTGGATCGGACCTGCAGGGACCCTCCCTGAGATTTCATGGTACCAGAAGGTCGTGTGCAAGCTTCCAAAGGAGCAAAGCAATGAACAGTCCTACCCACTATGACACTATAAACTACAACCATGAACAGTGTGACATTGTGTTGTGGCAATGGCTCACATACAACAGTTCTCTAATTGGACTTAAGACATGTCCTACTACTGAGAAACCATGCCTGGTACCTAAAACCTAATGAAATACTGAAGGCTATTAAACTCTCACCAACATGTCTGAAGATGAGCTGGAGCAGGATAACAGTGATACATATATTAGCATGGAAGGGGGTGGTGCAGGGCAGAAGCTCCCGAGGCTTCAGTGCTAATACTGAACTACAGCCATCTGAGGAAGGCTGAGAGCCGGGGAAATAATCTTTCCCAAGGAAGAGTACATCAACTGGTTATCTGTTACCAAATGCTCAGCCCTGAAGTTTGACAGATAGGTAACAGTGTGCAGACTGAGCAGGTTGAGCTTATGCATTTAGGAATATATTTACACACACACCCCTTCACACACATATACTCATTTACACATTTGTATGTAATGACAATTAATGAAAGAGAGGCCATGAATTTGAAAGAGCAAAGAGGGAGCTATGGGAAGGTTGAAGGTAGAAAAGGGGAGGTGGAAATTATATAATTATATTATAATCTCAAAAATAAAAGAAGTGATTAATTATTAAAAAAATTTAAACCGAGATAAGGTAAAATCTTTCTCTCAAGTGTGACAGGTCCTCTCCTCAGTTAAACAACAGATTATTCTGTTTATGCACCTGGGAATATTTTATTCTTTTGTACATATGTGCACATAAATCTCTGTGTTTTTCTTCTTCTCATATATAAATGGTATCATTGTTCTGTACACTACTTTTTAAATTTCAAGTATTTCTTTTAGAATAAAAAGTAAAAAAATAATATCTAGGGGCTATAAAATACCTCAGAAGTTAAGAGTACTTGTCCTCTCAGAGGAAATAAATTTGGTTCTCAGCACCCATTCCATACACCTGTAACTTCAGTACCAGAGGACCTGACACTCTCTTTTGACCTCTAGGGGCACCCATATACACATGGCATATATTCACATACATATACATAAATAGATATAAATTAACTCTTTAGTATTGTGTGTGTGTGTGTGTGTGTGTGTGTGTGTGTGTGTGTGTGTGTGAGAGAGAGAGAGAGAGAGAGAGAGAGAGAGAGAGAGAGAGAGAGAGAGAGAGAAAACATATGTAGATATCCAAAAGTAAAACTAGCTGGAGTCTTTTCTTTCCTTCTGCCATGTGGGTCCTGGGGCTTGAACTCAATTTGTCAGGCTTGGCCCCAGGTGTCTTTACATGCTGAGCCATATTACTGGCCCAATACTTTTAGTTCTAGAGAAAACTTTTCTCATTTGGAGTGGCACACACTCAGTTTTATTTAGTCTTAACGAAGAGACTCAGAGGAATATGAGTTAACCTAAAATTGTTTTGGTTATTTTAGTTGGATCATAATTAGACAGCTACTGAAGAGGTCAGTTTGAATACCACTAAGCAATACAACACCAAAGGAAAAGGACAGCAGAGGCTAGAGTGGGGTGTCATGGTGCATACCTTAAATCTCAGTGCTCAGGAGGAGGAGGCAGGAAGATCAAATGCTTAAGGCCAGCCTCAGCTACATAGTGGATTCAAGGCCTGGCTGTGCTACGTACAATTCCATCTCACAAGACAACGAAACAGCAACAACAAAAAGAAAACCAGAGAAAGAAGGATAGAGTGCAGGGGATGTCAATGCTCTTTTAACCAGGTAGTCTCCCGTACTTGGAGTCAGATGTATCTCCATCATTGCAGGAAA
The DNA here is from genome assembly GCA_030674055.1 of Rhabdomys pumilio. Classification (NCBI taxonomy): domain Eukaryota; kingdom Metazoa; phylum Chordata; class Mammalia; order Rodentia; family Muridae; genus Rhabdomys; species Rhabdomys pumilio. The sequence continues at coordinate 124,982,262 of JANHMN010000004.1, forward strand.
ACTCAAAATATCACTGTGACCTTTTGCCCATTCATAGTATCTTATAAAACCAATTAGAGCTTTTTAAGTGTACTTTACAAGGACTAATGTGTTCGAGGAAAAAAGAAAGAGCTCTTGATCAGAAACCATTGCTTCTATCAAAACCATAGCTAGGAAAATACAAGAGCATACATTTGTAATGTTCACAACCTGTCATGGTGATAAATACACGAAAGTCTAGTTTTGGACAAATTTATTTCTGCTGCTGAATAATTTCAGCAGAGCGGAACAATGCCGGAGCCAGTGCATTAGCTGGAGTCGCAGCACCCAGCTAAAGCCTACTTGGGATAAATGAACTTCTGAGTTTTAAGATTTACTCTGTCGTGTATTTTGAACTCTATTAGTCCATTGCACAGCTGAAACAGTCCCTATAGTGATTGCCCTGGAGGCGATTTCTTACATAGTTCTTTTGGAGTGTGGTGTGGATATAGCAGGAAACAGAAGCATCTCTGTTTCCCTATGACAGAAAATGATTATCTCCCTGTAAGTAATGGCATGGAAGCAGACTCCAAGCCTTTATCCAGACAACTGAGTAATATCGACGACCTCTCTGAATACCTAATCCATCACCAATGGCAAGCAGAACATGAAAGAGAACAAGAATTGCTTCTGGCACTTCCCACACTAACTGCCTTTGGGAAACCTCTGATGTTAGAGATTTGGGAAGCAAAATAATCACTTTTCCTCATATTGCTTTAATGGTTTAAAAATGCTAAATCATATTACAAAATACGTCATATTAGAAACATCTTGCTTCAGGACAAATGTAGCTTTTCCACTGCTTGATTTCCAATACCCCCTGACTCTGATGTCCTGAAAAATCAGGTCTGCATGCCTTGCTAGATCTGGTTCTCAGCATGCTCTCGGCTCTCTAGTCAATGACCCCATCATGGACTTATTCTTTGCTTTTCTTGAGCCTCAACACTGCTGGCCACGCCTGTCAGTACTCTCAGCACCCCAGAAATCCAGCCACACAGTTTAAGGTCCATATCACTTCCCTGAGCGAATTTCTGAAGCCTGTACTGTGACCAGTCTTGCCTTGCTAAGCTTGCCCATGACAGAGTTCACCACACCTAAATGTGTTAACAAAACCTGTTCAGCAGCCAGGTCTCTCTCCAGATCACAGGCTAAGGCAGGGTGCACACCTCTCCCTTTTCCTCAGACTTCCTGTTCAGGGTGTCTCCTCTTGCTGCATTGCTTATACAGCTCATCCTTGGGCAACAGTTTCCCCTCTTCACCACAACCTTTTAATTATCTTTTTAGTGTACTTGTCTATAAAAATCTCCAGTTATATATTATTTATTGATCTCTAGATTGTACTCATCTTTGATATAGTTTAGATACTTAAACTATAGTATTTTTTTCAGAGCCCACATGCCTAGGATTTATTTGGTCTCTAGCTTCTCTCATTACTAGGAGGTAATGGAGCCTTTAAGAGGTGGGGTCTAATGGGAGAGAGTTAGGTCATTGGAAAAGGCTATTGAAGGTACTGGAAGCTTGGCTCATTCTCTTCTCTCTTTGTCTCCAGGCCTTTGTGAGGTGAAATGCCTTCTCTGTCATGTGTCCCCACCCTTATTATGTATTATGTAACCATATGCCCAAGGTGATAGAAATAAGTGATTATGGACTAAAAGTCTTTGAAATTGTGAACTGAAACAAACCCTTCTTTCTTATTAGTTGATTGGCTCAGATATCAGAAAGTTGACTAGTATATTCTTCTAATGGAGACCTTGTACCTTTGACTCATAACTGCCCAACCAGCCCCTTTTAACCACCTTTCTGATCCAAGATTCTGCAAGTGTAAACTTGTTAGTCTCCATGCTCATGTTAGGTCATGCAAAACTTGTTTTTCTGTGCCTGGCTTATTTTATTTAGTGTATTGTTCTTCAGGTTCTAAAATGACAACACTAACCTATCCCTGTCATTGAGGCCTTAATTATTTTTTTTCTTTTATACCACCTACTAATCCCCAGCTGGATTGTAAAACTGGGGAGGTTTCACACGCTGTTGTACAGGTGTGTAGAGAGCTATTGTAGTCACTGACTAACAAAATAGTGTCTGATTCACAGAAATAGTAGAAGGTATGTATTGTTGCTGTGTCCCTCAGCAGTGTTCAAATTCAATTTCTTCCATTTTAGACCATTTAGTACAAATTGCATTTGTTAATGATATTGTGTGACCCAGCTCAGTTCCTCTAAAGCACATCCCAGACACCATCATTAAAGGCTTCAAAACTGCTGGGATGATGGTTTACATAGCAGGGGCTAAATTTTTATACAGGAATGCTTTGTTCAAATTGGTAGAGGACTCAGTGAAGGCATCCATGAGACTGTAGAAGAATTTTAATCCAGTAACATGGCTGCTCTGGCAAGGGATCACATCCAAAGACCTGTGTG
>JANHMN010000004.1:124985096-125000513 GCA_030674055.1 Rhabdomys pumilio
AAAATTATCAAATGCTAAGCCAAATAAGTTAGAAATATGTCAAGTCTATGCCTGTGGTTTTCTAATTTTCTAATTTGTAATAAACTTGTCAGAATTTGAGGCATGTGCTGGCAGAATGTTTTAGTACAGACATTGCTTGCACAAAATAGCTGTTCTGTAGGAAAAATGGATCTTGGGAGAGTTTCAAATGAATGGTGTCCATGTGGCCAGGTCCCACCTTCCCCAGTACAATGAGGCCCTGTTACCCAAGCTTAGGAACTGTTGATGTGAAGTGACAGTAAGTCCTGAGACTTCTCAGATGTGCAAACCACCACAGCGATGACACAGATGCAGGGAAAGGCTGTTACCCTTCTCCAAAATAGGTCTTTTTGCTTGCATAAAGTAGCTTTTTCCAAGTTCAAATTTGGTTCATTTTACTGTAAGGCTGCTATTTCTTCCTACTGTCTGTCCATCTCCTTTCTAGGTATATTATACTTTCAGAACCATCTTAGAAAGATCCAGAATTCTGTGCTTCAGTGGAAGACAGAAATCCACGGTGGGAATTGTCCACGCCTCTGAAACTTTCTATCTTCCCACTTTTCTTCCATTTCTCCTTCCCTTTTCTTCCTCTTTCACTTTCAGTTTTTTTTCTTTTTTGAAACAAGATCTCCCCTTGTAGCTCAGACTCCTCTCAAATTTGTTGCCTGCCAAAGCCTCCCAACTGCTGGGATTGGAGTCATGCATCATGCTTAACTAAAGCACACACTCTGAATTCTAGAAAAAGAGCTTCACAAGACGTTTTTTTCCTCCAATACTTCTTAACCATCTTTGTGTTTTCTTTCTCTTTTTGCCTTTTAAAAGCCTTTCCCTTCATCCTATTATTATGTTTGTTCCTGTACATGTGCATTTGTACATGTGCAAAATCATGCCAGGGTACCTGTGTAGGAGTCAGATGGCAGATTTCAGGAATTTATTCTTACTTTCTATCTTGTTGCCTTCCATCTGCTGGTAGTTATGCTGGGCTTACAAATGTGTGACTTTCTTAAAAAAAGAAGTTTTTAAAAAGTGTTTAATTATTTAATGTGTGTGTGTATGTGTGTATGTATGTATGTATGTATGTACGTTTATATATGTGGGTACCACAACAGGCACATGGAAGTCACAGGCTAATTGGTGGTGTCAGTTCTCTCCTTCCACTATGTGGGTCCTGGTTATCAACTCAGGTCATCAGCAAGTGCCTTTAACCACTGAGCCATCTGGCTTACTTCACATCTGGCTTTTTATGTGGATTTCAGGGGAACTCAGGTCAACCTTGAGCCAATATTAGCAGCTAGTGCCTTTACCCGATGAGTCTTTCACTAGCCTCTGCTTTGCATTTCCCAAGAACAGAGCAGAGACATTGAAAAGCAAGCAGAACTGGATATACATGTGTTCACTTGACTTTCTTAGCATTAGGGCTGCTTAGGGAAGGGACAGACTCATTGCCAGTTCCATAAGCTGGTGATGAGCTGCAGATGTTGCATGTGTTTCGTTCTTAGGTAGTAAATCCCTTTTACAAAGACATTCTTGCTCTCACAGCCCTTAGTCTTTACCCCATGGTGTGAGTCAGAAATGGACAAAGCTCTTGGAACTTGTGAGCCATGGCCATCCTGTACACTCAGCGCTAATGAGAGAAGTGCCTTATTATAGTCATGCAGTTCAAGTAATGAGTTCTGGGTTCTGATATTCAGATTCAGTGACTGACCCTCCTGCTGTTTCCCACTGATGGAAGCTTCTCCGTCTCTGCAAACATCTACTTTTCTACTTCTCAAGTGGAGATAATTATCAAGTCTAAATGGCATTAAATTTGTAAATAGCTTCGTATGTTGTTCTCTGGTTAGCTAGCACTCAGTGTCAGCTGTGGTTTATATGTGGGTTACCATTACCACACAACTTTCTAATTTTATGAATTCTGTTGGGAATGCCATTCTATTCAGTCCCTCATTATAACCATAACTGGGTCACCCTAAGTTAACTTTGCCTCTGAGGTGCTTCAGGCCTCACCTCAGAAAATGATAATATTAATTCATCTCTTTTTAATTTATCAAGGGACTTCCACTAGTTACTAATTTAGGGATGCCTCGACTCTCTCTTCATGTCCTTGAACTTAGATGTGGAAGATTGAGCATTAAGAGGTGTAAAAAGAATTGCTTAGTTTTACAGCTGTTAATTTTCTTCATTTTCAAAATGGCTTTTAGTAGCAAATAGGAGACAGGAAAAAGGTGGCTACAGAATTTGATTTAATGTGTTCTGGACACCAGCTTTCCCTTACAGCTCTCCTCAAGCCTTCAGCACAGGAAGTACAACCTGTGATGTATTTAGTAAGTGGTCAAAGAGAATTTGGCACTAGGGGAAAGCCTGATCTCGTTCAAAAGTTGCTTTTGTGGCTGGCTTTCAGCTGCAATGTCTGACTGTCTCTTCAGTTCTGGGAAGGCCGAGTGTGTGATTTATGCTGGGCCCTTAGGAGCAAGAGAGAACAGCCTTTTCCTTTACATGTGGCCTGGAGCAGACTCCAGTGGCTGTACTGAAGTCACAGCTTTTATGAGGTCTACAGAGGACATGTGAAAGGGAAACTGTGGGTGAGTAAGGCTCTCTACTGTGGAGAGGGTGGAGGCCTTAAGTAGTCCTGGGACATGGCATGGACCTAGGACATTGTAGTGTCCAGATCATGTTTGCTGTGTGGTGTAGAGAAAGTGGCATCAGTTTTACATGACTGTGGTGGCAGGAGACAGGGGGATGGTGGTGGTGGGGGCAATTGTTTCTCTACTTTTAGTTTTAATTTGCAACCATTCACTGACTTTTGTTTTTGTTAAGACTCAGCAAGGAGTAAGCTCTATAGAAACCTTATTTCCTTCAAGACCAGGTCTTACTATACTTAGTAGGCAAATCTAGGCTTGTCTAGAACTCATGACCTTCCCACCTTAGCTTCCCAAGTACTAGGAACACAGGTGTGTACAATATGCTTTGCGATAAAAATTTAAAAGATGTTTGGTGATGCCATACAGGAAGAGTCAGTGGACAAGTGAGCTCTCTGGGGGATGACCCAACGTCTTGCTCAGCTTGATGGAGATGCTCTGGTGAGGCATGGCCATAGGGACTTTGTCCCAGGATTACTTCTTGCTACTGATGTGCTTCCTCATGTTTGTCATTGCCAGACTCCTCATTGATTTGGCTTGTGTGAGTGGATGCCGGGAGACCCTCACTACTTACATAGCCTGGTGTGATTACTTCCTAGATGATAGAGCCCATATGTTGAGTAAGTTTCCGGAAGAACAACACAAAGATGAACTTTCAGGAATTAATGCTGTTTAGATGAATTAATAATTTCATAGAATTTCTGACTTGATTCAAATAATTTAGGAAGAAAGTGTAAGGAGATGGTTTAGTTGTTTTTCCCAGAAAGATATACTAAAGTTAGAATCAAGAATAGAATGTGCCCCCTACTCATGGTAAGCAAAGGTTGCATAATAAGAAACACAACAAGCTTTCATATATTGCACTAAGAAAAGAAATAGGCTTAAGACAGATTTGCAATCAAGGAAAAACATTCTTTTTTAGGTCAGGTCTAAGACTGAAGCCACAGGTGTGCACTATAATAAAACAAGGCCACATGAAGCTGTTGGTTTCATAATGAGCTTATAGAATGAAACACTGCTTTGAATTTACTATCAACGCCCTTCTGAAGCTCCTTTTTACATAACATTTTATCTGTGAGGTAATTTTATAAAGAACTTTTGTCTAAGAAGGTATAAAATGGCTCATGCATATATGTCTATCTTTATGTATTACAATATGTCAATTTGTTTGTCTGTTTATATGTATGTGCATATATATGTACGTAGGTATATGTGTGTGTATACCTACCACCAATCCCTGAGCGTTCATGTGTACTTGTACTTGTGAAATTGATGAAACGTGTTGTTAGGCCTGCTGTGTGTGTGTGTGTGTGTGTGTGTGTGTATGTGTGTGTTGTGTCTGCATGACCTCCTCTCTGTCCTTTTCTTTCTTGTTGGCCACTTAAGAGTTAAAAGAGTTCAGAGCTTCCTGGTGGGCATTCTTGCCAGCCCTAGATAATTCAGTTGGCTGCTATTAGCACTGACCCCAACTGTCAACACCGTACATTACTGTGTTTTTCAGTTACCTGGTTGCCAGACAGGTTTTCAGCAGATGTTGATTACAGAAAGAAAAATTTAAGGGTGAATTTTATTTTTGCATATCTTGTGTTTGTAGTCCCCAAGTGACCCATCACAAAAACTGCTGCACCACAAAACCCATCAAAGAGGCAGCAGGCTCTTCCTTCCCATCCCAGCCTACAGCCTCTGCAGTAAACTGTCCCACAAAAGCTGTCCAAAATGGCGGCTCCTGTCAAAATGGAGGTACTGCCACATCTTAACCTGCAGCCACCACAGGAGCTGCAGGAGCTGTCCACACCTTTCCTGACTCAGCCTATTGCCAGCATGAGGAGCTGTCCACAGTGACAATACCTTCTTTCCTGCTTCACCTTTTGTGAAACATCACTGTAGGAACTGTCCCACAGGAGCTGTTCACAGTTGCACCTTTTCTCCAGTCTCCTCTGCCCACAGTAGCTCCACAGAGATGGTGCCTCAGCAAAGCCAGCTGCAGCAGGGAAGAACTTCCCACTCTAATCCATGCAGGGAAAAGGGGATGAAAAAAAAAAAAGATACAAATCCTTGAGCAGGAAAGTCTACCAATCCCAGAGCTTTCCAGAAAACTCCACCAATCCCTGAGTCCACCAATCCCCGAGTAGAAAAGTCCACCAACCCCAGAGTTTCTCACAAAGTCCTACCAATTCCTGAGTAGGAAACTCACCAATCCCTGAACAGGAAAACCCACCAATTCTTGAGCTCCTCAAGCTCAGGATCCCACCAATCATTCTGGAAATCTCTGCTCTGAGAAGCTCTGCCCTCTCAGAAATCCTATATAATCAGTGTTCTTTGTCTAGTTCCATGCTGTCTACACCTGGGAGCAGAGGGTAGCCATCCCTGGATTCATCCCTCCACACCCTGGACCCTCCAATAAATTTTTTTGATGAGAGTTCTTGCCTAGTGTGACTCTCATCAGAAGAAGCCAAGAAGCAATGAAAAGAAAAGAAGAGAATGAGCGAGGCTGAGGCTCCTGATCTCCTCAGCTCAGCTGGGGATTCCCTCTCCTGGGAGCTGCGATGCCTCTGCTGAGGAGTCTTCCTCTCAGAGTTGTGTGGTTCCTGAGCTCCCCTCTCTCAGAATGCCCTTTCACTGGGACACTGTCCCACTTCAGAGCTGTGTGGTTCTTGGGTTTCTGTGTCTCAGGGTGATCTTCCACTGGGATAGATTTTTCCCTTCAAAGCTGTATGTTTCCCGGGCTCTCAAGCCCCAGTAGACCCTTCCATCTGAGCAGAAAGAAGCACAGTATTTATTGAGAAGACACTGTATGGAATGTGAATGTTGAAATAGGAATATTTAACTGTGAAACTCACAATTCTAACAAGAAACTGTTGTTTTATTTTGGTACCCTGAAATTTTTGGGTGTCTGATTTTTTTTTTTTTTACTTAAAATTAAAGAGCTTGTGGTTAGGGATGTAGCTCAGTGTCTAGCACTTGTATCTCATGTTCAAGGTTCTGGGTTCTAGCTACATCATTCAGAAAATAAAGAAAAAGTGAGTGGCTTGGAATAGATGAGCCATGGAGCCCCTGCCTGACTTTTAAATACTGAGGCACTGTCAAGGATTAATTTATAAGGCAATGCTTCACCTCATCAATTATAAACATTGCACTGCTTTTCACAAACATTGCTGATGTAGAATCTGTGTTTCACTCCTAGGGAGATGGGGATCAGTTTGATTTACCGAAAGCTGGTTCCTAAGAGAATTCTAGCCAGCAGGTATCTGAATTAGAGGTAAAACCCAAATTGCATAGTACCTTTTAGTAATGTCCTATTAGCATCTAAATTCATAGTTTAAAAAATGCATAAAATAACTGTCACTAGCCAGAATATATTCATAGTCTTCACACAAGATATACTTAAATGGCGTGTGTGTGTGTGTGTGTGTGTGTGTGTGTGTGTGTGTGTGTTACTAGGGATTGAATTTAGGGCCTAGTGCATGATGGGTTGAAACTTTACAAATTAGCCATACTTCCAATGCTTAAGACATTGCTTTTACCAACCAATCTGTTTACACTGATAGTATAAAGGCTCTGAGTCCTGTACAGTTTATCATATAAACATATACACACAGACAATACAGACATCATATGTGCATATCCACAATATGTATTCACAATCAGTCATATACAGCTTCAGATACATTATACATACACACACATATCATATACACACATGGACAAGTGCACATGTACACATATACTACACTAGAAGCACATATATAGACATACAGACACTTCTTGAATTGGAGACATGTGAAGAATATTCTTGCTGTGGCAGAAGTACCAGGGAGGCAGAGAAAGACATCTTTGTAGAGTCACAAAGATGCCCAAGGCAGGAGAAAGCTGCCTGATGTTCACCCTGAGGGTGTTGTCAGCTGCTTTTTTTCAGTTTACTTTTATAAAGAGGATGCAGAGAGTGTAAAAACCACTCAGGAAAGAGAGGTCAGTGTAAGATGGATGGGGAGAAAAATATAAGAGTGGGTGGTACTATCAGAAGAAGAACTTGACTTAGGGGAGGTTGAGTGTACATTTTGGTGTGCCCAGTGTTCAGGACCATTGGATGTGGTGCTTTTTTGCTAAAATGGGTAGCAATATGGATGACATATGGTCAACCACACCTCTGCCTGTTCCATATGCTACTAACATGTTGACAAGACTATTAGGGACTTTGAAGAAAATTCCTGGGGATTTTGGGACATTGAGAATCAGTGGTTCCTGAAGGAAAAAATGTCACTAAATTTTGGTGTTTGCCCAAATTTATTGATAGACATCTTTTCATCTAGCTGGGTAGAGGAAGTATTTTGTCTCAGGATTCGTGATCTTAAGATAGGACAAGATTTCTCCATCAATGCCTGCTCTACTGCTATCCATTCTAGACTTTAGGATGTTATCACAAAGGACTTCTGTCATCTCTCTCAAGTGCAGGGTTGGTTTTGTGACTCACTTCTAATCAGCAGAATGGGGCAGAGAGGTTGGGAAACATCACCCAAGATGACATCACAAGAGGTCTAGAGTCTTTTGGTGCTGCCACATCTTTCCATTTTCATTTTCTTGAGAAACCAGAGAGATCTAATGTCTCTAGCCAAACTCCCTGGAGACTGAGGCTGCCAGCAGGTAAATGACTTTGGAAAGAAGATTCCCTCTTAGCAGAGCGTTTTGATGGCATACCCAGTCCACACCATGATTATAGCCTTATGGGAGACATTGAACAAGAAGCACACACCTAAACCCTGCCCAGATGCCTTACCTGTAGGAACCCAACTGAAAAAATGGAGGATTCTTGTAGGTTGAATGTGAAAAGTCCCCCATAGTCTATCTTTCTAGCTTGGAATCATAGTTACTAAGTCTCTTAAAGACTCAGTTTCTTCATTGATCAGATCAGATGGGTGCGATAACAATACTATTATAACAGACTGACAATTGAATTAAAACAATTGTAGTGTTGATAGCAGTGGCTAATATGCCTGAATTGTTATATAGTAAAGTGTTGGTTAAACACACGGTCCTAAAAGCTTAGTGTAATGTAAGCAAAAAGTTTGAGATTAAAAATAATATTCATTTTTATGTAAGTGAATGTGTGTCTATGTGAGAGGTATGCACATGTGATGTAAATAGCCCAGGAGAGGTCTGATGTAGTCCAGAGTAGCTTTGAACTTGCCATCCCAAGCTCTGAAGCATAGGCCCCCACCACTGTAAGGAAATTAGAATTTGTCTGCTGAGTAAGTCGGTGAGATGACTCCCAAGACTCATATGACCAATGTCTCCACACTCCTGTCCTCCATTTGATCCTGACACGTGTTTGAGCTGCCTGTGAGCCTTGAACACATCTCTACTCTGTATGCATTTACCAAGCAATGCAATTGTTTGTTTGTGCCTGTGCCTTACACATTAACCTATGACCCTTGGGAACAGTGATTACATGCTTTGAGTATCTTTCCAGTATGTGGCCAGGTAAGTGATCAATACATATATGAAAGATGAATGAATAGGTGATTGTTTTGTTACAATTCCATAATTTTTATTAAAAACAGGCATTAGTTTTCATATTATTTTTTAAATTTTATTATTGTTTTGTTTTTTGAGGTAAGGTTTTTCTATGTATGTAGTCCTGGCAGTCCTGGAGGTTGCTATGTAGACCATACTCACAGTTCCTTCTGCTTCTGCCTCCCAAGTGCTAGGATTAAAAGCATGTAATATCACATGCAGCTCTTCTTTCTTCTTTTCTTTCTTTCTTTCTTTCTTTCTTTCTTTCTTTCTTTCTTTCTTTTTCTTTTCTTAGACATCAGAGATCATAATATACCATGCCAAATTGTGACTGTGAAGGACCTCTGAGCATGGTATCACAAATATACCAATTTTATTCATTGAGTATTTGGAACTAAAATCATTATAAAAATAGCAAATGCAGGACAGACTTTCTCTGCATTTCCCTTATCTGCAGACACATCCTGAAGAAGGAAAGCAAAGATCTTAGACTTCTTGGGGAGCTTTATCAACCAGCAGATACCATCACAAGCTAGCACATCTCCCTACACTCTCTTAAGTACTGCTTATTGAAATTACACACTTGCCTCTAAGTCTAAATCCCTTCCACCCTTCCTATATATGTCAGTTTGCAAATCCCCACTTTGGATGTGCACATTTCCCCCTATGACATCCCATACATACAATGTTAAAGGTTGAGTGGTCATGTTTTCTCTAGTTAATCTGTCACCTGTGTCTCATAGAACATGTTCTTCAACTTAGGAGGACAGAAAGATTTTTAATCCCCTATAGTATCATTTGATCATCAATCAACATCAATCAACATTTACGGAGAACCCATATATGTTCTGTATATATTTTTTTGGTTTACAAAATACATCTTTATATAATGTATGTTGGGTTTCAAGATAGTTTTTCACAGCCCTGAGAATGCATAACCCTGAAGATTTCTATAAGATAATTATGTCTGGTTGAGCTATTGTGGCAACCACATCCTTCACTGTGAGCAGGATGTGACTTTCTGTAGACATGCTATAGACTACAAACTCTCTGAATCTAATTAAGGGATATAATTGTATCTTTGAATTCCCTACAAAATATTAATTGTTGTGAGGTATCCACCAGAGAAGGCTAATCAAACATGGGTATAATTCAACAGAAAGTCTTTACTAGCTGATTGGTGACTACAATGGGTGCTTAAAAGCTCACAGTGGGATATTTGGGATTCCAGTGTAATCTCAAGCTTTCCTCAGCATGTGCTTGTGAGCACAAAAACCATATCTAGAATTGACATACTTTAGTTAGTAAGAACAGTTAGCCAGAAGTGGAACTATAGAAACCAAAAAAGCAAGGTTAGTACATTTAGAGACATTCCGAGAACTATGAATTTTGATGAATTAGGACTTTGTGTTAATTTGGGCAGGTGGTGGTGTCTATGTGCTTAGTTTTATGGCCTGAATGGTACTTCCATCATGGAGTCAGTTGTGCTAAGATATGGGGCTTGTTACACTAATGAATGACAGCAATATAAAAAAAGTTACATGTTTTGAGAAAGTGAGATTTATTTTAGGAATGTAAGGTTACTTGACATCACAAAATAAATGTTATACTATATTAAAGAGATAAAAGATAAAAACTACACAATAACCTACACAATAACCTAATAGTTACAAAAATATTTGACAAAATTCACCATTACTCCTTCTTATATATAAAAAAAACCCACTTCCTTTTTTTTTTTTTTTTTTTTTTTTTTTTTTTTTTTTTTTTTTTTTTTTGGTTTTTCGAGACAGGGTTTCTCTGTGTTTCCTGGCTGTCCTGGAATTCACTCGGTAGACCAGGCAGGCCTCAAACTCAGAAATCTGCCTGCCTCTGCCTCCCAAGTGCTGGGATTAAAGGCATGCGCCACCACTGCCCGGCAAACAAGGAAACTTCCTTAAGCTGATGAAGAGAATTGTAACAAAGGGCTTTCCCACCTGCACACAAGTTCCCTAAAATAATGACTCTGAGACTCAAATATATTTACAAATATCTAGGTCATATAGCTAGGCTCGTTCCACAACTAGCTCACAACTTAGTATACTGTTTATTCTAAGTTCTGCCATGTGTCTCATTATTTCTGCTCAGCTTTAAAGAGTCTTTTCTCCTCCATGTTCTGGGGCAAATTTTCCCACGTGTGACTCTCCCTAAGAATGCCTTTTTTCCTCCAGGATGTCCACCTTCTATTATACCCTTTCCTGTAGGTTATAGGACTTTTTTATTGGCAAGTGATGCATCCATTCAATACACAAGATATTCTTTCTACAGAGAATGTTAAAAAAAACTATTAGGCAAAATCATACTGAGTTATTAAAAAAAATAAAAGCAGTGTTTTTCTTTATGCCCAAGGACAAGGCAAAGTTGTCTACTGTCACCATTTTATCTAGTATTTCACTTGAATTCCCCAGAGTGGAGGAAATGGCAATGATTGGTGAAAGGAATGTGGTTTTTGTTAGATGATAAAAATGTCTAACAAATCATAGTGGTATTATTTAACTCTGTACATATATAGAAAGCTTTAATTGTAAACTTTATACAGGTAGAATTTATGTATAGAAATTACATTCAGTACTATTATTAAAATTCATTCATTATAATATTAAAATGATAAACATCATGAAAAAATCTAAAGACTGAGATTGTATTTGGAAGGAGCTCACAAGCACATCTAGAGGTACACTTTACTAATTCCTTATGTTCTTTTCAAAATAATTAAGTTGAATATCAAAATTAACCATCAAGTCTACCGTTTGTCATCCTGACACTACACTAGATTTCCTTATATCATAATAGTCTACTCATAGAGCTGATAAAGTCTCAACTAAGTCAATTCATTCAGTTAGCTTCCTAGAGTCTCATAACCTTACCTATTTCAGTATTGTTTAAAAAAAAGTTCAAACTTATCTGGGTGTGATGGGCTGTGCCCTTAAGACCAGCACTCAGGAGTCAGAGGAAGGCAGGTCTCTTTGAATTTAAGGCAATCCTACTCTACAAACCGAGTTTCCCCCCACACAGTACATGTTTTCCTTTTCATCAGCTCTTCCCATCTTCCCCACCTTCCTATCTCCCTAACTTTATGTTGTTTTTTACTCTCTCTCTCTGTTTTTCAAAAACAACAAAAAACCCACAAAAGTAAAAATCAAACAAATAAAAGACAAAAAGCCAAACAAAATGAAGCAAAAACTACACACACACACACCACACACACACACACACACACACACACACACACACACACACACACACACATCATTCAGTTTGCTTTGTATTGGCCAATACTCCTGAGCATGGGTCTACACTGAAGTGTGATTGATATAACTAATGCCACTCTATAGGAAAAAAATGGGACATGGAACTACACAAAGAGTCCTCAAAAGATGTAATACGAAAGGCAGAGAAACACTTAAAGAAATGTTCAACATCCTTAGTCATCAAAGAAATGCAAATCAAAAATTTCATATTCATCTTATATCAGTCAAAATAGCCTCTGGTCAACAAACCAATGACAGCTCATGGTAGCAAGGATCGGGGAAAAGGGAACAAGTATTCACTGCTGGTGGTAGTGCAAACTGATTCATCTACTATAGAAATCAGTGTGGCTAGATCTAACTCAGACCCAGCTGTACTACTTTTGGGCATATAACTTCATACCCTACTGCAGAGACACTTGCTCATCCATGGTTGTTGCTGCTTTATTCATAACAGCCAGAGATTGGAAACAGCCTACACATCTGTCAATGGATGAATGGATGATGAAAATGTGATATATTTACACAATGGAATATTATTCAGCTGTTAAAATTGAACTATGAAATTAACAGGGTGGATCTAGAAAAATATCATTCTAATTGAGGTAACCCAGACTCCAAAAGACACTATATATAAGTATATATTAGTTTTTAAGCTTATGTGTTCTAGCAGGAGGAGAGGATTTATCAAGAAAGTGGCAATAGAACATAGGGTTATGGAGAGATGAAGGGGTCACTAGAAGAGGAGAGTTAACAGGGAAGGGTATGAGAAAAAAGAGTGAAGGAGGGAACATGGGGAGGGACAACTAATACTAAAGGCTTTTTGAAAAACCATATGGAAGCTTACCATTCTAGCTTCCTTAAAAGATATACGTATGTGAAAGGAATCTAAAAGAGGTCACCAAGCAATAGGGGAGACAATTTTCTAGGTCACTTATGTAGTGCTATACACTTAATTATATCACCATTCATAGAGAAGTCAAGCTGGTATTGCATCAGAAACCTTACCCTACTGATTAGTGTTCATGGTGTTGGAAGGTACTCTGCACACTACCAGAGGAAAAAGGTCATCAATATCACCAAACAATAATCCAAACAATAATTCTTTTTGTTATTTTTTTTTTGTTTTGTTTTGTTTTTTGACAGGATTTCTCTGTATAGCCCTGGCTGTCCTGGAACTCACTCTGTAGACCAGGCTGGTCTTCAACTCAGAAGTCCACCTGCCTCTGCCTCCCAAGTGCTGGGATTAAAGGCGTGCGCCACCACTGCCCAGCCAAACAATAATTCTTACAGATTGATGTGTGGCAGTGTCACTGTGGCCTTATTGTTTGGATATCTTGTTGTTGCCCTGCGTCATGGAGATCCTGCAGCTCTGAATTTGTATGCATCCCCTTTACACACTCCAGAGGTAGATGTTGTGTTGGGACAACTCAAAGTTTTGGATCAAGGCCTGGGTGGTAGCCGAACTGGACAATCTGCCAGCTGTCCCACACGAGCTCATCCAATATTGCAGTAAGCAAGGAGCAGAGCGAGCTCTCTTGCTCTCATGCCCTCTGGGCCAGCTCTTCCACACACATGGCAGCAGGGCCAGCTCTATCATGCTGTCCAGATGATGTTCAGGGCCCACTCTTCTGAGTGCTGCAGCTGGAGAGGGGCAGAAAGCTCTTCTGTTCTCTTGATCCTGGGGCTAGCTCTTCCATTTGCCTCAAGTGGTCTCAGCAGTGGTATGTTCTGTCAGGCCTGTGTGACACTGCATATGGGTCAGGGTCATATCCAGCATGATCTACCTGTTGGGGCTGTATGACACTGGATTCAAGAAAATAAATTCTGGGACCTGACCACCAGGAACCACAGCCATAGCATTAGCTCTGGCAGAAGCTTCCTAGCCTGCAAAACATGGCCATGGGGGAAGCCATCTTAACTAGGAACCCACAGAGAGGCTACACTGTATGTATTTAAATTAAAATATTATTATATCATTTCTTCTTTTTTCTCCTTCCATGAGCCTTTCCCTCTTCCTGCTCCTCAAAATCATAGCCTCTTTTCTTTAAACTATCATGTCTCTATCTATCTATCTATCTATCTATCTATCTATCTATCTATCTATCTATCTCTCTATCTATCCTATCTCTAGCATCTATACATATCTATCTTTATCATCTATTTATACCTATGTGTGTGTGTATTATAACCTACTCACTCCATTAGTAGAAAGCTGACTAACATGAGTTAGAGATTTTAGTGTGGGGTCTTATATATTGTTATTTATCATTGGATATATCAGTAGGCATACATCTCTATTAATAAAAGATTTTTTCAACTTATGCTATCAAAACCTACATCGTTCTATATTGGCTATAAAAATCAGCTGTTAGTATCTAAATGGTTAAGAGCAAAAAAATGGAAAGAGCAAAAAAAGTGGTGGTGTATGAAGTTGCCTTTAAGTCTACTGGAAAGGGAGACAGAGTTGGACACTTTTGGTGGCCAAGAGGACAAAAGTTTCTTTTCAGGAGATGCACAGAAAGACAGATCATTATTTTTATGTAACCAAGAAATGAAGTTTCTTCTTCATGGGACATTCTGGAACACAAGCAGGGTCATTTTCTCACAGTTATCACCAAGGCACAAGGTTTCCATCAACTCCAAATATAGATGGCTTGGATTTGTGCAAATCAGGAACACACGGTTCTTGTCAGGCTTCTGTTATAGAGGGAAGGCCATGTGTGCTGGAGAACTTCCCACGGAGGACAAGACTATAAAATATAATTAAAACAATTTTAAATAAAGAGAATACAATGTTACAAAATGTAAGTTAATATTTTATAATGATTTTTTCCATACAAAGAATGGAAAATTCTAGATTTATTGTATGTGTAGATGACATTGTAGTATGAGATTGCATGAGACTGGTAAGATTCTCAGTGGTAAAAGCATTTGCTGGGCAAGCCAGACAATCTGAGTTGGATTGTGGAATCCACATAAAGGGGAAGTAGAGAACTCAATTTGGTTTGACTCATATACGCCCACATATACACACAATAATAATTAATAAAAGCATAAGACTTAGTACTTTAATATATATAGAATAGCTGAGCATAGTGGCACATGCCTTTAATCCCAGCACTTGGGAGACAGAGGTAGATGAGTCTTGGTAAATTCAAGGCCATCCTGGTCTACATAGTGAGTTCCAGTACAGTTAGAGCTACATAGAAAAACATGTCTCAAAAATACAAAAAATATTAAAAAGGAAATATTAAAATATAGAATATGAAATATCACATTTCAGTTATTTATGTTTGAAATTTTCATTTGGGGGTCAAACAAACCTTTCACAGGGGTCACCTGAGGTCACAGATCTCATAACAGTACTAAAATTATAGTTGCAGAGTAGCAATAAAAATAATTGTATGTCTGGGTGTCTCTACAACACAAGAAAATGTAATAAAAGATCGCAGCATTAAAAGGTTGAGTATCTCTGCTCTACAAGGAGAGATAATGTGAACAGGTCTGTAGGCAATGAGGGACTAAGGTAGGTTGTGGAGGAACAAGAAGAGGAATGACAGGTGTTTTGCCTTTGGGCTGATGAGGACCATGTGGAATAGTTGTCCCTGGATATAACAGAGTATATTTGGGGACCAGAAAGTATTCAGTATTGGAGTTATAGGAAAGATGGGTTAAGGCCAATTGAGATGGAGCCAGCACAGAGAACATGACAGTTCTGAGAAGACTGCTCTTTTAATATGGAGAGCAAATAATATAGGAAGATCACTTAGTCCATTTTAGCATTCAGGGTAATAATTGGCTAGCCTCCTGTTATTCTGTTATCCATACAGATACTGAATATGCTGAAATTCAAATTCTCTTTTGAAAAACAGATTTTTAAAACTATTATTGGCAGATGTTTACTTAAATTTTCTCCCTTCCTTCCTTCCTTCCTTCCTTCCTTCCTTCCTTCCTTCCTTCCT
>JANHMN010000004.1:125000523-125017489 GCA_030674055.1 Rhabdomys pumilio
CCTTCCTTCCTTCCTTCCTTCCTTCCTTCCTTCCTTCCTTCCTTCCTTTCTTCCTTCCTTCCTCTGAATCGTAAGTTGCACTTATCAAGCAACTGCTCTGCCACTGTTGCAGCCCCAGCCAAATAGTATTTATTGATAATTTCAGCATGTTTCTGGAGCCACAATACTCACCATTTGTCTACTGCATTCTACTGTCTTTGAAATTAGTAGATCTTTCGAATGCTCTAGCATTGCTACTTGTAATTTCTAACCTCTTCAATAAGCAGTGTCTGTAAATGTAAATATTGCTTTTATTTCCTCAGGTAAAAAAATACTGAGAGCTGTACCCAAGCTTTATGAATACATGGCTTAGGCTGAGCCCAGAATGCTTCTATCTAACTATCTCTAGGCCCAGGCCCAGAAGCTTCTTCCCTCTGTACAATCTAATTTTCTGCAAGCCTGGACATTGAAGGCTTCATCTTCCAGTCTTTATCTGGTAACCTAGGCCTAGAGTGTTACAGCCTCTGAGACTTACCGCTGAGTTAACTCACTCTTTCTAGCTCTTTCTGGGCTCTGGCTGACTGGTTCCTGTAGTGGGTTTGGTATGCTGCTTGTATTCTAATATTAATTTGAGTTCCCAAGATTGTTTGCACAGGAGAGCCCCACACATAAGACACTGAGGAACCCTGCCCCCAGTTAATTCTGATTAGTAAATAAAGATGCCAGTAGTCAATACTGGGCAGGGCAGACAGAGAAGGGACTTTAGGATTTGTGGGCTTGGGACTGGGAGGAGAAGAAAGAGGAAATCCACCATGTGGTGAGAGTATAGAGAAGAGATGCCTTGCCTAAGAAGAGTACAGGACTGAGAGGAATGGCTGCCATGTGAAGGAGCCAGGTGAGTGTGGCTCAGAGCAGCCAAAATAGAACAAAAAATTTATATTAAGATGTAACTCAGAATTATTGGCAGAAGGTAGAGTTCTATCAGTAGTGGAGGTTAGACAGTGGCTCAGTCATTATGCTGATTAAAGCATATCAAAATATAAAGGCTGTCTGTGTTTCATTCAAGAACTTAAACCATTGAGGTGGGTAGTGAACCCCAGTGGGTTTTGTTAATTGAATAATTAATTCAACAGGTTCGTCTTTGTTCTGGCCCAAACTCCTCTCATAGCTGACTGATTCAAATTGGCCTTTCTTGACTTCTGACTGGATTGTTCTGCTTGAAAAGACTGCCTCTCAACTCCACTGAACAGAGCTCAACTGAACTCCACTGCATTTCCTAAACTTAACTGAACTGCACTCACTGAACTACCTTCCTTCTCTGACTAAACTGAATTCAACTCACTGCACCTTCTTTGGGCTGCTCTTAAGTGACCTCTCTTTCCTGTCTGTCCTTGTAAGACTTGGATATCCTATCTCTGACTCATTCTGTCAAATCTTTCTCTGATTTATCACTTTGTCTGCCCCTCAATTAGATGTCACTTTCAAACCTGGCTGTTTCCTTCTACAAACTAACTTTATCTCCATTGTATGAGATTAAAGGTATGTACTAAGGATGTGTCTTTGGTCCAGCCAGAGGGATTATAGGTGTTTCATTTCAGCAGATTACATAGACCTAGAAGGTCTTTGGATGTGATCCCTTGCAAGAGCAGCCATGTTGCTGGATTAAAATTCCTCTACACACATTAATTCTTATACTTTCCTTTTCTTCATACTTAAAAAGAAAGAAATTCTTCCAAAAAGTTGTGAGGATTGTGTAAATAAATGCAGCAATATCTGGGGCTCAAGATATATGCATCATGGATCCTGTCTTAAACCTTCCCTTGCCTTGGTATCTATTTTTCAAGCTTAATACTACTTCCTAAAACTTTTGAATTTTGTGACTTTGCTCAAGAAGCTGGGACACTTTCTAGAAGGTTTAGTTGAGGGTTTTTTTTTTTTTTTTTTTGTTCAGTGACCCTTAGACTAATTATATGTTGATATCATTCAGGAGAGCATTATAAAATTAGGATCTTGGTTCTCACTTTTTTCTGTGGCCTAAAATCAACACTAATTTATTTACAGGAATTTTAAACATCAAATTGACTTGGGGATTCTGCTTTTAGGGTTTTTTTTTTTTTTTGTTCATTTTTTTTCAAGACTCTTCTATCTATCCATTTGACCTTGGACTACAAGGATGCCCTTTTCTAGTCAGGGATTGGTTATTGTAACAGGTAGTCTTGGTTGTCAACTTGATTACACCTGAAATTATCTAAAACCCATACATAGAGGGGGCACATGTGAGGGATGTTTTTGGTTTTTTTTTTGCTTAATTTGAAGTGGGAAGATCCACTTCTAATCTAGATATTTGAACTGAGAAGACAAACCTTTAATCCAAAGCTTTTGAGGTAGGAAGACCCATCTCTAATCTGGGCCACACTTTCTGCTTGGAAGTCTATATAAGGACATGGAAGAAGGAAGCTTTTGCTCTTTGCATGATTTATCTAGCATTATTAGCTAGTCCTTATCTTTACTGGCATTAGAAAATACTCTGGAATTCTAGCATATACTAATCAAATGAGACATACAACCTCACAGACTGAGCAGCTAATGAATATTTTTAAATTGCATTTTCTTTAATTACATTTCAAATGTTATCCCCTTTCTTGGTTCCCTCTCAGAAACCCCCTATTCCATCCTCCTTACCCCCCTTCTATGAGGATGTTTCCTCATCCACCCACCCACCCACTCCTGCCTTTGCACCCTGGAATTAAACTACACTGGGCATTGAGCCTTCACAGGACCAAGGTCCTCTCCTCCTATTGATGCTAGGCAAGGCCATCCTCTGTTACATATGCAGCTGGAGCCATGGGTCCCTCCATGTGTACTCTTTGGTTGGAGGGGGTCATCTGGTTGATTGATATTACTGTTCTTCCTATGGGGTTGCAAACTCCTTCAGCTCCTTCAGTTCTTTCTCTAACTCCTCTGTTGGGAAACTTGTGCTCAGTACAATAGTTGGCTCTGAGCATCCACCTCTGTATTTGTCAGACTCTGGCAGAATCTCTCAGGAGACAGCTATATTAGGCTCCTGTCAGCATATACTTTTTGGTGTCCACAATTGTGTCTGGGTTTAGTAACTGCATATGGGATGGATCCCCAGATGGGGCAGTCTCTGGATGGCCTTTGCTTCAGACTCTGCACCACATTTTGTCTCTGTATTTGCTCCCATGAGTATTTTGTTTCCCCTTCTAAGGAGGACTGAAGCGTCCACACTTTGGTCTTCCTTCTTGAGCTTCATGTGGTCTGTAAATTGTATCTTAGATATTGTGAGCTTTTGGGCTAATATCCACGTATCAGTGAGTACATACCATGTGTGTTCTTTTGTGATTGGATTACCTCACTCAGGATATTTTCTAGTTCCATCCATTTGCCTGAGAATTTTATGAAGTCATTACTTTTAATAACTGAGTAGTACTCCATTGTGTAAATGTACCACGTTTTCTGGATCCCTTTGTTGAAGGACATCTGGGTTCTTTCTATCCTCTGGTTATTATAAATAAGGCTGCCCCATTTTTAATAGGGTTATTTGATTCTTTGGAGTCTAACATCTTGAGTTCTTTGTATATATTAGATGTTAGCCCTCTAGCTGATGTAGGATTGGTAAAGATCTCTTCCCAATCTGTTAGTTGCTATTTTATCCTATTGACAATGTTTTTTTGCCTTATAGAAACTTTGCAATTTTATGAGGTCCCATTTATCTATTGTTGATCTTAGAGCATAAGCTGTTGGTGTTCTGTTCAGGAAATTTTCCCCTGTGCCCATGTGTTTGAGGCTCTTCCCTACTTTCTTTTCTATTACTTTCAGTGTATCTGGCTTTATGTGGAGGTCCCTGATCCACTTGGAATTGAGCTTTGTGCTAGGAGATAAGAACGGATCAATTTGTATTCTTCTACATGTTAACCTCCAGTTGAACCAGCACCATTTGTTGAAAATGCTGTCCTTTTTCCACTGGATGATTTTAGCTCCTTTGTCAAAGATCCAGTGACCATAGGTGTGTGGGTTCATTTCTGGGTCTTCAATTCTATTTCATTGATTTACCTGCCCATCTCTGTACCAATACCATGCAGTTTTTTTTTTTTTTATCACTATTGCTCTGTAGTACAGCTTGAGGTCAGGGATGGTGATTCCCCCACAAGTTCTCTTATTGTTGAGAATAGTTTTTGCTCTCCTGGGTTTTTGTTTTCCACATGAATTTGGGAATTGCCAAATGTAAATATTCTTATCTGAGCCTACTTACTTGTCCTAGCTCAAAGTCAAATTCCTGTCCAAGCTTACTTCTGTGTCCTGGCCCAATGTCAAATTTTTGCCACCTTTCTAGAAACGACCCCAAAAGGTCCTCTTGCATCTGTCCAACTAGGTTCCTAGATATCTTCCCTAGATATTGCAATGACTCTTTGTCTGTGTGAGTTCTGCCCCTAACTCCAATAAGGCTTCTTTGAACTCTGTGGTCTTTTTTAAAAAAAATTCATAACCATTTTGTGATATACAGACTCATTTACATCTTTGTATGGTGATTTGAGAGTTAACATTAGTAAGTAGACATTCTATTTGTTGTTTATAGATTTCATAGAATTATTAATCCTTCTGTTCATAGGCAGCCATTGTTGGATTAGCTGGACTACAACCTGTAGGTAATTCTAATAAATCTTTTTGTGTATAGAGGGAGATTCATTCTGTAAGTTTTGTTTTTCTAGAGAACCATAGCTAATGCAGTGATCGTTTGGTATATTATTTATATCATCGTAAGACTTCTTAGTTCACAACATGAACTAGATTTTTTTTCAGATAGAAATAACATACATAAATTTTTTTCAGTTGTGATGACTTAAGAGTTAATCTACCTTACAACTTTTTTATTGCAGGGTATAATTCTGTACTGTAGATGTTGTTAAATGTGTTAATAAAACACAAGGCTGCTAGAAAAAACAGATGGCAAGATAGTTATTACGGAAATGCTTGGTGTTTTCATTGGGTTATGGATACCTGGGGTAACTGCAGCTATAAAGCCCTGTTGCGGAGCTCCTACTGGGAACATAAACAAAGTGTACAGGTAGAATGGAAATGGAAACCACCCGCATGGAGGAGAAGAGAAAGAACATTGCCAAAATCCTAAAGTGTGTGTTTCTACCAGAAGAGAAACATGTAAACTAAGAAATAAGTCTAGCATAAAAAACACACTTGAAACTTGTTCAGCTATTAGATGTCTATTAACAAAATGCTGCAAGTTTGGGCACCTTGTGACCTCTGAACATCTAGAAGTACAGAGGATCAAGAAATTGAACTGAGGTGTAGCAGTGGGGGAGGGGGAGCTGGAGATAGCCACTAGAAAATCCCAGATGCCAGGGAAGCAAGAGGTTTCTA
The DNA here is from genome assembly GCA_030674055.1 of Rhabdomys pumilio. Lineage (NCBI taxonomy): Eukaryota > Metazoa > Chordata > Mammalia > Rodentia > Muridae > Rhabdomys > Rhabdomys pumilio. The sequence continues at coordinate 125,005,900 of JANHMN010000004.1, forward strand.
GGACCTAAGGGGAATGACATTAGCCAAAACACTCAACAAGGGAGATAGATAGAACCTGTAGAGACCATATCCAGTGGTTAGGCATGCCCCCCCTTCATTGAGGGATGGGGCCACCCATTCTTCTCAAAAATATTAACCCAGAATTGTTCTTGTCTAAAGAAAATGCAGGGACAAAGAATGGAGCAGAGACTGAAGAAAAGACTATCCAGATACTGCCCTACCTGGGGATCCATCCCATATGCAGCCACCAGACCCAGACACTATTGCTCATGCCAAAAAGTGCTTGCTGACAGGAGCCTGGTATAGCTGTCTTCTGAGAGGCTCTCCCAGAACCTGACCAATACAGATACAGATGCTTGCATCCAACCATTGGTCTGAGCACTGGGGCCACAATGGAGGAGTTAGGGGAAGGACTGTAGGGGCTGAAGAAGTTTGCAACCTCATAAAAAGAACAATATAGATTAACGAGAACCCCCAGAGCTCCCAGAGACTAAACCACCAATCAAAGAGTACACATGACAGGGACCCATGGCTCCAGCTGCATATGTAGTAGATGATTACTTTATCTGGCATCAACGAGAGGAAAAGCCCTTGGTCCTGTGAAGGTTCGATGCCTCAGTGTACGGGAATGCTTGTGTGGTGAGGCGGGAGTGGGTCGGTGGGTGGGGGAGTACCCTCATAGAAGCAGGGAAGAGGGGGCATGGAATACAGGGTTTGTGGAAAGGAAACTAGGAAGGGGGATAATATTGAATGTAAATAAATAAAATAACCAATAAAAAATATAATAAAAGCAAAGAATCAGGGACGTTGGGCATTGGAAGATTTCCATGCAAGCATGGGGATCTGAGATCAGATCTCCACTGTGCACATACACACACACACACACACACACACAAACTGCAAGAAGTGACACATGTCTATAACAGTAGTGCTGGTAGAGGGTATAAGCAGAGACATGTGGAGGCTCAGAGATCACTGGTTAGTGGGCTAGCCAATCAATATGCACTGTGTTCAGTGAGAGAGCTAGTCTCGAATAGTAAAGTAGGGTCATCAAGATGGCTCAGTTGGTAAAAACGAGATGTTGTACAGGCAGATACACAGGTACCCAATGATGTTGAGTCTTCTGTTGTACACTGCTATCCTTTTCTTTTATTATACTTTAAATTTTTATTGTACTTTAAAACTTAAAAAATGACTATATCTATTACATTTTTTGCCTTGAATTTTTTAATTGGATATTTTATTTACATTTCAGATGTAATCACCTTTCCCCCTGACCCAGAATCTTCTGTGGTCTTCCTTGATTTCTTTCTTCAGAGACTTGAAGTTCTTGTTATACAGATCTTTCACTTCCTTGGTTAGAGTCATACTAAGGTATTTTATATTATTTGTGACTATTGTGAAGGTTGTTATTTCCCTAATTTCTTTCTCATTCTGTTTATCCTTTGAGAAGGGGAAGGCTACTGATTTGTTTGGGTTGATTTTATAACCAGCCACTTTGCTGAAGTTGTTTATCAGCTGTAGGAGTTCTCTGGTGGAAGTTTTAGGGTCACTTAAGTATATTATCATATCATCTCCAAAAAGTGAAATTTTGACTCCTTTCTTTCCTATTTGTATCCCTTTGACTTCCTTTTCTTGTCCAATTGCTCTGACTAGGACATCCAGTACTATATTGAATAGGTAGAGAGAGAGAGAGTGGGCAGCCTTGTCTAGTACATGATTTTAGTGGGAAATCTTCAAGTTTTTCTCCATTTAGTTTGATGTTGACTACTGGCTTGCTGTGTATTGCCTTTACTATGTTTAGGTATGGTCCTTGAATTCCTAAGTTTTCCAAGACCTTTACCATGGAGGGATGTTGAATTTTGTCAAATGCTTTCTCAGCATCCAGTGAGATGATCATATTTTTTCTTTTAGTTTGTTTATGTAGTGGATAACATTGATGCATTTCCAAATATTGAACCATCCCTGCATTCCTGGGATAAAGCCTACTTGATCATGATGGATGATTGTTTTGATGTGTTCTTGGATTCGGTTTGCCAGAATTTTATTGAGTATTTTTCATTGATATTCATAAGGGATATTGGTCTGAAGCTCTCTTTCTTTGTTGGGTATTTGTGAGGTTTAGGTATGAGTGTGATTGTGGCTTCATAGAACAAATTGGGTAGTGTTCCTTCTGTTTCTATTTTGTGGAATAGTTTGAAGAGAATTGGTATTAGGTCTTCCTTGAAGATCTGATAGAATTCTGCACTAAAACCATCTGATTCTGGGCTTTTTTTGGTAGGGAGACTTTTAATGACTGCTGTTATTTCTTTAGGGATTATGGGACTGTTTACATGGTTTATCTGCTCCTGATTCAACTTTTGGTACCTAGTATCTGTCTAGACAGTTGTCCATTTCATCCAGATTTTCCAATTTTGTTGAGTATAGGCTTTTGTAGTAGGATCTGATGATTTTTTTTTTAATTTCCCCAGTTTCTGTTGTTACGTCTCTCTTTTCAGTTCTAATTTTATTAATTTGGATACTGTCTCTGTGCCCTCTGCTTAGTCTGGCTAAGGGTTTATCTATCTTGTTGATTTTCTCAAAGAACCAGCTCCTGATTTTGTTGATATTTTATATAGTTCTTTCTGTTTCTGCTTGGTTGATTTCAGCCCTGAGTTTGATTATTTCCTGCCATTTACTCCTCTTGGATGTATTTGCCTCTTTTTGTTCTAGAGCTTTCAGGTGTACTGTCAAGTTGTTAGTGTATGCTCTCTCCAGTTTCTTTTTGTAAGCACTTAGAGCTATGAGTTTTCCTCTTAGCACTACTTTCATAGAGTTCCACAAGTTTTGGTATGATGTGTCCTCATTTGTATTAAATTCTAAAAAGTCTTTAATTTCTTTCTTTATTTCATCCTTGACCAAGTCATCACTGAGTAGAGTGTTGTTCAGTTTTCATGTGTATGTGGACTTTCCATTGTTTTTGTTGTTATTAAAAACCAGCCTTAGTCCATGGTGATCTGATAGGATGCAAGAAATCATTTCAATCTTTTTGTATCTGTTGAGGCCTGTTTTGTGTCCAACTATATGGTCTATTTTACAGAAGGTACCCTAATGTGCTGAGGAAAAGGTATATTCTTTTGTTTTAGGATGAAATGTTCTATAGATATTTGTTAAATCCACTTGGTTCATAGCTTCTGTTAATTTCATTGTGTCACTGTTTTGTTTCTGTTTCTATGATCTGTCTATTGCTGAGAGTGGGGTGTTGAAATCCCCCACTATTATTGTGTGAGGTGCAATGAGTGATTTCATTTTTGGTAAAGTTTCTTTTATATATGTGGGTGCCCTTGCATTTGAAGCATAAATGTTCAGAATTGAGAGTTCATCTTGGTAGATTTTTCCTTTGATAAGCATGAAGTGTCCTTCCTTATATTTTCAATTACTTTTGGTTGAAAGTTGATTTTATTTGATATTAGAATGGCTACTCCAGTTTGTTTTTTGAGATCATTTGCTTGGAGATTTGTTTTCCATCCTTTTACTCTGAAGTAGTGTCTGTCTTTGTTACTGAGGTATGTTTCCTGTATGCAGCAAAATTCTGGGTTCTGTTTATGTCTCTAGTCTGATAATCTACTTCTTTTTATTGGGGCATTGAGTCCATTGATGTTAAAAGATATTAAGGAAAAATGATTGTTGCTTCCTGTTATTTTTGTTATTAGATGTAGAATTATGTTTGTGTAGTTATCTTTTTTTAGGGTTGTTGGAAGATTACTTTCTTGCTTTTTCTAGGTTGTAGTTTTCCTCCTTGTGTTAGAGTTTTCCATCAATTATTCTTTGAAGTGTTGGATTTGTGGGAAGATATTGTGTAAATTTTTTTTTTCAGAATATCTTGGTTTCTCCATCTATGGTAATTGTGAGTTTTGCTGGGTATGGTAGTCTGGGCTGGCATTTGTGTTTTCTTAGGGTCTGTATGATATCAGTTCAGGATCTTCTGGCTTTTATAGTCTCCGGTGAGAAGTCTGGTGTAATTCTTATAGGTCTGCCTTTATATGTTACTTTACCTTTTTCCCTTACTGCTTTTATTATTTTTTCTTCATTTTGTGCATTTGATGTTTTGATTATTACGTGACAGGAGGAATTTCTTTTCTGGTCTAGTCTATTTGGGATTCTGTAGGCTTCTTGTATGTTCATGGACATCTTTTTCTTTAGGTTAGGGATATTTATTCTCTATAATTTTGTTGATGATGTTACTGGCCCTTTTATTTGGGAATCTTCACTCTTATCTCCTTAGGTTTCGTCTTCTCATTATGTCCTGAATTTCCCGGATGTTTTGGGTTAGGAGCTTTTTGCATTTTTCACTTTCTTTAACAGTTGTGTCAATGTTTTCCATGGTATCTTCTGCACATGAGATTCTCTCTTCTATGTCTTGTATTCTGTTGGTGATGCTTATGTCTATGCCCCCCGATTTTTTTCCTAGGTTTTCTATCTCCAGGGTAGTCTCCCTTTGAGATTTCTTTATTGTTTCTACTTCCATTTTTAGATCCTGAATGGTTTTGTTTAATTTCTTCACCTGTGTTTTCTTACAGTTCTTTAAGGGTTTTTTGTGTTTCCTCTTTAAGCTCTTCTATCTGTTTACCTGTGCTCACCTGTATTTCTTCTTTTTTTCCTTTTTTTTATTGGATATTTTATTTACATTTTAGATGCCATCCCCTTTCCCCATTTCCCCTCCCTAGAAACCCCTATCCTGTGCCCTCTTTTCCATTTTGCTTTTATACAATTTTTTAATGTTAATCAAAGGCTTTATAAGTATGGTAATGCTCAATCAGAAGTGTAACCTAATACTCAACCTAGCTATGTAAACTATCTTTGAGTGGTGGAGACACGTGAACTCCTGCCTCCATGCCCCCTCTCTCTTTCTCTCTCTTTTTCTCTCTCATTACCTAGCTTCTCATCTACTTCATCTTCTCCTCTCCTTACTCCATCTTTTCCTCTCAGTGCTCCTTCCCCCTTAGCTCCTCCTACATATTACCCTTCCTGTTAAAATAAAACTTTTCACTCAAAATAAAATTAGAGCATAATTATTCCTATATGTACCAGTGAGGTACAAGATAGTCTTAATACCCAGTCCATCCTTTTGTTGACTAACCAGAACCTCTGTCGTCTCTCTTGACTAAAACACTTAGTTTTGAACCTGGCTTCTATACTTCTTTAAGGGAGTTATTTATGTCCCTCTTAAAGTCCTCTCTCATCATCATGAGAAGTGATTTTAATTCTGAATCCTGCTTTTCTGGAGTGATGAAGTGTCCAGAGCTTGCTATGATGAGAGAACTGGGTTCTAATGATGCCAAGTAACTTTGGTTTCTGTAGCTTACATTCTTGCACTTGACTTTAGCCATCTGGTTACCTCTAGTGCTACCTGCACCCATTGTTTCTGACTGGAGCCTGTCTTTCCAGTTATCTTGCTTATGTCAGAACTCCTAAGAGTCCAGATGTCTCTGTGATCCTGAACTCCTGGGTGGAAGAACTGCTGGGACTCAGGCTGCCTCTGGGGTCCTGAAATCCTGCTGCTGTGAGTGCAGTGGTTCCTCCTCTGCTCTGAGTGCAGTGGTTCCTCTAGGATGGCTCAGGACATGTGTGTTTTCATGGGAGCAGACCAGTTAGGTGTCTACCCCAGCCAAAAAGGACCAGTCGAGGAGAGGAAGGGGAGTGGTATTCTGGAGGGGTCAGGGTTTGTGTGGCTGATGGGTCCTGAGTGCCCCAGGCTCCCAGTTGTAGCTCTGGGGCATAGAGTAGAGGGAGAGGGTTCTTACCCGCTGCTCTGAATGTAGTGGTTCCTCTAGGATGGCTCAGGATCTGGTGTCTTCATGGGAGCAGAGCAGATAAGTGTCTGCCCCAGCCAAAAGGACCAGGCAAGGGGCCTATCCTTTTTTTTTTTTTTTTAAACTCACCCAGAAATGGGGACTTTCTCTGAGAAAGCACAGCACAGAATAATGTCAGATTTTGAAAAATTAATGTTAAGCTTCAAGTATTTGAAGATTGGGTCAATTTTAATGAATTCATTGAGACTAGGTGGTAAATTTTAACCAGCTGAAGAGCCCTGTGTTCTACACTATGAGAAATGAATCTTAATTTTTTCTTAGCTCTAGTTTTATTACCATAAAATTTTATATAGTATATTTTGATAATATTCATCTCCATTTCTCTCCAGATCTACTCCCATTTAACCATCTGTGTTCTTTCTTCTGAGCATTCTCTGTTCAATTCTACAAATGACTTTTTAATGGGTTGTCTTCTTGGTGTTTAGTTTTTTTTTTGAGTTCTTTGAGTATTCTAGAGACTAATCCTGTCAGATGTATAGGTGGCTAAATTCCAAGAAATGATCTTACAGAGTGCACGCATCAGGAAGATTAAGTATGGAAGATTCAGCCAAGATTAAGTTAGAAGAAGACATAGAATTTTCCATCCATTGATATGAAGAACAGTATTGGAGTGGTTTTACTTACGTCAGAATTGAAATGGGAGGTTAAGAGATAGGATTTGAAGTAAAGTCACAATATTGAATTATTGATGAGAATTCAGTTTGTGAGAGGACAAACAATACAGGTTGACTCGAAGCTTTTCACTTTGGAAAAATGGTGGCTTTTTTAGTTGCTGTCAGAAAACATGGTAATGGCCATCTGGAAATGTTACCAGTGAGTTTTATTTTAGACATAAAATTTGAGAAGCAATTAAATCAGGAAGATTTGAAAGTCAATTGAAATTTATGTTACTATTGTTACTATTTACAAATTTTAGGATATATGCATATGATATAATATATATACATTGTTTTACCATTATAAGTTGCTATTACTTTAAATCACATGTTTTTCACAGAGAAGAAGATGTTACCATGTTTATTATAGTGATTTGTGAATTTGGAGTAGATTATTATTTTTTTAAGGTGAAGGTATACAAAGTCGTCATTGCTACTATAGTCATAATTTCTACACAGGAGGCAGTCTGTATGACAGGCTCTGACTGAAATCTCTAAAGCCCCCAGCTCTGGGATGCTGTCCATTGGTCATACCACTGTCTCCAAGGCTGGTGGTTTCTTGTGGTCCTCCCTTGAGATACTGAGTGCTAACATGTTATTTCATGGCTGTGACTCTCCAAGAACAAAAACAAATATTACTTCTCATAGAATCCCAAATGCTTGTACAGTGTTAGTATTTGTGTTGGTTAGCTTTTTGCTAACTTGACACAAACTTGAGTCACCATGAAGAGATAACTGCAGTTGAGAAATTGACTCCATCAGACTCGCCTGTGGCATCCCTAGAGGATATTTTGATTCATGACTGATGTAAGAGGAATAATGTAGGTAGTACTATTCATGGACTGGCATTCCTGGGTTATATAAGAAAATAAGCTGAGCAAGACATGGAGAGTAAGTCAGTAAGCAGAATTCCTCCATTTGCCTCTGCTTTAGTTCCTGATTTTAGCTTCATGGCTTGAAGCTCTGACTTCCCTTCATGCTGAATTGTACTTTGTAAGATGAAATAAATCCATTCCTCCCCAAGTTGCTTTTGGTCATGATGTTTAGCATAGCAACAGAAAGCAAGATAGGAGAATACCTAATCAACAAATATTAGCTGTGGGAATGGATAAATGAGCATATTCACATGTAGTTGTAGGAGTGATATCACCTCTACATGACAAACCCTAGAACTTTGCTATAGCAATACACTGTATGACCAGTGTATTCAATCAATGTATTTAATTTATGTATTTAATTAATGATGGGCTACATAGGTTGTCTAGTGACATGGTGATGTCCATCCTAGTTTGTGGAGATACATCATATGTATAACACTGGCATTACCTAATGATGCATTTCTCAGAATGTGTCCCCCTTAAGACAGTCATGATTATATTTGTAATTTTATCGCTCCTAGAATATGCAGAAAGCTCACATCTCAAATGATTTTCCTCTCTTCTTTCCATGACCTCAGCTCCTTAATGAATAAGTTCATTACCTATCTCACCTGAAATGTAAACATGATTATCCTATTTGCTTGCCCATGGGTGTTGGCAGGTATGGGTAAGTAATCCAGAATACGTGTCTGTGTCTAAATTTGGACTTTCTTGATGTCAAATATCTTGTGACCTAGATCCCCAGCAGATCCTATTTTGATTTGAGGTTTTAAAAGAGATAAAGGTTAGGTCACTGAGCAATTCACTAAGTCTGGGATTCTTAAGTGATAATGGTTCTTGTATTTTATGTACTTGGGAAAATCTTGGAAATAGAATCATAAAGACATTTCTGAATATGAATGTTATAATAAGAGCAATATGGACATAATTTAAACTAATAATAAAGTTAATTCCAAAACACTATGATCTAAGAAAGTATACATATAGATGACTTCTTAGAATACTTACAACAGTGATTAAGAGTACTTATTCTGTGCTGGGAATGTAAATTCAAGGGAACAGCACTTTAAAATTATCTGAACAACCACATAGTAAACATGTATGCACATGCACACATGCCAACACAAATGAATCTAATAAATCAACAAGAGTTTTTTAAAACACATGTGCAATGTAAAACATCCACAAATGCTAAAATAAAATAAATATGGCATTTTTAAGTTTGGAAAGAGCTAATGTGTGCTGTGCAAGTGAGTGTCAGGCTGAAGGTAGGCAGTTGTGAATGGGAGGCTGGAATCTGGTGGTCAGCCATAGTGGTGGATGAAGATGGAGTGGGTTGTAGTACATAATAGGCTGAGTGTCAGGAGCACATGTGGGGTGTGCACAGCTATGGATGTTGTGTATTCTCCCCAGGCTTAGTTCTCCTGGATACCGTTTCTGTGTTTCTCCAATATTACCCATGTGGAAAGCTGGGAGAAAACACACTCTCAAATTGTTTAGCAATTGTAATTGTTCTCTAATTATATTATACTATTATATTGACTTCACTGACATGAGTTTGCATTTTCTTTTTTGTTTTATTTTGTTTTATTTATTTATTTACACTCCAGATTTTATTCCCCCCCATTCACTCTCCAACTGTTCCACTATCTCATACCTCCTCCCCACCCCCACCCCACTTGACTCCTAAACTCCCTGGGGCCTCTAGTCTCTTGAGGGTTAGGTGCATCTTCTCTGACTGAACACAGACACTGCAGTCCTCTATTGTATATGTGTTGGTGGCCTCATATCAGCTGGTATATGCTGCCTGGTTGATGGTCCAGTGTTTGAGAAATCTTGGGGGTCCAGGTTAATTGAGACTGCTGATCTTCATAAAGGGTCACCTCCTCCTCAGCTTCTTTCAGCCTTTCCCTAATTCACCCACAGTGGTCAGCAGCTTCTGTCCATTGGCTGGGTGCAAATATCTGCATCTGACTCTTTCAGCTGCTTGTTGGGTCTTTCAGAGGGCAGTCATGATAGGTCCCTTTTTGTGAGTGCTCCACAGCCTCAGTAATTGTGCCAGGCCTTGGGGCCTCCCCTTGAGCTGGATCCCACTTTGAACCTGTCGATGGACCTTCTTTTCCTCAGGCTTCTCTCCATTTCCATACCTGCAGTTTAGTTGCCAAATTTGGGCTGTTGTCAATCCAGAAACTTGGCAGGATCAGGGAAGAATATGAAATTCTATTGTCCTTTCTGTTTGGCTGATGTTTTGCTTTGTGACTTGAGATGGGATGGAACTTATCATCTTTTATCTTGGTCTCTGAAGGTTCTTTTAAGAATCAGTGTATTTTCTGGCAAGATTGGGTTTTCTAGTAATATCAGATGCTAAGCCCATAAAGTCTCACTAACATGACCACTTAAATGTAAGCTGAACAAGGAGAACATTAGCAAACCTACCAGAATATCTGGATGCAAGCTGGAGTAGCCATTCTAATATTAAATAAAATCAACTTTCAACCAAAAGTAATCAAAAGAGATAAAGAAGGACACTTCATACTTATCAAAGGAAAAATCTACCAAGATGAACTCTCAATTCTGAACATCTATACTACAAATGCAAGAGCACCCACATTCATAAAAGAAACTTTACCAAAGCTCAAAGCACACATTGAACCTCACATGATAATAGTGAAGGATTTCAACACCCCACTCTCAGCAATGAACAGATCATGGAAACAGAAACTAAAGAGACACAATGAAATTAACAGAAGCTATGAACCAAATGAATTTAACAAATATCTATAGAACATTTCATCCTAAAACAAAAGAATATACCTTTTCCTCAGCACTTCATCGTACCTTCTCCAAAATAGACCATATAATTGAACACAAAACAGGCCTCAACAGATACAAAAAGATTGAAATAATCCCTTGCATCTTATCAGATCACCATGGACTAAGGCTGGTTTTTAATAATGACAAAAACAATGGAAAGCCCAAATACACATGATAACTGAACAACGCTCTACTCAATGATGACTTGGTCAAGGATAAAATAAAGAAAGAAATTAAAGACTTTTTAGAATTTATTAAAAATGAGGACACATCATACCAAAACTTGTGGGACTCTATGAAAGCAGTGGTAAGAGGAAAACTCATAGCTCTAAGTGCTTACAAAAAGAAACTGGAGAGAGCATACACTAACAACTTGACAGCACACCTGAAAACTCTAGAATAAAAAGAGCAAATACACCCAAGAGAAGTAGATGGCAGGAAATAATCAAACTCAGGGCTGAAATCAACCAGGTAGAAACAGAAAGATCTATACAAAATAGCAACAAAACCAGGAGCTGGTTCTTTGAGAAAATCAACAAGATAGATAAACTCTTAGCCAGACTAACCAGAGGGCACAGAGACAGTATTCAAATTAATAAAATCAGAACTGAAAAGGGAGACATAACAACAGAAACTGAGGAAATTAAAAAAAAAAATCACCAGACTCTACTACAAAGACCTATACTCAACGAAACTGGAAAATCTGGATGAAATGGACAATTTTCTAAACAATTTGCTTTTTCAAAACACACATTCTAATTTTTAAGCATGACTGCTCTAGTTGAAGGGTTTTGCCTATGTTAACTTCTTTATTCTTCCCTATAGCCAGTTTAATTTGGTGTAGTCACTGACTTCTCTTATTGGGTTAAAAAAGTTGATGAAGATCTGTCAAAGTTGCTTTATTTCCTCAGATGAAGTGGTGAGATGAGAGCCATACTCAAGGTATTCAGTCAAGAATTCATGACTTGGGCTGAGCCAGAGCATTTCCTCCTGTGTTCTAACTATCCCTAGGCCTAGGCCTGGAAGCTTCTAGCTTCAGTACAAGCTAATCTTCTAAGCTGACTGATTCAATCTGGTTTCTAACTAAATTGCTCTGGTTGGCCTCATAGTAAGTTTGGCAACATGTTCTAATCCTCTAGCTCCTTCTCATTCTCTGGATCATTTTGTCTTCACCTGTGTCTAGTTTGTTCTTTCTATAACTTATTTCTGTATAACTGTCCTGATAAAACTGCCATATACACATACCACATACTGCAGTACAATTTCTCTCTGTCTCTCTGTCTCTCTTTCTCTGTCTCTGTATTTCTCTGTCTCTCTGTCTCTCTGTCTCTCTGTCTCTCTGTCTCTCTCTCTCTCTCTCTCTCTCTCTCTCTCTCTCTCTCTCTCTCTC
>JANHMN010000004.1:125017499-125108321 GCA_030674055.1 Rhabdomys pumilio
CTCTCTCTCTCTCTCTCTCTCTCTCTCTCTCTCTCTCTCTCTCTCTCAAGTAACCTTTCTTTCCTGTGCTGTTCTTCTGGGAGTTAGGCATATCCTTTCTCTGACTCATTCTGTCAAATCTTTCTGTGATTCATCACTTTGTCTACCCCTCTATTAGACTTCACATTCAAATATGGCTGCTCCCTTCACAAACTAATCTAACCTTTATGGTTAGGGATTAAAGTTGTATACTAAGGGCATGTTTATATTCCAGCCCTGTAATCTAGGACATATCTGCATTTTAGCAGGATCATATCTTTGCATGGAGTCCCTTGTCAGAGTAGCCTGTTGCTGGGTTAAAATTCCTCTACAAAGATCAAAACTTCTTAAACTAGAAAACCATTATACTATATTGCCCTTCAATATTTATAGTATCTCAGTGACAAAACACTTAGTAAGATGTGGTTCCACCTGATTTTTGAAGTATAATTTATTCTGGAGAAGTCTTCTCTAAATATATGTAAGTACTTGACAATTATTTTGTCTTAAGTCTTTCATGTTTTAGTTTTAGCCTGTTCTTAATTTTCTTCTCTATAAAGGTTGGTTTGTAACAAGCTATCATGTTGCATGTCATACTGATCCTTAAATAATTGAGTTCTAGTTGAATGTAGTGATGCCAGTCTTGTTGGTGCTGCATACATGCTCAGCAGCAGGCTTTACTTTCTCTTCCATCATTGATAATTATGCTGATAATACCCAGCTATGCCTGATCAAGTGCTTCCAATCAGTGTGAGCATGATTACATGATTAATCCCACTAGCATTAACATTCAAAATGCTTTTTTTTTGTATTTGTTAGTGTTCCTGATTTCTCCTCACTACACAATCTCCCTACAGAATAGAAATATTTAACATAAAATATTTGAATGCTTCTTGTTTTGGAGGAGAAGCATTTTCAATTGCTAAATTGGCACTTCATAGTTGATACTCATTGAGGGTTGGTGGCAAACATGAATGGATGACTATTGCTATGACTAGTGCTATGAGTGATCTTTTCTTACAACAGAGATTAACAACTCCCCACTTTAAGCTGAGAAGCAAGAAGAGGGCTTGAAATGAGTTCTGGCTTAGGAGCTGGTCAAAGCTTTATTGACATCTCAAATCCTCTCTATGTTAGGTCTGTGACCATGGCCAAACGTAGAATCCACCAGCTTTCATTTCTTCAATTATTAAATATACTTTTATTTCATATTGCTGTGAATTAATAGTTCAACCATAATATACACATAATACACAATAAGTAATTGGTTAGCTATATGCTAATAAAAGGGATGTCAAAATCTATCAAAAGGTGGAACTCTGGGTTGCTAGGAAGAGGAGACCAGGTATCTAGAGAACTACTTCACGTTAACTATTGTTACATGCTCCATGTTTTGATATTTCAAGATAACAGATCAAGAAAATGGGCTGGTATAAGGAGGCCCAGAAAGACACTGGAGAGGTAGATCTGGAACAAGGAGAGTTATATGAAGGCATTCTTACAGAGGAGGGTTGGGGTTGGAGCTTTCTTTAGCAGAGGATTCTAGCCATTGGTTCCATTTTCTGTACAAAAGCAGAATCTTCAAATAACATGCAGAGTGCTGGTTAATCCTCATTGTCAACTTGAAGGAATTTATAATCACCTACTGTAGAAAACTGGTACTGAATAAAGGGGGTTATTGCTGTTATAATCGTTGACATGTGGTATGTAGGCAATTGAATTTGGTTCATAAGACTGGAGAAAGTTTGGAACTGTGGGTTAGAGGAGACTGAAAATTTTGCAAGTAGAGCTTAATGGGTAGTGGGGTGAGAATCCAGAAAACCAGAATCCTGACCAAGTGTGGGCAGTGAGTCCTGGCTTAAAAGGCCATACATGTTACATCTGGCAAGTAACCTGGAGGAATTCTGCCTGTGTCTGGACAAACTGAGTGAGGCTGAAGTCAAAAGTAATGAACTAGTTTGTATCTTGGAGAAAACTTCAAGCTTAAGAGAGAAGCAGAGCATTCAGGTAGAGTATGGTTTCTGGGCTTATCCAGGTTTATAGTGTAGGAGAAATCATAGGATGTTCAGCTGTTGAGAAATAGGTCAGCAAACAAAGCTGTGGATCGGGAAAGTGCAAGGAGAGGTGCTGCAATTGTGTAAGAGCTTAACACGATTAAAGAAAAACCTCACAGTGCTTCGAACATAAAACCCCACTTATTGAAGGCTCCAGCAACTAAGAATGCAAATTTGCTTGACAGGGAATAGGATGACAAAGAATGTCACTGAAGGCCTTCTCTGCACTAACAGAACTGCCTAGAAAAGTTTTTTTCCCAGGTTCCGCTGCCATGGCACACAGAGGACATTATAGCTATGGCAGAAGGACCCTGCCTGACTTCATCTCAAGTTTTCAATAGAACTGGTTTTGCAGATTAGCAGTATAGGGTCATGGGGGCTCTGTGACAAGGTTTCACTAAGGCCAGGGAATGTGGAGCTGGTTTGCATTTTTTTCCCAAGGAACACTGCCTGAAGCTCTGAAGGTGTATACCAAATTTAAGGGAGCCCCCAGGATCCTGGAGATGCCAGAATACAATTCATTGACCTAGGAATGGGGTAGGTAGGCAGGGAATGGAGCCAGCATAAAAGAGAAATTGTGACCTGATCAGAGCAGAGCTGAGGGGTGAGCACTACCTAAGACTATGCGATCCCAGTTGATAGTGTAAAAGCTCCAGATGCTGGATATGAAGCTGTGGAATTTGCATTTGCTGAGTTAGGTTTTAGTCTTGTATTGGCATGACATTATCATGCTCCTATTCCACCCTCTGAGAATATGAATGTTTACTCTATGCCATTATATATTACAAAATATGATGTCCATACCTTTTGATGATTCTATAGGTACTTACAATCAGGAGATTGCTTTGAGTCTGAGAAGAAGCAAGACTTTTTTTCCCCCTAGATTTTAGTTTTGGTGCCTACTGCTTTTTTCTTCATTAATTATTTTATTTATTCACTTTACATCTTGAATAAAGCAGCCCCCCATCACCAAGCCCCACCCATGCAAATTCCTCCTCCCATTACTCCCTCCTCCTACTTTGGGCCCCACCCTACCCTGGGACATCCAGTTGAACGCATTCTTTCTAATTGCATTCTTCCACACTGAGGCCAAACCAGACAGTCCAGCTAGAGGAAGGGAATCAATGAACAGTAGCCATAAAGTACAGGAAGATTATGCTACAATTCACAGATGCAAAAAATCTAATAAGTAGGGCCCAAGGGAAAATTCATGAAGGTAAAGAGAAAGGTAAAAAAGTATAGTCATTAGAGGTGGATGGAGGGAGGGATCTGGGTGGGAGATGGGGTGAGAAGGGAAATGGGTGGGAAGGGGGATTGTGATCAGGTGTGGGGAGAGGGGTGTGGGAGATGGCTGGGAATGGGAATGTAAATCGGTGGGGGCCATCTCTGGGATTCCCTGGAGTCTTTGTGGGTGACCTTAGCTGAGATTCCTAGCACCTGGGGATATGAAGTGGCTGCCTCCTGTAGCCAGGTAAGACTTCTATTGGAGGCAGGGAGACATCAACGCATTCACAAAATCTTTAGCCTAAAATTTGTCCTGTCTACAAGATGCACAAGGACAAAAATGGAGCAGAGATTGAGGGAATGATCAACCAATGATTGACTCAGTTGGAGAACAATCCCATATGAAGGATCTAATCCATGACACTATTAATGATACTCTGCTATGCTTGTCGACAGGAGCCTAGCACAACTGTCTCCTGAGATGCTTCATCCAGAAGCAGATTGGAAACAAATGCAGAGACCCACAGCCAAACATCAGGTAAAGCTAGAGGTTGGGAGGGGTTTTGTGGAAGAGTTGGGGATAGGATTGAGTGAGCTGGAGGGGTTAAGGACACCACAAGAAGACCTACAGAGTCAATTAACTTAGACCCATGGTGGGTCACAGGGACTGAACCACTAACCAAGGAGCATGTGGGGCTGGACCTAGGCCCCCTACACATTTGGTCAGGCATGCAGCTTGGTCTTCATGTGGGTTCCCTAACAATTGGAGTTGTCTCTGACTCTGTTGATTGACATTGAATCTCCTCCCCCTAACTAACCTGCCTGGTTTGTCCTCAGTGTGAGAAGAAACTGGACTTTTGAATGTGTTGGGACAATTAAAAACCATTGGTCTTTCAGAGATAGATTAAACATATTTTGAATTATGAGCTGAAAAGGAGACAATAAATCAGGAGAAGAAGATATGACTTAAAATATGTTTGGGGGCTAGAGAGATGTTTCAGAAGTTAAGAGTGCATGCTGCTTTTACAGAAGACCTAAGTCTGATTCTAAACACTCATGTCAGGTGACCCACAACAACCTATAAGTCCAACAGCAGGGAATATGACACTCACTTCTGGATTCCATGGGCACTAGCACTCATATATCACATACCTCTTTCCACATTTGTATATATATGTATATATATATATATATATATATATATATATATATATATATATCTGTGTGTGTGTGTGTGTGTGTGTGTGTGTGTGTGTGTGTGTATGAAAAATAAATAATAAAATGTTGTGTCTGGGTGTCAAGCTGACAAGGATTCAGATTCTGACTGTCTACTTGATTATGTTTGGACTCACCTGGGAGACACACCTCTCAGTGTTTCTGTGAGAGTTATTCTAGAGAAGTTAAATTCTCAAAGAAGACCCAGCCTGAATGTGGCAGGCACCAATCCGTGGCTTAGTGTCCCGGACTGAATAACGAGGGACAAAGAACAAAGTGAGCTGAGTACCAGCATTCATTCCACTCTGGTTCCACTTCGTGCTCATACCACCACGCTTTTTCCAATGTGAGTGGACTGTATCTCTTCAAACTGTGAGCCAAGATAAACCCTTTCTTTCTTAAATTCCTTTGGCAAGAGCAATGAGATAAGTACTAGTAGTAAGTCTAACACAGTGACCTTCGTGCTATGGACCTTGGCTAACAATGATGTACAAACACTGGCTCATGAAGTGCAGTCAACATATGCCACGTCATTAATAATAGACGGAACTGGAAGTGAAGAAGTGTACTGGTGCTTTCTGTTCAGTTTTCCTTGTAATAAAAAAAATTGCTTAAAGAACAGGAGAAAAGTAGGAAGAGAATCCAGAAATATAATTTATTTAAAAAATGTTTATATTGTACTCGTATCTACTTGCTTTCCTTACCCTTTTCTTTTAAACCACTCAGAGGTAGCTGACAGTACTGGTCTAGTCTACCTCTGTACTGTGCCGAGTAGGATGAAAATCTAGTGACGATGACTAATGTATTGGGGCTGGAGTGTGCTTCAGGTTGGGGCAGTGTTGTTAGGATCCTCACTGTCCTGATAGGGTGGACATATTGGCTGAGTTCAGCTATCTGGAAAATTCAACTTCAGGTTTGGTGGCTCAGCTTGTATGCTCCAGCATGAGAGACAGACTTCAGATCATTCATGGCCCATGAATGATCTGCTGGTGGCAGAGTGAACCATTATTATTATTATTATTAACAGAATACAGAAACATAGATTTTTAGACTTTTACAATAACAAAAAGAAACAATCTGAAGAAGATGGCATGCGGTTTAGCACATAAGAGACTGCTGTTTTTTGGTTGTTGTTGTTATTGTATGTCTAAAATATTTCTTTATAAACTGCTTGGCAGATATACATCATGACATAGACTGTGCTATAAGAACAACAAAACCAGGACTTCCAGATTTCATGTTATATAATACCTAACTTCTGACCTTCAGAGAGTGTGGAAACTTTGCCTGGAGATTTTTTTCTTTTCTTTATTGCTTCAACATAGACTTGTTTCTCAAGTATCAATCTGACAAAACAGTCCCCATAAGACGTAGCACAGAATTTGTGTGTGTGTGTGTGTGTGTCTTTTATTTAGGTACTAAGGTAGAAGGTACTGCTTAATTTTGTGCCAGATGATTTGTCCAAGGTTGGCCATTCTTTCTCCAAGCACTACATCTTGCTTTTTCTTGACCAGTTTGAAGAAGCCTTATAGCATCTTTCTACCACTGCCTGGCTTACCCTGGCTTTTTTGTACTTGTTTTTGTTGTGTATTTTTCCTTTGAGTTCGAATGTTCTTCTATGCTCCTGTGAGTCCCTTCTGTGGTCAGAAGAGCTCTTACTTATCTTTCAAGAGTGGTCTATCATGTGTCGCTCCCTTGATGAAGCCCCTGTTGACACACCTGCCGTCAGGTAAACTTGATCACACCCTTTTATTTCCTTTGAGGCCCTTCTGCACTCCAAAAGCTCCCAACTTAGCAACTATAAGTTTATTGCCCTAGTAAATTTATAAAGGTTAATCAGACTGTTCTATGGGTGGCAACAGAAGGAAACCAATTTCTAAGCACATACCGTGTGCCGTGTGAGGGCGGGCTACATAGAGCAGTGAAGCCTGGGAAGCTCACTGTATGGTAGAGGAAAAGGTCAAGCTTTATATTCTTAATGGGCTATTTCAGGGTTAGAGGTCTGTGCAGTGTTTTGTGAGTTATTTTCTTGTTGCTACATCCAAATATCTGATAGAAGCACTTTTAGAACATTTCACCCAGCATGACAGTGAAGGCATGGTAGAATGCCTTATGTCACATGGAAGGGATGCCCCACAATGAGAGTTCAGGAAGGAGCCAGAGAGCCCCCACCTTCTACCTTTCAACATCTCTCAATGATGCTCTCATATGACTTCATCCAAGGATTAATCTGTTCATTAGGTCAGAACCTTCACAGTCTAACAGTCTCTGTAACTATAATGCTGTCACAGGCATAGTCAAAGACACGCTTTATTGATCACCTAGGCATTTATTAATTCATTCACGTTGGCAATAATGATTAACCATCACATGTGTATTACAGAAGCTCAGAGGAGAGACACTGTGCCCCTGCAGGGAGGAGTTTGTGTGGCAGAAGGCTCCCTAGGAAAGGCTTGGTTGCTGTGATAGTGTAATTTATCAGAGCAATGATCTTAGAAATGCCAACTGTAACAGAGATCATTTTGGTGCTAAAGTGGGTGAGGGAGACATAGCATAGCTGCTGTGGCCTCTGAAAAAAGGGGCAAATTCCTGGGCTCTCACCAGCTCAGGATCCTGGGATGAAGCAATGGTTTGTTTTGGTTTGGTTAGTTTGAGGAGTGGTGGTATACAGAACAAAGAGATGGTGGAACCATATAGTAACTCCCCAGACTTTCTCCTAAGGAAAGTAGCATGCGAAGCTGGAGATGTGGTTTAGCAGTTAAGAACACTGACTGCTCTCTCAGAGAACCCAGGTTCAATTCTCAGCCTATCCCAGCTGTCTATCTAACTTCAGTTTCAGAGGAAGTGACCCTCTCTTCTGGCATCTGCAGGTACTAGGGAAGACCATACAGGCAAAATGCCCATACACATAAAATAGAATAATTAAAAAACAAAAGTGGCACATGCCACTTTTAGCCATATTAATTTGATATTGTTTGGTTAGCCCCACAAAGAAGAATGAAACTAGACTCTCATCTCTCACCAGGCACAAAATTCAGTTCCAGATGTGTCAACAACCTTAATGCAAAACTCTGAAACTCTAAAATTGCTAGAGGAAAATACAGGAAAAATATTTAGAACGATAGGAATGGGCAAAACCTTTCTGAAAAAAAGACTCCAATAGGTCAGGAACTTATCCCAAGAATTAACAAACACGAGTGCAGGAGTGTATGTGAGGAAGAATTCCCTGAATAGCAAAGGGAGGGAGCTCGGGTCCACAGAGAGAAGAGACTCCCGGCAGAGCAGGGAAACCCACCAACATTTAACAGAGGATCAATATCTAGATAACTAAATATGTAAAGACCTGTAAGAATTAAAGATTTCAATAAATGGACTCAAGAAGTGTCTGGAAAGTTCTTAAAGGAGGAAACACAAATTCAAGAAAGGGTTCAGCCTCCTTAACTACCAGGGAAATGCAAACTAAAGTTTTTGGAAATTCTATCTCATTATCATCCTCAAGAAAACAAATAACAAATGTAGGTGGAGAGTAGAGAAAGATGACTCCCCCACCTCCAGTGTGTGTGTGTGTGTGTGTGTGTGTGTGTGTGTGTGTGTGCGCTAGCGCGTGCACACACGCAGGTGGACATGGAAGCCAGAGTTAACTCAGGGTGTCCTGTCATCTATGTTGTACTCAGCCTGGAGCTTGTCAAGTAGGCTAGGCTGACTGGCCAGCAAGCCCTGCCAATCTTCCTGTCTTTGCTTCCCCAGTGCTGTGATACAGTTGCCCATTATTTTGCCTTTGCTGGTCTTGGAGAGGAACACTTACACACTGTTGGTGGGGATAGTACATCCACTATGAAAGTCAGTATGGATACTCCTTGAAAAAAATCTAAAAATAGAACTATCATAGGATCCAGCTATACAAGTTCTGGGTACACACCAGAAGGAACCAAAGCCTGCACAACGGACATACTTGTACCTGAAAGGTTATTGCTGCTCTATTCACAACACTCAGGAGATGGACCAGACTTGATGCCTACAAACAAATAAATGGATAGGGAAATGTACATCTACTCAGTGGAATTTTTATGGAATTTTAGTCAGGTGTAAGGAAGAATGAAATTATGACTATAGGAAAATGGACAGAATTAGAGGATATTTTTATGCCATATAAACTAGACTCAGAAAAAAAACATTTTCCATTTTCTCTTATTTGAGAAATACACACACACACACACACACACACACACACACACACACACACAACATGAAAGTAGAATATTAGAGGAAGAGGCTTGAGGGTGAGGAGCGGGAGGCAACAAGAGAACATAAGGGAATATATGTGGCATGAATGCAGAAGGGGAGAAGATTTATGAGGTGGAAGAGGATCACGCAGGGGAGGAGGAGGGAAGAAGAGAGCCGTGGGAGCAGTTGGGTAAAGTAACATGGAATGCACTCATGATATTGTAACAGGGAAACTGTAACTTCCTTAGGGCAGAAGTAAGTTTTATTCCATTGGGGTCTTCCACTGATGCTATTGCTGAAGATGCAGAATTAAAATCTACCTAGAGAGCGTTTGTCACGGACAAGCTAGCTCTACTGTCAAAGTAGTCTGAGAGGATAAGAAGCTTGCAAGGTGAGAGATTGACAGTTAGACATGACTACTCCAGGACCCAGCCTCATCAATGCATGTAAGCAAGTCTTGATAGGGCAGACAAAGTATAAAGAAGATTGATTGGAAGGACAGAAATATTGAGAAGCTCTGAGAAGGGACCCTACTTTCTCTGCTCCTCTGACAGACATCTAGTTGGATGTCAGGGACCTCTGCTTGTATCAAATGGTACTTAGTGATACAGATTCTAGTGTTAAGAGATTGTTCTGTTGATATGGGTTGACCTCAGTTCTATAAACACTAAGTGTGAGCAAATGAAGACAATTCAAAGGCTCAAATATGATTTTAGCTTAAGAGAGACCCAAAGTCAGTAGATACTTCCATTCTGAATATGAAGCAGGGATATTTTTAGATTCTGATATTGGGTTTGGATGTGCTTGTTCTATTTTGTCAATTAAAGAATTGGCCTATATCTTTGATCTGTGTTTAGACTTTCTGATGACAGAACTTTATAATAACTCAAACTAGAAATGCCATCTTCGGTGTAATACAGCAGGGGACCCGTGGAGAGGTCTTAAGGTGTTAATAATTAGCAGCATGTGAAGCACACAGTCTCAAAGCAATTAAGGATGGTAATTGAATATTTGCTTGCAGAGCAAAACGGCTCATGTGTTGTCTGAGTGACTGTTTCCTTGCTTATATGTGTTACATTATGCAAATAAGGTTGAAAGCCCAGAAAGAAAAATATGAGCCAAACAAATGCTTGTCTTACAAGCAACCACACTTTTGAATAGCAATGCCTTGTTGCTATATGTGACACTATTGGCTACAAACCTCAATAGAAACAATTAAATCTTTCAGCCTAGTCCCAGTAAATATGGCACACCACTTATTCATGAAAAACTTGTCAGGGACAGTCTGATGTCATTTGATTTGGTAAACACTTCCATGTTCATGCACTTTAAATGCAACCAGTGGTCACACAATGGTCACAATATTACATCTGTGTTCATTTGAGGGCATAGGGGAATATTAGTGTTGAGTTCAGAATGGCCCAGGGGTTTTATTATAAAGGTCCTCTACAGCCTTTGCATGGACTTCATCAGCTACGACATTTGTTTAATGTGAAACACACACACACACACACACACACACACACACACGAAACTCAAAGCAAACCTAGCCTTGTGAAAACGTTTTCCAGTAAAGTGTAATGCAAAATTCATTTTAGAAGACTATAGGATTTTTTTTTTCTTTTCTGTCAGTGCTTATGGTAGAGTGGCTACTCTGGCCTGCCAAGATACAATGTCACTAACTATGCAGGAAGGGAGAGACTCTGTGGTAAGGAAAAGAAATGACATACCCTTGAAATCCGCAGGCTATGTGGTGTTTCTCTCCAGACAGTGGTGGAGTAGGTCAACTGAGGTTTTTCTCCTCAGCCTCCATCCACTTCCTGAAGACATGTAATATATTGTGATGTGATTTTTTTTAAAGTTAAGGCCCCAGCAGGCAGTAAAGGATAGCAAACCAGTACCTTAAAGTTTCCCAATTAATCAATCATGTCTGAACTGTTTGAGGAACTAACATGTATTCATTAATCTCACAGACATTTTGGAGTGTGCAAGGGCTATGTGAAAGGTAAATCGTATTGCAGGCCTGAATCCTAGCTTACTATGCAAATAAATCTCCTATCAATGTGGAGTCAAGGAGCTTAGGGGTTACTGAACAGGGCTGAACACCGGGATGAAGCATTAGCCTGAGGTTGGGAAACATGTTTCAGGGGTAACGATTTGACCTCTTTGGATCGGGGAAAGTTCCTGTTTGTTTCGTAATGTGTGTGCATTTCATTATTTGTGCGATTTCACGAGGCGCTTGGGAGCTGTGTACACAGCAAGGTGAGCCTGCAGCAGTGCCCCAGACTTAGAAAGTGGAACCAAACACCCTATTTCATTGTTTATGAAATACATTTAGTAAAAAATTTCTCAAACTAAATTTTTTTTCGTGAAATGTTTGTTGGGCTTATTTTGGGAAAAATAAAATCTATAGTCGTTTTCACTGTGCTCTAAGGACAGATTAAAAAGTAAAACTAGCTCAGATCAGCTGCCACCACCGCTCTTGGCCCCGTGGTGGTGCATTCTTGCAATCCCAGTGTTTGCGAAGTGGAGCCCTGTGTAGTTCAAGGTCAACCGGTTCTTCACTGGGAGGAGTTTGAAGCCAGCCTGGTCTCTTTAAGACTCAGTCTCATAAAATCAAACCCCAACAAAACTGACCGGCAAATGATGGCCAATAACCCGTTCCACCAGGGAGTCTTATCCATCGGGTTCACCGTCTTCAATCCTGTTCCCAAAGCAGGGCAACTCCGTTGGTTGGGGGGGAATTTTGGAGCAAGGAGAGCACGGGAGACAGACTGGTCTTTGTGGTCCTCATACTTCTGGACCGGTATTAGGGCTTGGGTGCAGCAGACTTCCCGGGTCGCAGCAGCCTCAGCCTGGCTTTCACAGGCGTGCCTGTCCCAGTTGGGGAGGGGGTGGAGGTGGGGTGTAGGGAGGGGGCGTGTCCTTGGTCCAGACACTCCCCCACCGACCTTAAAACGCGCAAGCCTGCGCCGGACCGGCTGCTGCTGGCGCTCGCGGGGACTGCCACGCTCCACGCGGTCCCCAGCCCTGCGCCTGCCGCGCCCGCACCCGCGCCGCAGAGCTGCCCATGGCTGACTTAAGCTTCATTGAGGATGCAGTCGCCTTCCCCGAGAAGGAGGAAGACGAGGAAGAGGAGGAGGAGGAGGGCGTGGAGTGGGGTTACGAGGAAGGTAGGCTGGTGGGGCTGCTGTCTCGGCTGCTCCGCCCCACGCGGTCCCGCGCCTGCCCCTTTGAGGCTGCCCGTGTGCGGTTCGCACCTGCTGCGCCCGGGCAACCGCATCTCCCAGCCTGGAGCAGAAGTGCCACGGAGTTGCTTTCTAGTCTTCGGAAGTATATCCAAACATGCTTCAGAAAACGCGTCCCGAATTGCAGACTGGGTCTTTGCTCTTGGTGACTTTAAAAAGAGTTTCCTAAATCGGTCTCTGCAGACCCAGGGCTCCGAATAGCAATAGTGCCCATGTTTACTGTTTACACGGAGAAAAGCGCATAAGAGTCCATAGATCTATGTATGGGACACTGTATTTGCATTTTAAACAAGTGGTGCACATTACCATTACGGGCTTTCTGTTGTCTCTGAGCATGTTGAGTTTTGTGGAAATTTCCTAGTACTGCGCATAATTGAACTGATGAGCAGAAGAAATTTCTGTGGTGTCTTTCTTTTTCTAGTCACTTAAAGATGGCATACGTTTCCTAGATCCCGACATCAAGGCGTCTGTATGCACAGATATAAACACAGCAGTAAAGGATTTTGTGTGTGATATTTAACAACAGATCACTTACTGAGTGGCTGTAAAAACCCACACACGTTTCTCATATTTCATCTATATACAGATGATTGTCACTGTTATGGTATTAAGGATTATGGGATTTTAGTGTATGTTTTACTGTCATTACCCTTAAAAGACAGCCTAGTCTCATTTTGTCTTCAGGTGTTGAGTGGGGCTTAGTGTTTCCTGATGCTAATGGGGAGTACCAGTCGCCTATCAACCTGAACTCCAGAGAAGCCAGATATGACCCCTCGCTACTTGATGTCCGCCTGTCTCCGAATTACGTGGTGTGCCGGGACTGTGAAGTCACCAACGATGGACACACCATTCAAGTCATCCTGAAGTCGAAATCAGGTAATTCGGAACGCATGTTTCTGAAGTTTTATAAGCAAGAGGATTTTGCTTGTACGGTTTTAAAAGTGAAAGCAATGCAGTTTCTATTTCCATGGTTCTTTATAAGTTACATTTTCTGGGAATTATTTTCTGATACAGTTCCGAAGGGCTAAGAGGGTGAAGTGATCGATAGCTCAGCTGACTGTTCTTCCAAAGCTGTGCCTGGAGCCGCCTCTGCTGCTTAAACAAACATTTACTGAACTATGAAGAAAGGAGCACACACAGGCAACGCTGATTTGAGGCTTTCTGCCGTGCATTTTGCTCTGAATTATTGATTAGCTGAAATCATTTAATTATAATGCTTTTTAAAAATAGTCTGTGAGACCAAAAATTGGAACTTATTGATGTCATCTGTGTTCGAGATAAACTTTTCAAGTTAAATTTTCCCTTCTCTGTTAATGACAAGAATGATCTTAATGCTGAGCGCAGCCGGATATTTAAGTGGCAACTTAGCGCTTGCTTTTGTTTATTGTTAGCTCACTCACTCTTCCTGAACCTCATTGAAATGAATCTGAAATATTTTGCAGAAAATTCAATTTCCAGGAAAATTGCCTTTCAGCTTAAATGTAGGAGAGATGAAAACAGATTTAAAAAACATTAGCATTAAGATTGTGTTTTTCACGAGGAATAATGACTATTTTTCCTCCTGGAGGGAATGGAACATTAGTGCGTTGAATGTTGATGTGTTTTAGAAACAGACTGTGCTTGCATTAATTCCAAATTGATAAAATAGGTATTTCAAACCATGAAACCATTAGGTCTGTCATTAAGCAAGGGAGATATTTATTCCTTCCTTTACTCATCATGTTTCACAGTTTTGATTCGAAATCCACGAGGCAGAGTATGTATTCTTTGCAGCTATTGTGAGTTTAGTCAAGGTGGGAACAGCTCCTGAAGGACAGTGTGTGTTTTATATGGAGCTAGTAAACACACACACACACACACACACACACACACACACTCACACACACTCATACACACAGTGAATGTAGATTTGTTTTGGAGATGTTTATTTCTGGTCATTATATATTTTATACTTCTGTATACTCTCCACCCCTCCCCCCCCCCCTACCCTCCACTCCTGAGCAGGAGGAACTGCTGTCTGTAGTTCTGTCCTGACTTGCAATGCAGGGTCCAGACTTCATTCTTCACTTTGGGGACCTTCCTCCCTCAGGTGCCCAGTCCTCTTCTGTCACTACAGTAATTTCTCCCTTTTAATATTTCAACAAACTTAAAAGTCAATCAGTCCTGGGGCATGGTGGTGCACACCTTTAATCCAGCCCTGCAGAGGCAGAGGAAGGTGGGGTCTCTGTGAGTTCCAGGCTAGCCTGATCTACATAGTAAGACCTTTTTTTTTTAAGAAGGCAAGTAACTGAAAAAAACCTTCTTAATTAGTTTATTACTTTCCCTAGGCTACTTCAGCTTCTCTAAGGAATTGCCTTTAAACTTTGAACACTGCTGGGCCTTAGGAGGCAGAGGCAAGCAGATTTCTGAGTTCGAGGCCAGCCTAGTCTATAGAGTGAGTCTCAGGACAGCCAGGGCTACACAGGGAAACCCTGTCTTGAAAAAACAAAACAAAACAAAACACAAAAAAATCCTCTGAATATCATTGTTTATTTGTTTACTTATTTATTTGGTGAAGCCTTTTCTTTATCAAAATGGACTACAGGTATAATTACATCTAGTTATAGCCTATCTACCTACAACTTCCGTGTTTCTCTAGTAACAACTATTTTGAACCTTTAAAAATTTATTTTTTCTGTTTTTTTTTGATATTATAATATAATTACATCATTTCCCCTTCTCTTTCCTTCCCAACTCTTGCATATTACCCCTTCTTGCTATCTTTCAAACTCATGGTCATTTTTTATTAATTATTAATTATTTACACACACACACACACACACACACACACACACACACACACACATCACCTGCTCAGTCTGTGTAATGTTACCTAGATGTTTGTTTTCAGGGCTGAACCTTTTAAAGTTGTTTCCTTTGTCATTACCTCTGTATTTCTTAATAACATGTTTATGCTGTTTGCTCTGATATTTAAGAGCTCTTCAGGCTCCCTGCTGGGGAAGTGTATGTGAGTCTTACTGCTCTTTCCTGTCCTGGTTTTGCCCCACATACTTAAATTATATTGTTATTAAAAGTAATACTGAAAGCATAATTGCTCTGACCTTACACCTGCCATTTCTGCCTGAGGCTCTATTGGGTTTCCTTTATGGAACAATGTTTTCTTTTGGAGCTACTGTATTCCCGTTTATTTATTTTTTACATTACCTAACAGGAACTCACTTCCATCTCTGACAGATGATAGATACTGTCTCAGGACAGTCAGTGGTAGATGTCATCCTTTCTTCCTTCTTGTCCTTTCTCTGGCTCCTTGGCGCTGCTCCCCTGTCTCTGGACTGGCAATGAAACACTGAAGTTCCTAGACTTTTTGATTTTGCTCTCACATTTTTGATTTCTAAAAACTGGTGCTGATTGAATTGATTTTCATTTGAATTTCACCCTTCAGTGTTTTATGAAAGCGAGGCCCTCCTTCATCGTTTTCTGTTGTCTTCTCCCTTTTTGTTTATTCTGGGTTCCTTCTCTCTCAGTTCTGTTCTGTCCTTTCCTCTTGGAGTTTCTCCTCAAACACCCAGTGATCTGACTTTCTGCTGCTACTTCAGATGAGTCTAGATGAGTCTCAAATGCTCAGTTCAGAAAGGCAGAGGCTGAGGTCTGGTCACATGGTCAGTAATGGAGTCCGGTGATGGGTCTGCTAGAGATAGCTTTGGAGGGGGGCTCAGTGTCCTCAGAACTTACCTGCTTGCTGTTTCTCCTTTTTTAGGGACACTGGGTAGGTGGCAATGGAGGGCTGGCTCACATGTAGCTGTTTGCATTCTGGTTGTTGTCAACAGCCAAGCGAGTGACACCATATGGTCTGTTCTCATCCTCTGTTCATCTGCTAGGCACTGTAAAGGCAGCTGCTGGGCTATGGAGAATGGGGTTCAGAGAGAACCGCTCTTTTTAGGGACTTTCATTTCTTGTTTCCAGTTTTCTCCTCTATGCCTCATCCAGGCATGCCCAATGCTCCTCCTTTCCAAGTCTGTCCTTGTGTCTCTTTCCATTTGGCTGCTATGAGAAAATGCTTTAGGGTATGTAACTTATAAATATCAGGAGCTTATGTCTTCCAGTTCTGGGGTCTGGGAATAAGTCTCAGTCAGGGTGTGTGCAGACGTGGCATCTGATGAGAATATGCTCTGCTGCGTAGATGGCACCTTCTAGCTGTTGGCCTCAAGTTGCAGAAGGGGAAAGGGGAGCACTCTTCCCATTCTCCAGGACAAAACTCTCCTCGCCTAGGAATCTGTAACATGGCTGCACATGGGGTCTGGCTTTAGGATGGGCTGTGTCCGGTGGTCACCTCTGCCATAGTAATTTCTGTTTTACTAAATGAGAATTTCAGGCCACTTAGCACCTCTCTTGGTTTCTTTGGGATTTCTCTGCTGCTTTCAATTCTGACCCTTGGCCATTCTGAGCTTACACATACCCCTCTTGTGTAGCGAGGCCTGAGCAGCCAGGAAGTACTTCCTGTCTAAATGGAGGGGATTCCTGATGACAGTGGGACGTCTTTAAATTGTATTTATTTATTTGTTGTTTACCTTATTTATTTATTTAGTTTCGTTTTTGACATAAGATCTATGTAAGTTATCTAGGCTGGTGTAAAAACCACTGTGTAGCTGAAGATGGTTTTAGTTTCAACAACCTCCTGCCTCTACTCCCAAGTGCTGGGGTTATAAACATGACCTACAGTGTTCCACTCACGGGCTTTTTAAAAAATGAACTTTTTTAATCGTTATTTTTGTTATTAGTATGTATACATGATGTGTGTGTGTGTGTGTGTGTGTGTGTGTGTGTGTATTGAGGCTTCATGCAGGGGGGCAGGGGTTCAGAGAACAATTTTATGACTGTATGCCTCCTTATATATTTACATGGAGGTTTTGGGATCAAATTCAAGTTGTCAGGCTACAAAGAAAGTGCTTTTACATCCTGAGCCATTTTGCTGACCCAGAGGTTATTTTTTTTTTTAAAGTAAAAAAACAGTATCCATAGGGTAAGTGCAGTATTCTTTTTTTAGGAATTATAACTTACATTTTATCACCTGCCATGTTGAGGTCTTAGTTTCCATGAGGATTTCAGTGACTGTGGACATAGTCATTTTTTTCCTTCTTTTTAATTTTTTTCATTTTTATTTGTAAAAATAAAACCTCACAAAGAATTATCCCAAATGACCACGCCATTTTTTTTTTTTTGTAGTATAATTTCAGTGTTTGTGCTTCACAAACCAGAGCTGGTAGTGGCAGCCCAAGGATGCAGTTCCTGTGTATGGTCCCCTCTGGAAACACTGCCTTGGGGTCATTTCTTGGGCCCACCTTCTAGTCTGACCATGCAGCTCTGTTGAGACTTCCTTGGGCTGAGGCCATGGGTGATCTTACCACACACTCTCCCAAGGGGGAGCTGTAAAAACCTTATCATACTCTAACTGCTGGGTTTGAAGTGAGACGTGTGGAAACTGGTCTCAGACGACATTACCTGCGGGCTGTTTTAGTTCTGAGTGCTTCTCTCTGCCAGTTCTTCAGACTCAATCATCCTGAGCACACTGGGCCCTCTAGGTTTCACCTCAGCCGTGCTCACACAAGCAGTGCCATGTAGAGACTGTGTGCTGCTTTGTTTCCTGTTGTGTTTCTGTCATCAGACTGGCCCTACGCTGCATACCCCTTGGCAGGTCGGGAGAACCTCAGCTTGAACAGCTCAGCGAAGGAAAGTCAGTCCTCCCGGAGGAGCACACTTTGCACTTGAGTAGTTCCCAAATCAGATGGTTCTGTGCCTTCCCCAGCATGTCTGTTTTGGAGTTCTGGACCTACACGGAGCATGTGTATCAGGCTTTCCCAGGTATCCTTTGTAACACTGCTGATGTCCCATCAGGAAGGTAGCCTTTTTCCTTTCTGACACGTGATCCTCCAGCTCCTGATAGTCTCTCATCTCTCAACACTTACTGATTATTTACTGTGGCAGTGTAAACTCACCTGTCTGTAAGAGCTAAGCAGATACTCATAGCTAGAACAACAGATTGTAAGTAGCTACTGGGCGTCTCATTTACTTGTGGTGTTGGGAGGGGTAGGGCCCCGGATAGAACGTGCCTGGCTTGCCAGATGTGTGATGTGTCAGGAGAAGCTGGAGGTATGTACCTATGCTGCACACTTGCTCATTGGTTTCCTCTGGCTGGTAGAACGCAGTTATCAGTGTGATAGTTTTGCCTGATACAAAGAGTTACAGGCTTTGGATGTGGTGAATGTAAGTGAGCAACCAGTTATTGAAGGGCGATTGTTTAGTGGAAATTATTAGAGATGAGTTTGGGAAAGAAGTAGGATTTGAAGTGATCTGGAAGAGTAAATATACTTCTAGGTTGGTGAGATAGGGAGCAGAGAGCTGCACAAACCACAAGGATATGGGAGAAATGTAGAGATGACGGTGGAAGGCAAGTCTTATAGCACATCTGGAAGAAGATGTTTATGGTAAAAGTTTTAATGGGAAATGCAAGAGCACAGTCTTGAGGAACCATGACCCCATAGGAGTCTTAAGTAACATGTTGATCTAGGAAAATTAACATGGCAGCACAGAATGAGCTGGGACCTAGGAGAGATTGGGAGCTGGTTGAAAATTCAGAACAAGAAACAAAATTACACAAGACTGAGGCCATTGTGGTATTTACCAGTGGAAAAGTAGGGCTGACACAGGGTTCTACTGAAGTGTTATCTGCACTCTAGTGGATAGTGTGTGGAGTAGGGAGAGGAGAGAATGGGTAGAGATGGGCAGGGGTGGAGTCCCTGAGACTAGACCATGGTTCGGATTCTGTCACCATCCTCTCTGTACTGGGTCTCCTTAAGCGTGGCAGAGTTCCACTTGGCCTGGAGTTTGGCCCATTTTCACATCCTGTGAGTGATGACTTGACCAGGCCATGTGCCCCATTGTCTTCTGCAGCTGGGGAAGTTATTTAAAGCTGTCACATACACCATTTGATTTCTTATCAGGACTGACGAATGGCAGGAATCTTCACACTTGAGGTATGCAGACTAAAGAAAATTGAACATATTTATGATGGTAAGAAAATAGCATAAATATAATATGACAACAGTTTTCATTTATTGGTAGTAGTTAAGTTCTCAGCTGCCATGGATTGTGTTGAATTCTTTGTATACTGTTTTTCTTGTTACAAATACTTATGATAAAGCTTACCTTATAAATTAGGCACAGGATGAAATTAGCAGCAACATGTTATAATCATATAAAAAGTTATAAGCACATACCGGAATACAAGTTATGTGGATAAAGTCTCTATATATATGTTTGAAATTTTTGATTTAGTATTTTCAGGTTGGGTTGAATGCCGATAACAGAAACCATAGATTGTGACTACAGATAAGGACAGATTTCTACTGGAACAGTGTATTACTCAGATGTGTGACATTGCCCCAGCCTGTAGGATAGCACATTGTTCCATCTGGCTACAAAGAGTGAATACTTGGTCTTTATAACACATGGTCTTGCTATTAGCCCAGGGCTGGCCTCCCTTGTCTTCCTTCAGTCTCTGAGTGCTGGGATTACAAGTGTATGTCCCCTGTGCCCAGCAAAGATAATGACATTTTTAATTGGCCATCAGCGTAAGAGAAATTGCTAATCACTCTAGGTCATTTGTGCTATTCACTGGCACTTATTATAGCAACTTTAATTTGAAAACTTTACTTCTGGGTCTTTTATAATTCTCAGTCTATTTTTAGGCTGGATGATTATTCCTAACCCCAATTCCCCTGTATAGAGCCTCTGCCCACTGGTGACTTATGATTTCTTCTCTCAGAACAAATGTGAATCTCTGAGCCTTCCCAAGATTCTTCTCCCTGCATTGGCTGCAGTTTTCCATTTCCTTAGTATATTCTTTAAAATTCAGCTTGGCTGTCGTTTCACAAAGTCTTCAGTGATTCTGTGTGTGCTCTCTGGTTTTTGATGTCTCTAGCTGAATATCCTCTCATTGTCCAAACATTTTCTTTGCTGTCTCTGATGCCTCCTGTAGGGAACATTCTTTAGGTAGTGGGATGTCTGACTGCACTGAGTATGACTGCCTGCATTGAGGATGCCTAGCTATACTGTGCACGCTTGACTGCACTGGGAATGCCTGTCTGCACTGGGGATGCCCAGCTGCATTGAGGATGCTTAGCTGTACTGTGCATACTTGACTGAACTGTGGATGCCTGGCTGCATTGGAGACACCAGGCTGATGCTGAGGCTAGATCCCTTTGCTTCGTCTCCTCTGTGCCCAACCCACTCAAAATGAGTGTTCAATTCAAATGAAATGTGAAGCCATTCTCCTCCAATCACAGCTTTTGAATTATAGGGTAAATCTGTTTTCAGCAAAAGACTATGAGACTTAGATAGGTTTAGGTACATGTTTGTTCATCAAGTTGTTACCCAATCCTCAAATTTTGTAGAGCATTCCTTTAGGGGCTATCTGTGTCTCTTAAGCATCATGACAAGGCCCATTAAAGAGCAGCTAGGAAATGAGGACAGTAGCAATGACTTCAACTTGTTGCAGATTCTTCTCCGGGCTTTGTCACTCTAAGGAAATGAAGGATTTCAGAAGAGTCATCTGTAGGCTGTTTCACTGTAATTTCTTTGAAGTTGATGTCATCCCCTCAAGGAATCTTCCAAGCACTATCCAAACATTACTCTCCAGAACTTAGTGTGTGGTTACATAAGAAAGGCACTCATTGGGTTGACTGCCTTCCTAATAAATAAATTTTTTTTTTTGGTAGAAAATGGGTGTAGTATCTTTAGAGGATGTCACTGAATGGAGTCCAACAGTGACAATTTATTTTGGTGTATGATCAGTCTATCTTGAAGGATGGATAAGGAGTTCATTTACTTGGCATTTCAAATTAAATTCAATGTTTTGCCTTTTTAATGACTGTGCATGGCCACCTTGTATTAGTATGGTTTGCTTTTGAGTTGTTAACCAGCAGCAAAAGTGAAAAGTACACAAACCCTGACACCTGGACAAAGCCACCTCTTTGCTTCCTCTCTCTCAGGATCAGTCTCGAAATTGTGCCTTCCTTCTATGTGATCACATACCCTCACAGCATGTGTGGTGCACGAGGATCCTGTTGCTTCATTATAATTTAATGGGATACAATTAACTGCAGCTAATAAAACTGCCACAGTGACCAAGAATGACTTGGCTGTGTTTGATCCCCATGACCGAGATGAATTCAATTTCAACCTAAATGGATGTGAGGTTCATGAAGCCAGGAATTCTGTCTGTTCTGTTAAAATCATTGCATTCTATGTGGTTTATACATTGCCTGCTATCATGTAATAGATGATAAAGAATATTTGTAAATGGTTCCCTTGGGTTTTGAATATCTTCTTGAAAAATATGGGTCTGCACAGTTTGAGTTTCAAGCATGTTTAAAAACAGAAGCTCTGGGGCTGGAGAAATTGGTCTATGGATAAGAGCACTTACTATGTAAGCCTGAAGACCTGAGGTCACTTCCAATTTCCAGCACCCATGGTAGAATGATTACCTTTTTAAAAACTTAATACACATGTATGAGCATGCACGCACACGCACACTCTTAAATACATAAATGCAACCTTCTGAGTGCATATAATGTACATGAGTATCTGATGTATGTGATCTTAGGGCTGAATAACAGAAGTGCTTCTCCCTGGAGAAGGCCATTTTCCTTACTCTCAACCTTTCATGGTTCTTTGTCTAGGCCCCACAGGCTTTTTCTCTTCCAAGTTAGCATGTCCATTGTTGTTGTCCTTATTCAGGTCTTGTTTAGGTAACCCCGCTGATGAAGCTTCATGGGAATAGCCTCTGTCATTTTTTAGGAGACATGATCTCAGAGAAAACTTCCTCTGGTTCTTGCAATCTTTCTGCCCCCCCTTTTTACAATGATCTTTGAGATCAGGAACATTTGTATTGTAGATATATGCATTGGGTACTATGCCATCTCTTGTTCTCTGCATTGTGATGTGGTTTTTACTAATGATCTCTATCTGTTTTAAAGAACATCTGCTTTAATGAGGGTTGAGAACTATGTGTATCTGTGATATAAGAATAAACAGAACATAGAAAGTATTCTGGTTCCGTAAAGTGGTGGTTGTAGGTTCTTCTCCACGATGCATGACCATATTTGGCTTGGGTAGTTGACTAGATTTTCAGTTCCAGGCATGATTTCTCTCTTGTTGGGTGGCTCTTAAGACTAGGTAGAGAGTTATTGGTTACTGCCAAGGTATGTATGCCACTATTGCACCCTTAAGGTTATTGTACTATGCTGATCATTGTTGTGGTTCGTAACCATCATAGTTGGATGTGACTGTTGGTGATTCTCTCCCTTGGAAGCTTGTATGGTGCCTTTCGGTACCATGAAGACTAGTCCTCAGGGAGGGGGCTTTCAGGTCACATGCATCTCAGGTACTCTGAGTTCTGTGTCCAGAGCATTTGGTATTTTCAGCAATGGGGACTTATCTTCCGCCTCTGGGAGCTAACCAAGGACAACAACAACAGCCTATGTTTTGGGACTCTCTTGGACAACCCTGACTCAAAGGAGGCTATTGATGCTTGGTGTTGAGACTTTTATTAGACAGCCTGTGACTCTTGGGAAGATTTTATTTATTCTGTATACATATGCATATACACAAGCTCATGTGTATTATTTGTAGGTAAAGAGTTAACAGTATGATTTCTCATGACCCTTTTAGACATCCTTACTGTTATTTTACCCTCCTTTCTCCTTTAATTATTTCCATTCCTCTCCCTGGTTAAAGTCCTCTTCCACTTCTCCTTTCTCTACTGCTTTCAAATGATTTGTACCCTGCTATTCTCCTACCTCCACAATGAGCCCCACCCTTTACTTTTCTTGTTTCTCTAGTTACTCCCTGCTACATATTCACATTGGAAGATTTGGAGCAGACAGCTATACAGCCAATGGCTATAGTTATATGCATCATGTTTGTGTCCTTGACTTTGTCCCGTTGGTCGACATGTCTGCCTTTGTGCTAGCACCATATTGTTTTTCTTACAATGGCTCTATAAAGTGTCTTTGTTTTACAGGACTATTGGTTGATTCTCTTTGTAATAGATCTGGAATGGCAATCCTGCCAACAATGCTCATTTAGCTCAGGATTATTTTGATTATCTGGGCTCTCTTATGATTCTATAAGAATTTTAGGATGGTTTCTTCTATTTCTGTGAAGAATGAAAGCAGGATTTTTTATTAAGATTGCATTGAATATGATGACTTTTGATAGAATAGTCATTTTTATAGTATTAATTCTACCCATCCATGAGTGTGGGTATCTTTAAATTTTTCTAGTGTCTTTATCTCTTTCTTCTGAGATTTAAAGTTTTTATTGTAGAGGCATTTGACTTCCTTATTTAAGTTTATTCCTAGATATGTTCTTTTTTCTGAGGCTGTTGTGTCTATATAGGAGTGTGTTCATGACCTCTTTCTCTGTATATTTGTTGTTTATGTAAAGAAAAGCTATTCATTTTTGTATGCTGATTCTCTTCCTGTCACACAACAGGATAATAATTTGTAAGACTCAGTATTGGTC
Organism: Rhabdomys pumilio; assembly: GCA_030674055.1. Taxonomy (NCBI): domain Eukaryota; kingdom Metazoa; phylum Chordata; class Mammalia; order Rodentia; family Muridae; genus Rhabdomys; species Rhabdomys pumilio. The sequence goes on from JANHMN010000004.1 coordinate 125,041,066, forward strand.
ATTTTTGTCTTAGAGTTTTTTTTTTTTTTGTTTTTTTTTTTGTTTTTTTCAAGACAGGATTTCTCTGTATAGCCCTGGCTGTCCTGGAACTCACTCTGTAGACCAGGCTGGCCTCGAACTCAGAAATCCGCCTGCCTCTGCCTCCCAAGTGCTGGGATTAAAGGCATGCGCCACCACCGCCTGGCTTGTCTTAGAGTTTTGAAAGATTTTTTTTTTTTTATTTGTTTGTTTCATTGAAATCCATGTCAAATCCAGTTGTATTCCCCTTTTCCGTAAGGAACAGCACACTACTCTACAGTAGCTTTTGTGTGTGTTTATGTGTATAATGGGGTTTTGGGCAAATAGTTTAACTCCTTTTCTTACTTGTGTATGTCTAATTTATGACACACCTCTTTCTTTTTTATTGCAACCCAGAGCTCAGCCTCTCCCAAGATAATTTTATTGCCTCTATTTAAAAATGATGAGTTCTAGAATTTGCCCTTAAGGCTGGAGTCAGGTCCATGCTATGCATGGTAGTAGTGGTGACGATGCGCTGTGTTCCTCAGAGGATTCTGGCTAGGTGCTGTGTGTGACTCTCCTTTTCCCTCTCTGGTTTGGGTGACAGAGTACACAGAGTGTAGAATTTGATCTCCTTCCTTGTTTTTCTCAAGGTGGAGTTTGGACAACCAGTGGAAAGGACCATGTGGTAGTGAACTATTCAGAATCTATGATAACTTTTTGAAATAAAAATCTTGCATACAATCGTAAATCTCTATCATGGGTGCATACAGAATAGAAAGTCAGAGCAAGTCTTCAAAGAATTCCGAGAATGTGTAAACTTTTTTGAGTCACGCTTTTAGATTGATTTGGATTGTCTTTTGGAAAATCTGATAGAATTTAGTTCTCGAAGGAGAACCAAGAATTTAGAAATCTAGGCATAGAATCTTTATTATTTTTTTTAGTTCATTCTCATAGACAGTATAATTTAAATCTCTGTCCCTAACTAATCCCCATGATGGTTTAGGCTCTAGCTCTAGGCTCTGTCCTGGGCTTGCTAGCTGGGTAACTGTGGCTGACTATACTTAATCCCTTAAGCCCACCTTTCCCTCTGTCCATTAAGATGAGAATACCAACCCTTGGAATTTGTTGTGATGGAAGGTGGAGGGTGCTCGATTCCTGTGCCATAGTCTTAATCAGATGGTCACCTATTCTGCACCCACACCCACACCCATGCCCACGCCCACGCCCACGCCCACGCCCACACCCACACCCACACCCACACCCACTTCACGGGGTTTATTCACTTCTTCTTGCAGAACTATTAACATTTCCCCTGGATGTTCTTTTTTCTCCAGAGTTGGTGGGAAGATGACAACCACCTTGTGAGATACTTACAAGGACTTCATGCTGTGCAAGACGCCTTTATCTTGCCTCTATTTTCTGCCGTGTCCTTTCTTCTTCTTCTCTTTCTAACTGACATTTTCTGGCTGTAGTGCACACAGATTGACATAAAGCCAGGTGGAACTGGTTATTAACTAAGAATCAAAGAAACAACAGACAGTACTGCACCAGTTCACATTCTTGTCTCTTGGATTTGAGGGTGGTGATGAAGCTGATCCCAGAGAGATAATTGTCAGGCTCCCATGTGGACAGGGGTCTGTTCACTGACCCTTCTTCTAGGGTGTCGGAGAGGAAGGCTGTCAGCTATTTGTGTGAACGAACCTAAAATTCTTAACTGATACTGTTTTTGAATTAGCAGTTGTTAGAAAAGAAACAAAATCTGGAGTCAATCTTTATTTCCGTTGAAATTAGCCATTGCTTTATAATACACTTCGTTTCAAGTTACAAATGGCCTTTCTAGGGGCTGTTAAAGAAAACACATAAGGATTGCATAAGTGCAGGTTATCATAAACATGCATTTCCCACCAACCTTTAGTGTGTCCTTTTTTTGGGACAGAGTTCTAGATCACGTTCAGAAATGAGCACTTAGATGCGCTCCAGTTGGACGGGTGAAAATATTTTGAACATTATTACTATTTGACTGCAATTTCATCCCTAGAGTAGACAGGGCAGCATATGTGATGTGTTGAATAGTCATTGGTTTTTAAAACTATGATTAAATAAATAGACTGTATTTATTTTTTATTTTAATTTTTATTTTTTTAAAAAATTACTTTTGGTTTTTTGAGACCGGATTTCTTGGGTCAGGATTTTTCTGTTGTAGCCCTGGTTGTCCTAGACCTCACTCTGTAGACCAGGCTGGCCTCAAACTCACAGAAAATCTGCCTGCCTCTGCCTCCCAACTGCTGGGATTAAAGACCTGTGCCACTGCCGATTGGTAGATTGTATTTATTTTTATTTTGTGGTATTTGTGTGTGCGTTTGTGTGGTGTGTGGTATGTGTGTGTTCCACATGTATGTTGGTGTTGAGGCCAGACCAGGGTGTTGGATCCCCTAGAGCTGGAGTTACAGAAGGTTGTGAGCTGCCTCATGAGGGTGCTTGAAATCCAAGATCCACTACAAGAGCAGCGAGTACTCTTAACCACTGAGCCACCTCTTCAGCCCCGCTGGTTGTATTAATATTTATTCTCCTTGCATATTTTATCAGCTTATACCTATTCTCTGATTGAAATTATACTAATGCCAGTGGATGACCCAAAGATGTAGCTTAGTTCATTGATAGACTTACAACAAGTGACTGGTTTGTATGGGGCTCTGACCATATTTGTGTGTCTTGATCAGTAATCAGCTTAAAAGTCACAGTTGTGTGTGTGTGTGTGTGTGTGTGTGTGTGTGTGTGTGTGAACTGAGAGGATACCTCATTGGTTAAGAGGCAGCATTACTCTTGCAGTAGTCCCAAATTTGTTTACCAGTACTCACATTAGGTGGCTAGTAATTGTAACTCTAGTTCTAGGGGATCTGATACCACTTTCTTGCCCCATGAGCACCCTCATATAATTTAAAATAAATATTTAAAAAAAGAGTCTCAGGAAGGATTTATTACCTTGGCTATTCCTAGAGTATAAAACAAGAAAATTTAAAATGTACATGTTATTACCACAGTCCTATCTGAATAGCAAGCATCAGAATCTTAGTGAAATCTGGACAGTTAGAATTTACCTCCGTTGTAATCCATTTTTTCATTTTGACTTTGCAGATTCAGTCTTTAGATTCCAGGAGAGCTTTTGGGTTCACCAACAGCAGCACAATCACAATCACAATGCTTCTTGTGTGTACAGCTTGAGACAGCATTCAGCAGCGTCATTTTCTCTTTTCAGTTTTGTCAGGAGGACCGCTGCCTCAGGGACAGGAATTTGAACTGTATGAAGTTAGATTTCACTGGGGAAGAGAAAACCAGCGTGGCTCTGAGCACACGGTCAATTTCAAAGCCTTTCCCATGGAGGTAAGCATAAGAATCTTGTAAAAGATCTCGTAGCTTAGTAAACAGCTCAGCAATTTACTAAAGATCTTTGTTTTGAAAGATATGTAACTCTTGAATTTTATATTTGTGCTAAGACAAAAGAATACCTAGTAGAGTCAGGTTGGGGTGGCCAATGGGCCACTACCTGATTACTTTCTGAACTCAGAGTGCACAGGGGGCACAGGCCACAAAATAATCAGCGCTTATGCTGTCTCAGGTCATAGAGAACGTGTGTGTGTGTGTGTGTGTGTGTGTGTGTGTGTGACCCCCGAAGTAATCCCTACAACACTTCTTTTTTTGTGAATTCATATGCATTTTTTAACACACAGTTGAAGTGTCGTATCGCCAATGGTTCTTTTTCTGGGATCCTTGCCTAGGTGGAATTCTTCATCCCCCTTTTAATCTCCTATTGGATCTGATGGTTTCCTGTCGTGTGCTCATCCCGTGGATTGGCACATGTTGAGTCCACTGACTTCTTTGGCTCCAGTAGTTTGAGGACAAGGTCTCCTCTTCATTCCTCTGATGACTCTTATCATTACCAACGGCCAGGCTCATCACAAAGGTCACAAAGTTTATGGGGTGCTCTTATTGGTACAGGATTTGTTGTATTTAATTCCATAAGAAATCTCAGTTCTCCTCAATAAGCAGATATTCACTAGTGTCTAAGAGCCTTCCTTCTTCCCTCCTGCCCACCCTCATTCCCAGCCCTGTGGTTTTAATTAGTTTCTAGGCCTTACACTTTAACTACATCAGACCTTGACTTTACTTCTATGTAGAATCATGTAGATAGTTAACTGCCTAATGGACTTTCTGTTTTGGATATCTGGTAGACATTACAGAGTAAAGATCATCTAAGACAGTTGTGAAAAAGAACTGTTTTGAGGTTTGCTGCAATACTGGGCTTCTTTCTCTGTCCTCCACAGGTAGGATCTACTTCATATTAAGTATGAACTTATTCCTAGGAAGAAGCCATGTGTAGATCTGTCTCCATAATTAGAAATCACTAACGTGTAATTTACATCTTATGTGGGCTGGACAGGATTACACTGGAATATTTTTCGGGATCATCTTAATTGCTATTTTAAAATCTTCTCAGCTGCTCTAGCTATTCATTTCATTCAAAAGAAACCCATGTTTTAAAAGTGAAATGTGAAATGCTTCAAGGATGTGTGTGTTGGGGGGCACCCAAATGACAGCGTACTGAAGAGTGTAGAAGGTGTGCTGCAGGAGTTCAGGAAGAGAAGATGCATCAAGTTTCTGCTGAGGAAGGTTTTGTGTATTTCCTTGCTCTTTGTTTTTTTGCTTTGCCCTTCCCCCATCCCCTGGGCATAGAGATACCTTCTCATTTCTACCACCTTAAAAAATATGTCATGTTGCCTCTGGCTCCTGTTCTGAGTGTACCTGAGAAAGAGTGTATGCCACACAACATCAAAGAGGAAGAAAGACATCACATGTAGCCGTGGAGGATGGGGGGGCAGGGACAGGGTCCCCTGGAGGTTGGTCAGAGGGGAGGACAGAGATGGACATAATGGGGCAGAGAGAACCACAGATGCATTCAGAGGCTCTGCTTGTCACACAGTTCACAGTTGTGCGGAAGTTTTGCTATTTTGGGGTCAGCGGTCATCTGGGGAGTCAGATGAGATTTTTGACCTAATGTTTAGGCAGGTTTATCCACTTGGCGTTTTAACTGCTCCATTCCTTTAAGTGCAGACAGTGGTTTATTTTGAGTAAAGATTAAATTCTGGGAGTGAGGCTTTGCTTCTGTAGGGATATTTATATTGGGGATAATGGAATTACTAGTTTCATTTTTTCCAATGCCGTTAAGAAGTGGTATTTGTATTCTTTGTTATCCCAGATTATCCTTGGTGCAGTCCCAGGGAAAATACTGACATTAGTCATCTGTCGTTTGCTTGGACTGATTCTATTGGTGTGTAAGTGCTGTGGCTTCACAGGGCTTAGAGAAGGATCTTTGCATTGTAGTTCTTAAAACTGAAGGATACGGGGGCTGGGGTGATAGCTCCGTGCTTCAAAGGATCTACTGATCTCCCAGAAGACCCACGTTCTGTTCCTAGCATTCGTGTCAGGAGGCTTTCAACTACTTATAACTCCAGCTCCACTTTCTTCAGACTTCTGTGGCCATTGCCTTCATGTGCAGTAGGTAGGTTATGGTAAGGCTGGGTGGAGCAGTACTCTGCTATAGGCCTTGGATGCTGTCTGATGAAATCGTTAGCCTTTTGACTGGTGAAAATTTTGTTAAGTTGACTTATTCCAAAAGGTTTTTTCTCTGTTTGTCAGGATGTTGGGTCTGACCAATCACAGGGTGTTAGTGGCTCACAGAGCAGGTCACAGAATGGCTCTTTAGCCCTTAGCCTCTGGAACTGCAAGATTCCAACCTGCCACTTACTCAACCTTTGCAGATGCAGCTTTTTTCCAGGGATTCTCATTCCTTCAAGCTTTGTGTTCTGCTTCTGTCCTCCACAGAGCATGGTTTTCTGGCTTCTCTGAAATAGCCCAACAGCTGTCTGTCGGATTCTTGGTAAATCACTACCAATGCTTGCTCAGGAAAAGCTACTGTCACAACCCTAGGGGACGTGCTTTGATTTTTATGCTGGGCCAATTAAAAAATAAAATCAATCAGGAACCCAGCATGTGGTCAACTTCTAGTTTTTCTCAATAAGAATATCACTCACCTTCTGCCCATAATGAGAGAGGAACTTTAATTGTTGAATTTAGGGAATATATGGTCTCAGAATAACTCACAGACCTGAATAAATTTGGCAGGTTAAAAGTTTCTTTCTCTGAATCTCTCCAGGTTTATGGCTACTAGATCCTAGCTGCCTCTCCTGGAAGGATACTCTATAGAACTGTCCATTAATCTTTTCCCTGTGTGGTTCTTAAGTCTTGATTTCCAAAGCTGTCATTTTATGTAGTGTTGAATAATTTTAAAAATTCCTCTCTCCTGCTGATCTGTGGAATTATTTTTTGCCTCTACTATATTTTGATTAAAAATATTTACTTTTAATGACTTTCTGGCCTGAGATAGAACATGTTTAATAGTATTCATAATGTCACTATTAAAAATTAACTAATGTGAGCATTAAAGTTAGTATTAGTTATTAGTGTTGTAAAAATGTAAATGAAAACATAAAAGCTTTAGTGGGAAATGGGAATGCACAGTTTTATAAGTGTGAACCCAGAAGACTCTACTAAGCGTGAGTCAAAGATACGTTAAGCATAAAAGACAGGAAACTTTATCAAGAGGTTTTATGAACAAAGCAAAAGACAAACACAGCCCGAAGGAAAACAAGATAGTGTATAACATGTGGCATACTGTGTTTCCTTATGATACCTATGCGGTCCTCTTAACCCATAGTAGTAGGCAAATAAATGTGTCATTCAGCTAACTGCTGCTGTCTGAAGTATACTCACTTTAGATATGGGGGAAGAGTGAAATATTAATGTTGAGAAGATAAGGCTTCTTATGCATTATTGCTGGAAGGTATAAGCTGGTAGACTTTTTGGAAGAGAACTATGGCAATGGTCATAATTTTTTCTAATATTCTTTAAACATTTTATATAGTATATTTTGACCATATTCATCCCTCCCCCAACTCCTCCCAGATCCTCTGTGTTCTTGTAATTTCTAGAATATCTGTTATTAGATCAGTTCTTTGACTGAGCCTTAGAATTTTCTGAATGTGTCACTTCTCTTTTTTCATTAATTAATTCTGTGTTGTTTGTTTCATACATGCGTATATCCTGCATCCTAATTATCTCCTCTCTTCCCTTCTGCCCCTCTCACTCCTTTTCTATCGATCTCTTTACCGTACTTAATTGCTTCTTGGTTCGTTTTATTAACCAAGAAGCTTACCCAGGGCCATCTGTGTGACGCTGGGTTTAGAACTATCCATTGGCCAGTGGGCTCACTAGGGCGTATACAACTGAAGACCATGTCTGCCCCTTTCCAGAATGTCAGTAGCCAGTAGTTCTGCAGTAACGGGTGAGGCCAAACAAGGGCTTCCTTCATTCATGGCTGACTGTTGGCAGGATTTGTCTTGGGCAAAACCTATGAGGATAACCTGTGATGATGCTGTGAATTCCTAGTGCGATGGCTGTGCTGTGCCTAGAAGGTGGCGTTTCATAGCCCTCTTCCTATCATTAGTTGATTTTTACATCCTTCAGCATCATCCTTGATGTTCCTGGAGCATGAAACAGAGTGATTTAAGTGTTGTATTTAGGGCCAAACCCCAAGACATTATTTTCAACATCTAGGGCAGCGATGAGCGTCTGCATTCACCACTGTTCCCTTTGAAGAGAGGCTTCTCTGATTAGGGCTGAGAGCAGCATCTGTCTGAGTTTAAACAGAAATTTAGGAGATAGAATGTCTATCTCCTTAGGCATGGAATTTTGACTAGGTTTGTAGGACTAGGCATGCATTTCTTCCTGTGGGGCAGGCTTCCAATCCAGTCAGGGTAACTTGGTTACCTCCATGACAGTTGTGGCTCTATCACACAGGATGATGTATCCTGTCTGACACTTGTAGGGTTCACAGTTGCGTTGGAAAGACTGGTGCCTTTTTCTTTCCCCAGGTGCCTGTGTAGAACTTTCTAGAACTTTGAAAGTTAAGTAGCTCAGTTCCAACCTGATTTCTCTATATCCAACACCAACTTCTTTCTTTCTCCATTTATTTATTTATTTTTTTGAGACAAGCATATAGCCCAGTCTGATCTTGAACTCAAAATCCTCCTGCCTCAGCTGCTGGAGCTCTGAGATTACAACTGTAATTACACTACCCTGTCAGGGTTAGGGCAAGCATTTAAAAAGCTCGATACTCTTTCTGTTTTTCTCAGTGCTCTCCAGATGCAGAATGATGTAGGGGATGGGCACTGATTCTGCACACACTAGCACTCTGAGCTGGAAGGCTCTGGTTTAAGAATGCCTTTTGTGGCAGGCCAGTGGTGTTGTAGTACAAGCCGTTGCCTTTATTTAGGAGGTTATATTTAAAAAGCTGCTCTTGCTTTGTGTACTCTTCATGGGCTAAGTGATGAATGAGCTGAAAACCAGCTGTTTATGAGATGCTGAGTTCAGTGAGAAAGATTATCTTGCGGAGCAGGGGCCCTTACTTCTTAAGTATTCTGGCTCTCCGGCCCCCTCCACTGAGACACCTGCTAGCTTTGCTCCTGTCCTATGTTCCCCCTTTCTTCTCAGGGAAGTGGGGTGTCTACCATGAATTACAATCTTGGTACAAATGACCTGATCTTTATAGTCAGTGCCTCCAAGTAATTTTTGTATTTCCCCGAAAATAAAAAGACATAATTCTTTTTCATCATTTCTTTACTGCTCTGAAGAGATCCCAGGAAGAGCTTGCTTGGTTAGCAGAGGAATTATGAGTGAGTTATTTTACTTCCAGGAGCTGCTCACAGAGCGTGTAAGGCCTGTGACTCTTTTCTAAGGGGGATGTCCACTGACTTTTAAGGAAATGTCGTATGGATACTTTATGACAGGATATGGTAAGAATTAGATGTAGAGACTCAATAGTGAAAGCATTTCAGATTTAAAAGGTGCTTTTAAAACTAGCTATCCAAATGCTTATCTAATAGAGGACAAGCCTCTGAGGGTTGGGAAGGGTCTAATATCACCTAGTATTTGTTGGAAACACAATCACTGGTCATGATGAAGCATAGAGGCTGGCTAAATAGTTCATGTAAGGGAAGGGCATCCTCGTAAGCAATGTTCTTGCTCGTGTATCCGATGGACACACAATAGAAGAGTTGTTCATGATACCTGACCCTGTGACTGGTTGCTGTATCTGCAGCCATCTTAAATACAGAAATGATGGGGGATGAGTTGGGGGTTGTGGCACTTAAAGAAGACTGTGAAACCAAGATCCCAGTGGATTAGTGAAGGTCAAAGGGTGTGTGACCTTGCAAAGGTGGAACATCTGCTGTGCCTTCAGAGTGCTGTACTTAATGGATAGCCCGGCTCTGCCTACTTTGCACCTCCTAGGTCTGAAGAGGGAGGCAGCTAGGTTCAGGATCACAGTTCTCAGAAATACCTAAGAATCAATCTCTGCTTCAAGAAGAGCCTTCTCCCCAAGCCAGTTCTTCTGAGAAAAATCAACAAATTTGGGATTTTGTTAGCACAGGTAGCTAATACTTTGGAGTGTGGTTGCTTTGGGGGCAAACAGTTACCATCCAGAGGAATTAAGACTGCTGCTGAGAGAAACTCTGCAATTTGAACATTCAGCTTCACTGGTTGGATTTATTATTTCCAATAAAGTCTTATTATTTTTCAGTGAGGAAGAATATTTAGTCTCTGACTATAATTATTGTTGAGTATTCTGGTATCCCCCATGGGACTTGCACATTGAGCCTCTTGGCTAAACTGACCACTGGCCTCTCCAGTGGTCACAGTTGTAGAAACTCTATTTCAACAACAAACAAAAAAAGTTTATGTTTCCTGAATTCTACCAAGCACTTGCCTTTTTACTCCATGAAAATAATGGTCTCTGCTTTGATCCAGCATGTTTATCTTTTTCATTTATTATATTTTTGTGTGTGCAGAAACCTACCAGGTTACTGACTGGAAGATAAAGTTATGATGTTGAGCAAACAGAAATGTTCTTGCAGCTGCACCACACGGGGGGGGGGGGGGGCTGGGGGGGGGGGCACCCAGGGGGCCTGCCCTTCCTCCGCATCTGACCTTTTCTTGGCAGTTACCTCTGATTTTTCATCTGTAAGCAGTTCCTTCTTTATTACTGTTTGAAGATACACAGAAGGTTGTTTTGTCAAGCTAAATTTGGAAGAGGCATTCATATTCTGGCTGATTTCATGATACAAAGCAAATCGGTGTAGAGCCATAATATTCATGGATATGTAGCTAATGCACAGGTAGTTATAGATTTGAGTTTACTACAGACTGATAGTCTGTAGAAAATCATGTCTCATCTCAATCTGATTTCAGACAATAACATTTGACATTTAGTCTATCACTGAGCAGCTGTCTTGAAGCTTACATCTCTTTGGGCATACCTTTTATTCATCCATCCATCCACTCATCTGTTCATCCACCCATCATCCATCCATCCATCCATCCATCCATCCATCCATCCATCCATGCACCCACCCACCAATCCATCCACCAGTCTATCCATCCATCTGAAAATACTTTATCAAAACCTACTACTATTCAGTCCTTTGGCTCAAGACTGGTGATGAATGCAACATGGAGCTTGGAATTGTTCATATAATGGGGGAGTTGGAATGTAATGTATGTGATTTGTTTCCTCCCCAGTTTTGTCCTAAAAGAAAATGTATTTAGAAATGATAAATGTTTCTGTGATATAGAGAAGACCTCAACTCTTTAATCTGACCATGCAGCATGTAAATTCTGATTATTAGAAGCTAATGAGAATACTCTTTAAAGATATATAATAGAATGTAAACATTATTTGAGATGCAGAAGTTTGCCAATCTTACAGAGTATCAGCTAGTATATGAAAGACGTTGTGCCTGGCATAACCTAGGCACAGGCTGAAGTGGGATAAATTAGTTAGAGTAACCTAATAAAGTTAGAACCAGTGAGATTGAGGACAGAAAGCATTAACAGGGAAGAGTTAAGAAAGGAGGTCCATTTGGGAACCTTGGCCAGTTTGGCAGTAATGAGAGCATCTTGATTTCATGTAAGTTCCTCAGCCTTGGATAAGCTAGTAAACTGACTGTTTCCAAGTTCCACAGTCCCATGTAATGGACAAGAATTTAGCTCAAACATTGGCAGGGCCAACCCTTCTGTCATTCCTATGACTAAAAAGAGGTGAGACTTAGGGGTGATGGATCGCAGTGGGTGTGATAAAACCTTTGCAGTTGCTACAAACAATACGTACAGAGTTTGCACAGGGGAAAATGTAGAAAGCCTTTATTTGATTCTTGTAACTTCTCCTTCCTCTTCAGCTGAATATATTAGCATTATAATCTAATGACTATGTTGTAATCAGTATCCATTTCTAAAGCCCCTTTGCCAATGTCTTTTTGATTATGATTAGTATGCATGCATACAAAATAGAGTTTCCATTGTTAGCTGTCACTGCTCTAGAGGCTATAAGACCTGGAGAATGGAGCTGATAAATAAGGGAGACTAAAGTCTCCTGCAATAGCCAACCTTATTCAGAGCATCAGACCATATACACTTTTAGGGTTAAGAAAGGTCATGTGAGTGCTGTTCATGAGAGAAGCTGTATGCAATCATGATGACAAGCCTCACATGGCAAAACTTGTTTTTCCATAGAGGCGTATAAAGCTAGTTTAAATATTTAATTGAATAACAACAGCAAGCAATAATGACTAATCTGAAGTAAACCCTCTCCTATCTGCCATACCTTGGAGGAGAATGAAAATACATTCCAAGAACAATTCCATGTTTTGAGGAGACTGAGGTCACAAGATTCTTGTCTCATTTCCTTGGAGCTTTCTCATCAGCCCACAGAATTCTCCTCACATGACTCCATTCCTGGACCTCGTTCCTGCAGTTAGCTGTTTTTGTAGTGAAACTAAACGCTGCTCTGGGGAGGATACTGGTCTATCAGCATTAAGCTGCTGGTTCAATGAGAGGATGTTATGAGAGTTTTAGCTTTGTAGCATCTTAGTCTGACAAAACATGCAAGTTTTTATGCTTTAAGAATTGTAGTTTAGGTCCTGGGTGTGTGGCACAGAGGCAGAAAGCCTGCCTGATGTCACCCAGATTCCATTCTCAGAACTGTGAAAAAGGAAAACAAGAAAAAGATTTTTCTAGGATAATTGCACTTTTGGCAATTCTTGGATACACTTAAATATTTTTTCTCTTCACAAGACTCTACACAACAAATGTTCACTGCAGACTCTTACAACAACATATACAATATTCTCAGACAGAAATACTTTTGCGGGGAGGGGGCATGATTTTCCAGGATGTAGCTGGCCCTGGTGATGTGTGTTATAAGAGAGAAAGTGCTATTCTGATTCTAGTTCACTGTATTTGCTATTTGATTCCCACATAGTTGTTTAACTTAAACTTCTTTGTTGATACACATAAAAATACATTTGCCTCTAACAATGTGAAACAGTATGAAGCTGTAAAAACTAATAATATAGGGACTGTAGTGATGGCTCAGTGGGCAAATACTTGCCATGAAACAAGATGACCTGATATATTCTCAACACACAAGCCTCAGTCCAGGGTGCAGAGACAAGTGGATTCCCAGATTTTACCAATTCAGTGAAAAGACTTGCCTGTTAAAAAACAAAAGGTGGCTAATGATTGAAGAAGCCATCTGTAATCTTTGGCCCCCACAGGCACATGCATCTCTCTCACTCTCTGTCTCTGTCTCTGTCTCTGTCTCTCTCTGTCTCTCTCTCTGTCTCTGTGTCTCTCTCTGTCTCTCTCATACACACACACACACACACACACACGTAAACAGGAACATGTATTACCCTCCCCCCAACACTAAAAAGAAAATTATAAGAGTTGATGTTTTTCTGATACTTTCTAAAAGCATTCCATGAGCATAGTTAGATGTGTTCAGTATGAATGCTGTAGGTTAGGGCTATGGGTTTCTCTGTTACTTAGAAGTCTCAAAGGACTAAAAAAATTAGAAATCCAAGTTTCAAGTTAAATATAAACATGAGCTATAAACGGAAGATACTTAAGACCTGACAGGTATCAGGAGGCCTTTTCAAATTCACTAATGTCTGTATTTGGAGACCCCACAGTAAGTAAGTTCTCTGAACCCTGTCTAATAGGTCAAAGACCTCTATATGAAATGAGGTGTCTAGTGGAAGTGCTTCATAGCCTCTGGAATTGGTGTATTTCCCAGGAATACTTCTTGAGAACTCTACATTGGTGAGTTCAGTGAGGAGACCCATGGGACTAAGTGTCCCCCAGGTGTTCTCTGAATTGTAAAGGTATAAGGCAGTATGAGAGTCTCTGGATGCCCTGTAAAACATCACCTTTGTGGCAAGAGGAAATATGCTGGGGACAGCGCAGTGTAAGACAGGAAAGGGACTGGAGAAGATTAGAGAATGTGTCTGGGCAGTTAGTTTATAGGCAGGGGGGGAGGGTAAGGCTAATTAGTTAATTTCCTAAGAGTGGCTCAAATTTCACACAAGCTTAAAAGAGAAAAAAAAAGAGGAGAAAGGAGCTATTTGGGGTGGAGAAGTAGAGAAGAGGGCAGGCTTTGTTTAGGAAAAGAAATCTCTCATTATAGAAACCAGGAACAGGGAAGATATGTTTCCTGTTATTGGTACTAATTCCTCAGAGTTTTCCACTCACCCTCTCAGGCTTATGCTCTTCGTTCACCCTCCATAGCACTAAATACTAGAGAGAAGACCACTGCATCTGGGAGTCAGCAAAGGCTGCCCGTTCCCTTTACTGCAGACTGGCTCATCTTAACCATCCGTGAGCCCTCTCACATCCCTTTAAAAAGATTTGGGGGTGAGGTAGGCAGAGATTTTTTTGAATCTTGCTAGGATTTAGCTTTCCTGTTTCTTCTTGCTAATCTATCAGGTTGGTTTTACCCAGTCTATGCTCTTGGTGTGGGCCAGTCACCGAACCAGAACCGTGGGTACTATCGAAGGGTACTTTGTGGCTGTCACACTTTACAGCAACTTGGTCCAGGGCTTCACTCACCAATCCTCCTCTTAATTTGGTTTGTACAGCAGTAGAAATATTTTGTAGTGATTTTCAAAATGAATACCAGGTATCCACCTTGTTCCAGAGAACAGATACTTCAGATTTTTAATTAGTGAGGGTTCGTTCCCAACTGATTCACCAGCTCTGATGTGCTGTTGAGTTGTTTCTACTGAATTAGAGTCTCCAGCCTATGGCCGCAAGGTGAGTCACAGTAGAAGGAGGATCATGACGCTGTTCATGCTGCTTGTCACCTTTCCCAGCCCAACACCATCAAGCTCTTTCCTTAGCAGTGTTTGTGGGTTGGAGGCATCTTCCACGCAGGCAGCCCATGTGGGCAACACAAGCAGCCAACCCAAGCAGGCAACACATGCATTCGTTACTTTTGCATCACTGTGACCACAAAACCTAACAGAAGTATGCTGAAAAAGGACAGCTTTATTTTGGCACGGGGGTTTCAGAAGGTCTCAGTCCATCCTAGTAGGGAGGATGTAGCAACAGGGGGGCCTGACAGAGGCTGTTTACAATCCTGGGGGACCAAGAAGCAGGAGTTAAAGGCCAGGCTTAACTTTTAAAGGTCTATTCCAGTCTCCCACTTTTGTCAGCCAGCCTTCATCTCCTGAAGCTTCTGCTGCCTCCCCAGACAGACTTAGCTGGGAAGAAGCACTGAGACCAAGAGCCTGTGGAGTATGTTCCAGATTCAAACTGTAGCAGTAAGAGGAGGAGTGTTTCTGATGCTTGCATCCATAGGGAAGGAAGACACTGGAGTAGTTGATGCATTCCGTGAACACGTGTGTGTGTGTGTGTGTGTGTGTGTGTGTGTGTGTGTGTGTGTGTGTTCAATGCATCACTCATGAGAAATATGAAACACAAGAAGACAATATTTGTTTTCAGTGACTCTTGAGTACCAAGAAAGAAACATATTTGACACCTGGACTCTTCTTAAATGACGTTGTAGAGCAAACCAGGATAGTCTGGCTTAGGAAGTAATGGCTGTGTGTTCACTGCTGTGCTTGAGGTTGACAAGGGTGGCAAAGAAGTACTCATTCTCTACAGGGTGGCAGACATATTCAAAATGGCTGCTTGTCTGAAAAAGACTTTTAGGGTGTGAGTGTAAAAGATCATGGACTGATGGAATTCTGCTAGGCTCAGAGAAAACTAGAAAAGGATGGTGTCTTAGTTTGGGTTTCATTGCTGTGAGGAGACACTATAACCAACACAACTCTTATAAAAGCAAACATTTAATTGGGGCTGGCTTACAGTTTTAGAGGTTCAGTTAATTATCATCATGGTGGGAAGCATGGCAGCATCCATTTAGGCTTGGCATTGGAAGAGCCAAGAGTTCTACATCTTGATTTGAAGGCAGCCAGGAGGAGAATCTCTTTTGCCCTGGGTGGAGCTTAAGCATTGGAACCTCAAAGCTCACCCCCACAGTGACACACTTCCTCTAACAAGGTCATGCAATAATGCCACACCTTCTAATAATGCCACTTCCCATGGGCCAAGCATATTCAGGCCACCATAAATGGATTTTAGAACTAGGTCTTGATAGTGGAGTAGGATCTTACTTGATAAATGAGGCTAGGAAGGCTCTTTCTGGGCTAAGGAGTAGCATTATTTAGAAACAGAAATTCTAAGAATTCTGCATTCTATTCTAACAGAATAGCAGAAATTCTAAGCCCCATACTTGATGAGAAGTATGTTGTTACAAAAGTATTTTGTTGTTACAAATTAAACTCTATTTTCTGGAGGGTACTTGGAGGTACAGGTACCTTTAAGCAGGTAGAGTGTCAGGGTGAGATTAGGATGGTGGAGTGGGAATGAAGCAAAGATCAGGGAAGATGAGGGGTGTGTGAGTGATGTGGTAGAAGATATATAAGCTAGACAGATTAGAACAAGCCACTGGAATGCTGAGAGATGCAACACAAACAATGGAACAATGAATAGTGGAATAATGGAATCCTTACAGATGTAGCATCTCTAATCCAAAGTAGTGGCCACCAGAAGTGCTTCTGATACGAGCTTTTGGAATATGTGCATCCAACAGCAAGATATGATGGCTCTGGACACATGTCTAAATAGGAGATTCATACACATCCCACACATACTTTACACACATAGCTTAAAGGTGAACTTTTACTGTACTCATAATTACACAAAACAGGTTTGTGGTGTGGCATCTTCTACTGGCAATGTCATATTAGTTTGAAAAGGTTTTGGATTTTGGAGTTCAGATTTTTGGGATGAGAGATGATAGTTGTGTAACAGGAAAAATTTTGAGTAGGAAGACGGTGGAGCTGCTGAATGAGTCAGCAGGTTTTAACAATAGAGCCTTTGTTATTGTGTAAAGGTCTACAGTGCTTTTAGACCTTCCAACTTTCAAATTACACAAGAATAATAGTTTGAGGTCCTAGCCCCTTGGGTATTGATAAAGATGCCCTTGGCCACCTATACAGTAAAGAAATAAATGTGGGAAGTCTATATAATTTGAGTCTTAAGTAGGATAGTAACGACTTTTTGTGTCATGTTGTGGATTAATTCAACAAAATCATTAACTTTAGTCCTTATTTATTGTTAATTGCATTTGATTTGTATTGCCAAGGGGGTTCGGGGGGATTCAGCTTTAGAATTTTCCTTCCCCTTTTTTTTTAGTTCAAGAAGCATCTTAATTTATTAATCTCTACAGGAAAATGTGTATTTCTCTTTTGGTCTCCAAGGCAAAATCTACTGCACTCTCTCTTATCTGGTGATGTGTTTTGAAGGACTTTATCTTGATACCTTTGTTTTCTAAAATTACTAGCACTTGCTGTTGTTGGAAGCTGCTTCCAGAGTCTCTGTTTACCTACTTCCATTCTGCGGCATTTTCCTACATGGATATCTATATTTTGTCATGTGCCCAGGGAGGTCTCATAACTTTTAGGATTATATATATATTTTTTAAAAAGGGGAAGAAAACAAAGACTTTGGACTGAAAGCAACAAACAAGGAAGCAACTGGCTTTCCTACATTTGCCTATATCAACATTTTAATGATTAAAACTTGTCTTGCTGGTGGCCCTGGTCCAGGTTAAAAAACATTCAGGGAATTAGAGTATTGATTCTTGATTCCAGCTCCTTACAGGGCGGGATTTGACTTCAGAAGCTTGCAGGTTTTGCCTCTGAGCAAGGAAGTGAGTGTTGTGTCCCATGGGATGAAGACTGGCAAATGATGCCACTCTTCTCTCCAAACCTGTCCTGGAGAAGCTAGAAAAAGATAGGATAAAGGCTAATAGAATATTCGAAGTCATTTTGGCGTGATGCCCAGTAAGTATGTATGTGATATTTTTCATGAGTTGGGTTTTGAGTGTGAGGCCCTGGGGGGAACAATGTTATTAATGATGTAGCTTCATGGAGACCAAGAGAATCAGAAGGAAGTTTTTAAGGTCAAATAGTCATGCTGGTATTGTGATTGGTGTCAACTTTAAAATAAACTCAGATAGATCCTAAGAATTTTTCATACGTAGAGGTTTGTCTTGACATCTTACAGAACAGCAATTCTTGGCAGATAGTGAGTTTTAAGTAAACAAAACAAGCAGGTAGAAGAGTGAAGAATAGATGAGAGAGTTCTGGGCATAGTGCCAGGTACTGAGGCCACAAAGGTGACAGGGAGGTCATTTCCCCACTTTGGAGTCTTCTTGTTTGCTATCTAGAGTGTTTTCCACTCAGAGCTACAGGATTTGCTACTTCAGTGTCTTTGGGCCTCTGTTCACATAACCAGGGAGGCAAATCCCAGCTTTCCTTCTTCTTTAGATGTTTTTTCAGTATATCCTTCTGGAGAAATTTATTACTATAAACAGAACTATATATGAAATATGTGCAGCTATATAGTTATATATTGCTGCATACACACACACACACACACACACACACACACACACACACATACAGGAATACAGCTATTCCATAATAGTCTACTCCAGCTGGGTTTTAGCATACATAGAAATTAGGTACCTGAAAATGAATTTAGAATGGCTGGTTAGGGACAGAGAATGGAAATGTAACTGTTTAGGATTTCACTGAAAAATGACTGTGGTCAGGTGTTTGGTATGTAAGTGGAGTCTAAGAGCTGTGGGGTGTTGCTGTGCAATATTTCAACTGTGAGATCTTTATTCACACACTAAACATTTATTGGGTGCCTATTATGTTTGTTCCAGACAGTTTTCAGTACTGGTAAATTTCATAGACAAATCTATAGAATCACTACCCAGAAGACTTTGCCTCTAGTCCAGTGATTTCCTTCGTCAAGAGAGGTGACATACTTTAAAGGATCATTGTTAAAAGGCAGTTGTGATTGCTTACGTGGCCTTCAGTGGGATGGTGGCCTTGGCAAAGAGGAAAGGGGGAGCAAGCAGTAAAGATGGGGACAGAGGGACCTTCAAAGTCTGTGACAGGGTTAGAATTTGTTTGGTGATCAGAGGGAAGTGGAGCTTGTGACTTGGGAACCAGAAGAATGGTGGGGTTTTTGGACACAGCATCCATGTAAAATCAGGATATAGAGTTTGACATGTTTTGAATATGACAGTTGCTATTGGTTTTTGTAAAATGCCCAGGAAGGGACTGGGATTATAGATCTGTACCTCAGAACACAACAGACTAGATTTATGCCAGTGGTTAATATTCACTCATTTACCTCATTCAATCAAGCTCTATGAAAGTGATAACTCCAGGAACACACAGTGTCCTTTCTTTACCCAATGTCATTGGTAACAGTTACAGTATTAAGTGGTATCCTGTTACCATTGCTTATTGGTATCACAGGCATATGGAATGTTGCTTAGCAAGCCTAACCATGTAAGACTTTGCCAGAAGGATTCTTTTTTTTATTGGATATTTAATTTACATTTCAGATGCCATCCCCTTTCCCCATTTCCCCTCCCTAGAAAACCCCTATCTTGTGCCCCCTTTCCCTTTTTGCTTTTATGCAATTTTTTTAAATGTTAATCAAAGGCTTTAGAAGTATGGTAATGCTCAATCAGAAGTGTAACCCAATACCCAACCTAGATATATAAACTATCTTTGACTGGTGGAGACATATGAACATCTGCCTCCATGCCCCCTCTCTCTTTCTTTCTCTCATCACCTAGCTTCTCCTCTACTTCATCTTCTCCTCTCCTTACTCCATCTTTTCCTGTCGGTGCTCCACCCTTCTGCAATGATCACTAATTAAGAAAATGCCTTATAGTTTGGTCTTTTGGAGGGATCTTCTCAGTTGATGTTTCCTCCTCACTGATGACTCTAGCTTGTATTAGGTTTACATAAATCAATCAGTATATATGCCAGTTCCCTGTTTCCATTTTAGAAATAGCTCTTCTCCTTCCCAAGGTCACTAGTGGCTGTTCCATTTACAGTCCTATGAGTAGAGTAGTCTATGTATAGATACTGATTTCTCTGCACCCTAACATGCCATTAGTTTGTTGACTATAGCCATTCTAGAATGTATGAAGTAATACAGGATAATGGCTTTAGTAACATTATCTGATGGTTACATTATATTGAACACCTTTCCATGTGTTTACTGACTATATACTTTTCAGTTCAAAGACTCTTCACACTTTAGAATGTTGAACTGGGCTGGGATAAATCTTGCTCTAAAACATTTGCAGAATGTGTGAGGCCCTGAGTTTAACCCCAATACTGAGAGAGAACAGGAGAGAGAAAGAGACAGAGGAGAAAGAAAAAAGAGAAAAACAGGCCGTTTTACTTGTGTTGGAAAACTTTATCAGACAAATGATTTTTACAAATGTTTTCTCTTATTTCCTAGCACAAATTTTTTACTTTCTTGGTAGTGTTATTTGCAGTGCTTCATACAGGCCAAATTACCTATTTTTTTGTGTACAGTTTTTATTCTTCATTTTTTCATTCATGCTTTCTGAGGCTGTGTAGTTGCAGGCAGGTTTTAAACTTCTAACCCTCCCACTGCCTGACTTTCCTGAGTGTAACAGGTGTGCACCCCTGTGCTCAATTTGCTTTACTTTTTAGGGTAAGTTTAATAGATAGTTGACAAAAACACAACATTTCCAACAGTTTGTATGTAACTCATTCCAGTTTCACAGATGTGACTTCTTTGTTTCAGGGCCATTGTCTAGTCATGTACTCAATGGATAGTTTTTCTAGTAGACATTTGTTTCATTTAATTTTTGTTTTTCTAATGGCATTTTCCTTAAGCATGCTGTGTTTTGTAAAATGTGGTATAATGCAGGTGTTCCCCTGCACAATCAAGCCATGTGACAGACTTAGAATAAAGAAGATTTAGTGGCTGGGGAAGGGAAGGGGACCTGGAAAAGGGTAGAGGCAGGAGGGGTGGCAGAGAAGGACAAAAAGAGAAGAGACAGAGGAAGAGAGGAAGAGGCTGACCAGAAACATTTGGGGACAGAGAGAGGAGAAAGAGAGAGAGAGAGAGAGAGAGAGAGAGAGAGAGAGAGAGAGAGAGACATTGAGAGAGAGACACAGAGACACACACACACACAGAGGTAAGAGAGAACAGGAGTTTTGCAGGTTACACAAGCTGTTGCTAGGTAGCCGTTGTGTGGATCGTAGTCTAATTGTCTGTAACTCAACAACGCCCACTGCTATAAGCAAAATGTCTGTTTCTCCACACCTGACCATAGTTTGAAGTGATAACTGCGCAATGGTTACCATTTACCTTGTCAAATAATGTTTTAATTAAGCTTTCATTACTGCTGAAGATTTAAAAGGCCTATCGATTAAAAGAAATCTGTTACAGCTTCATACAAGAGTGAAGAAAAGATAAAATAACTGTGTATCTTACCCTCTTTTTTTTTTAATCACCTTACCTTTTTTAGAGATAGCTTCTTATTATGTGGCCTAGGCTTACCTCAAGTCTGTACTCTCCTGCCCCGACTTCCTGAGTGTTGTGGTTATAGGCATGTGTCACTATATGCAGCTTTCTGATAGGATTGGAAACAGGAGTATCTGTTGTGTTTCATTACTGTGGAGCAAGCAAGGTCCTTTATAACCTTGCGGGCTTTTTATGTCCACAACAGTTCCTGAAAAATGACACAAAGGCTTAGATTTATTTACAGTGCTTATGTCCTTAAGCTGGGCTTGCTTCCCAGTCAGTTCACAACTCAGTTATCTCATTTATGCTATTCTGTGCTTGCCACTTGGCTGGTTTCATATGTCTTCTGAGTCAACATGGCAAATCTTCCCTGTGCCCAAATTTTTCCCAGAGTTCCTCTCTGTCTGCCAGCTGTCCTGCCTGTTCTTCTCCTGCTTTGCTGTTGACCATTCAGCTCTTTATTGACAGGCAATGCTTTTACACAGTGCACAAGAGATTCTCCCTACAGTCTTTCCTTTCCTAAGGGCTCCATCTCAAGGCATAGATACACATATCAAATGCAGTTTGGGTTTTGTATTGATTTCATTTGTCTAAAACAAAAGGGAAATCTGCAAGAAAAAGAGTAGAGGCATGTATGGTCTAACACCGAGGATGTGTGAGAAGCACATAAGTGGGTCACTGTGTTACTGTGGGAACACTGGAATGTAGTCACACTAACTCTGACAGTCTACATCAGTCATAGACACATAGTCAGGAGACTTGGTGAACATCAGGGAACTTCAGCTGGCCTAACAGAGCAGAATGCTTCATGGTAAGCTTAGAAAACCTTAAGTTGAAGGGTTGCTGTGTAACATAACAATGAGGGACTGCAGACCTGGCTCAGTAGAAGAACATTTATTTACTTGCCTTGTACAAGGCCCTGAATTCAAACCTTAGCATCATATAAACCAAGCAAGCAAGCAAGCAAGCAAGCAAGCAAGCAAGCAAAAAGCCCAACAACAACAAAATAAAAACTCAAAACTAACAAAACGGTTTAGTATAGCACAAGTAATGGCTTATTATCCTAATCAAGTATCACATATTATATAAATGTATACAACACTTTTATATGCTTGACATTGCAGTTGATCTTTTAAAAGATAGTATCAGTATAAATATAGGAGTGATGGGTTCTATGACAGCTATGGAATCACTAGGAGGTAGGGCATTTTCAACTTCTTTGTCACCTTATAGACAGTCACACATTCTCTCCATTTCATTTGTCATTAAAGTTAATGTAGATTTTAGGAGAATGGGTGCATAGCTAAGATAAATAAAGTACAGTTTATGTGCCACACAAGCAACCATATGACACGGAGATCCTACCTAAACATGTACAAGCCCTAGGACACTCTACACATTTTGTTATTGTTGCTAGTCATCATAATTGCTCTTTGTTTTCTTGAGACTGTGTCTGGATATATAGCCCAGGCTGGCCTTTCTTTGAGTGCTGGGACTCCAGGATTGCTGGCATGCAGGCATGTACTACCACACTCAGCAAATTAATTAACTAATTAATTAATTAACTTTCTAGTCTCATTTTCTGGGCATGTGAGTGTGTGCTTTTTGTATGGTATGTAAGCACTCTGTGGCTCAGCTACATCTCCTCCCTAATGATGAACCTTGGGTTGTGTATAAAGTATAGCATCTAGAAATATTTCCACATATCATCGGAATCTGCACAGAATTGAAGTTTAGTGCTAGAAAATGTAGGAAAAACTTCTTATCTGATTTCTGGTTCATACCCATTGATTTCTTTCCTGTGTTCAGTTGTCCATGTTATTTTTTTAAAAACTCTAAATGTTTCTGTTCAAATTCCACTTCAGTGAAGCAACCTGATATTATAGTTTCTCATAACATTGAAAAAGAGCTGGTCTCTGTGTTTTGGATCAGTAATTTCTTAAGCTCCATTTTCATGGAATAGTTTATAGCACTGCATGGGAGCAGGGGAGTTTTAGTGGATGTTAGGGAGTCCAGTCCCCTTCACTTTGTAGAAGAAGCACCTGGAATGTGTTTCACCATGTGTTTGCTGAAGAATAGTTCTTTGTGCTCTCTTGAGCAACGAGTGAGTTGGAGTAGCATGTTTTGATTTTAAAGTGAGTTACAAAACTTACATAAATAAGGAAGTACTTTGTTAGAAAAGCATGCGTGTGTGCTTATACAGAGCTTTTTGTCTTTTGATGAGGACCTTCCTCTTCATTATCATATGGTCATAGAGAAGGAGAACAAACTCAGGGAATGATTTTGGTAAAATTCTATTACACATGCTGCTGTGTGTACTCATGTCTGTTTAACCTGCCAAAGATCATCCTTCTTACAGTATTCTGAAGACAGGGGTTATAGAGTTGGGCAGTTTTATATCCATGTATTATTTTTTGAGCATGAGGTTAATGCAAAATGCATTCCACTATGATCCCCAGAGGGTGGTGAGAGTTGTGTTAATATTTCTGAAGACTGTGTATGAGCCAGACACATGGCATATCCTATTTGGTCCATTATATGTATATTCTTTTTATGTCTATTTTCAACTGAATAGTCAGGTCAAGAAGCATTAAATAAGTTGCCCAAGCTACTAAGATAATGGCTCAGATGAGGACTGTATATCATTCTCTCTTTTCTACAGGGTATGACTTTCCCATTTCTAATAAAATGGTTCTGATTTTTGTTTTGGATAATCCTAATTGAAAAAGCTCCAGGAATACTATGTTAACTGATGAGTCTCTTATAGATAAAGTGAGAATTAAAGTGAAGTACTGTTCTTTTTCAACATTACCAGGTAAATTAATTTCAGTGTAAATGGTATAATTGGGTGTAAAATATTGTTCTAAATAATGAGGTTATTAGGCAAAGTATGAAGCTTATAAACTTGGAGTTGGCTCAGAAACTGACAGTGGTACTTCACAGAGAAATGAAAGCATGTTAGGTTTTGAAATCCAGTTAAAGTTGCTTCATATGCATTCCTGGTACTAAAATGAGCTCACTTCGGTAACTATCAGCATACTTGAAACAGTTACTATAAATCAAGTCATGTTCGTCACACTTGATGCCTGTGGAAAGATGTTCTGTTTGTCAATTGCTCTGTGGGCAGCAATGGCTTCTGAGGAAACAATGGAAGATAAAGGAGGTGGGTGGGAGATGCCAGCTTTAGAGGCATCGATTCCACTTAGATTTGAATAGTATGACTTAGATACCTCAAGTAAAGAATGGATGAGACTTGGCTGAGTGTGAATTTGGAGGTAGAATGTGAGATGGAACTTTGGGTTGTGCATAAGAAGGACATGTTAGAGCAGATTTCTGGTGTGGTTCCGCCATTAGAGTCAAGAAACAAGAAACAACAGCAGTGTGGAGCAGTTAGGACTGAGATACAGCAATGTTAAAATACCCTGCAGTAGGGCTTTTACTAGACAGCTTAACACAGAGATCTAGTCTCAAGAGTCTGGGTTGAAGATGTTGATTTTGGAATCACAGACATCTAGGTGATAGTTAAGTTGGCAGAGTAGATAAGATCACCCACCAACAATGTATGAAGGGAAGGAATGGAAGGAGGCTGAAAGATGGGACCTGAACAGAACCAGGGGTGCCAAGTCAGAAGAAAGGAATTAGAGGAGGTGGAGGTGGAGGGATGTAGAAGTAGGTATATATCATGTAGCCTGCAGGCAGGGAGGATGTGAGAGTGGGGATGGGGACAGCAGATTCTGCGAAGTGAGCAAGTATACTAAGGACACACTGTGACACAGCAGTACAGTCCCTGTGTGAGCAGTTAGCTAGAGTGGTAGGAATGAGAATTAGATTGTGGGGTATCCCGGAAGAAGTGGTCAGGGAGGGGTGAGGATGTGAACAGAGATACATGTAAGAAAAAGAAAGCCTGCTGGGAGGAGAAATGGGAGGATGTATGAGGTCCAGAGAGTTTGTGCTTTTAGTTTAAGGTGAGTGGAAGATAGTCACATGCTCAAATGATGCTGAGAGGGTAGTTCCTTATAAGGAAGAGGACAAAGGTTGAGATGGACTAAAGATCTTTTTGTGGGTAGTGATAGAATGTCCCAGTGTGTTGATGGGTGTGTGGGAGAAAGGTTGGGCAAGTGTTTCTGTCAGAAAAAGAGCAGGTTTTATTATTTTTTGTTGTTGTTGTTGTTGTGGAAATGAGTGGCCTTGTGAGAATATTGACAAGTGCCTGATATTAACGGATGGCTTTTGCAGTTGGGTTGAAGGCTGGCTCCAGAAGACCAGTGTTTTGTAAAGTTTGGCCCCGATGCTCTTTTCTTCCTTTACACAGTTCTCAGTCCTGGCTTGGGAGACACTTGAAGTTATGAGAGATCCTGGTGACCTGGCTTTGTATGGTGGAAAGAAACATTAGTTACACTTGGATGTTAAGGAAATAAATGAGTTGAAATGGTTCCCCTTTCCTCACTGGCATGTCGGTTGGGTTGTTCTTGTTCTGATCGTATTTAGGCAGCCAATTTGGTGAGACTTCACGGATGTAGCTGTTCTGATATTTCTAGGACATAAAACTTCACAGCAGATTTTGTGGTCTCCTGGCTCTTAACACTTTTTCCGCCCAATCTCCCTAGATGCTTGCTGAGCCTTGGACATAGGAGTTGCATTGTAGATGTATTAATTGGGGCTCTGCACCCCACAATTACTTGTTTTCTAAAAGTCCTACTTAGATGTGACACTTACAAATGACAACAGCAGCCAACATAACACTATAACCCCAAGTAAGGGTGCAACAAAGACATTCATATCTTGGTGGTAATTGGACTTAAGGCCTGCTCAACAGGAAGGAAATCATGCCTAATACAGAAGCCTAGCTAATTACCGGGGGTGGTGGGGTGGTGGTCTGGTGATATCATGGCTCTCAGAGGAGAACTTACTACTGCCACTTTACTAAATCACCACAACCCTTTACTGCATTTTAAATACTCTTTTTTATTCTCACAAATAAGTGTAGCACTCACCTGTCATTGAAGAAACCTTTCTTTGCATCATTCAGAGACTATTATGGAAAGCCAACTCTATTGACTCTCAAGGGTGGAGACAACAGCATGTGTCTATCTAGCAGTGGTTCTCAACCTTCCTGATGCTGCTATCTTTTAATACAGTTCTTCATGTTGTGGTGACCTCCAACCATACAATTATTTTGTTGCTACATCATAACTGTAATTTTGCTAGTGTTATAAATCGTAATGTCAACATCTGATATGCTTGATGACACACAAGTTGAGGAGCATTGATATAGAGGTAGATTGTCATAACAGAGGTTCATCCTTGCCTTGAACCTAGGAAATGCCAAGAGCACAGCATTGGTTGCTGTTCACTGCTTGTGAGTACTTTCTGATGTCCACAGAGCCGAAGTCAGGAGGGTGAGTAGGCATATGTAAAAAGCACAGGGGTGGCCTTGCCACCTAAGCAGTCATTCTTGTGGAAACTAAGACACCTTAAGAAAACAAAAACACTGGGATGGAGAGATTGCTCAGTGGTTAAGACCACTGACTGCTCTTCCAGAGGTCCTGAGTTCAATTCCCAACAACCACATGGTGGCTCACAACCATCTGTAATGGGATCCAATGCCCTCTTCTGGTGTGTCTGAAGTCAGTGACAGTGTACTCATCATATCTGTATCCGTATCCATATCCGTATCTATATCTATATCTTCATCTATGTCATCTATATTATCTATATCATCTATATCTATATATAAAATAAATAAGTAAAATCTTAAGAAAAGAAAAGAAAACAAGAACATATAACAGCAGGCGTTAGCTCAGTCTGCAAGAAAACCAGGCAGGCCTCTCCAAGACCCAATTCTCTTTTTGAGGCCTCATCATCCCATAGCTGCCACAGTGGGTTTTAAACTACTGCATGTACCTCAGAGGAGACAAAGCACAGCAATGGTCATGATAGAATCTACCACTCTAAAGATGCAAATAAGGAATGAGCGATGTAATACAGACAGCAGAGACTGTAACAGCCTGGTCTTTTCTTCTGAACTCATCCTGTCCCTGTTCTTGCATCATGCTGTAGATAATCATATTTTTATTTATATACACCTTGGGTCATTTTAATAAAGAGACTTGATGTCTTTGTGTCTCTGAAACGTGTGAACACTTCAGCAAATGCTCGGAGGAAGGCAGCCATTGAGCCTTTAGAGCTTCTTAGTCAAGTGTAGCTTATGTCCCCTGTGAGAAGGTGTTCCCTGTAAAAATGAACAGACCTAATCTATGTGACATTCAACACCACCCAGATGCTTTGATGGTCTCTTTACTTTGTCTTCTTTACTATACAACATAGTAAGTACAGTATAGATTAAGTTACAGCAGATTAATTGCATCTACAACCCACAAACCAGGTCTTTGTGAAGCAACAGGCCATTTCCTGGGAAAAAGGAGAGCACCACACAATTAAATTTCTTTGTATACTTATGCATGTTTTTTTTCCTTCTGACACAGGGTCTTATTATGTAGCCCTGGCTGTTCTGAAACTTGCTATGTTATACAGACTAGCCTTGAACTCACGGAGACCTGCCTGCCTCTCTTGCCTGTGTGCTGGGATTAAAAGCATGTGCCACCACACTTGGCTTATGAACCAATTTAACTATCAGCTCTTCATCTTCTTTTGTATAAGTTTTAGTTTTTTTTTTAATTTTATGGGAAATATAAAATATTTTTTAAATGTCATAGTTTTCCATTGTTTTGACTCATGTGATAGTTTCCGACTTTCTCAACGTTTCTTGGTGAATTTCCTACAGGAACCCTCACTTTGGGAGAGAGCCCACTGGTTTGACAATGTCCTGTTCCCAACATGCATGTTCCTAACATGTTCCTAATATGTAAGGAGACAAAAGGAAGTCAGTGTCCAGAGAGGAAAGCATGCTGCTCCACAGGAAAGTCTTTTTATGTATCACATAGACAATTGAATGCCTTTGACCTGGTAGATTCTTAGACCAAAGAATTCTACACATCTTGTTTTGTTATTCTCCAGCATTGCCTCCTGTTTCTCCATCACCTGTATGACATGGTTCCTCATTACATTTAGGCAACCATGACAAGAGGGTGCCATGTTGAGAGAGAACTTCCAATAACTCATTCTCTGTTCCATACATCACAGTGACATCTGTCTACACCTTGAGATGTCCTCTTGGATAACAGTCACATCATGTATTGATAGTGAATCTTAATGTACAGCACTAAATCCGGAGGTGAACGCTACTTAACTCTTGCCCATTATCCAATACTCCAATCTGTCACCCGTCAGTTTTGTTTTGTATTCCAATACTTAACACCTCTTTGTCTTTCAACCTCTGATTTCATAAGGACAATTTTTCCTTCTTAAACATTGTAACTCTGCATTCTTAACATGTATAAAGCCTTGGGTTTTGTCTGTAGCACCATGAAAAATAAAAACTGTGACTCCTCTACATGCTTTCAAAAGGCATGTTTGGGGGCTTAGTAAAGAACAGGTTAAGTGAATTACTCAACTTCTGAGACTGACAGACTACCTCACTCTCCATTGCTGGCTTCTTTTGGCATCAAGGAAGGCAGCTGAACAAACCCAGGACACTCAGCAGGACCTGATGTTGGAGTCCTCTGGATGCCCGCTGTGGAAGCCTAGCTCAGATGAAAGCACTTCATGAGCCCAGATGGGGAGGAAGAGCTTTTCTAGATTCAGTTACCTCTGAGTTCAGAGGTCACTGCGAATGCTTATGATGATCAAAACCCACAGCAGCTTGTATGATACCCTGAGGCTCTGCTCTAGACTACTAGAAGAAGAGATGAGAAGATCGAGAGTTCACGGAGAACTTTGCTTAAATTCAGGAGTGCCGATTTTTGTTCCAGTCGATTAGCAACTACATCAGCTGCCTTTTAGCTCCTGTCTTCTCACAGACCTGCCCACTTCCTGAAATGGGTGGCCTTGTCTCATGTTGGTGGATGCCTTTGTCTCTGAATAGCTTCTTCATAACTTTTTTTTTTAAAGCGTGAACAGGCCCCATCTCTGCGTTCTTTGCAGCTCTTGAAGCCTAGTTGCTAGTATAGCCCTGACATGGTCATGGCTACGTTCTTCTGGAAAACTATTCTCATTTGTGCTGACAGAAGTCTGGAGTCTTTTTAGCTCCTTCAGAAACTTATTTGTAGGCCTGTTTTGTCATCTCAGTCTTTCCCAAGCTCAGTCCTTATTTCTGGCCCGTAGGTAGACTAATGCTGAAAGCTGAGAATGAGTTTTATTGTTGCTGTGACCAAATACCAAGAAGCAAGAAGCAGCCTTGGGGGCAAAATTTATCTTGCTTTGTGGCTTCAGAGGCCTCAGTCCATGGCCACTTGATTGTGTACACTTGGGCAGGGCATCCTGGCAGCAGGAGCTTATGAGAGGAGGCTCTTCATCCTGTGGTGGCCAGGAGGGACTGGAGGGAGTGTGACTCTCGGTGGCATGTCCTGGTAACCCACTTCCATTGACTAGGCTCCATCTTCTAAAGTTTCTAATCACCTCCCAAAATAGCACTACCCACTGTGGACCAGGTACTCAGCAGGCAAGCTTTTGGGGACATCTCTGGACCATGATAGGTTGTACCTCCCTATCTGTATGTAGTCTGCACTGTTAGGGTGGCTCTAGTTCTGACTTGGTCTTGAACAGAGCAGCAAGTTCACATCGTAAAGCCCAGTCCAAAAGTGAACTCATCTTACGTTTGATGGCGTATTGGTGGGAATTCTAGTTATCCATCTCTTCTTTTCCCCTCATATCTATTAGTTTAGGTTCTCATCCGTATCTCCATCTCTCTGTCCTCCTCTGTCCTCTTCCAGTCTCACTGCTCAACCCCTTCTCCAGTCAGTTTTTCTATCAAATGTAGAGTAAGGCCAGAGGGTAGAGAGGATTTGCATGAGGTGGGTGGAAGGTGAATAGCCTGCAGCAGTTCTAAGGAGTCTGGGTCATCTTTGCCTTGAGTACTGGATGCTTAAATGGTGGAAGGAAGGGATTAGGGACATTTAAGTCTGTTTGAAATAGGAAATAAAGGCAATTAGAGGTTTTGAACAAAGGAAATGTGAAAGCCAGGCTCCAGAGAGATTAGTGGGACTCCGTAATACAAATGGGTAGGGGCAGGAAAGGCGTTGGTGAGTGCAGATAAGGGCTAGTGCGTGAAGCCTGGAGATGCAGCGTGTTGCTCAGCGTCAGCCAGAGTGCACCTCGGACAGGAATCAGGGTCAGTTCTAGAACTCTTTTGTTTGTGGTGACAAGAAGACATCTGAAAGGAAATGCCATTAAGCTGTGCAGACAGAAGACTCCAGAAGACTCACAGGAGTGCAGAGGTTGGGGGTGGTGGTGGTGGAGGCTGGGGGGAACTGGGGAGACTGGTGAGTCATGGTGGCCTCAGATTTTACAACTTTTTCCAGTCTTGTGATTCATTCTTTTGTCCTTTAATACTGTCGTGTTATTTGTGTTAATAATAAACCTCATTTATCTTGAAGATAGCTTCCTGTTAAGCCACCATGGAATCGTCAGATTTAACTTTCCTCAGTGACAAGCAAATAGCTACATGACTGTGGTGTGTCAGAGTTGCACAGCTGTGGACAAGTTTATCTGCTACTGTGAGCTAAGTAGATTAAGATTAATGTATCCCAGGGACTAATGGTAAAATTCCATACTCAGTTACAGGAAATTAGAGTCTGTGAGCCCTGTACTGAAAACCCAGTTAAAGATTTTCTCCAAAACTAGAAGAGGGTGTGTAACAATGGCTGTGTAACAGCCTGTAGTCAGATGTGTCAGTAGGCTTGCAACCTGTGTCTCCCAGCACCCCTGCTAAACTAGATCATTGTAGCATTGTCTCTCCCTGAGACTTGAGTGGGTGGGAAATAGTTAACAAGTGAAGAGGGTTGGGTTTGATTGTCAGAGCTTTTCTGTTGCTGTGATCTACCCAGGCTAGGAGAAATCCAAACCTTTGACTCACTGAAGGAGTTTGATAGCTGTAGCAAGAGTTTGCATTCAGTGTGTACAAGGCAGCCCTTGACTACCCACAGTAGTATGTATTTTCAAGGCAAACACTGTCCGCGTCCCTCATGGACTAGAGGCATCCTGGTCATCTTTATTTCTCTGTCCTTTGAGTTAGGTAGCTGTGCATAGTGGGCCATCTAAAGCCCGTCAGTGGATATAGTAACAAGCCACCTAGTTCTTAGCAGTAGCCAGCAGCATTGCTATGCCTAGCCTGCACTGTAAACTGGGAAAATTCTTCTCCGTTCTCAGACGTCCTCTTTCTGCTTCAGTGGCCTGGCTGGCTCCATTTAACCAATGCTGATGACAGTAAAATGGGATGGACATACAGGAGGAGAGGGCACGTGGCGAGACCCAGAGGTGTGAATACACTGAGCTTATGAGGTACAGTGCTCCTTAGGTTACAGATGCTCAAAGGAGGGAGTGACTTGTGAAGTTCACAGGGCTGCAGTTGCGGGGCTGAAAGGAGACTCTGATGCCTGTGATTCCCAGCTGAGGTCTGCGACAGAGCCTAGCCTCTGAGAGTCTGAGACTTGCAGATGTTCAGGTTGCTACCTTCTGCCCCTGTAGTAGCCAGACACACCCCCAGCAAGTCTGTACAATTCACCCTGTGCGCCTTTGAAGTTCATCTGCTGAGACCCTTCCCCTCACAATAGCCATCTCCTTGGGCCTCTCAGAAGCCAGCTCTTAAGACAGTAGGGCAAAACAGCATCCCTTTCCAGCCGCTTAATCCCTTTGTGAACGATGGCCTTAGTGTGTGGATTTTAATTCAAACCCATCCTTCTCCATATGCTTTTGTTGAACTATCTCCCTCAGAATGAGGCATAATACACATGCATTTTACAAAACATGGGATTTATGCATTCTTATATTAATGGAGTCTCTTTATATGGACTCTCTTTATCCTGAGGTCTCTTTGTTCCGAGACCTCAGGCAGATGGCTGAAACAGGCACAGTGCAGAGTACCAATAACTAATGCGTAAAGAAGTTGAGATGCAAACAAACCATGCTATGATTGCAAGACAGGAAAGGCGAGCATTCTGGGAAAATCCCATGAGAGAACCTGGCTGCCAGAGGTGGAAGGTGCTGGGGACTGAAGTGTCAGATAGATGAAGTATTATATTATAAAGGACCCTGGAGGACTGACAGACAGAGGTGTGACCAAAAGCAGGCAGGCACTGGTAGATCTCCACGACTTTGGGTGAGAGGGAGGGGTCTTTGGGAGTGAAAATCAGCTTTACACATGTTGTAGTTACTAGGTTAATCTCAAGTGGCAGTAAAGCTTTCTGGCACTTACCTAGTGGTGACAGTGTCAAGGTCTGATCATTGAGCTCCATCTGTCAGTCTAGGATATAGTCCGAAGCTGGAAATCGGCTGCAGGAGATCACATGATGGCTACTTGGGGCATGCATGGTGCTTGTGATTGCAATTGGTTGCAGCTACACTGAGCTTGCTTACCTCATGTGAGGTAGATGGACGAGGTTATGAATAGACTTGTGTCACTCCAAAGTCAGGTATTGATGCCAGTGCATGCGATTATGAGTATAATTGGAACCCAAACCTTTATAGAGGTAATTAGGAAAGGACTCTTATGCTCAGATCCTCATCCAGTATAACTGTGTTCTTATAAGAAGTAATGATTAGGACATAGACACACATGTGGGGGATACCATGTGACATCACGGAGAAGGTCATCTGTAAGCCAGGGACAGAAGTGTCACATGGAGACAACTCTGCCAGCACCTCATTCTCACACGTCCAGCTTCTGGAACGTTGAGAAAGTGAGTTCTGTTGCTGCACCTTCCAGTCTGGATGCTGGGACACTGTACCTCATAGGAGGAGTATAGATGGAGCAGGGAAGCCCTTGAGGACCAGAGCAAGCGAGAGTTGAGAAGGATTAAGAGTGCAGTGTGCTGTGCCTGCAGATCATGCGTCTGGTTACTGCTGTGGGTGACAACCCAGGCTGGCCAGCTTCCAGGATGTGTCAGAAACTGGCCTGGAACTTGAGTTAGCCATCTAATCTCTTTTTCATAGAGAATTGGATTCTCCCATTGTCTCCTTCCCGTAAGAGGAAACATAACTTCAGGAGAAGATAAAGTCTCAGGACCACAATGGTCCTTTGGTATCAGAGTGTGGGATACTTGTCCACTCTGAGATGACAGTTTTCTTGGCCCTGAGCCACCAGGTCTCAGGACAAAGGAGAAGAGGTGGTAGAGATTTTCTTGCCACTTTTAGTTTGAATTATTGTGCTAGACGTGTAGAGACCACAGAGAGCCTTTGTCCGTTTTATCTTGAGATGGCTAAAATGCTAGAGTTTCCCTTATTTTTTCTTTAAGGGAAACAAAAAAAATTACCATTTTTATAACAGTTTGAGATTTGCAGAAAAATTATTCTGCATAGCAAAAAAATTTCTGTGTGCTGCATAGCAATTTTCTCCTATCAACATACATCAGTTAGAATTAGTGGGCTAACATGGTTACATTATTAAGTCTATATCTCATTCATATTTCCTTAATTTCTATGGAATTTCCTTTTGTCTCTAAATTCCATTTATGAAATCTTATCACTCAACATTCTTTTGTTCTTCAGCTTTTCTTGTCTGTGACATTTTCTCATTTTCTACTCGATGGTCTTGACAGTTCTGAAATGTCCTGGCCAGGTGTTCTGCCTGACATTCTAATCACGATTACATCATTTTTAAGGGATGCTGGGAGGGAGAACACAGAGGTACAGTGCCATCTTCATTACATACCAAGACACCTACTGCCAGTGTGCGGGGCTGTAAGCTGGTCTTGATCATGTGGTTTTGTTGGGTCCCTTTACTAGAAATTACCCCATTACCTGATCTGTGTGCTCTACTTGAAGCAGTCACCATGTACTATGCTCACATAGAAAGTGGGAGCCTTAAGGTTGTTAAAGTGCTTAAAGGAATTTGCAAATTTTGAGGGGCAGATGTGGATGATGACTTCATGACTTCACTGAGCTGAGGAGAGTATCAAAGGAGCTGGGGAGGTTATCAAAGGAGCTGGGGAGAGTATCAAAGCAGACACCATGCACCAAACAAACAAAGCAAAAACTCATGCCTTAAAAGCATTTCTTAATATTTCATTTCTGGAAAAAGGTATCTCATCATATTGTTATGGGAAGAAAATGTCCTTTAAAGTCTGTGATATGATGAGTAAGCTGTCTTCTAATGGAGGGCTCACAGCGTGTTGGTGAAGCGGGAGCCACTAGCTCTTCTTTATCTGTGCTGCAGGGTTTTGAAAAGCCATTGCTGCATCCACAGAAGAAAGATCAAAATGACTCAGCGTTTTCTTATTGACTGAAAGATGATGTGAGGTTGCACTGAGAAAGGCAGTGCCTCAAGAGTTAACACTGGAAACTTACAGCCCCAGTGTGGATGCATAGCCTGGCCTCCGGAATCTTCAGTCCATTACTGACTTTGTTACCGCCCCCTAGTGGTCAGTTGGTTTTTATACTTTTCAAAAAAACACTTTTTTTGCATATCCTGATTGTAGGTTCCCCTCCCTCTCCTTTTCCCAATTCCTCCTCATGTGGATCCACTCCCCTTTTGTCTTTCATTAGAACAGGCATCTAAGAGATAAGGACAACCAATCATTACAAAGTAGAATACAATGAGATGAAGCCAAAAGCATCATATCAAAGGTGGACAAGGTAACCCAACAGAAGGAAGAGTCCCAAGAGCAGGCACAGGACTAGGAAACCCACTCGTTCTCACAGTCAGGGGGCTCATGAAAATACTAAGCTAAAAGCTTGTGGACAAATTCAGCATCTGGCAATCAAACTTTAGGCCATCCTCATGGCAGTCTCTCTTGGAAATTTCAACATGCTAGACTGTACAATGATAAGATTTCAGGTGTGCTTTTGCTTTTGGTGAGGACTGCTTTTTAAAGGAGGAAGTGTTTCAGTTTTCATTTCGTTGTTTTGTGTGGGTGGTCTGGAAAGTGTGAGGGGTAGGGGGTGGGGGGCTTGTGGAGGTCATGAGGGGGACCCGGTTTGGCTGCTTGCAGTTTGTATGGGAGCTGGGGGAGCAAGTGCGTATTCTAGAGAGTATGCCTGGAAGCAGCAGAGCTTAGTGAGGTGAGCAGTGCAGGCTCCTCAGCATGGTCTGCCATTGCCTCACAGATGAGGTTCTATCAGTAGTCAAGGAAATGGTCTTTTTCTAGAAATGTGCGTCCGCATTCACTACTTTACCATAGCTTTAAAAAATAAAAAAGCTCCCCCTCTCCACCCGATAGTTTGCTGTTTTTGCATATTCTCAGACGGTTGAGATAATTGACCAGGTTTTGAGAGCAGCTTTTTAAGAGTTGTTGCTGGAAACGCTGAACAATGATGCAGGTCCTAACCCAAATCTCCCCATTCTGTTGGTGCAAGGGCTGAAGCATACAACCGCTCTACCACTGAGCCACACATACCCTGCCTCTGTCCTTGCAACGAGAAGTAATGTTTGACTGTATTGCTCCATTGCAACCCATAGGGCCAGGACTTGAAGAAAGATGCTCAACCAGTGTGAAATCATCCTTGAGTCACACTGAGTGGGACACATAGGAAGGGCTTTTACAGACAGCTTCTCTCGGGCGGTAGCCTGCTTATGACTGGCTGTGATCCCTCTTTTAGACTTGGTATCATGTAGATTCTGCAAGTAGGATAGACACTGCCTGCTTTTCTGAATAGTGTGTTAAGTGATGTGGTCGGTCTGTCTTGTGTCTTCAGCTCCACCTGATCCACTGGAATTCCACGCTGTTCGCAAGCATAGATGAGGCGGTTGGGAAGCCCCACGGCATTGCCATCATTGCACTGTTCGTTCAGGTAAATTTTCTGCTGTGAGGTTACATTGTTTAGAGATGCTTTCCATAGTCATTTTGTGGAATATTTTTTTAAACTCTCAATTTTATCACTTTGAGGTCAAATTAAACACATATAAACCCTGATAATTTGATAGTCAGTTCTCAAGAGTTGAGCTGTGTTTATTTACTAGATGTTTTCTTCAGAGTGGTATCTGGGGCCTGTGGAGAAACAACTTGGAAGATATCTCCTGAAGTCAGACTTCATTTGATTTAGGAAAAAGAATTTCAGGAATTTTTTTTTTTGACCCAGGCCTACTGAAAAATCCAAGAAAAATCAACGGTATAATCATGTAGTGTCTTGTGTTTTGTTATTAATAATTTTCACTCAAAGATGATTTCAAATGCTTTATAGAAAACAATGCTAAAATAAAAAGTGGTGGAGGCCATGGTAGATTTAGCCAATCTAAGAGGGCATTGAGCTCTGCGGTGACAGAGACTTTACATGGTTTAGCAAACCCATAAAATGGAGCCATGTGCTATGAAGTAAAAATTTAAAAGATATTCTAAGGTGGGTTTTAAACTTCATCCTCAGATTCATGGTATGCTAAAAGACTTATTGGAGGTGAAATGGTTCTTGGGAATTTTAGCAGCCTTCTGGTCTAGAAGAAGAGCATCCAAGGCCCATGGACAAATTAAAATACATCCTTGCATTTTAAATGGAATTCTCTCCTGACTCCCTTCTTTCTGTTTACATAGTCACAGCTCAACATTCCTTTAGCTTTACAACTAGTATATAGGTAGAATGAAATGTCAAACTATTGACAGAAAATGTTTTTAATTTTCAGTGTATTGAAGAATTAACTTAGAAAGACCTTTTTCTGTAACCTGGAAAAGGGAGTGGAGTATCAAGTTGGCAAAATTGAGGCAGTGGAAGATATTACATCATATGTAGGAATAAGAATAAGGATAATAAACTTAGGAACATAAATAAACAAGACATCATCATCTGGAGAGGTGGGAAAAGTTTCATTTTCAGACTTGGTACTTGGTGGATTTGGAGTTTTATTAGGTATGGTTGTTTACTGTTACCACTGTCTGATACTGCATATGTATAGGGGTCTGAGGACGGAGGGGCCCTGGGAAGAAAAGTTAGCCTCCTGGGACCAGCTCCGTGTTTCTGCGAGCAAGCTTGTGGCCACAGAAAGCCCGAGAACATGTGTAGATATTCTCACATGCATTTGTTATGAGGAAAGACTCAGGAGTGGCTGATGAGTGTCAGGGGAAGCAGAGGAGAAAGGAGCTCAAGTCTCCACATCCCAGGCTGGTGCCCTGGTCACAGCATCAGAGGCCCAGAGGAGGAAGTGGGAGCAGTGACGGTTGATGTAATTTCTAAAGGCTCGACTCAAACAAGAAAAGGCCAAAGGAACAGAGTCAGTGGCAGGTTTGAGATCTGAGAGCTAGCAGAGACACAGTTTAAAAAATATGGAGAAGAGAGGAGGTGGTTCATGCAGATGCATCTTAAAGGAGTAGGGATGTGTGGACTGGAGGATGTCTGCCTAGGCTACTTGGATTTAAGGCCTCACATAGCAACCACTTTCTTAGGTAAAGAGAGGGCAGAGAGTTAGGGAAGCTCATGTTTGGGGACCTACATTATTCTGAGATATGCAGTATTATAGAGTAAGAGGAAGGTGAGTGTAGGTTTGATTTTGAAAACAGAAAAGAGAGAGAGAGAGAGAGAGAGAGAGAGAGAGAGAGAGAGAGAGAGAATGAAAGACTCTGTACAGCAAACCCACCTAAAAAGGGCTGGATGTCACAGATTGGGTGGGACAGCACATGAGGTATTATTCTTCATCCACATAGGAGGAAGGGCATTTCTGTAGATTGTTGTGATGATCAATTGGAGAGCAGGGGATTTAGGAGGATGAAGGGACAGGAGACCTGAGAGTGGTAGAAAAGATGTCACTCAATTTAATGGGGAAGGATGAATCAAGGGGCTGAGTATCTCGGCTGCTAACACAGTAAAGGGAGAGAACAAAGGGAGAGAGAGAGGGGGCTCGGGGAATGTGAAGGCTTGATCAGAAAGAGTGACCTAGAGCTGAAAACTTCAAAACGACAGCAAAGAGGATATAGAGATCACGGAGCTAAAATGTGGCGGAGTCAGAAACAGAAGCTAACTGGTCAGTGCTGTGTGTGAGAGCTCACCACTGCACCACTGTATTGTGTGGC
Source organism: Rhabdomys pumilio (assembly GCA_030674055.1). NCBI lineage: Eukaryota > Metazoa > Chordata > Mammalia > Rodentia > Muridae > Rhabdomys > Rhabdomys pumilio. The sequence goes on from JANHMN010000004.1 coordinate 125,079,009, forward strand.
TTTACAGTGTTCTCATGTGGACTCTTCTCAGCGTTTGTGATCTGACAGGAGACTCATAAAGGGAAAATTGATCCCAATTAGAGGTTCACGCCTTTAAGAGCTACGTCCTCCTCCTAAAATCTTGAAAAAGGAAGCACTGTTTCTCCTGATGGTCAAGGAAGGCTCCTGGTGGAGATGATGGCTTTTGAATTCATGCATATATTTACAAATTTATTTTAAGTGTTGGACTTTTTTTTTTCCTAGAAAAATCTAGTAATATGTATTGTCTATCATATTGTCTGGGTTATTGTCTTGTTGCTGTAAAGAGACACCATAACCAAGGGCAACTTATGAAAGGAAGCACTTAATTGGAGGCTTGCTTACTTAAACTCTAGAAATTTTATTTTCTGTTTTTAGAGCCCGTCTCAAGAAAGCTTTTGATTACCTTGAGCTGACTGGCCATTCTTCAGTTCATTGTTTCTTTCTCTTGTATATTTCACAGTTAATGTTAGGAGAAACAAAAGTGTGCATGTTGACAGCTACTCTCTTATAGGACATTCTGCAGACATATTTGTAAAGAGAAAAAGCCTAGCACAGTAGTGCCTGACTGTCTGAGGTGATGCCTGAGCCCTGCTCTTCTTCTCTGTTGTCAGGACCACTGGAAGGAGGCTCAAAGTGGCAGTCAGATGTCACTAGACATTTACAGAGACAAGGACATAAGTGACAGAAACTTATTTCAAGTAACAGTTTTTTGGAACATTACTTTAAATACATATACATATGTGTGTGTAATGTATATTTTATAAATAATATATAAATATGTATCATATAATATATAAATAAATAAATAAATATATATTTACATATGTGAAAGTTTTGAAAATCATGTAGAGGCGGCTATTGAATAGTGATCAGTGACAATCCAGAGATGTTCTAATTTTGATATTGGCATATGAAATAATAAATCTACTTCTGAGTTAATGAAAAATTTCAACTTTGATGACAATTTTATGGCAATGCTCTATAAATATCAAAGACAAGAAAACAGAAAAATAAGTCAGTAAATAAAAGTGAAAAATCTCAGCATGGTGATGCAGGCCTTTAATTTCAGCACCTAGGAGGCAGAGACAAAGGCACGCAAATGTCTGAGGCCAGTCTCATCTACAGATCACATCTTAAGGTTAGTTAGAGATAGTCTGTCTTTTAAAGAAGGCAAGACTTTAGACACATATTGCACAACTTTAATAACCATTTATGCTATTTTTCTATAGAAGCTTTTATGGTATTGTATATTGCCTATGACACCATAAGTGATGAATATCGTTAGCAACATGAGTTTGGATAGATTCTCAGGTATTATATTACTCAAGTCTTTAAAATGTGTTACCTTTAGTTATTGGTCTGAGCAAAAATAGAAAAGTAATTTAGTTCCCAAGAAGGTCCTTCAGGTGGTCTGGAGCCTCGCTTCTGGTAGTTATTTTCGGTAATAGCTAAGCACAAAAAAATGTGTTTGTGGTTTGTGCTTTATGTATTTCAGATAGGGAAGGAACATGTTGGCTTGAAGGCTGTAACTGAGATACTTCAGGATATTCAATATAAGGTAAATCATTATTTAAATAACAGAAAAATGGTTTTATATGAATTTCCAGTGGCCATCTCTAGGCTTGATAACTTTTTAGAAGGACATATGGAACTCTGAATAGCTGCTAAAGTTAACAGTTATGGTTTATTACAGGGTGATACTGGGAAGGGAACATGGGTTGAAGCCCAGGGGGACCTGGAGCCTAGCTTCCTAGTGTTTCTTTTGGGCCCCTAGTAGTTCCAGCATGAACTGTGTAAACTGGGACCTCTCATGTCCTTGATGTCTAGGGATATTTTTCAGGGACTGATCATTTATCATTTATTATGAATTGCCTAGTCAATTTTCCCTGGCTTCTTAAGCCCTATTGATATTTCTCTAACACGGAGTCAAGTCAGGGGTCCATATATTTTTACAATAAGCACACTGGCTCACACTAGTGTAACAGGCCCCAAGGGTGGAGTTGTAAAACCCTAGGAGTTTACCTTAAATATGGCATGACCCAAGTCTTCAATTGTAGAAAAACATATTACCAGGGGTGGGGGTTGGGTACTTCAAGGGCTCAGAGGCCATCTTCTGGAAGGCAGAAAAAGGGCTCCTCCTGAAGTCAGGATGGAGTCCAGGAAGTGAGGATGAGGCTTCCTCTTTTCCTATGGCATGTGTTTTAGTAAAAATGTTTCTGAGGGGCAATAGGTACCAGTTGCATGTTCTACACCAGGCATTATAAATGAAATTTAAATTCAAAGGTAAACCACCATAGATCCAGAGAAGGTTTATTTTACTGGATCCAGTCTATCTTACTCCAGTGAGAACAGTGGTCCATGCAGAAATATTGGGAGCTGGTGAGATCGTCAGAAAAGACTTTAAGTATAGAGATCTTTAGTTCTAATATTTTTTATTTAAAAATTTTATAAATTTAACATTAACATGGACTGAATTAGTTTTTGTTTTTCAGGGAAAATCCAAAACAATTCCATGCTTTAATCCTAATACTTTATTACCAGGTAAGCATTTATCTGATGGTCTTAAATGAACTTTAACTGTGTGTAACCTCCTGTTCTCCTTGAATGTTCATAAGCATCTATTATTAGCTGATAAAATTTCTTTGGAATTTCTGTTCGCTGTACCAGGTGCAGTTTTAGATCAATGTTGATAAGGCAGGAAAGCTTTTGAATGTTAGGAAGCCCCTGCCTCTGCTTCCTTATTCCAGAAAGAACTTTCTCAGTGACATCATTTGTAAAATGTAAAGTGGCCACCTCAGTGTAAAGAACCCACAAATGTCAAATAACTGATACACTTCCAAGACAATCAGATTACTGCTAGAATGAAATAAACTTTATATCTTCTTTTATAAGGTTACTTCCTTAAGTGTGACTATTTTATATTCTAATTGTATTTATGCACAGGTAATAATTATATATAAAACACTCTGAACTTGGAGTTATAGTTTTGGTTTCCACATTTCTCCACCTAAATTATGTGCTGTTTCATAGTGTTTCAGACTAACCCAACCATGTTCGTACATTGTGTCCTCTCTACACTTAGCTCTTCTATAACTAGTTTTCCTCATATATCGAACACTTACCTCAGTATATATTTAATCGCCAGTTCCTCTTACACAGTGCTGAGGAGTTCAAATAAGTGACTTGTTTTCTTTTATCACAGTAGGTTGTTAGTAACCTGCTGTTGAAGCAGCAGTGTAGAGATTGCTAGAGCAGAATGTTTAAAAACACTGCCGTTGCTTAGGTTCAAATCCTTCACCAGTTAGTAGCTGTGTGATCTTGGATAAATTGCTGAGATTCTATAACTTAGTTTTCCCATATAGAATAGGATTACTATGTCTCATTTGTTTGTTGAGAAGATTCAATGAATTAATGTATACTGCGCCAAAGAACACTGGACACAGTTCAATAGAAATCAGCTATTATAAAAAAATGGGTAATAGTTTCTGAACTAGATTACAACATATGATAGATTGATTATTTTCTTCACAAGTGGTAGTGTAAGAATTTGTGTAAGGCTCTAACTTAAAAATGGCACCCATCTGAGAAGTGTTATGTGAACTGACTGCTATTTTGAAAGTTGCTGCTGGAGTCGTCAGTCCATCAACTTGCCCTTTCATAACATGTCCATGTGTTTGCACAGACCCTCTTCTGCGGGATTACTGGGTCTATGAAGGATCTCTTACTATCCCACCCTGCAGCGAAGGAGTTACCTGGATATTATTTCGATACCCTTTAACTATATCCCAGCTTCAGGTGAGTATGCACCTTGAGATCTTTCAGAGTGAAGGTCTGAGGCTTAGTATCTTTTCTACTACAGGGAAAATATCTGCTTTATGCTTAAGTTTCTGTTGTTAGACTGTCATAGCTTTCAGATGAAAGTTCAATGCTGTGAGCCAGGGAAAGCAATAGAAAGGTCAAAGATGAATGAAACCCAATGCCCATTTATGATCTGTATTCTAAAAGTTAGTTTTTGTAGAGTAAACAGATGTCACCATGAAACACCCAAACTTTTGGTTAGTCTAGCCATTGCTTTATGTGAATTTTCTTCAGGTAGGGGAAAAAGAAAGTTCTGGGCATAGAGTGAGACTACTGATTATTTCACAGGCATGTAATAGTTCTTTCTTGACATACAAATTACTATGATGTATGAGGACACGTAAGAGAGCCAGAAAGAAAGCCCTGGGAAGTTCTGGATTGTTCCCTGAGCTTATTTACTCTTGCTGTCTTTGGGATCCACATAGATTCTCTAAATGCCAATGAAAGCTGTCTGTGGGGACCCACATCCACAGGGATGCTAAGGTGGTAAAATCATTTGAGTCCAGGAGTTTAAGACTCAGCTAAGTATTGCAGCAAGATGTACCTTGGAGAAGGAGGAGAAGCAGGAGGAGGAGGAGAAGGAGGAGGGGAAGGAGGAGGAGAAAGAGAAGTAGGATGAAGAAGAAGAGGAAAAGGAGGAGGAGGAGAGGGAAGAAGAGGAGGAAGAGGAGGAGAAGGAGGAGAAGGAAAAGGAGGAGGAGGAAGAGGAGAAGGAGGAGAAGGAAGAGGAGGAGGAGAGGGAAGAGGAGGAGGAATGCTGACATTTCTAGGAGAGACAGTCCAGTAAAGTTTGGCTGGATATTAGCTGGGAAAGCCTGAGACAGCACCTCTATTACATGTTTACGGTTTCTAAGGGCAGTGGGATAGACCACCCAGTGTGTGTGGTCCTGCCTGTGACATACAGGACTATTTGTATAGAAAAAAATGACATGATTACAATACAGTACAGAGATTTTTGCAAGATTTCTGTCTTTCCAGATCTGAGGGTCACATTCTCTAAAGCTGTATTTTCCCTTCATGACCCACTCCCATATGCTTAAGAAATAGAATCAAGCTTTCTTCAGAAAAGTTTTATGATTTTTTAAATATCTCATCATTTCTTGAAGTAAAGAGGCTCAAGTTTACTAAATTCCAGATTGATTCCTTTGCTAGTATTATTTTTATTTATTTTATTTTTTAAATATTATTTTTATTTGTTGAGATTATATTAGATAATTTCCTACCCCCAAAGCCTCCCATGTAACCCTCCTCCTCCAGCCCTTTCAAGTGTATGCCTTCCTTTTCATAAATTGTTGCAGATGTTTATGTAAATACGTGTATATTCGTCATTACATAGATACATCCTGCTTTATGTAAATACGGTGTATTCGTCATTACATAGATATACCCTGCTTCGTCTGTGTAATGTTATTTGCATGTACATTTCCGGGGCTGACCATCTGATATTGCATAATCAGTTGGTGTGTTCTTTCCTGGCGAAGACTGTTTCTTGCAATCTCAGCATTCCTTGGTTTAGCATTAATTCTTTAAAATCTCATGCTTAGCCTTTTCAATCCTTATTTTAGATTGTCTAGGGAACAGTTAAAAGTCTTCATGCATCCTCTTCTGGATACCTCGCACAGGTCTTGAACTTTTACCACAGCCCCTTCAGCTTTTATTTTCCGTAGGACAAATCCCAACTACATTCTTCTTCCTCATCTATTTGTTCTTATAAGGAACTATGCCAGAGTGTGAACTGGGCATAGGGACCAAAAGATTGAAATATAACCATCAGTTTCAAAAGTGTTGCTCTCAGTTCAGAAGGAAAATGACTGTACGGGCTACAGTTGTAGCAGTGTGTTCCAGTGGGTCCAGACTGGATGAACTGAGGAATGACTTCGGAAAGATAGAGGTTTGTTTGGTGGGAGTAAGGAAATCAGAAAATTTGTTTTAAATATTGAAAATAAAGTCTTGGGATAATGGTGTCTTCTTTTGAGATTTAATAGTGACGGTATCTTCCATAATAGATAAATCTCCAACTTTGTTGACCTAGAGTAAGTAACTGTTTTATATGAGTCTGTTTAACCTCAGTGTGTCAAGAATTTATGATGTATCTGAAAACACATGGAGAATCTCTTGCCAGCATGGCTCTGGGCTTATGGAAGGCAAGCACCATTGTGAAAATTCTCAGGTGTCAAGTTCAACAGTATACTCTACTAAGTTGGAGGCAAAATCCTTGTGGCTCTCTCTGGTGTCAAAAGGAACCTGGGTTTGTGTTGTCCCTTTGAGTAAGACCGGACATCAAGTCTGACCCTCATTCATCAAGTCACACCGGAGATGAACTGTGTTGGGAGAAACCAACAGCATGTGTGTTTGGAGGAAATGTCTCCTCTTCCTTTGAGAATGGCTGACTTCCCAGTCACACTAATCTGTCAGGAAACAGGCTTATTTTTAGCACAGAGCACTGTGGCATCTCTTGAGAGGAAGCAGTGTAAGTGCGGACACACATCGATACAACTTGTGCTTGTGTCTACGAAAATGCACTTCAGAGTGGATTTCTGTCTTTGACTTGAAGATTTCACTCGTTGCTTCTCACAGAGGTTCATAGAAAGTAAAGTTTAAAAAACTGAAGAAGTCCAGTGAGGGCAGTAAAAATTAGAAAGTCCAAAGAAAGATGGAATGACCAAGAAAAATCAAGAAGCTGTACATCATTAAAGGAGAGAGGGAGGAAGGGGAGACAGGGACAGAGACAGGAGAAAAAGAGAGAGGCACAGGTCCATGAAACACCCGTAAGAGGGTAATAGGCAGAGCCTTAAGAGGGAAAGCTGCATCCTACCTCACATGGCCTGTTCAGCCTCACAGGAGCAGGCGGTGCCTTGGGATGCCTCCTCTTCATCAGCATCCCTGAAAAAGTGCACTAAATCTGCTGCTTTCCTGCTAAATCCACAGCAGCTTGCAGTGAAAGAGGTTGGGCTTCTGCTGCTGTGTGGGTGGCCCTGTCCTCGGTGCTGAGGACTCCAGAACATATGACTGGAAGCCTCTTTGGAGGTGACTTTTTCATACGATTCCTGGCTATGTGCTGTATGTTGGAGACAAAAAGATGATTGGGTGGACTTGAATGGAAGTAATTTTCTTTTGATGTTCTCACAACCGTTTAATCACTTTAAGATAAGAAGTGCTTTAATTATTAGAAATCAAGGAACAACAGAAAACAATATTTTTATCTGAATTGTTGATTGGAATGAGATTTCTGAAACAAAAGAGGAATATTAAACATCATAAAATACGATAGAAATTTTAATATGCCTTTTACTTTGGTAGTCATTAAAATGGAGACAGACCGTCTAGCATTGCTAGGATATGCCGGTGGAACATACAGCAAGAGATGCAGAACAGTGGTCATACAGCAGGAGATTCGAACATATATCAAGAGAAGTGTGTTGGTTGTTACTATCCTTCTTTTCTCACCCTGCCATGCCTTTTCTCCCACCTATCTATTTCAATTTCTTAGCTTATTTCTATTCTCGTATTACCTGTCTTGTACTTTCCCATAAAACAATACCACCAAGCTACCAGAGAGGATGGTACATTTTCTTCCTGGTCTTACTTCTCTCTGTCCCTTCCTTATCTTATATACATGGGTAGAAAACTAAGAGTTTTCCTAGACCTGACAGCCTGAGTTAGAGAATGACATATATGTGGCCTGGAGGATCTAGGTCATGTCTCTTTTGGGTGCCGGGTTTCAAGCTAGGGGAGCACAGGTGTTTTAGCACGTGCTCTTCCCTAAGCTTTAGCTATTGTCATGGATAGATGAGGAATTCTAATAAGCTAGGAACACAGCTTATTAGAACAACAACAAAGTCTGGAGGACTTTGCTGTTCCATATGGGGCTGAGAGACTGTCCATACCATGGTGAGAGGTCCATACCATGGCCATGCATAGAAAGAATTCAGTTGATTTGAAATGCCAGTTGTACTTTTAATCTATGTCCAAGGCTCTCTGATGGTTTTAATGAGAATGGCTCACACAAGTTCATGTGTTTAAAAACTTGGCTTCCAGTTGATGAAACTGTTTGAGGAGGGTCAGGAGGTATGGCCTTGTTGGAGGAGGTGTATCACTGGGGACAGGCTTTGAAGTACCAAAAGCCAATACCCAGTCAGCCCTGTTTGCTTCCTACTAACAAATCATGGTAAAATTGCTCAGCTGCTGCTCCAAGCCAGCTCATGCCTCTGCTTCCCACCATCACCATGGTGATCATGGACTCTAACCCCCATGTTAGAACTGTGTAAAGAACTGTGAGCCCCAAACTAAAAGCTTTCTAGTTTACTTTGGTCATGGTGTTTTGTCAGCAATAGAAAAGTAACTAAGACAGAAATTGGTGCCAGAGAGTAGACTATTGCTGTGACTGCCTATGTAATTTTTTGGAGGAATGTAGAAGACGTTGGGACCTTGAACTAGGAAAGTGGTTAAACTCTGTAAATGGGGATTAATGGGCCATCATAGTAGGAGTTTAGAAGACAATAGTGCTGAGAGCAGTGCGGCTGCCCTTTGCCTGTGACCTAAGAATCTGTGGGAAAGGAGATCTTTGGTCCCATGAAAGCTGGATGCCCAGTGGGGGGTAATTCGAGGGTGGGAAGGTGGGAGTGGGAGGGTAGGTGGGGGCCATATCCTCATGGAAACAGGAGTGGATAGGGAGTTCCTGGGTGGGGGAGAATGGGGTAAGGAGATAACATCTGAAATGTAAATAAAATAGCCAAAAAAAAAAAAAAAAGAAAAAAAAAAAAGAATCTGTCTGAGGCTAAATTGAAGAAAAAAATGAAACCCTATGTCTATGGGTTTAATGGGTCCCTTCCAAGATTTGAGTGATGGCAATGTGATAGCTGGGGTCTACCATGAAGGCTTCTTCTTTGTTTATAGGATAAAGATGTATTAAGTGTGTTGGACTTATTTTGTTGGCAGAGGAGATTTTAAGACAAGCTAATATTTACTCTCAAAATATTGACTCTGCTGAGTAGTTATTACTAATAACTCTTATGAAGATCAATGAAAAAGGGCAAGCAGGGCAAACAGAAATATAAAACACAGTTTGAGGAGAAGAAAAATATCAGGAGATCTTGTGTTGGAATCAAGGCTTATGCTGAGAGAGATAAAGAAGGTCCAGATACAGAATGGAGAAGAGGGAGTGATGTCTTCAGGGCAAAACTCCACACATCCAGTACTATGACTTGTGGGAAAAAAGCCCAAAGAATAATCTCCACCTAAAAAGCAAATATGTAATTAATAGAGGGAGCCAGGCTTCCTCCCAAGCAAGCAGCCCAATTTGGTTCCCTCAGTCATGTGACTCTGGTTTTGGATCATGAAGGAAAGGGGAGTAAAATGGTTCTGCAATCTTCCTCCTCAGGCAAGGAAAGCTGCTAGGTCCAGCTGTATTAACAGAGAGTCCATTGTGTGAAGCAGTGAAACTGAAACCTCGATTGAATTGCAGACCCAAGGATGTTGAGGATGTCAGAGCTGTGGGATGTCTGCCTGGGAGAGCATTCAGCACAGGTGGAAGGATAGAACCATCTTTGATATCAGAGATGGAGTTATAGAACTTAGCATTTGCCCTACTGGGTTTCAGTCCAGTATTTTCTTACTCTGCCCTCATTCCTTCCTTTTGAATGGTAATGCATATTTTGTGTTATTGTACTTTGGTAGTATTTTATTTGCCTTTGATATTAATTTTATAATGGGTTACAATTAAGATTGCCTTGACGCTTAGATGAGACTTTGGATTTTTAAAGTATGTTAAGATTGTGAAAGGTGATAGGGACTTCTGAAGTTGGACTAAATGCACTTTGCATTATGATACGGCTAGAAAACTGTGGTGTAGAATGTGGTTTGTATGAGAGTGTCCTCCACCCCCTGCTAATATGTTTGCATATTTGGTCTCCAATTGGGAAAATTTTATGGAGATGGCTTAAGAAGTGGGACCTTGTTGTTGTTGAGAATGTGTGTTGCTGGGAATAGGGTTTGAGGTTCCACGAGCTATCACCATGTCCAGTTAGCTCTGTGCTTTATGCTTGTGTCTCAGGATGTAAGCTCTCAGCTCCTTCTGTAGCACCATGCCTGCTTACCTGCTGCCTCTCAGCCGTGATGATCAAGTGCTCCAAGTCTTTGAAAGTGTGAACCCCAAATTAAATGCTTTCTTTTATAAAGTGCCGTCATCATTATGCTTTGTCGCAGCAGTAGAAAACTAAGATCATGGCTATGGGTTGATGAGTCCTTGCAGAACAGAACAGGCTTTGCATTTCTTTTCCTTGTTTGTTTCTTCTTCCACTTTTTGCTGTGAGAAGACCCTGCCATGAGCCTGCCCCTTGCTCTTATAATTTCCAACTTCCAGAGCTGTCAGAAACAGATTAATTATTTTTACATCACCAGCTTTAGATATTCCATAATCACTGCACAAAAAATGACTCAGGTACTTGTAGGTCTCAGATCTGAGTGTGTACCCAAATGCTCAGGAGGTCTCTGGGCTCCACTTGAGGTATGCTAACCAAGTAGGTGTGGTGAGGAAAAGAAAATATAAACTTAACCGAGTTTCAAAATAGCTTCAAGGTCAGTGAAGAATGACATAGTTCCTATGATGTGCTTAGACCACAGCTTGCCACTGGTCCTCCTTATGGCTTAAGAAATTTGGCATAGACTCTTCATATAGTTTAAAGTGAATGCCGAGAGGCAAGATTTAAGCTGTCCCAGTGGATTGATTTACTATCAATTTCAGCTAAAGATTTATCTCCAAAATGCTGAAGGTTTGGTGTGTAAAGAAGTTGCACAGTGGATGACTGGTTAGTAATTAGCGTAAATGGTACACTGCTGGAGCTATGCTGAGTGTCTGCATGGATTCTTTCTTCCTTTTACTGTTTGTCACCCTTATGAATGCTGCCATCATTGTCATCTCTGTTGCACAGGGGCATAAAGAGGTGATGTCATTTGGTCATGTGGGGCCCAGGTAGCAGAGCCAAGAGAGAATGACAGGTATTTGGCTACAAGCCCAAACCCTTGCTACTTTTTTTTTTTTTGAAATAGCATAGGATTCTGTGCTGTCCAGGGTCTTTATGTTTTCACCTGTAAGTGGTGGTGGGAGGGAGTTAAGGAAAAAGCAAAAGCAAATGCTGAGGGTATTCTCATGAAGCCCCAGTTCTAGAGAGTTTTCAGTTGCTGTGAGCATTGTGTACTGCTTAGGACCCTGGGAAGGCCCAGTAAAAGAAAGCTGATTTAGTATTTGCTTCTGTGCTTGACAGGCACTGCATGCAAGCACAGCATGTAGACTTAGTGAAAATGCAGATCAACAGGGCAATTCCAGCTGGCTCAGACCTTCCTCACTTACAAAACTCAATCTGTATTTGGAGATGTGGAAAAAGAAAACATTACAAGTCATCTTTGTAACTAGGTTGGTAATATAACCCACCATTTAATTTCCCTCAGCTCTGTGTTCCAGCCTATATGGGATTGGACTGCATTAGAACATATGGGACATAGGAGAATGCACGCGTATGGTTTTGCTATCATTTAGAGATTTATTGGCCCCTTTTAAGTCGGCTTTTAGTTAGAAGCTGTGAAGTTGTTGATCTCTTTCATTGCTTCTCTTTAAAGAAGACTGGATTCTTGTGTTACAGACCTCTGTAACCACAATATTTTATACATAGACACCCCTGTGTGAAAAGCACGGAACATGGCTGTTCCTTATTGCTGTGGAGTATTATAGTAAAGTACTAGATGCTGTAGATTATTATGTGGGTAGCATACTGGGTGAACTTGGGAAATGCACATGAAATTTTTGCTGGCTACTAAATTCTTCTCACATTCACATCTTGTAGACTACAATTTCTTATGAGACTCAAACCAAAGGACCTGACAAGGAGGTCCTCAGAACCCTGGAAACCTTTTCATATGTCTCAGGCAAGTCATAAAACCTGGAAAGACAACCAGAGTGGGAAGATGGGCTAGGAATGGCTAAGAGAAGAATCTGGGTTTACACTTTGTGAGAAGCAGAGGCATTGTTCACATTTGTATACTCCAGAGAGCTAGATGAGAAGTAGGACCAGTGTTCTATCTATCTATGCATCTATGTATCTATGTATCTATGTATCTATGTATCTATGTATCTATATATCTATCTATGTATCTATCTATGTATCTATGTATGTATCTATGTATCTATGTATCTATATATCTATCTATGTATATATCTATGTATCTATCTATGTATCTATGTATTTATGTATGTATGTATCTATCTATCTATCTATCTATCTATCTAATTGTATTAATAATATATATATACATATATGTGTATATAGTCGTATATATAACCTCCAACACTACTCACATTCTCCTAACACCTTTTCTAGTTTAATTTCCTCCTTCTCCCCTTTCTCTCTCTTCTTCTTCCCCCTCCTCTTCTTCTATGATAACATACTAAGAACAATTAATGGTACTCATATGTGCATGGGTCTACGGCCTTCCATCAGAGCATGGGAAACCTACTAATGGCCATACCCCCAAAGGAGAGCGATTCTCCCTTCTTGAATAGCTATTAACTGCCAGTAGCACCTCAGTAATGTGAAGGGCCTGGAGCCCAACCCCCATCTGTATTTGACAGCTTTATCTTAAGTGTGTCTGTGCGGGTAGCCACAGCTACCGTCTTCATGAATGTAAGAGCCATGTCATATCCAGAAGGCAGCAGTTCACAGCTCTCTTCCTTGTCCTCCAGCCCTTACATTCTTTCTGCTCCTTCTTCTGTGATGCTCCTTGGGCCTCAGTAGGGTTGGGAATTTATTAAAGATGTCCCATGCAGGACTGAGCATGCAGTCTCTTCTTTTCCACACTTTCATTAATTATGGGCCTCTACATTGATGGCTATATTTTCAGTTAGGTATCCTGTAAGGACTGTACTGCTGTGACACCAGTGGGCACATCTTCCCTGGCAGGTCGGGATTGTAACATTCAGCCTCCTGTGCTGCATAAGAACAATGTTTTACCCTTTCAGCTACGTGTATAGCATCATCTAGCACTATGAAGGCTGATAAGCAGGGAAGAAGTTTTCTGGACAGTTTGATGTTGGCCTGCAGTCACAGCATGTGGTGTATTCAGCAATAAGGTCTTACCATGCAGTTCTAGTGGGCGATGAGAGTAATGATGTTATCTTCTTTGTTTTAGAATGTCTGGGTGCCTTCCTGACAGTAGCTTGTAGGGAGGTGTTTGTTTCTTGTTTACTAGCCTATATCCTCTGGGCATGGGAATGTCTACCCATTGAAAGTGCCTGTTTAAACTTACTTCTTTTAAAGTTATATTTTGAAATTAGTCTATTAATTAGTGGGTTTCTATAAGACTTTTTCATCATAATTAGTTTATGTTAGCCTACCCATCCTCCTCCTGTGTCTCTCTGGGTCTGAGTTACCTCACTCAGTATAATTTTTCCAGTTTTATTTGCAGATGTCATAGTTCTTCTTTATGATTGAGTAATATTCCATTGTGTATATGTACCAATATTTCTTTTTTATTGGATATTTTATTTATTTACATTTCAGGTGTCATCCTCTTTCCCCATTTTCTCTCCCTATCCCACTCCTTCCTCCTTTTTGCTTTTATACCATTTTAATTACATGCATGTATTAAGGTCAGTTCTAGGTTTAGAGTCTAGCAATACAATAGATGCAAATAGTGAAGGAACAAGTAGGACAAGAAACACAAGTAGTCAAAGAGCAAGCAAGGTATTACATGTACCACATTTTTCTTATTAATCCATTGGTTGATGGACATTTGGTATGATCCCATTTCCTAGCTATTGTGAATCGAGCAGCAATGGACATGGATGAGTAAGTGTGTCTGTAGTAGGCTAAGAAGTTCTTTGGGTCTGTACCCTGGAGTGATAGCTTGGTCATTTGATAGTTATAGTTCTGTTTGTTTTTTTAACCTCCAGATTTATTTCCAAAGTAGTTGCAGTAGTTTCCAGCCCCCACCAGCAGTGCATAAAATTCCCCTACTAAATATACTAAAAATAGCCACACTACTATTTACTGCTTATTTTTATTATTGATGGTGGATGTGTGGCTATTCTAACTTAGGTGACATGGAATATTTCTTTTAATTTTTAATATTTTTTCATAATTTATTAATTTTTTCACATTACACCTACCCCAGTCATAGCTCCTACCTCCTCCCCTCCCAGTTCTGCCCCTTCAAATCTCTTCTCCACTGATTTCTTGGGGTACCACTCCACCCTGGAATATCTAGTCCCACCAGGACTAATCACTTCCTCTCCCACTGAGGCCCAACCAGGCAGTCCAAGAAAAGGAACCAATGCCAGGTAACAGAGACAGAGACAGCCCTGGTTTCAATTGTTAGGGGACCATATGAAGACCAAGCTGCATATCTGCTACAAATGTAGGGGGGCCTAGGTCCAGTCTCTGCATGTTCTTTAGTTGGTGGTGCAGTCTCTGTGATCTCCCAAGGGTCCAGGTTAGTTGACTCTAGGTCTTCTTGGGGTGACCTTGACCTACTCAATCCTATCCCCCACTCTGCCACAAGACTCCCCAAGCTCTGCCAGATGTTTGGCTATGAGTCTCTGCATCTGTTTCATCAGCTGCTTGACAAGGTTTCTCAGAAGACAGTTATGCTAGGTTTCTGTCTGCAAGCAGGTGGCATGGAATCTTAAAGTAGTTTTAGTATACATTTCCCTGATGGCTAAGGGTGTTGAATGCTTCTTAAGATTCTTCTTTAGCCATGTATATATTTTCTTTTGAGAATTCCAAGTTTAGTTCATAGCCTATCTTAAAATGTGTTTTATTTTAAAATGATATGTATGTGTCTGCTTGTGAGTTTGTATATGTGAGTATAGGTGCCATTAGAGGCCAGGAGAGGGTGTCACGCCCTCTGGAGCTGGAGGCACAGGTAGTTTTGAACCTACTGGTGGGCCTGCTGGGAACTAAATGCAGGTCTTCTGTAAGAGCAGTTTGCACTCTCAGTTGCTGAGCAGTCTCTCCAGTTCCCGTAGGCCACCTTCAAACTAGGTGGGTTTATTTTCTCAGTATTTAGGGTTTCTTGGGTGGGGTGGTAATCCTTTAGATATTCTAGGCTTTAATGCTCCTTCAGATGAATATCTGGCAAAGATTTTTTTTTTATGCATTCTCATAGCAAATCTAACACCTAATCATCTCACACACAGTGAGGTCAGAGCAGGTCAGCTAGAAACGTCCTCGAGAAACTTCAGAGCATTTACTCACTTGTTCTTTCCCCTTCTCTCTCTGTGTATTAAGTTGATATAAAAATTTGTGTGGTAGGATTTTCACATTACAAATCTAATAGGTTTCTGTAGACATTGCAATTACCCAGATACCTATTGTCTTCTTTTAAGAGCCCTTCTCTGATATCCTTAGGTCTGGAACAACCAAATCTGTTTCTGGTTTGTTTGTTTGTTTATTTATTTATTTTTGATTTATTATTATTTTAGAGAGAGAGTGTGTGTGTGTGTGTGTGTGTGTGTGTGCACGCATGCGTGTTCAGTACCCCTGAGGCCAGAAGTGGACATTATATCCCTAATGTGTGTGCTGAGCACTGACCTCAGGTCCTCTGAAAGGCTAGCATGCCTTCTTAACTACTGAGCTGTCTCTGTGGCTCTCTTTTCTTCTGTTTTCGAAGTTCACCATTCATTTTCTCTTCTATACCTGTAATTTATAGATATTTTAAATTGCTTATGAAATTCTGAACTTGCATATGTATGGTTAGGGACTAATTTTCTTTATTCTGCTTTTCTTTCCAGATAGAAGAATTTCGAAGGCTGAGGACGCATGTTAAAGGGGCAGAGCTTGTCGAAGGCTGTGATGGGATTCTGGGAGACAATTTCCGACCTACCCAGCCCCTGAGTGACAGAGTCATCCGAGCAGCATTTCAGTAGCCAGAGAGAGTAGGAACAAACCCATCTGCATCAGGGTATGTGAGATTAGACAAGGAAGTGAATTACCTTAGCACAGCATCCCAGAGTCCTTCTACAGACGGACTAGTGAAATTCATGTCACTGTAAGACATTATGTTGCATTCTCATGCTCTATTAATGACAAGTCAGGTGGTCCTTTCATTTCATGCAATATGTTTTTAATTCTTATTTTCCTTTATTTTCTCACTTGAAATCCTTAATTTCAATTTCTGCTTTAATTGTGGCTTTCCTAAAGGAGGGTTCACGGGTGCAGAGGCAGGAATTTGCAGCGGTCTCTTTAGCATTCACTTCGTCGTCTCTTGAAGGTGCAACAGTCACTTCCTCTGATCAAGAAACATGAAAAGAGGCCCAGAAAAGTTAGCTTTCCTGTTTATCACCTTGTAGGGTCATCTTGTTCAGTGGTCTATGAAGGGCTGGTCTGGTATGACTGAAAGTCCTGTGTTCTGTAGAAGTCTTTGTTATTAGCATATGTTACCTGTACAGAATCATGGGTTTGTGCGTGAAATTTTCATATATATGACCTACTTTGGTCATATTGCTCCACACATTATACTCTCTTGTTTGCTTCTTAGAAGTACTTTTATTTGCTAAGTTAAGAAGCATATATTTTAAATAGTATTATTTTGTTGAATGACATATTGAATTCATCATATTTATTGCTTACACTTAGGGAGCTCACAAATGTGGGAAAGATTAAAAAATGCAAATAGTCCTATATATTGGAGTATCTCCTTACCTTGTAAGCCACCTAAGTGTGCATCAGCCAGAGAAATTGTAGCAGACAGCAGCTTCCCACAGTGGGGACACCTCTGCTAGAACAGAACCTGAAGAAGCAGGACAGAGCTGGGACTGGAGGTGAACTATTGAGAGCATGACCTGATATGTGAGTTGTATTAGTCACATATCACAACTATGAAGTCACAGTTGAATGGAAAGCTCATGCCTTGCAAAGCTCACAGTCTCATGATCCCAGCCACTATTGATGGAGATTTCAAAAGGTGATGTCGTCAGTCTTCTTTTCCTGTCTCTGCTTTTAGTATATACTGCAGACTTTGGTTTTCTGGAGTATGCTCTGCTCACTCTGTACCGTACCTTCTTCCTTTTGCCTGTGTGACCTCTCACCTGCCTGGAGCTCAGCTCAAACACCAGTTTCAGTAGGGATCCTCTGCTTTTCTCTTACAGCTGACTTCGCTTCCTGACCTCCTTTCCATTTATGAGTTTCTTATGTTTCTCTTGTATTTCAAACTCTGTGGGTTGGGATTGTTTTGTTTCATCACGAACCTATTACAAGACATAATGTATTCTATCTGGCTTGTCTGCAGGCCACTTAGAAGTTTCTCAGAACGGACATATGGAGCAGTCAGACTCATGTATTCTCATCTCTCAACTGGCCAGTGTAGTTTCCTTTCCTCTAACTTGAGATAATGAAGGTCCAGCAAATCAGCCATTGCTAGGAATGGGAAAAGCATAGTAATTCAGATGTTAAAAAGAGAAAGCCCACGTGTGCTTCAGCCAAACTTCAAAATAGATAAGCTGAAGAGCTAAACTGAATAAAGTCCAAAGTTATTATTGAACACTCATTCTGACTGTTGTACCCAGAAAGACATACGTGGTTCTGCTTTCATAGAATCCAGAATCTGAGGGAAGGAGTCAGATAGCAGAGAAGAAAGCACTCAAAATACATAGTTTCTAATGGTGATGCGCTATGTTAGTGAGAAGAATTAAGGAAGTGCCAAAGGAACTTCCAGGAAGAGAAAATCTCTTTTTGCAAAGGCCTCAAGGCATGCTTGCTGTGGAGGAGGTAAGACATAGGTACATTGAGGTTCCTGAAGGAAAGCCTGGTGTGTTTAGAACAGAGAAATAAAGGCTGAAGCATGTGAGACCCAAGTGGCAGATGTTGTCAGTCACACTAAGGTATCTTGATATTATTCTGGATGTATGATGAACCTCTAAGGACCTTGACTCAGGGGACTGACTTTATCCCATCTCTCTTTTTAATAGCACACTGAAATTGAGTAGATTGAATTAAAATGGACCAGAGCAGGAGTAGAAAGACTTTCGAAATCTGTTGGGTAGCCAAAATGATGACATGGAGGCCCAGACCTTAGATTGGAAGCAGTGAAAATGAGAGTAAGTAATACATAGGGCATAGAAATTGTAGATGGTATCCCCTGATGGACTGGGTAAGGGTGGAGGGAGATAGAACTGTCAGATTAAATGCTGAGGTTTGTACCAGTTTGCAATCCCACCAACAATGGAGGAGTGTTCCTCTTTCTCTACATCCTTGCCAGCCTCTGCTGTCACCTGAGATTTTGATTTTAGCCATTCTGACTGGTGTGAGGTGGAATCTCAGGGTTGTTTTTATTTGCATTTCCCTGATGATAAGAATGTTGAGCATTTCCTTAGGTGCTTTTCAGCCATTTTACATTCGTCAGTAGAGGTTTAGCTCTGTACCCCATTTTTAATAGGGCTATTTGGTTCTCTGGGGTCTAACTTCTTGAGTTCTTTGTATATATTGGATATTAGCCCTCCATCAGATGTAGGGTTGGTAAAGATCTTTTACCAATCTGTTGTACAACCACTGTGGAAATCAGTCTGGCGGTTCCTCAGAAAATTGGACATAGTACTACCTGAGGACCCAACAATACCACTCCTGGGCATATACCCAAAAGATTCTCCAACATATAACAAGGACACATGCTCCACTATGTTCATAGCAGTCTTTTTTATAATAGCTGGAAGCTGGAAAGAACCTAGATGTCCTTCAACAGAGTAATGGATACAGAAAATGTGGTATATTTACACAATGGAGTACTACTCAGCTATTAAAAACAATGACTTCATGAAATTCTCAGGCAAATGGATGGAACTAGGAAATATCATCCTGAGTGAGGTAACCCAGTCACAAAAGAACACACATGGTATGCACTCAATGATAAGTGGATATTAGCCCCAAAGCTTGGAATACCCAAGATACAATTCACAGATCACATGAAGCTCAAGGAGAATGAAGACCAAACAAAATACTCAAGGTAGGAAATACAGAAACAGTATGGAGCAGAGACTGTGGGAAAGGCCATCCAGAGACTGCCCCACCTGGGGATCCATCCCATATACAGTCACCAAACCCAGACACTATTGCTGATGCCAAGAAGTACTTGTTGACAGGAGCCTGATATAGCTGTCTCTTGAGAGGCTCTGCTAGAACCTGACAAATACAGATGTAGATGCTCGAAACATTGGACTGAGCACAGGGACATCAATGGAGGAGTTAGAGGAAGGATTGAAGGAGCTGAAGGGGCTTGCAACACCATAAAAAGAACAACCAACCAGACTTCCCTGCCCACAGAACTCCCAGGGACTAAACCACCAACCAAAGAGTACACATGGAGGGACCCATGGCTCCAGCTGCATATGTAGCAGAGGATGGCCTTGTTGGACATCAGTGGGAGGAGACGCCTGTGGTCCTGGGAAGGCTTGATACTCCAGTATAGGGGAATGCCTGGGTGCAGAGGCAGGAGAGGGTGGGTGAGCACCTTCATAGAAGCAGGGGGAGGGGGAGTGAGGTAGAGGGTTTCTTGAGGGGAAACTGGGAAAGGGGATAACATTTGAAATGTAAATAAATAAAATATCAAATAAAAAATACATTAAAATATTCCTGAGGATTAGGTCTTAGGAAACCATGGGTAGATTGCCATTGATTAACAGTAGGAAAGCTGAAGGAGGCCATTTTGGGATCAGAAAAAGAGTATGAGTTTGAGCACACTGACAAGGAGGTATCTGTCCATCATAATAGTGGGATTGTATAGAAAGCTTGCTAAAATTTCAGGTGTAGAGATGCTCTTTTTAACGTTCTTGTTGCTTGGAACAACTATCCAATGGAGACAACTTAAGGACCAAGGAGTTACTTTAGCTTATAATTTCAAAGAGTTCAGTCCATCGTTGCTGAGCTCTGTCTGTTTGGGCAGAACAGGACGGTACTCAGGCCATGTGATGTTCTGCAAACATCTTCACACATACACCCAGTGCTGAGCTTTCTAATCTCCTGGTCACTTCTTAGTCTAGTCAAGTTGAAAATCAAAATGAAGCATCACACAAGATCAGAAAATCAGTCTGTGTGAAATATGGAAAAATTTGTCACAGACGGAAAAACTGACATTCAAATGGATCAGAGGGATTATTTCAGTAAGTGTTTATGGAATCTTACATGGGACTTTATAGTAGAGGTTAATCACTGCCCAAAGCAACCCATTGATTGAACAGTAAGGCTGAAACGTTGATGCACACAGCTTGACTGAACTCCTTTTTCTTCACACCACCTGGGCTGAGGTCAGAGAGGGTCTTCCCTGTGATGTCACTGGCTTAGTAATGAAGGATGCGTGTTGCAGTGGCTGAAGTTCATAGAAGGGTGGGGCTACATGTACAATAACTGAGCGCTTTTCATAAGGGTGTTTGTTTAACTTTATACTTGGCTACCCAGTTGTTTCTCAAAGTACTTTCAATCCCACCAGAAAGCAAAGCTCCAGATCTTTCATCCCACTAGCATTCTCTGCCTTTGTTGATCCTCCTAAAACAGCTGTTAACACATCACATATACAGATCGACAGTATTCATTGTGATATTTTACACATACACGCCTTTGTATTTATTATGATAGAATGGGTCAGGTGAAGCAGAATACTGAGACTGATTTTATGTCGAGCACAAATTGTCTGTGTGTTGCGGGGAGGGAGCAGAGTGTGCATCTGTGAGCATTTTGTTCTCTGGGACAGATCTTAGTGCTGAAGACTTTGAAAGGTTGAGCACACACTGAGACCGGCTTTGTGAAGAACAGGTGCTTTGTGTGTTCCAAGATGAAGGAAGAAAAGGGTGCTGACTTATAGGGACCTGTCTGTGCCTTGCTTTGTTTTCTAAATGATGAATAGGTTAGTCACCAGGTGGTAATGCAGTTGGGAAAAGACCCAAGTGAAGGAGATGATAGACCTACAGGAAGAGGCCCTTTAAGAGCATTGAGAGGTGCAAAGGGACTGGTTAGTGGTAACTTACAAGGATTTCCAGACTATAGTTGCTACTCTCTCTGTGGATATAATTAATGTAAATAACGCTTTTAGTGACATGAAATTACTGCCATGAGCGTTTGATTCATATCTGGTCCCAGACCAGAGTTGCTTCCGAGTGTCTAAACATTCATCACTGTGCTGTGTGTTCTTTGTCCCTCTGTCTGTCTTTACCATACACAGATACTGAAATCGTATACTGCTTCTGAGATTTTGTATATGTTAGATATGTTAATTATTTGATAGAACAATGATATTTTTCTAAGTTTTAAAGTAGGTACAGTTGAGATATTTGTTTTTAAAGGAGAAAAGTTTTCAGAATTTCTAATTCTAATTTTGTCCCATTACAAATGCATTATTATCCTTTTGTCTTGCAATGCATAATACAAATGTAGTCTTAGTTCTACATGAAGTTATACTGGGAAATGAGACTTATGGATGTTTTCTTTTTATTTGATATTTAATATGGCTCTAAGAAGGCACACAATTCAAATTTTTATTAAAGTGAAATTATTTGATAGTCAGACTTTGAATTTAATGCATGAATGTTTCATCTAAGCTTTTAGAACTAAAGAGCGGGAAAATTCCATGATAGTTGTTCTCTTAAATAATGCTTAAAATAATTCAGATTTATTTCAGCTGTGCTTTTTGAAATAACTTTAGTTTTGGAATTAAAATGACAGGTTTTTAAAATGTGCCATTTCTGAACATCTGGAGGGCCTTGATAAGAAGAATTATTATTCCCATGAGGAATCTGAGACCGTTTTGTATTAGCATTTGAAAGGATGAGTGAGGATTTAGTAGTTGTTTATCGAATTAGCATGTAGTTCATCAAGGGGCTAGGAATGCTATGGTTCTACAGTGATGACTCACATTTCAGGGAGATTATTGCTGAGGTCCATTATTTACTGACATTTTTAAAAAGTGTTTATTTTTATTTGTGTATGTGTGTGAGTACATGCTACATAAGTGCAGATGCCCACAGAGGCCAGCAGAGGGCGTCGGATTCTGTGGAACTGGCATCATAGGAGGTTGTGAGCATTCTGGTGTGAGTGCTGGAAGCCAACCCAGGTCCTCTGCAAGCGGAAAGCTAATTGCTGAACTATCTCTGTAGTTTAATTAGTCTTTGAATTCTTAAAACTAGGGTTTAGAAAAACCAAATCTTAGTAACAACAGTAAATAAGACCAGGTTTGGGGTTCAGTTTACATGGCATGCCCTATTTTATATTATTAGTAGTAATCTTCTGGAAAATAGTTATGTGCCTTTTTTATTAACTGCTAGGCTAATTTAAAAGCCACGTGGTCACAGAGTAGCTCAGCCAAGACTCAGATGTCATTAATCCATGCACAGGTGTTTACTAACTGCAGTACATCACGGTGACTTACTTTCTGCAAGCACTACTTATATATGTTTCTTTCCCTCATTCAGTTTTCTTCCCTCATTAAAAACAGCAACAACAAAAAACAGAAAAAGAAAGAAGAAAAGAGCAGCAGACATCCCAGAATAATTCTTTTTCGAATTGCTTCCATTTTTTTCTAAGTCTTTGAAGCCATTCTTGACTATGTTGAACTGTTTCTGACATGTGCTTTTGCAGTTAATGATTTTGTCTTGACGAGGCAATATTCAGCATCAGTTTCATATCCGTTTTCTTTTGTAACCAGAAGGCATTCTAGGCTAGAAAAATACAAAGCCTTATGGGAAAGGGAGGACCATGTGAGGAAGGTGAGGGAAGTCTCAGTGTTGCAGCTTTCAGAATGATTTCAGTAATCTACTTCAAGATCTGGGTCAGAAGCCTGTTCCAGCCTCAAGATCTAAATCACAGGTGTGCCCTCCATTTCTGGATTGTAGTTCATTCCAGATGTAGTCAAGTTGACAACCAGGAAGAGCCATCATATGCCTAAACACCAGGAATGCCTACGTCATCTCTTAGGTTTTGATTATAGGATATAAAATGATTCTTAGATTGAGAGTGAATCAGCTTTCCGAGCTTCATAGACTCTCTTCCGGATACTGAATAGGCAAGTAATTCCTGTCTTGAAATATGTCTCTTTTCCTTCTCATGTTTTTAGAAATGTTAATATTTTATTGTGTATAAAAAGTCTGAAGCGATTTAATTTTTTCTCACCTGACAATTTAAAAAGCCATTTGATAAGAGGGAAAAAAAAAGATTTTGCAGCCAAGAACCATTGTGTTTGCTGAGCATTCAGATATTCTGATCCCTGGAATACTGTCATGAAAAATTTCATGATATTTAATATCAAGGAATGTTTTTCAAAGAAAACCATCCTGACTGTGGCCAATACATGTGGCCTAAACATGTTCTGTTTGTTCATTGCCCTTTGCTCAAAAGATACACGTAGGCAGAAAAGTGGATTTAAATAGGCAGCTAAATGGACATATATCAGCCAAGGAAAGAATTTGTTTCTAGGAGCTGTAAAGCAGACTTGTCTTATGGATAAGAAAGTCAGTCCTTAGAGTAGGCTTTTGAAGGGGAGTGTGGATAAGCACTCTCCCAGTCGCTTCCTGTATGGTGTTGATGGGAACCTGGCTGCACCAGGGCGTGTTCCAGCAGACTCCTTGAATGCCTTTGACTTTTGGGCTGGTATGATGAATGTGCTTCCTTCTCTCTTGACTGTGTCATGGCAAAGGAGAGAAAGGGCAGGAGAAGAGTAAGCAGGCTAATAGAGTTTTGTGGTAAGTCTCCAGTTAGAAAAGGAAAAAGCTATAATCTGGGGAAATTGCCAGAATGAGTGCAGAATCCTTCAGAAATAGCATGCCTTTTAATCATGATTTCAACATAACACTATGGAGACATGTGACTCCCACGCTAGTGTTCCATTCTTATTGAAAGTCCTATAGGGAAAATAGAATCAAAGTAAGATTAGTAATTTGCTTAACAATTTTCTTAGTTAGGAAAACCCAGAGAATTTCCTAGAAAGTTGGGTGGGCTGTTTACAACTGAGCCTGCTCCTGAGTAAGTGGATGTCTACAGCAATTGAATTGCTAGCCTGTTCTTTCTCTTAGGATCATCCCCTAGTCTCTACCCCAGGAACTCACCATTAGGAAGTCCTGAGTATTCTACTGGCTTCTGGCTATTTAAATACAGTTTATATTTGAAATGTCACAGTTTTCCTCCATGAAGTCTTTCCCAAGTAAACTTGGCATTACCAGCCTTTCTCTGTTTACTGGAGTTTAGACCCACACTCATTTAGCTTGTGATTTGGTCTTCTGATAATGTGGTTAGGAGGAAGTGTTATTCTCCACTAAAGTGTGAATTCCTATGTGCTGGAATTAAGTCCATGTGTAAAGTATTATATTAGCTTGGTTTTCTCTGTGTATGACTTCTAAGCGTATTTACTATGCCAAGGTCCAAGACAGTCTGGTATAGGATATACCCCTGCACAGGTTTAACCTGAGAGCAGTAACAGGTTGCAGACTGGTAAATGTGAGAGAATTCAAAGCACTCTTTGTGGTTGTTGAAGCCCCCCAGTGGTGAGGATCAGCATAGCTAGCAGGTGTAGGGACCAGAGACCCTCTGTTCCCTCCTGTCTCTAGGAGAAGAAGGGCAGATCCAGGGTGTCCTCTTTTATTTAAGTGTATTAAAGGATTCATGGACTCTGAATGTATTCTTTCATACAGACATGGCTCTCTGCTGGCTTGTGTTCAAAGGTGGGCCATGTGGGACTCTGACTTCCTCCCCTAACTCCACAGTTCCGTTTCGTCACCTGTCTCTGCACATTTTCCTTCTGATAGCTTCCAGAGCTGCATATAGTGTCTCCATGTCTGTCATCACTGCCTGCAAAGAAAGCATCAGAGTATGTAAAACTGGTGTGTGGATTCTACATAAACCTGCTAAGGAAAGACAGATAACAGCACCCAGACTCATTCCTGAGCTCCAGTCAGTTGGCAGTAGCTGTCTGGAGACTGGTAAAGAGTTTGACTTCCCATATGAGCACAGTGGGAAAGGGCATTAGGACTGACTGACAATGTCTACCATTGGCAGGGATGGTTTTCGGTCCCTATTTTGTAGCCCATAATTAAAGGTAGCATTATTAACATGTGGCTTTAGTGTTCTAGCTGTTAACTATGGTATCTTTTGAAGTGAGCTTTGGAAAATTGGTTTGCATTAGCCAGTACTATGTTGCCTGGTATTAGCTATTACTGAGGAAATAGAGGAACAAGTCAAAGTGCTTGGATCCCATGATTTACTTTGTCAGTATTTTTTTAATCTCATTTATGTACAGATTAAGGTCCAGGTTAAGGGCACTAACCCCTATCCTGCCAGTACTCCACTTTCTAATACTATAAGCATACTGCTTACATGCAGGAAGTGCTTGTGAAATCTAAGTCTCAGGGCTGGAGGGATAGCTCAGCCATTGAAGGCTACCTGAGTTCTCAGAGTAGAAGAGAAATGTCATTGCATCAGCAAGGAAAGAATGGGAGTCTTACAGAGAGAGGCATTCGTTCTGATCCCTTTGTATGGAATTGAAGTCCTCCCCTGAAAAGGGGAAAATGCTTAGTAAATTCCTCTATTTGGACCTCTATGGTGAAATCCCAGGAGTGGGGTAGCTTTGGAGATGTGAAACCAACCTCAGGACAAGGTGACAGAAGACTATGTCTGGAACAGTTCATTTCCCTGAATGCAGAACCATCCCTTCCTTCCTACACTAAGAAGGGACTGCTTAGGTTTGTGGAGTCTCTTTCATGCGTGTACCGATCCCAGTCATGTGGCCTTTGCCTCTGTGACCTAACCTCCCCATGCAGACTCTACCAACCCTAATACCAACCCTGTAAGAATTGAGAGGACATACACATTTAGACCATTGTAAGAGCACAGTGGATGCTGACACGAGCCTCCCAAGGCTAAGAGGCCATCTATTTAAAATGTTATAGTGGAAATATGACCACAGACAAATGATTGCTTTTCACTGTAAATTTTAGAGGTTTTGTTGTTGTTTTATTTGTTTAAATGGTAAATACATAAAGGTCTGCTTAATCTTCTATTTTAATTTTACTTAAACATTCAAGTTAATTGTTTTCATAACAGACCGTCAACAATCTATGCCCAGTACTTTTGACAGAATCTGAGAAATTTATTAAGATTGTACAGAGATTTCTCTGGCTGAGAAATATATCATTATATCACAGCTTCCCAGATTAAATTACTGAAATAGTAAAGTTGTGACAACTTCAGATGACTTTATTTTCCATTCCTGGGCTTATTAACCCAACCCCTGCAAGTGGTCTGCGTCTGACTGCTCTCTTCACTCTGAGATCCCATTGTTCAATCTGTGATGCGCTTTGGTAGGAACTTACGGTCCTCAGTACTTGTCTGTGGAAAATACAACATTTTCTGAGGCTTCAAGGAGTGTGGTTCTGAATTGGGTCTCAAGACACTCTTTAGTCTTTTGCCTGAGGAGTCCGTAACTAAATTATTCCAAATGGCTACTCCCCATACGTAGAAAAAAAAAAAAAAAAAAAAACGAAAGCTTTCCTCTCTGGGATACCTTCTTCTGCCTTTACACTGGCATCATATCCAAAGGGTACTCCTTCATGAAGTACTATGCCTCCTACTCTCTGCTGTGATACCCTCCTCTTGGTGGTGGTCCTTATATTCTTGGTTAATATGTATTTCTGATGAACACTCATGGTTGTATGTATTTCCATGTTCTCAGCTTTGCATGATCCTCCCGCTCACATGTGATGATTCCTCGACCTGTGTGCCGCAGGAAAACAACAATGAGTCTTTTTCAGGCCTGCAAGTTCTGAATTTTCAAGAGGACAGCCCTGCCTTGTTAATGTCATTTTTTTTTTACAGAAGAGTTCTTATAATTAGTGGATCACAGCAAAAAAAATCACTGTAATGCAAAAGAAAAATAAGAATAAAAATTTTACTAGCATCACAATTACTCATCTGTGGTACATTTTGGCATCTGAAATATTTACATAGGAAATAAGGTGAAAAACCTACCTTTCCTTATAATGAAACTCAGTGCAAACAAACCCTTTCTCATAATGGCTGCCCAGATCCCAATTCAACTTAATTTTGTTGACTTTGATTGCTGGACTAAAAGAATTCAGCTTGAACTAGTGAAAAATGAAGTATATATGCTCTCAATTAAGAAGTAATTAGACACTCAATCACCCTTATGGCACGCCAGGGAGTGAGGAGGAGGAAGAGGAATGTGACTCACTGTCCTGTATAAAATGGCTTTGTTAATTAGTGTAGCGCTAATTGTGATTGAGAGACTGTCACACTATATCACATAAGCTTCTGAATTATTTTATAAGCTAAGTCAAGTGTTCCATAACTTCAGTGCAGAATGAGGTGGAGATTATTAACCAGTCAGGTTTATCCGATAGAGTGGATAATTGTACATAAATGCTCTCGAGTGATGGCTTCCCATGCTGTGCTGTATGGCATCTCACTTAATGCTCCCAACACTTGGTGAGACATTATTTTAGAGATAAAAAAACTGAGGCAGAGAAGTGATGAGTAGCTTGTTTAAGGTCACAACCAGTACAGCCATTCAGGTCCCCATGGGATTAACTCTGGATAGTGAGCTATTGAATGGTACCTTCGGATCTCTGAGATTATCTGAGCAGGTGGGGAGAGTGTGTGTTTTCACTTTATGGAACAAGTTGCCAACTCCTCTGCGAGTTCACTAAGTCACACATGCTCATTATGTGAATATTTTATAGATATAGTGTTTTTGCCATCCAATCCATTTCCCACCCTTGGTTTATTTCCTTTCTCCCTAGTCTATGCTATAGCAAGTGAACCACTGAGCTATTTATTTGCTTTGTTTTCATGACTCCAAATATAATTGGTAGACAAACATGGTTAAAAAATTCAAGCAACCACAGCATTCGATGAAGCAATGGCATGCATCTCTGGAGTTCTACTGCTAGCAGCAGCTGTTATCACCAGCCCCAACTGTCCAGGTATGGCCAGAGGCCCTGCAACCTGTGTGTGAGGTAGCGTGATGTGTTTGGTGTGACTATCTGTGACAGAGATAATGATACTTTTCTCTCACTTAATGAAAGCTGTAGCCATGTGTGTCTGAGGAGTGGTGGGGAGGTGACAATGATAAAATGAAATCTAAATGTTTACCTTCGATATTCTGCAGTATAAGTGTGGAAGGACTATTACATGTGTACATATGATCTATGTATGCATGTAATGTTTCATAGCGAATCATTCTGTGTATGTTACTTGTCTGCTGGTTTGTTGATATGTCTTCCTGTTGAATAGCTGTATGCCATACATTTAAGTGTTTGATAAGTGTAGGTTATTTTCTTTTAATTTTTAAAGGTTTATTCATTTAATTTTGTGTGTGTGAGTGTGTTAGCTGTATGCATGTGTATGTACCACGTGCATCCTGATGTTCACCATTGGATTCCCTTGGAACTGGAGTCAGGGATGTTTGTGAACTGTCCTGTGGTTTCTTGGGAACCTGCATCCTTGGGAGAGTAGCGAGTGCTCGTAATCACTAAACTATCTCTTCTTCTCCAGATGTTACTTTTAAGCATTTTCTAAAACGTATTCACACATGGATAACATCCAGTGTTCTACCACAATCAACTATAATGCTGCCTAGTTAGTGACTAATTTTGTTAACAAAAGTTACCAGAGTTCTATTTTAAGTCAGAGAAAAATTACTGTCCTTGAGAGTGGCGTCAATTCATGTCCCAACTAGCCACATGTTCAGCTGTGTTTCCTCTTCACTTTTACCAGCATGGAGTCCTTAGGAACTTCTCATCCAGGCCAGCATGCAGAGATAACTCTCAAATTACAGAGTCCTGTGGTCCTTGGCTCCCCTGTACTGTTCTGTTATTTTGTCTAGTCATAAGCATCAACAGTAGAGCCTGTGATATCAGTGTACACAAGATCCCTTACTAGTCTCGTCTATCTGTTCTCACATCTTTAAAATTTCCAGATAAACTATAAAATCATTTTATTAGTTGACTGGAAGTAACAAAAAAGTAACAAAATACAATGAGAAAACTGAAGGAAGAAGACTAGCAGAGTGTGCGACTTGTATGGCATAATCACTTATGGGAGTTTCTTTATAGTATTGAGGAACAAAGGGTAGATATTTGCTCAGTACAGTCACTAACATTTTTATGTCATGCATATATTTTTAGACCATGTTTTATATATTTTGTTCCTTTATTGAGGCTACTCTTGTAGTATATTTGGGCAGAGTCAACGGGGGTGTGGCTGGACAGTGAACACAGTGATGGTGAGCAAGCTTCTTTATTGTCTCCCCTACTTAGGCAAATTATCAGTAGTCATTTAGCCTTCATAAATGAAGTGGAGACACCAAGTGATTTAAGTTCCTAGAGCTGTTTGAGGACTAAGGACTAAGAACTAAGGACTAAGGACTAAGGACTAAGGACTAAGGACTAAGGACTAA
>JANHMN010000004.1:125112021-125122030 GCA_030674055.1 Rhabdomys pumilio
TGAAGAACAGGAAATTCTCTCTACATTTTAGGTTTTCTTTCTGTTTATATTAGACAAGAGGATATTTGGAAGACATCCCAAAGCAGAGAATGCAAGCCTGATTACCTCTGTTTGTTTGCCATTTCTTTAGATTTTTTTTTTATTGAACAGATTCATGTTCTGATGACCCGATGATATGGTTATCAGAAAGAATTTAGAAAATACACAGAATGCATCAAAGGGAGTGTTTGTCATAAATAATGATCACTGATTGAGCATTGGAGTTTTTTTTTTTAACCATAAATCACATTAAAATAATAGAAAAGAGAATTTCTTTAAATATACAAACTCACAAGAATGAGAAAGCAAGAGGAAAGACACAGTCAGCAGCAGTCTACAGGCTGGAAGCGGCAATGGGGAGTGGCAATGGGGCGTGGCAATGGGGCGTGGCAATGGGGCGTGGCGATGGAGGTTTCCCTGCTGAGCTCAGAGGACTGTGAATTTGCTTCAGATGCCACTGGACATATGAAGGCAAAGAAGCTAGTGGTGGCTGTGTTGGTTGAATACCACTTGAGAAGCAGTTATATCTTAAAATCCCCTTCCAAAGCCTGGAGTTGGTGAGAAATACCCTGTGGAGAGAGTGGCCAAGAGCTGGTGATAGGGAACTTGGATGCCTCACTAAACAGGTGGAGGAGCCAGTTCCTGAGAACTCAGCACTTCTGGTTTCTTCCTCTCCACCCAGGCTGTGGTGCAGTGTCTGGTGCTGTCCAGCTGACCAACAAGGCACATGCCCAGGATAGCAGTGGAGTGAGCTCAGAGACAGAATCAGTGAGTGCAAATGTGAATGAGTTGGATATGAGTTTCTGGAGGAAGTTTCCACAGAGATGCAAATGCAGAGACAGGGGCTCATGGTGAAGCCTGGCATGCCTTGATCTGAGGAGACCTACCTTTATCTGCCTCACAAGTGCTAGGATTTAAAGATGTACTCACTTTCTCAGTCACAATATATGTCTTTTTTTTTTTTTTGAGGGGGAGGGGTCTGAGACAGGGTTTCTCTGTGTAGCCCTGGCTGTTCTGGAACTCACTCTGTAGACCAGGCTGGCCTCGAACTCAGAACCGCCTGCCTCTGCCTCCCAAGTGCTGGGATTAAAGGCGTGCGCCACCACTGCCCGGCCACAAGATATGTCTTAACCTCTTGAAGCAAGTAGGACAATTAGTAAATGGCATTGAATTCAAGTAATTATAAAAAAATTTCAAGGTAATTATCCAACTCAGAGAAAGCAACATGCAGGGCAAAAAATCTAATGAAGCACACAGTTTCATTCTGAATGATATTTATCACTAGTATACTATAAAATAATCGAGTCAACCAAAATTTCAGTATAAATATATTTGCTGGGTGGGATGTGGTAAGGATGTATGTATTTGTCTCGGGGGCTGTGCCTTTTTTGAGGGGAAGGGGAGACTGACTAGAGGAAAGATCTTCAAATCTTCCCTTGCCGTCGGGAAAGTCAACAGGTAATACTTAAACAAATTGGATGGTGGGCTTAGAGGATCGTGATCTGAGATGTTCCTGAAATCTATGTATGGAAAGAACTGACCAGAAAGTTGCTTACCTGTGAGACAGATGACACAGTCTACATAGCAAATATTTTTACTCATTTAATTGTTTAAACAGCCTAAACATAATTCTGATACAAATAAAAAAGTTGAATAGGAACACCTGCTGCTGTTGTTTCATCATACTTTTTATGCACGTACATATGCATGTATGTGCAATGTGCACACACATGCACATGTTCACGCCTCTTTGGAGCATTTGCTTTGGTTGGGTAGTATGGTGGGAAGTTTTGAAATGGCCCAGATGAGACCTATCATATTTCCATCCCTTTAGAATGTTCTCTGAAATACAGAAAATTTCAAACGTCTGCTATCATGTTGGAAAATACTGAGCTGTGTTTCACGTTTATTTTGGTGCACAGAACATCAGGTGAGATGTTTTGGAAACACCTGACATAATTACTGGTAGGTGGGCTTCCATCCTGGGGGCAGTGTGCTCAACACATTGTCCCCTGGCAGAATTTCATTGTCATAAGCCTTGGAAGGCAGGAACTGTGATCTCAGGCCTCAGAGGGTGCCAGAGATCAGCATAGAGTGCCACTTAGTTGCTGAGTTCCCTCTTAAGAAAGGGCATCACAGCCTGCAACTAACTCATTGATTACATGAGGCTAACTGAGCAATGAACCCAAGGGATTCTCTGCCACCCCAATGCTGGTTTATAAGTGCACACTACCAAACTTGGGATTTTTACTGGGTTCTTGGAATGGAACTCGATAGATACTTCATGTTTGCAAAATAAGCTCTTTAACAAATGAACTATGTCCCCAGCACCTTAGAAGGTATCATTTTACTTGTTGGAAAGACACAGATAATGAAAATCTAAACAAAAACAAACAAAAAACCCGGCAGGTATTATTTCTAGCATCATCTATGGGCAAATTTTAGCAGAGTAAGCATTCTTAACATCACATGCCAAGATAAATTAGAATGTCATAGGCATTTGCTGAGAACCTTTCAGTCATGTCCCTGCAGTGAACCAGGAAACATGTAAGCCTTTGCATTGTGGATATATTCACAGTGCTTGAGGTCATATTGTATGAGGTATGGTCTGAATCTCAAACTGATAGACTATTACGGATTCATATTTTGTTAGTTGATGTTTGGAGGTTAAAAATTATTAGAAATTAAGATATTCTTCAAGTAAAATTTTCTTTTATGAACTTCAGATAAAGTTTGTAGACCAATCTATCCCAAATGAGTTCTATAAAGCTCTGGTTCATGGGGAGATCTCTTAAGTCAGTAAAGATTGTCCCCATCCTGAACATAGTGTCTGTTTAGAAATTTACAGTGCAAGTTAGCAAAGAGATCCTGATGGTTTTGAGTTAAAGAATTCTAATACCAGAGTCTCCATGGGGTTTTGGGACATTTATTTTCCCAACCAGCTTTTGGTATTGTTAGGAACACATTTTGGGACAGATTCAATTTTGTTGTTTCCTTTGCAGAAAATGAATGCATGTTCATTAAATTCCTTTTACCTCTGAAATGCACTGATTTGATTAGCAGTCAGTTTCATGTATTTTCATTTGTAATCCTTGTGTTTATTGTTGTCAAAATATGTATTTTGACAATATCTTGTTTTACCCTTGAAAAATCAGATGTCTGAGGTCCAGTATTATAGATATGATTGGAGAAAGAGTCAGAAGATATTGGCAAATATTTTAAAGTTTAAATTAAGAATGCTTTCAAGAGAATGTCACCATGACTGTAGTTTAAAATGATGTATTATTGGAAAATGGAAATAATAGATTTTAAGTGTTCTCCCCACAAAATGACAACAGTATGAGGTAAGGCATCCACAATTCAGCTTGATTTACCTATTCTACAATATATTTCAGAACATTATGCTGCAGATGGTTAGTGTGTGAATTTAATCTGTCAATTTGAAATATTTTTAAAGGCTGTAGCATATTATTTGTTTGAAATATAGTTTGAAACTATATACCCCCATGTTGTAAACCCTTGTTTTATAAACTACCTATATGCTTATGTGTGTACATTCATGACTTGCAAGTGTATACAGACATATGGACTGATAGAATGGTGGTATCATATGGATAATTCTAATGTATTTTGTTGTGTCAGTGGTTACAGTTTTCACTGTGGTGGTTATGATGATGGTGGTCGTGGTGAATATTCTTGTGCATAAGAATGGCCAAGCGGCTTTGTTATCAATTTCTAAAAATATT
Organism: Rhabdomys pumilio; assembly: GCA_030674055.1. Lineage (NCBI taxonomy): Eukaryota > Metazoa > Chordata > Mammalia > Rodentia > Muridae > Rhabdomys > Rhabdomys pumilio. Next base: position 125,115,807 of record JANHMN010000004.1, read on the forward strand.
ATTCTCTCTCAGAAAGCTTATTGAATCCTTAGCTTTTCTTTTTGTTTTGTGGTGCTGAAGGACTGAGTCACATACTGGCGAAGTGCTGTCCCACTGAGCCATTCTGCATCTTTGAATGGATAGCTATTGTCTGAAACTATGACACTGGGAATCTGCATGAGCATGTCAGTATCTACATTCCAGTAAGATGTTGAATTCTAGTCTTAGCTGACATTATTTTCCATAAATGAGTGTCTTAGTTGCTTTTCAATTGCTATAACAAAACACCATGGCCAAAGCAACCTATAAAAGAAAATATTTAATTTAGGGCTCATAGTTCCATGCTGGGGAACCTGGCAGCAGTCAGGCAGGCATGACTCTATAGCAGTAGCTTAAAGCCTATACTTTGAGATACAACAAGGCAGAGAAAGCTGAGTATAAAAACCTCAAAGCCTGTCTCTACATACCTCCTAAACCTTCCCAAATAGTTCCTCAACTGGAAACCAATTATTCAAACATATGAGCCTGTGGGGGTCATTCTCATTCAAACCGATACATTGGGAAACCTGTGGTTTTTTTATGTCCCCAAAGTACTGTCCAATGTATTATTCTACATTTAACCATGAAATTACTAGGACCTTTAAGATGCCTTATGACTAGGAAGAAATAGTTATTATTGATTATGTTTATAACACATGAAATTGTTAGTAATTTAAAGCTTTATTTTTATTAAACCTAACATGTAAGTATTTAATTTATAACTCAAGTACCAATTTAGTTGAAAATATTCGTGGCTTCGACATTATATTCTAATCCAGTCTGACATAGAAATAAATTTATCATAGGCTTTGTTAGAAAATAGCACAAAGAGCAAACCTATGAAGATATTTTAAAATTTCTGCATTATCTTATATTTGATTTCTACTATATTCAGTTGGACTTTAGAAAGGCTTTTCAGATGCTATGGAAGGATGCAAATAACCTCACCGGCTTTGTTCTCTTTGCCTGAAGGAAGAAGACAATGGTCCCACGGAGTCCTTTGATGAGGAGTGAGAACTCTTGAGTGGCAGCTTCATTTTAACCCTCAAGCCTGCATTATCTTCACTTACTTCAGCTTTGATGGATGTCTGTGACCATTGTCTGTAAACATGCTGTTATGAAATATTAGAAGTGGCTGTTCACTGTAAAGAAAATCAGTGTGTATGCCACACCACAGCTTCTGGAATTCATACTTTGGCACGTACTGCTTGTTGCTTATGTGTAGAAAGAATAAAAGTAGTTTTCAGACTTATTAATATGACTGTATCATATATCAATATGAGATAAGAAAAACACATTCCCAGAGCCAAGTCATTCATTTATTTCCTGTCTGTATTAGAAAATATGCTCACTAGTATATTTCTTGGTAATAAAGAGTTTTGATCTACAACAGCTTAGAACATCAAAATATAATATGAAGGAGTCATAAAAATTATCTCGTGTTTTTTTCAATAATCACACCAAATTTAATGTTAAACTTCTTTGTCATGGAAAAAAATTTGAAGTTAATGCAACAATATTTTCTATATTATTTTTAAAAAGAATTTAATTAAATCTAATATAGTTATGGCACATCTGAAAGTATGGCTTCTATACCGTTAAGAATAGCATAAAAATGGATAGGAAGAAAGATGGGGACAGCATACCAGTAATAGCTTTGTTTCTGGAATAGAAATATAAATGCATTAGTATACTATGTTAATTTAGTATAGTACATTTTGTAAGTCTTCAAAATACTTTACAGATTGCACTTCTGTGGTGAGAAAAGATAAGGGTTAACCATACCTTTTTTTCAATTAAGCTCATCCTTAGTCAAATCTTAGTTCTATATGACAGAATGGTGTAAAGTGGTAGAGATAATGGAAGAAATCGGAACTTCCCAAATAAACTTTATTGGCTGTTTTAATTGTTACAAAAAGGAAACAACTTCAAAATAACAATCTCAATTTGGAGGGATTATGTGCTAGTAGCTAGAATAAGCACCCATTCAGAGGTTTTAGATCTGTTGGGCAATGGCCACATTAAGGGAAACAATACAAATAAAAATCACAAGAGATCTCCCTTAAAACAGAAGCAAAGGAGGTTAAACATAGAGTCTTGGGCAGGGAGGAAAATTAGAGCCATGGTCACGAGGGAAGTGAGATACAGGAAGGGTCAGTATCTCTGGAACATAACAGAGCAGCCACACGTACGGCCTCTGATGACAGAGAGAGGACCTGGATCCTGCATTTTTGAAGCTTTTATTATTTGCTAAAATGAAAATGTTAAAATATAGGTTAAACAAACAAACAAAAAATGAACCCTGCAATTGAAATCTTTACATCTTCCAAGCTACTACTGTGAGATCCATGTTCAGCCATGGCTATGGGGATATCATAGTTTATAGTTAATGGACTAGATTGAAAGGCCTTTATGGGCAGCCAGTTAAACGGTTCTCCTAGTTCTACTTTGGTAGACCAGTGATTGAGACACAGTCATGCATAGGAGTCTAGGTCTCCACTCCTACAGAGCTGACCTGAACTTGCATTTTCATGTCTCGTCCTTCCTATAGTCTCCACCCATCTTACTCTGAAACATATGAAGTGGAAAATGTAACAACCAAACTAATATAATTGTCTTCTAGAGTGATATCTAGCTCTCATCAGAATATCATAAAGCAATCAAATTTGATTTCTGAGTTTTTTCTTAAATGACCATTTAAGATTAATATCCAGGGTGAGTTTTTTTGTAGAGGAAATTTAATCCAGCAACATGGCTGCTCTGGAAAGAGATCACATCCAAAGACTTTTTAGATCTGTGTGATCCAGCCAGAATGATATAATCCCTCTGGCTGGAATACAGATATTCCCTTAGTGCACACCCTTAATCCCTAACAATGTAGGTAATGTTAGTTTGCAGAAGGAAGTAGCAGAAAGTGATGTCTAATTGAGGGGTAGGCAAAGTTACAGATCAGAGATAGATTTGACAGAATGAGTCAGAGATAGAATATGCCAAACTCTAAGGCCTAGACCAGGACAGGTAGGGATGAGGGCAGTTCAGGGAGTACAGTTCAGTTGAGTTCAGGCAACACAATGTTGTTCAATTGAGTGGAATTTGGTGCAGTTCAGTTGAATGCAGTTGAGTTCAGTTGAGTTTGTGCATTTCTGTTCAGTTCCATTCAGTTCCTGCAGCAATATGGTTCAGTTTGTGGATCTCAAGAGGCAGTTTATGCAAGCAGAGAAATTCAGTGAGAAGCCAAGAGAATCCAGTTTGAATTAGTCACCTTAGAGATGAGTTTGAGTCAGAATAGCTGGGTTGAATCAGCCAGCCAGACATCAGAAAAAACTAGAAAGGGTGATTTTATTCAGCAGTAAGCCTCTGAGATGACAGTTACATCTGGCAAATAAAAGGGGAACTTTTACAGAGGCTTAATAGTCTTTACATTCTTTCTATCTTTTTTTGCTCCCTTTTTTGAGAGAAGTTTTCACTGCATAGCTCTGGTGGTCTTGCACATCTCTGTGTAGACCCACATGGCCTTAACCTCACAGAGATCTGCCTGACTCTGTTGGAATTGATATGTGTCACTAAGCCCAATCAATATTTTTATGCATGAAAATCCCCTCAAGCGCCAATTGCAACAGATTCAAAATAGAAACATTAGTGTGTGTTAGTTAGTGCATGATTTGGAAGTTCATCTTCATCTATCAATAAATTCATCTATCAATAAAATTGTAAATAATTATTCTCAAATCTACATTACTTTGATGGTGCCTGAGAAAGAAAACCCAAAGTTTTGTAGTGGGATCTGAGCCTCTGGAACAGAAGTGAGGCAAGCTATTAGGAATATATATGATGACTTCCACAAGTCTTGATATTTAGGGTAAAGGCAACAAGCCGAAATACTTTTCCATATAAAAGTGTATCTGAGCTGTAGTCACCAGTGATCTTAATGGTGTGTGAGGGGATATTGTTCTTAGAAGGTTTGTCAGCCAAGACAATTTCAGTCTTTTTTACATGAGAAAAAAATGTGTGTGTTTGTATATGTGTGGATATATACATGCCATAACATACACATGCACATGGAGGTCAGAGAACAACTTTCAGGAATTGGCTCTCTCTTTTTACCACGCAGGTCCTAGAGATAAGATTGAAAGTTGATTTTCAGGCTTGACAGCAAGTGCCAGCACCCACTGAAACATTTCCCTAGGAGTCTTTCCCTTTGGTTGTTATTCAGTCTATTCAAAGACAGTTCTGTTAAACCTTCTAAAGAACAGAAGTTGGATTTTGTTGTTTTTCTCAGTTGTGTTTCTGATGTAGTCTGCATTTTCTCTCATTACTTGATGCTTACTGTGGATCTGAGCTCTGCTGTTTTCATTATCTTAAGGGGTAAGATTAGGTTATTTCATCTATATTTTTGTTTTAAATCAAGATATTTACAGTTGTAAGGTTTCCTTAAGCAATTCAGCAGTTGCCTATAGAGCTGCCTATAGATTTTGAAATGATACTTTTTTAAAAAGAAGATTTATTTATTTATTTTATTTATATGAGTACAGTGCAGCTGTCTTCAGACACACACTAGAAGAGTGCATCGTATCCCATTACAGATGGTTGTGAGCCACCATGTGGTTGCTGGGACTTGAACTCAGGACCTCTGGGAAAGCAGTCAGTGCTCTTAACCACTGAGCTGTCTCACCAGCCCTTGAAATGATACTTTATAGCTTTCTTTCACTTCAATTTATTCTCCCCAATTTGCACTGCTATGCTGAATCCAATTGCCCTTAGATGTGTGCTGTTAAATTTGTACATATTTGTGAGTTTCTAAGTTTTTTTTATTAATTTATGATTTCACTTTTTGTGGTTAGGCAATATATTTAGTACGATCTGGATCCTTTACAAGTTACATAGGTTTTCTCATGGAGAATGGTATGGAGATGTTGACTACAGATGCTTGTTTTCCATTTGTATGGTGTGTTTTATAGATGCTCATTCATTTTAGTTGACTTACAGTTTATCTTACAGGTTAAATCTTCTATTATTATTGTCAATCTTCTGCTTATTATTGAAAGTAAATATTGAAGTCTTTAACTACTATGGCTAAATTATTTATTCTTTTATTATTTTGTGTATTTTAGATCTGCTCTAAGGGTATACATATTTATAATGGTCTAATTACTGATAAATTGTTCCTATTTGAGTTTATATTATTATTTGTTTGTTCTAGGAATATATATATATATATATATATTATATATAATATATATATTATATATATGTATAATGCATACATATATCAGAAATTAGAATACATATATTAATTACTGAGAATTAATTTTAGATTTATACCAACTTGAATATTATGATCTTATGATCTACTTAGTTATTCCAAAATAGCTCCATGGCTATTTTGTGATATATATATATATATATATATATATACATATATATATATATATATATATTATTTGTCATATGACCAAAGATAGTATCTTACATCATTTATAGATGTATCAACAATATATATTAGAATTATTATCTGTATGATTTTGTATCTACTAAAGAGAGAGTAAATACATAGTCACAGAGTTTCTTAGTTAGTCTTATTTGCCAGTCTCCTTCTGTTCATTTCATTCCAGGGATTCAAGTTACTGATTGTGTCACTTTCTCGCTCTAGTTTCGCTTTGTTTCTTTGTGCCTCTGTGCTGTTGTTGTCAAGAATGCTGTGTATGTGTGTGTTAGGTCTAATCACACAATACAGTATTGTCTTACATACTTGTCTTTTAAGCGATGATATAAGTAAGAAATGCCCGTTTAGCACTCTTTCACAGTGACTTAATTACATTTTCTGGTGTTTTCTTGTTGTTTTAATATATGTTCTGATCAGTGTCTGAGAATGGAACGGAATCAGAGGATCTTCCATTAGCACTGCTTCGGGGCAAGACTACAGGATGTTTTCATGGCTTTTGTTTAAACATAAAGTCTTCATTTTACTCTTATCTGTGAAACTTGGTTTTGCTGGATACAATGTCTTCATTAATGTCTTTATCAAACAAGGAATGACCCTTTGTCTTCTAGGATCTACAATTCTGGGTGTTTTTTTTTTTTTTTTTTTAATTATACTCCTGTCCGAGTGACAGGTCCTTTTTCTCTTACTGCTTTCTGAATTTTCCTCAACCTTCAGCACTCTTCCTGTGATGGTTTGGGGCATAAATCTACATATATGCTGCTTG
>JANHMN010000004.1:125132329-125144049 GCA_030674055.1 Rhabdomys pumilio
AGTAGATGGTAAAGACCAGGTGAAATCTAGAAACAATAATGTTAGACTTAAAACACCACACTGATATAGGACTTTATGGCAAAAGAGGGCAGGGAAGGGTAGAATCCTGCCTGCATTAGAGTTGATAGCAATGAAAGACAGAAAACTTGGGCATGTAGTCTGACTCATAAAAAGTGTGGCTGAAGGTGGAAGATTCTTGGGGATAGAGAGATGGTTTAGCAGTTGAAAGCACTAGGTGTTCTTGCAGAGGACCTGTGTTTGATTCTAGCACACACATGGTGACTAATAACCATCTGTAACTCTAGTTCTAGGGAATCTCATGCCTTTTCTTGTCTCTTCATGGGCACCTCATGAATGTGCACTGGAATGACAAAAATCATTCAAAGAAGTCTTAGTTTCATTTTCTTTGTCTCTAATAAAATAGCCTGACAAAAAGAGCTTAAAGGATCAAAGGTTTGCCAGGTTCACAATGCTGGGTCACACACCACCATTGTAGAGGAGTCAAGGAAGCAGCAACTTAGAGCAATCAGTCAAAATACATCCATAGTCAGGAGCGGAGAGGCATGGGCCAATGCATACAAGCTATCAGAGCATTTTTTTTCCTTTTCATTCAGTTCAGGGCCACCCTATAGAATTTAGAGTATATCTTCACACCTCAGTTAATTCAACTAACCTAATAGGTATGCCCATAGGCCAAACTGATCTAGAGAATTCCTCACTGAGGCTTCTTTCTGAAGTGATTCTAGAGTTTGTCAACTTTTCAAAATTAACAATCATGCTTGTCTATGTAGGATCCTGTCCAAAAGGGGAAAAGGTCTTAAATGAAAAAGAACAATTTTGTTTGTATTTTATCACAGAAATCATAGCAAGACAACCATAGACAACATATACAATTATGTAAAGACTGAAGTTGCTTTTGAACAATCAATTAGTGATTGGAAAAAAATCAATAAGGGAAAAAGCAAATATACCTGAATCAAATGAAAATACAACTTATACCTGTGGGATATTGCAAAAGTAGTTCTAAAAAGGAAATTTGTAGCTAAAAATACCTTCAGTAAAAATCAAAATAATCTCAAGAAAATAAATTAAGTGTGCCCCAAGTTCTGAGGAAAATATGAATAAGCCAAACCCCAAATTAGTAGAAGGGAGTAAGAATTATCAAAGATGAAATTAGTAAAATGAGAAATAAAATGCCCATTTCAAGTTCAATATAATATAATTTCTGTTTTTGGGAAGAATTAACAAGATTTCAGACTCTTATGTGAATTAACCAAAATAATGGATAGATGAACCAAATTAATACAATTCAAGTAGAAAAGGCTATTACAACTGTTCACTGAAATCTAGGGAGCCATTAGGTTGTGTTTCAGAAATTATTTGAAGTAACTGGAAAACCTCAAAGAACTCACATATAAGAGTGAGCCAAGAGGATATAACTTAATAAGCAAACCCCTGACAAAACTAGGGACATAACACAAACAGTAATATCTATATGTGACAAATCAAAAACCAACATTACATTGAATGTTTATAATACACCAAATTAAAAACCTTTTTCTTTTAAAAATTAGGATTGAGACAAGGGTGTCCACTCTCTTCAGTCTTATTTACTGTAATGTTTAAATTTATAGCCACATCATGATACAAGAGAATAAAGAAAGTGATACACACAAGAAAGAAACAGGTCCGATGATAACTGTTGGTAGGTGATACGATTTTGTACTGAAAATACTCAAAAAGACTCAGCCTAGAGAACCAAAAATCTAATGAACACTTGCAATATTGTAGTGGGTTACAAAACCGACCCACAAAGCTCTGTAGCTTTTATATACTTTTGTATTAAGTTTTCTGAAAAAGCAGTCAGGAAAATTATTTCACTTGCAATAGCTCTAATCAAAATAATCCAAATTACAGTGAGACAAATAGACATATAGATGATGGAATTTTGAATAATTTCATCCAGTTCTCCAGAAGATAATAGAATTGAAAACTGAGGTTGCGTGAAATAGCAACACACATGAAAGAGAGCAATGAACAAAGTGAAGAGACAGCCCACGAATGTCAAGAAACCTTGTCTGGTCATCCAACATGGGCCTGATATCCAGACTATTGAAGAGCTGAAAAAGAAAGGTCCCATAAGAAGGCAAATGAACCAATTAAACGAACAAGTGAACTAAACACACCATTCTCAAAAGAAGAAAGAAAACTAAATCAAAAGCACACTGAGATCCCATCTCACTTTAGTAAGAGCAGCTATCAGGAAAACACACCAAACACAACAAATACTTCAAGCAGAAAAAGTCTTCATATATTAATGGCAGAAAGGTTTATTAGTTTTCTGTTGCTGCCATAAAACACCACTACCAATGCAACACAACTTGGAGAAGAAAGGTTTGTTTGAGTTTACGGCTCTAGCAGAATAAGTGTCCATTATGGTAGAGAGGCATGACAGTGACGTCAGGGCACTGAATGCTCTTATCTTCAAATGCAAGTGTGAGGCAGAAAGAGAAAACTGGAAGTGGTGTGAAACCATGGTTCTCAAAGCCTGCCTCCAGTGAGATCCTTCCTCTGGCAAGGCCACACCCTTTAAATGTCCTCATCAATGAGGGATCAAGTGTTCAGATATTGGAGCCTATGAGGGACATTTCTCATTCAAACCACTGCGGAATATGAATTAATCCAGCCACCGTGTAAATCCCTATGAGGGTTTCTCAAGAAATTAAAAATAGAACTACTATAAACCACTTGTATACCATTTCTGAATAAATACTTGTCTTAGGGTTTCATTGCTGTGAAGAGACAGCATGACTACAGCAACTCTTAATAAGGAAACCACTTAATTGGGGGTGGCTTAGAGTTTCAGAAGTTTAATCCATTATCATAGCAGGAAGCATGGCAGCATCCAGGGAGACACAGTGCTGGAAGAGCTGAGTGTCCTCCATCTTGATCCGAATGAGGCTGTAATACTAGATATAGCTTGACCTTAAATGAAACCTCAAAGCCCGCCTCCACAATTATGTGCTTCCTCCATCAAGGTCACACCTATTCCAACAAAACTACACCTCCTAATAGTGCCACTCCCTATGAGCCAAGCATTCAGACACATGAGTCTATGGTGACCATACCTATTCAAAGCACTACAATACCCAACGATTCTGAGTAAGCACACCATAGAGATGCCGATATCCATATGTTTGTCATGACATTATGTACAATGCTAATCCACAAAAATCAATGTAGGTGGCCATCAGTGATTAACAAATAAAAACATGTGGTATATATGCACACTTCAGTTTTATTCAGTCACAAAGAAGAATACAGTTTTGTCATTTGCAGGACAATGAGTGTAACTGAAGACCATGAAATTAAGCAAAATAATCTGGGCCTCTCAAAGAAAAGTGTTCCATATGTGAAATCTGGGGGCAAGAGGAAGAATATGGAAGTCATTGAAACCTCTTGGGAATGTGGAAGGGGAAAAGGAGTGAGAGAAGGTAGAGAGATGGGAGTTAACTGGGATCAGTTCTACTGCATGCAGTACAGTAAGGTCAGAATGTAATTCATTACTCTGTGTAATTAACATGAACTAATAAAAATAAAATGAAACATTCATTAAAGTGAAAAGAACATTGGAGTAGCCTAATATCAGTTATTACCTTATTGCAGTAATTACTCTGAAATCTTATTTCTCCACTTTATTTCTATATTTTAAGTAATTGATTAGAAGTGGTTAATTGATAAGGAATCATTAATGGCTTTCAAGTCTTAATTCCACAAATGTAACATCAGCAAGGAACTTACATAAATTGACATTCAGAAAAATCTGTGTTCTTGGTAACTCTGTCCATACACTTTTCTTGGAATATATGAGATAGGAAATATTTACATGACAGACTCAACCTATGTTGAATAGATTATTTCATCTCATTTACAAAGAGAACCATGGAAACGCTAAGGTGTGAAATGGTGAGCCAGAGTTGTCAGGCTGTGTTGGACTTCTCGTTACTGTCAACTTTAGTGTCCTTCCTTCTGTCTACACTATTTCCTGTGTCATTCTGAATGGCACCATACCTGTCACTCATGCAGTGTTGTAGAGCTGTTGTTCTCTGATGCAGTGAGGGAGAGCTGTGACTGACCCTTCAGACATGTTTAAGAAGGACAAAAACCATATAGGAGAAAGAATTTTAAATGGGACATCTTCCTTGTATCCTATACTGATGCTTTAATAGAGTATCCAAGGGCTGCACGTCCCAGGCTATACAGGCATGTCGATTTGAAAATGGTGCTGTGGCGTTTGAAGAAAATTTCATTTCTGAAAGAGGAAAAATTTTCCACCCATTGAAGCTTCATTTGGTAGAACTCAGGAGAGTTTTTAGAGATGCTAAAGTCCTACATCTGCTTGCTATGCTTCTTTTACTTTCTTTTGGCCTGGCTTATTTCTAAGAACTACAGAACAATTTCTTGGAGAAAATTTAATTGCTTTCAAATTATATTGGAATTCAGCCAACTTCAATGGGAGCTTTTCTGTGAAATTTTATTCCAATTTGGTTCCAAGAGATTTAAAATTGTGTGTCAAATCCAGTTATGGTAGAAACACTATTTAAATCATACAGTTGGCTTCTTCATGGTGATCAAGAAAGCCACTCTCTCCTAGCAGGAGACTGGGGTCAAAACTAAACCCTTGAATTTCACTCATTTAGCAGTTTTTCTTTCAAATACTTGTTTGAGCAAATTACATTCACATGAAATGCTATTTATAAAAATCCATAATATACATAGTTTAGTATTCAATGAATATTTTTAGAATATTTAGAAAAAGAGAAGACACACACACACACACACACACACACACACAGAGAGAGAGAGAGAGAGAGAGAGAGAGAGAGAGAGAGAGAGAGAGAGAAAATGAGAATATAAATTCAAGTTCAGGGAAGTACTTACTTATTGTAATAAGGGAACTGTTCTGCTTTTAGGCTTGGTCTCATAATACTAAGAATTGCAAAAGCTCTTTGAGAAAAATAGGCTCCAGCAAGTAGCAAAGTTTTCCATCCCTTCCCTTTGTTTGAGTCTATGAGAGAGAATGCACATCGGGTTTTCCCGCGAGTAAACTGGTCTTCTCAAGAGCAGAACTGAGTGATTCTGGAGGGCAAGAAGTGTTTCACATTTAGGAATGTAGGGACAACCTAAGCTGTACCGTCCTGACACAACAGCAGGTAGGCAGGACACAGTGAGGCAGCAGCACAGCAGGTATGGGCAGGGCAATTATCATCATTGGTGCCATAGTTATATACTGGAAGTATGTTAGGTAAATTGATAGTGCCATTGTCTTTCAGTGCAGTTCCAACCTTTGCCTTCCAGCTTTGATTCTAGAGCCTTCAGATTCTAGAGCCTCCCTGAGGATGGATTTCATCTTTATTGCTATTGTCTTTGGCAAAGGACCCATTTTACTACTATCGTTGGGAGCCTTCTGTGTTCTTATTGTGGGCTGTATTGGTATTTGTTAAATGATATTCCACTGTATTATGAATATTAGTTCACGGGGAATAAACAATGTATGAGGCAGAACTTTCTTTCTTTCTTTCTTTCTTTCTTTCTTTCTTTCTTTCTTTCTTTCTTTCTTTCTTTCTAAAAACTAGCCAAATAGGATGACAGAACAGAAAACTTGGGTTTATATCTTTTGCTTCTTAACTTAACTATCTTAGGGGATTCCATACATGAATACTGTATTTATATTGTTTCCATCCCTCACCTCATCCTCACCACTCTGTCTCAAATTCATAACTTTGTCTTTATTATTGTTGTACACACACACACACACACACACACACACACACACACACACACACAGAGCCTACTGAGTCATTTAGTGTTTCTCAAATGTATATGTGTTTGGGATTTGTTTGCTGGGGCTCTTTTAAAAAAACAAACCATTTTATTTAATTATTAATTATTATCACTATTATTATTATTTTGTGTGAGAGACATTAAGTGTTTGAGTGTGAACACTATAATTCCATAGTACAATGTGCAGCTCCTCTCTCTGCCTTCCCTCTCACTATAGGAGTACATGCCATTGCATCTGGCTTTTTTTCCCATAGGGCCTAGAGCTCAAACTCATGTTGTCAGGCTTGTCCACTGAGCTATCCCACCAGCCTGGATTTCTAAATCCCATACTCTGATTTAGTGAGGGGAAACTTTTGTCTTTTTGACAAAAATGCATATGTATAAAATAGATGCATGGTCAAAGAAGTATTTCTGAAATCATTTAGGATATTTTCCTATGGGCTGTGAAATAGTGTTAATGAAACAATCTTTCCCCAATATCATTAATTCCTATCAGCATCTTGTGAGGCAAGAAGACAAGACTTGAGGCAGACTTTGTGTGGGTATGTGCACATGCATCAGTGTGTGCACATGTGTATGCACATGTGTGTGCACATGTGTGTGCATGTGCGTGCATGACGTGTGGAATTCAGAGACTGATGTATTCCTTCATTACTTTTCCATTTTATTTTTGAAACAGTGTACCTGCACTGAAATTGGAGCTTTCTGTTTCTGCTAGACTAGCCAGCCAGTGAGCCCCTGAGACTTACCATCAGAAGTATGCTACCATGTCTGGCTTTTATGTGAGTGCTGGAGATCTTAACTTATTAGTATACAGAAAGTATTTCACCCACAGAACCATCTCCCCAGCTCCTGGGGAAACCAGACCTGCTGATGCTAAGCCTAGGTCTGAGCCCAGCCAGCTGTATGTGGTTCTTGGCATTGTCCTTAAGCCCCATGGGACTCAGTTTCTTCATCTATAAATTCAAAATATAAACACTGACTTGTTCATTAAATTTATTAGTCAAAAGGCTGTCTGGGTGTTTGCTGATTTTACTGCGCCATTCCCAAGTACATCTAAATTCATTAGGGAAGCACTGCACATGCACTTGCAGTTGGTAGTTTGAAGTGGATTCAACAACTGTGTGTTGAACCTGATTAGAGGCCTTGTGCTACATAAAGGCAACTATCACACTAAAGGACAAGTTTCAGTGCACAGAGCATGAGAACAAAGCCTTATTCAAGGCATAACAACGATGACCACCTGGGAAGAAGACATACATTCTAGCTGCCCTAAGTAAGTGTCTCATGTATGGCATTCAGTGATTCTGATTTTGTAGATGACCACTGCCACCATCACTACCTCCACCACCACCTCCATCACCACCACCTTCATCACCACCACCTCCACCACCTCCACCATCACCTCTATCATCACCTCCACCACCATCACCACCTCCACTTCCACCATCACCTCCATCATCACCTCCACCATCACCTCCATCATCACCTCCACCACCTCTACCACCAACAAAAATAAAGAGAAAAAACAAATAAATAGGAGGTTTCTGCAAGTAAATTGTTACAATTGAACTAGTTGGTGAGAACCACATGTTATTGATCATTGACCACTTATGCAATTGAGGGAAGAAGCATGATTTGTAGGAACAGAACGTTTTCCAGCTTATTTAGTACTCTGAGATAAACCTAGGGGTTAGTTCAATCAGCAGATCTTCGAATCCAGGTCTTGGTCTGCATCTCACAACTCTTGTCTACCAGGCATCATGCATGTTTTTAGAATATTATTTATCTTTAAGATGTGGGGATGAAGAAAGATGACATGCTCTTGACCCCGACAGAGTGGACAGACTGACCTCATAAGAACTGCATTGATGATGTTCATTGGTTCATCCATTCTGTGTTCTTCCTGCTAGCTTGGTGGTCGGCACACATTTGTGGACGCTCCTCAGTACTGCAGACTCTACTTCCATGAAAGCTTTGCTCTCTTTTATCTTCCCAGATCTCATTCCTTATCTAAATTGATGGACAATGATGGCAGGCATACATTTATGTCATCAGAAAACCGAGAGTGTCTTTACTCATAGCAGTAGGTCATAATTAGCAAAGCCCAAGTGTTCATGCCACGAAAAAAAATTAGCTAGTGTTTACCTTGCCACTTCTGTGTATTAATTCTGTTATGAAGATGAAACAGTTGGGTTCTGTGGTTCTGTGACCTTCTGTTGATGAATGCTGGGCCTCATCTTAACAGAGGAAACATTGACTTGTGTCAGTAGCTGTAATGCTGGTCTATCAGGATAGTTACCCAGGTCTTGCTACCAACCATGGGCTTGCTTCTTTTCTTTCTATTGACTCATTTCATCAGGAGAATCATTTTATGGCCCATCTCATCCACCAAGTCAGCACTCTCTACACAGTGTACTGTGCAAATCTGTCTGTAGTGTATGGTGTGTTAGGAGGTGCATGAGTAGGGAGGAAAGAGGACCACATTCCCCAAGGCATCAGCATCCCCTAACACGTTTCTCACCACTTTTTTTCTTCTCTTATACCAGGCACCAAGAGAAGCCATATCCCTTGGGAAGAATCAAGGAGAGTAAGTGCCTGGATATGAGCATTCTAGCAAAAGAGGATGAAATAGTTTCTGAATGATGAGTTGTGTTGAAATGAGAAGCAAGTGCAATTTATTATGTTATTCTGTACTGTTGCCTGTTGAGATGATTTTAAAACTTATCTATGCCCGACTCTTCTTTTGCTCTTCTTTAAAATGATTTGTAGAGCAAATCATTTTAAAGCACAATTTCTTTCATTTTTCAGTCTTTTAAAGACACAAATGGAGACAGCTGTGCTTTTGTTGTGTAAAGGCTCTCTTTCCTCTGGCAGGGCAACTGTGGGAAGGAACTCAAGTCCTTTACGTAGTGAATTGCAGTTCTGAGAAGAAGGAGCTGAAAGTCTTAACCAAGTTTGCTAGTTCATGGGAGACCCATGAGAGTTCATTATTTGGGAAGGGCATCAGCAAAGCAATGTACCATGCAGGCAGAACCTGGCTGACTGGTGGCCCCTGATGAGTCTAAATCTTGAGATGGTCAGGGAATCAGACTGGTAGGGCATTTTTGAGTCTGAGGATGGAATCCTGTCAGCGTCTGTGATCCCCTCCAAGCTTCAAACATCTATTCTACCTGTAAGTCAATGTGATGATTCTGGAATCAAGAACAATACAGTGATGGTCCTGACTCCTGAACTAAACTTGGAGTGTTTGGAAGATTCAGTGAGAGGTATTCCCTTGGAGATTCTTAGACTTCTACAAATAAAAAAATGAGATGACATCATTTAAAAAAGAGAGAGAGTGTGTGTGTGGGTGTTGTGTGGCTATTGTTGACCCTTGAGCTGGTAAAGGAATTCAGACATAATTTACATGTAAAAAACTTTTTATAAAGAAAAATAGCCCAATTTTCCCTCACAAAGGAATGTCACAGCCACTATGGCAAGGGAACATCCATAATACTAACAAGGTTGTTCTTTCTATAGATATCAGGACTTGCTGTCCTCAGCAAATGTCAACCTTGTTGCTTTTGATTCCAATAGAGAGGCAGAATTTTGGCCTCTTTAGTGCTCACATCAATGAAGCATCACTTAGAGCCAGCTAAGTGACACCATGTTCCTCCCTCACCCATCTCTGCTGAGAAATTAGACATTTTCATGTCAGCAGAGCCCCAGGCAACCTTCTAACTCAACTGTTCTGAGCTTCTGCTGCTTTCCTTATCACAGAAATGAGCATGAAATGCAGACTTGAGGTTGTTTTGCATTTTGTTTTTTGAGACCTCCCCCGCACCACACACACACACATTTTCTTTCTCCCTTTGACCTTAGGTGTCCTGAAACTCACTAGGTTGAGAAACTGACTTTAAAGTCACTGTAGTATGCCTGCCTCTGCCCTCCCCTCCTAAGTCTTCCAATGGACTTCTCTGAGGACTCTTCTCTTCCTCTGTAGTGCTGGCGCTTTACCTCTTCACCTCCCCCTTCCCCCAGCTGCCTCAGTTTCTGGCCTGTAGACCTCAGGATGTCATCTTTGGTGGCCTCTTTCTCTCCTGTGACAGCACCATTCTCTTCAGTATACTAAGGTAGCACACATCACCCACTTGGTCAGAAAATGTTATTTTCTACCTGGCTATGACTGGAATATCCCCTCACACCATAACCAACTTTCTACACAATACCATTGTTTCTTAGTCAGTTAATTTTCAGTTTTAAGTTAATAATCATTAGCAGCATTTATTGTCTCAAAAGGAAGTAGAAAGAAGTTTGTTCTCAAGAGACACGTAGATAAGAAAGAGGGCAGAGGCTGCGACTATCGGTGAACTGCAGCTATCTGGACTTCCGGGACTCACCACATGTCAACACTTGTTGCTTTGGATTCCATAGACTATTGCCTTCATCTTCATGTGGGCAGAACAGTCTTTACACCCCAAAGATGGAGATTTTCCAGTTGCCTTTCAGTCACTGGCTACATGACACTAACAAACTTCTCACAGACGTGCCCTATAAACATTCTAGCAAGAGAGTGGACAGATGAAGCTGATGGTATCTTGGTGCATATAAATGTAGGCTGCTGGATTAAAATGCAAAGTATTGCTTTATCTAGATTTTGGACAGCATTTTCCCTTTTGAAACACTCAACAATGACTTAATGACTGAACTGCATAGTGAGGAAATGGGCGGGGCTCTTTGCCGCAGCACACTGAGTACAAAACTAAACGACAAGGGGACTTAATGGTCACTCAGGGATTAAAAGTCTCATTTCCTTACACAGGACAAGTCTCTCTTTGGACAGGATGTTGCTCTGTGGGAGGTTATCGAGAATATAAGCATTACCTAACAACAGTCCCTTCAATTCTTTCCCCTGGCATTCCGAATTAATCACACCCTATTGGACAATATTGCCTTATTATGAAGTAATGGGGTCAATGTATTGCCCTGGTTTAGATAGAGATGCAGTCCTGCTGGTGGGGCACCATAATGAACACCACAGAAGGTTTATTGTTTACCGAGATGTTTTTACAATCACAGTGAAACAGACAACAGGATAAAATTGGGTTTGAATGAATGTTTGAGGTCCAAAAAGCTTGTGATGGTCTTACCTGATGCTCACCACATATGTTGTTGTTGTCTTTAACAAGTGCATCGTCTGACCTGAACTGAAGTTTTATTGGATAACAGGAAAGCTATTTGATGGTGGATGTAGATGATACTGGAAAGGCTACGAATACTGCGTCCTCTTCTATTGCTGTATACTAAATGTTACAGTTAACATTCTGACATCTCCTTGGAAGGGAAGGGCACAGATGCAGTGCTATCACCAATGTATTCAGTAAATGCTTATTGATCTCTGACTGTGTTCCAATCACTGTATTATTAATGCCAAAGAAAACTCTGTCCTGGAGGTAGAGGGAGATGCCTCAGTCAATAAAGTACCTGTAGTGCAAGCTGAAGGACCTGCTTTGGATGTGTGAAACTCACACAAACACCTGTAATCCCAGTGGGAAGGCAGAAGGGTCTTTGATGGTGGGGTGGGAGGGCAGGGGTGGGGCTTGCTGGAAAGCCAGTCTAGCCCAGTCTGTGAGCTTCAGTTTCATCGAGAGAACCTGTCTCAAAATGTAAGGTGGAGAACAATTGAGGAGAATCTCCAGCGTCAACTTTGGGCTCCACAGGGAGGAACACACAGACATGTACTTCCCATGCACACACTGATTTGCAAACACCAAAACCCAAAACCCATCCCTCCTTCTAAGCATAGTCTATTATAATCCAGATTCTTTTCTTTTCTTTCTTTCTTTCTCTTTCTTTCTTTCTTTCTTTCTTTCTTTCTTTCTTTCTTTCTTTCT
>JANHMN010000004.1:125144059-125154203 GCA_030674055.1 Rhabdomys pumilio
TTTCTTTCTTTCTTTCTTTCTTTCTTTCTTTCTTTCTTTCTTTCTTTTTTCCCGAGACAGGGTTTCTCTGTGTAGCTCTGGCTGTCCTGGAACTCACTCTGTAGACCAGGCTGGCCTCGAACTCAGAGATCCGCCTGCCTCTGCCTCCCAAGTGCTGGGATTAAAGGTGTGTGCCACCACTGCCCATGTGAATAGAATAAACTTCTTGCTCAGAAAAGTGAATGGACATTTCAAGGTGTGGAAGGTGTTTTGAAGGAAGTGGTCTAGAACTTGAAAACTAAAGAAGGGATATAGTTAAAAGGGTGAGGTAAAAGATCCTGATGTGAGAACGTCAAGGGGAAAGATGTGACAGGAATTTGGCAGCCCGACACTGAGGATGAACTAACCCTGTGAGCTGACTCCAAGTAAGTACAGGAAGAGTATGGAGAGGTTAGGGAACAAGGGAAGACCGGGTGCTTTGAAAGCTGAATATTAAACCCTAAATCTGTTGACACAGAGAAGGGATCAAGTTTATAATTTAATAGTGGAGCCGTTAAGTAGCAGCCAGTGTAACAGACAGTTGGAGACTCTAGGGTCAGAGTCAGACACAGCCATTGTCCCCAAAGAGCACCAAGGTGTACAATAGACTTGACTACAGGAGATACTATCTGGACATGGGACCTGCACTTTATTTATAGTGAACTGGGAGGAAGAAAACCAGTGTTGGGAAGTCCTGTCTCTCAGACATGTAGGCAGATGGAGTGAGTGCCCAGTCCACGGGGCACAACAGATACCTGTTCCATCCCCATCTTGGAGCTGGCACCTCAGTCTGGTAAGTGGTTTGCATAATGAGTAGATACGTCAAGACAGTCAAGACACAGGACCTCAGCTTACTTTGTAGGGAGTTATTTGCTGATTTTTAGTATTCATCTGCCTGGTTGACTTTCTCCGGTAACACTTAAGCTCCACAAACGGAAGTGAGAGCTGCTTTTCCACCCTGGCAGCCCTCACAATAGACCGTTCCTCTATACATTTTGCTGTCTGATTTTATTACCAGACACAAACTCCTGTTACAACTCATTGCAAACTTACAGATTGGGAATATAAAACAATTTTTGTCTCTTAGTGTGGGTTGAGACCTCATTTTTTTCTTAGGAATCATTGCTGAATCCATGCTTTTATGGTAAGAATATTTGTAATACGGAAAATGTCCAGCGATTTCATAGACTAAGACTATTTCATAGATTTAAGACTATCTTAAAACCAAACTGCCCTCTCATTTCCCTGTCAGCCTACAGGCAATAGGACCACTGCAGGTCAAACACTGGGGTTGGGAATGTCTTCTTGACTAAAAGTGCTTGTCCCACGACTGACCTTGCTTCTAGTCTGTCTCGAAGAGGATGGACAGGTCAGCTGCAGCACACTCTGAGCCTCCTTGGGGCTCCCTTAGCTTCCCACGGCCTTGCAGGCCTCCACTTTGGCTTGGCCTCCATCTTGGAGCTGGGGAGATAGCACTTTGTGTGAAGAGCTTTCCTTTCAAACACTAGTTACTGAGTTTGAGTCCCAGAGCCCTCTAGAACCGTGGTTCTCAACCTTCCTGATGCTGTGACCCTTTAGAACAGTTCCACATGTTGTGGTGACTCCCCCTCCCACACCCTAAAATTGCTTTCATTGCTACTTTGTAACTATAATTTTACTACTGTTATAAATCATAATGTAAATATCTGATATGCAGGATATCTGATAGGTGACTGCTGTGATTTTATTACCGGTCATAAACTCCAGTTACAACTCTTTGCAAACTTACAGTCTGGGAATAGAAAACACTATTTGTGTCTTGACATGGATACAGATATCCCCCACTCCCCATTTTTCCTCTTTATTGTTCAACCCCCAAAGCGGTCACAATCCAGAGGTTGGGAACTGATGTTCTGGAACAAGGTGGGTACGGGTGCACACTTGTATTCACAGCACTGGGAAGGTGCAGACAGCCAGATTCCTGGGTCTCACTGGTCAGCCATCTTAGTTAGCCTAGGCAGTGAGCCCTAGGCCCAACAGAGACCCTTTCCCCAAACTCAAGGTGGATAGCACCTGAAGAAAGACACTTGCAGTCGATCTTCGGGTTCTTCATGGGTGGACACACATAAATATACAAGTGGCATAAACACACACACACACACACACACACACACACACACACACACACACACAAAACAGTGAGTGAATAAGTGGGATTTTGTTTCTTTGTTAAATATAGGAGAAAAGTATGTCCCGCTTATTGGGTCCACATATTTCAGCAGGTTTTCTCCAGCCTGTCCAGCCACAAGAGCGATACTGTTGGTTTGCTTTTGCTTTGAAGATACCAGGTTTTTTTTTCTTTTTTTTTAAAATAAAAAAAAAAAAGAAAGAAAAAAGAAAAAACTGAAAGAGAGAAAGAAAAGCAGAGCCTCAAGTTGCTTTTTCAATTAGCGGAGTCTTTCTTTTCACAAGAAAGGTTGCAACAAGAGGGCTGCCTGAAAGCTTTCACCGTCCATGTTGGAGTGACAACCCGTGCCGGGTGCTACGTTTCCAGAACATCTTTCTCTGCACAGGCATTCTAAAGTGACTAAATGGACAAAGCGTCTTAAAAGGACAGCCTACTGTGCTTCGGAATCCAAGTGCGGCCTCCGTGGGCAGAGCTGCGGAAATCAGAAAGGCTCTTCCGGCTTTGTGCAGATCATCATTCAAGCATTTAAAAACCCGGAGTGTGTTCTTTCTGTGTGAAGTGCTCCCATTAATGCTAATGAAAGCCACACATTTACCTCAAAGCCATAAACGACGCCTCCATCTTCCCCCAGGAATCCTAGATGATAAGAACAGGTCTGGCCTCATTTCGCTTTTGTAGTGTGGCAGGAAGGGATCCTGGAGCTGGGGCGGAATCTCAGACAGCTTGAATATGAACTCTCCATTGGCTGACGCCGTGGAAATTCTACTGACAGAGTACACACACAAGTGCTATAAAGCGTGCTTCATGCTTCATGTTTTTCTGAGTTGTCTTTTTTTTTCCTCTTCCACTCTGAAAGTAAAGGAAATAGTTTTTATTTTAAAAGTTAAAATGGATTTAACGTTTTATGTTTGTTTCCACGAGCACCACCCACTCATTTACTTGAAAACTCAAATCCGCAGTTTCTCACAGGCTGGGATTTGAGGTTAGGAGATAACACAGGACATATCAAAGGCTCGCAGAGAAAAATCATCTCGTTCTGCATCTTTACTGGAAGGGCATTCTCATGTTCCGATTAGGGCAAAATGCTTCTGAAGATGGTGGGTTGAGTGCACTTACAAAGCTTTATTTTCCAAGTGTTATCAAAGTCACCAGATAAATCCTCATCCTGGAGAGTGACAGAAGCCATTCACCATAAATGGATATCAGAAACAAGAACGACTTTTTTTTTTTTATCAGTCTATATTCTTTAATCTTTTTTTCACAGTCCAGTCGCCATTCCCCTCCTGGTCCACCCATTCCTCATCCCATACCTCCTTCCCCACCCCCCAAAGGATGTCCCTACTAGACCTCCCCACTTCCTGGTGCTTCAAGTTTCTCTAGGGCTAGATGTGTCCTCTCCCACTGAGACCAGACAAGATGGAACCAGGCAGTCCTCTGCTGTGTATGTGTTGGGGGCTTCATATCAGCTGGTTTATGCTGTCTGGCTGGTGGCTTTGTCTGAGAGATCTCAAGGGTCCAGGATAGCAGAGACTACTGGTCTTTTTATGGGGTCATCCTCCCCCTCAGCTTCCTCTAGCTTTTGCCTAATTCAACCACATGGGTCCTGGCTTCTGTCCATTGGTTGGGTGTAAATATCCTTTCAGCTGCTTGTTAGGCCTCTCAGAGGGCAGCCATTCTAGGCTCTTGTCTGTGGGCACACCATAGCATCAGTAATAGTGTCAGGCCTTGGATCCTCCACTTGAGCTGGATCCCAATCTGGGCTGGTCACTGGATCTCCCTTCCCTCAGTCTCTTCTCCATTCTTGTCCCTGCCGTTCTTTCAGACAGGAACAATTCTGGGTCAAAGATTTGACTGTGGGATGGCAACTCCATCCCTTCACTTGATGTCCCGTCTTTTTACAGGAGGTGGGCTCAACAAGTTTCCTCTCTCCACTGTAGGGTATTTCATCTAAGGTCCCTTTCTTTGGGTTCCGAAAGTCTCTCATCTCCCAAGTCTCTGGTACATTCTAGAGTGTCCCCCCACGTCCTATCTCCCGAGGTTGCCTGTTTTCATTTTTTCTGCTGGCTCTCAGGGCTTCAGTCATCTTCCTCCTCCATTCCTGACCATGTCCCCCTTTCTGCCCCTGTCCTCTCTCCCAATCAGGTCCTTCCTTCCCTCCCTTTCCCTTCCCTCACCCATGACTGCTTTCTTTCTCCCTCCCAAGTGGGATTGAGGCATCCTCACTTGGGCCCTTTGGCTTATTAACCTTCCTGAGTTCTGTGGATTGTATCCTGGGTATTCTGTACTTTTTCTGCTAATATCCACTTATTAGTGAGTATGTACCATGCAAGTCCTTTTGGATCTGAGTTACCACACTCAGGATGATATTTTCTAGTTCCATCCATTTGCCTGCAAAACTCAGGATGTCTTCATTCTTAATAGCTGAGTAGTATTCCATTGTATAAATGAATTGCATTTTCTGTATCCATTCTTCTGTTGTGGGACATCTGGGTTGTTTCTAGCTTTTGGCTATCACAAATAAGGCCGGTATGAACATAGTGGAACACATGCCCCTGTGGCACGGTGAAGCATCTTTTGGGTATATGCCCAAGAGTGGTATAGCTGGGTCTTCAGGCAACTTTGAGAATTTTCAGATAGTTTAGCATTTTGCTACAAAGGTGGAGAGAGGCTTTGTGTGTGGCAGGGTAAACAGGAGCTTGGGTCTTTCAAACACAGGCTCTGGTGATTCAGCCTGTAGGTTAAAGGCCCAAGATTTTTACCTTCACTCTATGGGACTTTCATGCATGGGCCTTTATTTGTTGAGCTGTGGAATCTAGGGGTCTCTTACACTTAAGTCTACCCTCATAGTCTCCAGCCTACACAGCACTATGAAATCCTTCAGGCCTAGCTCAAGAAGCAGGGACATCTCCTCAGCTGATGCAGACTGGCTTACCACTCTTTCTCAATATGTCAGTCCGAACAAAATGCTGCAAATTGCACTAATCCCTGGAGTATATAATTATCATTATTTTGAAAGTAATTTCTATCCATTTAAAGTTTATAAAAGTGTGAAAGATAAAGTTAAAAACACTCAGTTTCCACCATAAAGAACAAAACAAAACAAAACTATATTATATTCTTATATTGTTTATCCTGTAATACATTATATATGTAACATATGTAATATGTTACATTGCTTATCCTGTTTGTTCAAGAGGGGAGCAATAACAAAACTAAAGTCCCTTTAATCTCACTTTAAGTTACATCTGACACTGATTACCCAGGAGCATCTCTTGTGAGAAGTGGGCCACTTTACAGCTCACGGGAATGCAGTTTATGGCTATGTATGAGCTCTCTGTATAGCTCTTATTTTACGTGTTGGGGTGTTTTTTCCTGCATATATCTCTGTACTTGGTACCCACAATTGTGAGCCATCGCCTTGTGGTTGTGGGAATTGAATCCAGATCTTGAGTAGCAGTGCTCATAACTTGCGAGTCATCTCTCCGGCCCCGCTTTGCATATCTGTATTCTTTTCTTTTCAAGTTCAGCCCTTTATTGGACATATTAACAAAAGCAGTTTAGTCAAAAAGACCAAAGCCCATGTCATCTTCTGACTCCTCGGATTCTTCCTTCTTTGCTTCCACTTTTTTTTCTCCTTGGCTGTGGCAGCAGCAGCAGTGGACAGAGGAGGGCCATCAGCGGGCACAGCTTCCGCTGCTGGAGTGGGCGCACCAGCCTCTCCATTACAAATGAGGCTCCCAATGTTGATATTGGCCAGAGCCTTTGCAAACAAGCCAGGTCAGAAAGGTTCGACATTGATACCAGCTGCTTTAATGAAGGCGTTGATCTCATCCGCTGTGACCGTCACAGAGTAGATGCAGGTGAGCTCGGAGACAGAAGGAAGCCATGTTGTGGACTGCTGGCACGGTGAGGACCTCACCGTAACGTGGCCTTAGTTTCCTCAGAAGGACCGAGCACCTTGGCAGCAGCTGAGGAAAGCACTTATCTGTATTCTATCGTTTATTTAAATCTATACATAATTTGTTCTCTTTTCTCCAACATGGTTTCCATACATACGCTATCCTTATTTATGTTTACATTTCATTTATTCCCGTTGATATTCATTTAGATTGTTCCCATTGGAAGATGTTGGGTTCCCATCCTTAGGCTTGTCTTGGAACATTAGTTAGACACATGCTTTTTTTTTTTTTCATACAGGGAAGGTCGGATATAATGTCAGAAGTTGGGATTCAACCTGAGGTAGAGATACACTTTCAAAAATTCCTCTTCGGTTTTTAGACATTCTTGTTTTGTTTGACCATATTTTTGAATTTTCCTGTGTCCTTCCTTCAGTCACTCCCACTCTACATTTTCTTATCATCTAAGTGTCCATCCAGCCAGCGTCATGTTCCATCTGAGAGGCCGTTCTGGTTACTCAACCAATATTTCTTTTCCAAGGCACTTTTCTCAGAAATAACACAAGCAAATCTGATGGGAAGAAAACACAGGGGAAAAAAATCTATTTTTTAAAATGTCAGCTCCCAGGCTTGATATGAATGGCTTAGGCTTGAGAAGTGACAAGTAATGCATTGTCATTTGGAAGCAGAAATTGCCAATCTGTAACCCCTGGTCACCAGGCCATTATAGATGGGATTGCATAATTATTTCCTAAGTGGGGCAGCAGACAAATTCTTTCCATCCTGAGTCAGACCTCACCGTTGAATATTCTAAAATTATAGCCAGGGAAGTCAGCAAAAGGGTTAATAAAGACAAGCGATAGGTTAGGGAGAAGAAAGACCTGGATGGTAGCAGTTTTTGTTATACAATTTGATTAAGTTACAAACTCTTAAACACTGATATTCAGCTGTCACCTGGGCTCATCGGCACAGCAGCAGAACATTGCTTAACATGATATGTCAAGGAAACCCTCTCATTCCTTCTGCCAAAGAACAACACGTGCTCTCTTCTGCCATCATACATAGTTACATTGTTATGCCTCCTCTAAGTCAGTCATGGTCACACCAGGTGTTTTACTCCTTTAAGACTGTGGTAGTTTGAATAGGAATGACTCTCATTAGCTCATATATTTGAAAGCTTGGTTACCAGGGACTGGCACTGTTGGGAAGGACCTTGTTGGAGGAGGTGTGTCACTGGGAGAAGGCTGACTCCCAGTCTTCTCCTTGAAACTTTGAAGTTTCAGAAACTCAAGTTAGGCCCAGTCTCAGTCAGTCTCTCTCCTCACATGCCCTCCCTCTGTCTGCCTAGTGGATCTCTGCTATTATGATAGTGGACTATTTTTTGAAATTATAAGTCAGACCCTAATAAGATACCTTTTTAAATGAGTTCCCTTGGTCATGGTGTCTCTTCACAGCAATAGAATAGTAATTAAGACAAAAGTAAAATGTCAACTTAATCCAGGACACAGAGAGAGGACAGGTCGGATTCCACTGTCCCATTTTGGGGGCACAACCACAAAGGATTAAAAGCCTCACAAAGGCCCCCTCTCTTACAGGTCCACAGCACCTCTCAATACAAACAACCAAGAACCATACCTTTACCAAAGACCTTTGGAACTTGTCATCTGCCCCAAAGTGATGAGTTTTAGTGTTCTGTGCCCAATAGTAAAGGTATTTTAAAATTATAACAAAAGCAAAGTGGCCTCAAGCCATCCATCCGGGAATACATGAATATTGATTCTCTGAAAGAAGAACCAGGAACAGTGAGGTTTCCACTGAGATGAGAAAGATGAGATGATGGTTAGAGAAAGCCATGAGCTGTGATCATCCAGGGGACGGATGACTGTACTGCCCCAGGGGCTCCACTGTGTGTGTCTGAGCTTGTCTGTAAGCCTAGCTGACTTCTTCCCAAAGGCATCATTAGAGGTTTGTGTTAGAAGGAGCTACAAAGTGTTGGTAAATTCTGATTAGATATTTTAATTAGGTTAGTCAAAATAATGAGTTTTGATTGCTGGACCTTGATGTTTTGATAATTGGACCTTGGTGATAAGTCTTAGAAATGAGTCTGGAGCCAAATAAAAGAATGTAATCTAACAGTTTAGAAGCGGGGTGGGAGGGGGAAGGATAAAGGGCAAAACCTATTAGTGCCATGTCTGCCATGTTCAGGCTGCTAAAGTCTTTCAGATATAATCATCTTTCCGGTACTTTTATGTACCTTGTAAACTGTACAATACTACAGTATTTATTGGAATTGATTAGTGAGCTATAAATTAATGAAATCCAATTGTTTTGTTGAGAAATGTACATAGAGATCGACTTTTATTCATTTCCATCAGGAAATAAGATTGATCTAATAGCCGCCTCTGGATTAGGTATTCATAGTGCTGATTTCTGCATATTTTGATTATAATGACTTTAATAAGTATTCTGTTTTTCCTTTATGTTCCATGTTAGTCATTAAAGTCATTTAAAATAGTATAGGTTCGATATTTCAAATCATAATACTTGTAAGCTTTAATTAGTCAACATGTCTATACACCTGAGTTTTAACACTACAGTTGCTTTCTTTTCAAGTGGTTCTGTGCATGATGTCTCTTTATTCCTACTTCTACATGTGATGGAAAGGCCACTGATGACACAATAACGATACTTTTCTTCACAAGCACATTGCTGTAGATTATTTGTGGTATTTGTCCTGATTAAATTCAATCTTATAGATTCCGAATGACTGAGCATAATCACATCATCCTGAGCTCTTCTGTAACTCCTTCTGATGCCTCTGGAAGCCTCAGACGGGAGAAAATAAATATTAAAAATGCCACTCATAACATGTCTTATGAGAATTTGTAATTGTGCCTCCTTGAATTTGATATTCATCCCAACAAAAAGAGAAAGCCAAATTGCTGTAGGTCATGAGAGAGCCTGGCTTCTCTCTCCTCCCATTTCTAGCCAGTCTCCCAGCCTATTTTCCTCCTTTCCAGCTTTATTATATCTAACTTCAAACATTTCCTAGTTAGCCATCTGATTATAAAATTGTTCCTTTGGGGAAAATGAAACTTTGAATTACACTATTTTTCTCCAAATGCTTCCAGAATTGAGAATATAACATCATTCAAGTAATATACCTATCTGCTCACTTAAAATGCATTTCTTTTGAAACACAAGAGCAAATATTATCTCTTTGTAAATGAATCACTAGATATATTTCTTTCTCACCTCAGGGAACAAAAATCATACCCAGGCTTTAGATTTAAAGGTAGAATATATTTACCTGAGGAAATTAAAATTATTTTGAATCTATTATATCCCCCTCCCCGTATCCCCCACCTCTGTAACTCATCAAATTACTTTTTCCTTAAAGAAATTCTTTGTTGAAAGAAAACAAAACATACTGGAGATAACAGAGGTATAAATGGAATTTTCTTTCATTAATATACCAAAATGTATCATATGTTGGCCTAGTTTGGAGAGAAACTTGTGGGAAGTCATGGCAAGGCCTTACTCTTACTCACCCTTGGCTCTCCTATCTACTATTCTTCTTTCTATTCACCTTCCATGATTCACTTGTCAGTTCTCAGAACTTCAAACAAGGCCTCATAGCAACCCACCTTAGTAACCCTTCCTCCTGATCTCTAGATTTAGCCAACATCCTGCTAGATAGATGTTTTTAGAACCCCTGGTAATGGCTAGGCTTTGTGAGAACAACAGGTATAACTTAGTTAGACCTCACAGCTGCAGCTAGCTTTCTCCACCTGCAAAGCCCTCTTTCCTTTCCTACCCCTCCCCATATCCTGTTTTCAGAGTATATAACCTGTGTGAACAATAAAAAATTTTCCAACTTGATCAGACTTCCTGACTTGCTGTGCCTCCTTACTTTCTCGCACATCTCAGTCTTCTCCACAGGGTCTAAGGGTTCCACTTGATTGTCCAGCTGGCCTGGACAGAAACTAGTTCATTTTTCCTTCCTTCCTTCCTTCCTTCCTTCCTTCCTTCCTTCCTTCCTTCCTTCCCTCCTTCCTTCCTC